>JAYESD010000002.1:19932122-21132122 GCA_036927565.1 Tuctoria greenei
TTACGTGCTTAAGCAAAAAAATACAATAACCGTAAAATAAAAATCATCTGATATAGAAAAATTATTTGCACAGTTATTATTTACATTCTAATTGTCCTCTTTAATTCCAACTTTCAATATCAATCCTCGTGTTTTCTTTCTACTTCGCCTCTCATTTTACTCCGATGATAGATTATATAGCCTTGCGAGCTGCGTGTTCTATACCATGCGTAGAACTTTGATTCATGCAGTCTTCTGGGCGCAAGTATAATGCACTTGTAGGTGAATATGCCAAGAAACAGAAAAACGAGGCTACAAATTGCGGTATAACGCACAACTCTCCAGCGACCAAGACATGGCACGCTCATACACATCACTCCACTCAATTCAAAATTAATAGCATTCAGATACACCAAAACTTCTGCACATTCTCAGCAGCGCATAGGCATGTGAAGATGCAGATCTGAGGATGTACTAACTAAATGATTCTGCAACCTTATACCTTTTATTTCTCTGAAGGGGGAGGCCTTCAGGGGGTCGCCCGCAACCTTATACCTTTTATTTCTCTGAATGGGGAGGCCTTAGGGTTAGGGGGCGAGGCGACATATAAAAACATCTTGACAACGGCATCCCCCATGTGTCGAGATTAATACATCATATCAAAATTGCAATATTTGATACACAGGCATGAAGGAAAATTATAACAGCCCTCATTTGTCAAGACGTGTGTATCTCTGTGATCTTTAGTCACACTGCTATAGAGATGAAAGAATAGCTGCCATTTTGGGAAACGGTATATCATTCCTAATGAATGTCAGAAGTTGGTTAAAATTCTGTCTTTTGACAAACCGTCAGCAACAAGAACTCTAGTAATTTCCTGCAACATAATATATACAGCATCAGTAAGTACAGAAGTCACCCAATTCATAAGATGGATACAACAACAACAACCAAGCATTTGTCCCAATTCATAAGGATGGATACTTTTACTCAATGGTGTCTATGCTAACTTCCACGTGTAGACAAAATGGTGCGCCTCAATTTAGAAACTATCAACTACGGATACCGAATCATAGAATAATTTGTGAGCGGCAATGGTATACTGATGTACAACAGTGTATTAAAATATGATGTGTTGATGTGACAAACAAACGTAAATGATCGAGTAAAAGCTGGTCTCTAACATTAGAACGTTTTTTATGCTTACAAGTCTAAAACAAGAAAACACCATAGCGTCAGAAGTAAGAAAATAACTCCAAAAAGTGGCTGCTTCCCAGCTAGCGTCCTGCTCCGCGTATCGGCGGGAGCTCCTCCAGGCAGGACTGCTGTGGGTCTTCACCAGCTCATCACCATAGTAAATGTAGATCTTGCAGCTCCACTCCGTCCTGTCGGGGCGCTGCACTCCAGTGGTGTGGTAGGAGAGCGAGAGGCTGTGGTGACGGTAGCCAGCCTCGCGGAGTATGGCCCGAAGGCGGAGTCGCAGTCGTCCTGCAGCCCTGCCGTCAGAACGGATCACCACGGGGTGACGGGGGTCAACGGCTGGAGAGCGACCGGCCAGCCTACGCGGGGGCACAAGTCCACCGGTCGATTTACGGGGGGTCGTCTTGGTGCGGACCATCTACAAATTTTGAAAACAGGAGAGTGTCAGTAACAAAACATATAAATAAAGGAGTAAATAAAACAAGTAGACAAGGTAGGAAGTACAAAGCAATTTTATAAATTACTTTTTAGAATATAATAGGGTCCTAAGTCATCCCTTTCTAACTAGGCTTGCGTCCTACGGGCAACACGGCTCTGATACCACTTTGTCACACCCGGTCCCAACAAGACAATCGGATGGCTTCCACATGTATGCCAGGATCGATTCTCATCATACATGTATAGACGAAAGTGTAATATCATTTATTACAAGCCATGTTCGAGTACATAAATGTCTTACAATAATGACCCGTAGGTCTAAAATAAGATTACAGAGCAAAACAGCGGTAAAAGTAAACTAGTGTGGCTCCATGCACAGGTGTTGCCCGGGGGTTGCGCCAGCCTAGAACGTCTCCTCCGGATCAGCGAAGAAGTCTTCGTTCTCCACCTCTTCTCCATTATAGACTGAGAAAAGATAAGCAACAAGCAAGTTTGAGTACCAACGGTACTCAGCAAGTGGGAAAGAGATGACATGTGGGTTTATAGAAAGGAAGGCCAACTTTGGGTTAAGCACTACAGCATTACATCCTATCCTTAGCTTTCATTAGCACCTACTTCTAGGTGTGTGAACCCAACCATAACCCATTTGTAATCCAAGTCCCAACCAACCATCCAATCCAAACCACCATTCCGAGACATTGGCTAATTATGAATTGGACACCAAGCCGCTCTTGTCCGTGAGCACGGCTGTCATGACAGTTTCTAAATCTCTGCAGAGAATGTACCCTTTACCCACAAGCCGTGATTTCATCCCCTGTTGCCAGGTGGACTAAGGAAACCTCCCTGATGCCCGTGGTCACGAACCACATTGCACACTTCCTTTGGTGTGAGGCCAGGAGATCACTACGAGGTCTTTACAAAGGATTCTCCCGACGCGTACTAGCCCTCTGAGGTTTCACCCCTGTACAAAAGTGTGAGCCGTTACACCACGACTCAACACCCCAGTTGCCCCCTCTTGAGCCATGCGGATCCCAAGGCAGTACACCCTGAACCAATTCTCCACACTATCCAACCACTAATACTACGCCGGGAGAGGCCTAATTAATTGACCAAGCTGCCCCATAATCAGTCTTGTGGCGATACTGTAAGGCTTAGTGGCTTCTCCATAAACCGGTCCTTAGAATCCGGCAAAGTCCATACCCCAAAACCCGGGTCTCGTGCGTACTGCACCATACCAAACAAAACCAACCCGCCGGATTCCTATCCACTACAATTCATATCACCATATCTCAACAAACCAATCACAACAATTAATGATAGAACATGTAATGTAGAGATATTTCCCTCCCAAATACTAAGCATGGCTAAGCGTAAAGAAATAACAACATCTACCCAAGCCAACCCGGGGACAAAGAATTATATGGAAGGATACAGTAAATAGGATTCAATTTATTAAGCATGCAGCTAATTAAAACTTAATAAAACAGGTGCAACATGGTCAAAGAACTTGCCTTCTTCGGAGTGTGGGTCGGTGAAGTGGTAGTCCTGAAGATTGTAAGTCGGCTCGGGAACCGACTCTATACACATCATCGCATGCGGAACGGAAAGTGGCAGCACACAATAAGAACAAGAGAATAAATGCACACCACAAATAAACACAAAAGAAAACCTACGCAATTACGTCGCTAACACTATGTCCTTAGTAAGACTTCATTTAGTGGTGTGGGTTTTAGTGTTTATATGGGCTCATTAGGAAATTCAACAAGATCAGCAAATTAAATGCATTATTTTACCCTAAAGAGTTTAGGAAATAATTAATAAAATAATACCCTAAGTAATTTGTGCAAAAAGAGAGAGTTCACATGTGATTTTATGCAATTATCAATTAATATAGGGGTTTTTATGCAAAACAGACATGATCAGTGGCCTAGAAATATTTTATAACATCACCAGGGGTTAAATCATAATTTACAGAGGCTAAAAATATAATTTATGGTGAAAACAGGGGCTAAAATGATTTGTTTAATCAATTTAACAGTGCTGACAGAATTTAATTAAAGTCCAGGGGCTAGCTCATAAATTTCAGGACCTATCTGTAATTAATTTAAATTCTGCGCAGGGGTCTACGTGCAAAAGGGCCAACGGCCATAACTGCATTCAATCTGGGCCGTCGGATCTAGAGTGGGCGGCCCAGAATTAAAATGGCCGAAGGGGTATGCCCCCTTCTAATCTCGGTCGTCGGCCTCAGATCGACGGCCGAGGATGGGCCACGTCGCCCCAGGGGCGGCGCGCACCCAGGGCGCGGCGGCGCGCGCGCCAGGCCCATGGCGCACGGCGGCGGGGTCGCTGGAGATTGGCCGGAACGGCCAAATCGGCGCCAATTGCCTCGGGGCTAACACGGAAAATGAAGAGGGGGATCGGGGGAACTCACCGAGGGGGTTTTTGGGTCTTGAAATCGGGCGGAGGGGCGTCGGCGACGTCGAGAGGCGGCGGACTCCGGCGGTGCTCGTCGGGATCGGTGAAGCGGCGACCAATTCCCCGAGCGACGATGTCCGGCGGGTTCCTAGCGCCACGGAGAACACGGTGAGCAAGAGATCGAGGGAGGAAATCGGTCGGTGCGTCGGGAACGGCGGCGACATACCTTGCACGGCGGCGGCTAGGGTTTGGGGCTTCGGGGAAGGGGAATTCGGGGGGCGCCGGCGGAATTTATAGGGGGGGCGAGGGCGGTGAAGAGGGGAAAGGGATCCCCGACGATGGAAGGCGACAAGGGCATTGATGGGCGGGGATTTCTTGCCGGCGATTTGAACCGGGGCGGAGTTTTCGGGCGGTGTCGGGCGCGTCGTCGGGAGGAAGAAGGAAAGGGGAGGGGAGAGGCTGACCGGCGGGGTCCACGCGCAGAGAGAGAGGAAAGGGAGGGGGAGGCGCGGCTGGGCCTTGGGCCGGCGGGGAGAAAAGGGAAGGGGAGGGGGGGAAAGTGGGCTGGGGCGGGGTTAAGGCCCAGGGTGGGTTTTTCTTTTCTTTTTCTTTTTGTTTTCTTTTTCCTTTTTCATTCTTTTGCAAAATTTGAATTGTTATTTAAATTCAAACGAATTCTAGCGCATTTTGAAATTGAATTTTCACTCAAATGCAACCATACATGATGCATCCCTAGTCTTTTTCTTTTGTTTTTAAATTTTTGAAAATTTGGGTGTTACAACTCTACCCCCCTTAAAAGGAATCTCGCCCCGAGATTCGGACGTCCTAAGAGAAGAGATCGAGAAACTCGGCCTTGAGGTCTTCTTCTCTCTCCCATGTTGCTTCTGCCTCCGAGTGATGTTTCCACTGCACTTTGCACATGCGAATCGTCTTGTTTCTCATGACACGTTCTGATGTTTCTAGAATCCTGACTGGTCGTTCTGCGTAGGACAGATCCTCTTGCAAATCCACAGCTTCCATGGGTAACTGTTCCTCTGGTACTCTTAAGCATTTCTTTAGTTGCGACACGTGAAACACATCATGCACATCCGACAGTTGAGAAGGTAGCTCGAGACGATAGGCCACTTCTCCTCTTCTCTCCAATATCTTGAACGGACCAATGTAACGGGGTGCTAGCTTTCCCTTCATTTTGAACCGTCTTAGACCTCTTACTGGTGATACCTTGAGATATACAAAGTCACCTACCTCAAAGGTTAGATCACGACGTCGAGCATCTGCGTAACTCTTTTGCCTTGACTGTGCCGTTTTCAGATTATTCCGGATCTCTTGCACCTGTCGCTCGGCCTCTCTGAGTATCTCCGGTCCAAACACTTGACCTTCTCCAGTCTGATTCCAGAATAACGGTGTCCTGCACTTTCGCCCATAAAGTGCCTCAAACGGGGACATCTTGAGACTAGCTTGGTAGATGTTGTTATAAGAGAACTCCGCGTAAGGAAAGTTTTTGTCCCAACTCTTGCTATTCTTCAGGGCACATGCTCGCAACATATCCTCCAAGATTTGATTGGTGCGTTCTGTCTGACCATCCGTCTACGGGTGATACGCTGAGCTGAAATTCAGACGAGTGTCCATTGACTCATGTAGCTTCTGCCAGAATCTCGAGGTGAACTGGGTACCTCGATCCGACACTATCTTCTTTGGGACACCGTGTAAACATACAATTCTTGCCATGTATAATTCTGCCAACCGCGAACCATTGTAACTTTCTTTGACCGGAATGAAGTGAGCGACCTTGGTCAACCGATCCACAACAACCCATATGGAGTCGTATCCGGACTGTGTCCTTGGCAATCCCATGATAAAGTCCATACTTATCTCTTCCCATTTCCACTCGGGTATCTTGAGTGGTTGAAGTAGTCCAGCAGGTCTCTGATGTTCCGCCTTAACCAACTGACACGTGTCACACAAAGCCACGTATTCGGCCACATCACGCTTCATACCAAGCCACCAGTATCTATCCTTAAGGTCTTGGTACATCTTGGTACTCCCAGGATGGATAGAGTAGTACGAGTCGTGGGCTTCTCTCAGTATCAACTCTCGGATCCCCTTAACATTCGGCACGCATATCCTCTTTCCTAACCACAGGGTTCCATGTTCATCTTCCCTAAAATCCGAAGCTTTTCCAGCCTTCATCAGCTTCTTAAGTTTTTGGATCTTCTTATCCCCTTTTTGGCCTTCTCTAATATCTTGTTCCAGCGTGGAGTCCACTTCCATAACTACTGCATCTGCATTAGCCACTATGCACAGGTTTAGTCTTGCAAACTCTTCACATAGCTGCGGTTGATAAGCCGAGATTGTCATGCTGTTACATTGGGTTTTCCTACTCAAAGCATCTGCGACCACATTCGCCTTCCCAGGGTGATAGTTGATCCCGACATCGAAGTCATTAATGAGCTCTAACCACCTTCGTTGGCGAAGGTTCAGGTCTGGCTGAGTGAATATGTACTTCAAGCTTTTGTGGTCGGTGTAGATCTTTGTCCTTTTTCCGATCAGGTAGTGTCTCCATATCTTCAATGCGTGAACCACAGCTGCTAATTCCAGATCATGGGTCGGATAATTCTTCTCATGCTTCTTGAGTTATCTCGAGGCGTAAGCCACCACATGTCCTGCTTGCATCAACACACATCCCAGCCCCTGTCCGGAAGCATCACAATAGATCGTGAACTCCTTTTGCATGTCTGGCATGACCAGCACTGGGGCAGTGGTCAACCTCTTCTTCAATTGGGCAAAGCTTGCTTCACATTCCGGTGTCCACTTGAATGCGGCTCCCTTCTCGAGTAGCTTGGTTAGTGGCCGAGAGATCTTTGAAAATCCCTCAATAAATCGTCGATAATAACCAGCCATTCCCAGAAAGCTTCTGATGTGTCCCACATTTTCCGGCGTCTCCCACTTGAGAACATCTGCCAGTTTACCCAGATCTACGGATATCCCTCCTTCTGATATGACATGTCCCAACAATGATACCTGCTTCAACCAAAACTCACACTTACTGAATTTAGCATACAGTTGGTGTTCTCTAAGTTTCTTTAGTGCCAACCTCAGGTGTTCCTCATGCTCTTCTTCACACTTGGAGAATATCAGGATATCGTCAATGAATACGACCACGAATTTATCCAGGTACTCCATAAACACTTTGTTCATGAGGTACATGAAGTAAGCTGGAGCATTAGTCAACCCGAAAGACATAACAGTATACTCATAAAGACCATATCGAGTGACGAATGCAGTCTTGGGAATGTCCGATGGTCGAATCTTCAACTGGTGATAACCCGAACGAAGGTCGATCTTAGAGAATACACATGCTCCTCGTAGCTGATCAAACAGATCTTCAATCTTTGGCAGCGGATACTTATTCTTGATGGTCACTGCATTCAATGCACGATAATCCACACACAACCTTTGGGTGCCATCCTTCTTAGGCACGAAAATGATGGGAGCACCCCAAGGCGATGAACTAGGGCGAATGTATCCTTTCTCCAACAACTCGTTGATGTGATCCTTTAGCTCGGCTAACTTATTAGTGTCCATCCTATATGTCCTCTTATATATCGGGGCCGTTCCAGGCACTAGGTCAATGATAAATTCAATTTCACGGTCAGGGGGCATACTCGGTAACTCTTCGGGGAACACGTCTGGGAATTCACTGACAACACGGATCTCTTCGGTGACCTCAGTCTGATTTAGCCTGATCCTCTGTGTTGGAGCTTGATCTGGATAGAACTCTACCTTGGTACCATCGGGGTGGGTCAAGGAGACTGTTCTTGTGGCGCAGTGGATCACCCCATGGTACTTTGTTAACCAATCCATTCCCAGGATAATATCTAGCCCTTGAGATTCCAGAACAATCAGGTTTGCTGGGAAAACTACCCCCCTTATCTCTAGCCTTACATTAGGGCATACTTGCCGGGTTATCATTTCTCCCCCAGGGGAGTGAACTATAAGTTGGTGAGTCATTAAATGCACTACCATGTCATGCCTCCTCATGAATTCCTTAGATATGAACGAATGCGTAGCACCATAATCAAACAACACTGTAGCTAGATGAGAGTCGGCAGGGAACGTACCAACAACCACATCTGGTGCATTGTGTGCCTCCTCAAGTGCCACGTGGTTGACTCTCCCACGTGTGGGTTGCTGCAGCTGCTTCTTCGGGCAACGGTTGGCGAAATGCCCCATCTCACCACAGTTATAACACTGCACCGCCGCATTGTTACCTTGGGATCTGTTACCTCCTTGAGGGTTCTGTTGCGGCTGGCCATTAGGGCGGGGTGCTGGAGCTGCTGGGCGAGGGTGTTGCATTGGTTGGCGTGGAGGTTGTGGTGGTTGGCGCATCTACTGGTTGTATGGTGTGGGCGGCCTGTAGGAGGAGTTTGGGTACCTTTGTCCCAGTTGAGGGTTCATAGGGCGAGCCATAGGTGTCGTAGGTTGAGGGGCATAGCGAGGGCGCACATTATTCCCAGAACTGTGTGCTTGAGCCAGCTTCCTCTTCCTGTCATCATCATCCAGCTCCTTCTTGGTCCTTTCCACTTCAAAGGCCTTGTCCACCAACTTATGGAAACTGCTGTAGTCACTGGAGACCATCGCGAACTTCAGCTCCTTATCAAGGCCCTTCTTAAAACGAAACTGTTTCTTCGAGTCCGTGTCCACATCTTCCGGTGCATAGCGGGACAATTGTGTGAATTTGTTCAGATACTCTCGCACACTCATGCGGCCTTGCTTTAGCATGAGAAATTCTTCACGTCTCGCCTGGATCTCTCCTTCGGGCACGAAATGACTGCGAAAGTAATTCTTGAACTCGTCCCATGTGATATTATCCGGGTCCTGATGGGCTTCAATAAAGGCAGTCCACCAATCGGCTGCAGGTCCTTGAAGCTGATGCGAGGCTAACAGGACCTTCTCTCGTCCTTCACATTGGACAATTCTCAGCTTGCTCTCAATGGTTCTCAGCCAATCGTCGGCCTCCATGGGCTCACTAGCAGTAGCAAAGGTGGGTGGATGGGTGTTGAGGAAGTCTCTCATGCGGGATCGGGGTCCTGGTGCTGGCTGTGGGTGGGGCTGATTTGGTGGGGGTGGAGGGGCTTGCTGGGCTTGCTGCATGTTGGCCACCACTTGTGTTAAATTCTGCATCATTTGCATCTGCATGGCCATCATCTTCTGCATATGATTCATCGCAGGTGCTCCACGGGCACCTCTCCCATTCCATTGCGGTAGCTGGAATCCAGCTTCATCATCACCAAGGGGCATACCACGGCCACGACCACGACCTCTTCCCCTGCCTGCCATCTGAGTACGAAGAGAGTAGAGTCTTAGGTTCTACTATAACTAGTGGAAGACTACTATGCGATACCCTTACTATATGCAAAAATCACAACAAACATGCATAAAAATGAAAATTCTTTATTAATAGCTCACTAATTAAAGAAGTATCAAAAAAGTGCGGTTGTGGACAAGTCGCCAAGGCGTTCCACAACTCACACGACACACCAAGACGAAAATCATAAAGAGAAATAACACAACTCAAGGTCACACAAGTACGTCTACGTCGCTCTTATTTAACTAATGAGGGTGTGCCTATCCTTGAGTCGTGGCAAAGGTCGAGGACTACTCGTCGTCAAGCGCAAACTCCTCCGGGTCCTCGTCGTTGTCGTCGTCGTCGTCGTCTGCGGGGTCCTCGGGGTCCTGAGGTGGTGAGGCAGCAGGCGGCGGGGGTGCAGCAGACGCCACACTGGAAGGCTCCTCGTCAGAGGACTCCTCAGAAGACGACTCACGCTGGCCGCCACGGCGGTCTGGAGAGTACGGGGTCCACGTCGAGGTGTCGGACGCGTAGTCGTCAAGGTCCTCGTCGGTGATCCGACGATACCTCCTGATCACTGCCTCGTGGCGCAGGGCGAGGTCACGTCCATCCTGAATCTCCTGCGGTGCCCTCTGAAGTCGGGCACTGAGCTCGGCCACGTCGCCAACAGTCTGACGAGACTGCGGGAGGTCCAGGGGTCTCTCCACGTGCCTGGAGACAAAGCCTGCAGTGCCACTAGGACGCTGCGGAACAAAGGCGTGCAACGTGTCCTCCAGACGGAAACAGCGGGCGTGACTCCAAAAAGTGGCTGCTTCCCAGCTAGCGTCCTGCTCCGCGTATCGGCGGGAGCTCCTCTAGGCAGGACTGCTGTGGGTCTTCACCAGCTCATCACCATAGTAAATGTAGATCTTGCAGCTCCACTCCGTCCTGCCAGGGCGCTGCACTCCAGTGGTGTGGTAGGAGAGCGAGAGGCTGTGGTGACGGTAGCCAGCCTCGCGGAGTATGGCCCGAAGGCGGAGTCGCAGTCGTCCTGCGGCCCTGCCGTCAGAACGGATCACCACGGGGTGACGGGGGTCGACGGCTGGAGAGCGACCGGCCAGCCTACGCGGGGGCACAATTCCACCGGTCGACTTACGGGGGGTCGTCTTGGTGCGGGCCATCTACAAATTTTGAAAACAGGAGAGTGTCAGTAACAAAACATATAAATAAAGGAGTAAATAAAACAAGTAGACAAGGTAGGAAGTACAAAGCAATTTTATAATTACTTTTTAGAATATAATAGGGTCCTAAGTCATCCCTTTCTAACTAGGCTTGCGTCCTACGGGCAACACGGCTCTGATACCACTTTGTCACACCCGGTCCCAACAAGACAACCGGATGGCTTCCACATGTATGTCAGGATCGATTCTCATCATACATGTGTAGACGAAAGTGTAATATCATTTATTACAAGCCATGTTCGAGTACATAAATGTCTTACAATAATGACCCGTAGGTCTAAAATAAGATTACAGAGCAAAACAGCGGTAAAAGTAAACTAGTGTGGCTCCATGCACAGGCGTTGCCCGGGGGTTGCGCCAGCCTAGAACGTCTCCTCCGGATCAGCGAAGAAGTCTTCGTTCTCCACCTCTTCTCCATTATAGACTGAGGAAAGATAAGCAACAAGCAAGTTTGAGTACCAACGGTACTCAGCAAGTGGGAAAGAGATGACATGTGGGTTTATAGAAAGGAAGGCCAACTTTGGGTTAAGCACTATAGCATTACATCCTATCCTTAGCTTTCATTAGCACCTACTTCTAGGTGTGTGAATCCAACCATAACCCATTTGTAATCCAAGTCCCAACCAACCATCCAATCCAAACCACCATTCCCAGACATTGGCTAATTATGAATTGGACACCAAGCCGCTCTTGTCCGTGAGCACGGCTGTCATGACAGTTTCTAAATCTCTGCAGAGAATGTACCCTTTACCCACAAGCCGTGATTTCATTCCCTGTTGCCAGGTGGACTAAGGAAACCTTCCTGATGCCCGTGGTCGCGAACCACATTGCACACTTCCTTTGGTGTGAGGCCAGGAGATCACTACGAGGTCTTTACAAAGGATTCTCCCGACGCGTACTAGCCCTCTGAGGTTTCACCCCTGTACAAAAGTGTGAGTCGTTACACCACGACTCAACACCCCAGTTGCCCCCTCTTGAGCCATGCGGATCCCAAGGCAGTACACCCTGAACCAATTCCCCGCACTATCCAACCACTAATACTACGCCGGGAGAGGCCTAATTAATTGACCAAGCTGCCCCATACTCAGTCTTGTGGCGATACTGTAAGGCTTAGTGGCTTCTCCATAAACCGGTCTTTAGAATCCGGCAAGGTCCATACCCTAAAACCCGGGTCTCGTGCGTACTGCACCATACCAAACAAAACCAACCCGCCGGATTCCTATCCACTACAATTCATATCACCATATCTCAACAAACCAATCACAACAATTAATGATAGAACATGTAATGTAGAGATATTTCCCTCCCAAATACTAAGCATGGCTAAGCGTAAAGAAATAACAACATCTACCCAAGCCAACCCGGGGACAAGGAATTATATGGAAGGATACAGTAAATGGGATTCAATTTATTAAGCATGCAGCTAACTAAAACTTAATAAAACAGGTGCAACATGGTCAAGGAACTTGCCTTCTTCGGAGTGTGGGTCGGTGAAGTGGTAGTCCTGAAGATTGTAAGTCGGCTCGGGAACCGACTCTATACACATCATCTCATGCGGAACGGAAAGTGGCAGCACACAATAAGAACAAGAGAATAAATGCACACCACAAATAAAGACAAAAGAAAACCTACGCAATTACGTCGCTAACACTATGTCCTTAGTAAGACTTCATTTAGTGGTGTGGGTTTTAGTGTTTATATGGGCTCATTAGGAAATTCAACAAGATCAGCAAATTAAATGCATTATTTTACCCTAAAGAGTTTAGGAAATAATTAATAAAATAATACCCTAAGTAATTTGTGCAAAAAGAGAGAGTTCACATGTGATTTTATGCAATTATCAATTAATACAGGGGTTTTTATGCAAAACAGACATGATCAGTGGCCTAGAAATATTTTATAACATCACCAGGGGTTAAATCATAATTTACAGAGGCTAAAAATATAATTTATGGTGAAAACAGGGGCTAAAATGATTTGTTTAATCAATTTAACAGTGCTGACAGAATTTAATTAAAGTCCAGGGGCTAGCTCATAAATTTCAGGACCTATCTGTAATTAATTTAAATTCTGCGCAGGGGTCTACGTGCAAAAGGGCCAACGGCCATAACCGCATTCAATCTGGGCCGTCGGATCTAGAGTGGGCGGCCCAGATTTAAAATGGCCGAAGGGGTATGCCCCCTTCTAATCTCGGTCGTCGGCCTCAGATCGACGGCTGAGGATGGGCCACGTCGCCCCAGGGGCGGCGCGCACCCAGGGCGCGGCGGCGCGCGCGCCAGGCCGACGGCGCACGGCGGCGGGGTCGCCGGAGATTGGCCGGAACGGCCAAATCGGCGCCAATTGCCTCGGGGCTAACACGG
Organism: Tuctoria greenei; assembly: GCA_036927565.1. NCBI lineage: Eukaryota > Viridiplantae > Streptophyta > Magnoliopsida > Poales > Poaceae > Tuctoria > Tuctoria greenei. The sequence continues at coordinate 19,945,085 of JAYESD010000002.1, forward strand.
AAAATGGAGAGGGGGATCGGGGGAGCTCACCGAGGGGGTTTTTGGGTCTTGAAATCGGGCGGAGGGGCGTCGGCGACGTCGAGAGGCGGCGGACTCCGGCGGTGCTCGTCGGGATCGGTGAAGCGGCGGCCAATTCCCCGAGCGACGATGTCCGGCGGGTTCCTAGCGCCACAGAGAACACGGTGAGCAAGAGATCGAGGGAGGAAATCGGTCGGTGCGTCGGGAACGGCGGCGACATACCTTGCACGGCAGCGGCTAGGGTTTGGGGCTTCGGGGAAGGGGAATTCGGGGGGCGCCGGCGGAATTTATAGGGGGAGGCGAGGGCGGTGAAGAGGGGAAAGGGATCCCCGACGATGGAAGGCGACAGGGGCATTGATGGGCGGGGATTTCTTGCCGGCGATTTGAACCGGGGCGGAGTTTTCGGGCGGCGTCGGGCGCGGCGTCGGGAGGAAGAAGGAAAGGGGAGGGGAGAGGCTGACCGGCGGGGTCCACACGCAGAGAGAGAGGAAAGGGAGGGGGAGGCGCGGCTGGGCCTTGGGCCGGCGGGAAGAAAAGGGAAGGGGAGGGGGGGGGGAAGTGGGCTGGGGCGGGGTTAAGGCCTTGGGTGGGTTTTTCTTTTCTTTTTCTTTTTGTTTTGTTTTTCCTTTTTCATTCTTTTGCAAAATTTGAATTGTTTTTCAAATTCAAACGAATTCTAGCGCATTTTGAAATTGAATTTTCACTCAAATGCAACCATAAATGATGCATCCCTAGTCTTTTTCTTTTGTTTTTAAATTTTTGAAAATTTGGGTGTTACAATGTACTAACTAAATGATTTTGCAACCTTATACCTTTTATTTCTCTGAAGGGGGAGGCCTTCAGGGGGTTGCCCGCAATCTTATACCTTTTATTTCTCTGAAGGGGGAGGCCTTAGGGGGGCGAGGCGACGTATAAAAACATCTTGACAACGGCATCCCCCATGTGTCGAGATTAATACATCATATCAAAATTGCAATATTTGATACACAGGCATGAAGGAAAATTATAACAGCCCTCATTTGTCAAGACGTGTGTATCTCTGTGATCTTTAGTCACACTGCTATAGAGATGAAAGAATAGCTGCCATTTTGGGAAATGGTATATCAATCCTAATGAGTGTCAGAAGTTAGTTAAAATTCTGTCGTTTGACAAACCGTCTGCAACAAGAACGCTAGTAATTTCCTGCAACATAATATATACAGCATCAGTAAGTACAGAAGTCGCCCAATTCATAAGATGGATACAACAACAACAACTAAGCATTTGTCCCAATTCATAAGGATGGATACTTTTACTAAATGGTGTCTATGCTAACTTCCACGTGTAGACAAAATGGTGCGCCTCAATTTAGAAACTATCAACTACGGATACCGAATCATAGAATAATTTGTGAGCGGCAATGGTATACTGATGTACAACAGTGTATTAAAATATGATGTGTTGATGTGACAAACAAACATAAATGATCGAGTAAAAGCTGGTCTCTAACATTAGAACATTTTTTATGCTTACAAGTCTAAAACAAGAAAACACCATAGCATCAGAAGTAAGAAAATAACATGACACATGAGCAGATATGAAAATGCTCCGGATGTGAATGTTACTGGCAACTTGTATCCAATAATCAGCTTCAACATTTAGGATGAAAAAAGGAGCAAAAGTAGCAATAGGACCGTACCTCAGTCATTTGTTTATGTCCACACAAAATTGCTCCCATGGACGACGTATCTATAAGCTTCTTCATCCTCGAGAAAACATTCTGTTAAACACAAACAATACATACTATAAGCACAAGCAAACATAACATGCTAGAAATAACCAAAGAGTAGACAGATAACATCACCTGGACATAGCCTCGCTCGCCAGTCCATTCATCATCTGGTCTTGAGAGGACAGGTATGATCTTGACTCCTCTGGATTCCCAATCACTAAACCTCTCCTATTAGAAGTACACAGTTAACAGCCACTAAATACGGATGATAATATTTGTATAGCTAAGATTGAATAGGCCTACCTGATACGCCATTCTCTGAAGGTTTCTAACTCCATAAAAGAGGTCCACACCAATTTTATCATTTTCCCCAAAACCTGACTCGATAAGCGATCGAATTGGACTGCAGGAAACAAAAATGAAGGATAAACTATGAACATAACTAAACATCCTAATCTTGTACAGATGTATAGTCCACAAATTGATACAACCCATTAGATGCATCTCATCTTGGGAGCAGGGTTCCATGTATCCACTTATATTCCAAGTTAATTAATCATGAAATGTTATTCATGTGAAAGAAATACTTGTGCAAGCACTGCTTATCATGTGGCAGCATAAAACACACATTCTGCAACTATGTAATATCTCGTTACCAGTTTAAAGTGAGAAGAACCAAATTACCTATCACAAATTCACAATGTTTTGTCTGTCATGCATACCCAGAGAGCATTCTTCTATCGGTTAAAGAAGCATTAATGCTACAAGTTTGTGGTACAGGATTGAAATCCGAAGTAAAATCTAGAATAATCCAGACAAACAACAGTTACACCACAACGTGCATGAAATTCTCCGCTACAAGTTGTCCATTTTTGGTGGTTGAATTTCCCATTTGTACCAAGCTGTCGATGTAATTTTCAAAAATCGTGTACTATGTGTAGCATATCAATCGATGTGAATTTTGAGGAGTCCATGTAAGGATAGCAGAGAAGCGCGGGTATGGTAAGGTACCTGATCCCGGATCCGGTGGCGAAGACGAGCACGTGGCGGACGTCCGCTATCTTGGCAAGCTCGAACCCGCGGCCGACGACGCTGGCGCCGACGTGTACGAGATCGCCGGGGCGGAGGTCGCAGAGGTGAGCGGAAGGGGTGCCGGGGAGGCGCTTAACGAGGAAGTCGAACGAGAAGGAGGAGTCGGCGAGGGAAGCGGACGCGGTGGCGAGGAAGATGGGGTAGGGCGCGGCCGGGAGGCGGAAGGGGAGGAACTGGCCGGCGGCGGCGTGGGAGGCGAAGAGGCCCCGGTGGGCTGAGAGGTCGAGGGAGACGTGGAAGAGCGATGCGTCGGCGGTGGCTGGGCGGACGGAGGCGACGGGCGCCTCGGCCCAGTCGGTGGGGCCCGGTGCGGCGGAGGCGAGCGCAGAGGCGGAGAGGGGGCGGAGGAGGTGGAAGTGGAGGCGGAGGTGGCGCGGCGGGGAGCAGCGCAGGAGCATCGAGGCCGCGCGTGATGCAGAGCGGCGCGGCGAGAGGAGGGAGGGAGGGAAGCTGCCGGATCTCGTCGTCCTCCCGCGAGGTTCGAAAGTTGTAGAGGTGTGTAGCGTGCATGTTTGATTTGATTTCTCCTCCTCTCTGTCAAAGCAGGAAGGGGAACTCTGTCCGTAGACGTGTTCCAAAGTGGTTAGGCTATTCGCACTGTATACTATAAAAACTTACTCTAAAGTGTAGATTCCATAAATTTCCTAGCAACTTCCTTTAAACATCCAGGGTCCTTTAATTTTACAGAACAATTCTCATAAATTTTACATCTAATTTTCCAGCATCCTCTAAATTTCCAGCATCTGGGGTGAGTCCCACCTGGACCTTTTGGTGTCCCGTAAAGCGTCCAGTAGCCCTGCTGCAGACGGTCTTAGACCATCCGCACCAGCATACTCTAAAGCATACTCTATACACTATTCTCCTTCAGCTTTTACAGTATGTACTCTAAATTACACTGCGAAACAGTGTATCTAGTATGCTTTACAGTATACCACTGCGGATGGTCTTAGACTGTTCTCAACAGATGAAGAAGCTTCATTTGCAAAATGCCTCTCTTCACCTCTCTTTTTCAATCTTCAGTCTTCAACATAGCAGCCATCGTACTTCTTTATTTGCGTTCAGACGCTCACGGTCCGCAAATATCCGGATTCCAGCGGGGTGAGGCATCATAGATCTACATCTTCGCCCCCCCCCCTCCCAACACACACAGTGCAAGCGGTGTCGCGCCCTCCATTGCTCCCTCGCGCCGGCGACGCACCTCCACTTCTCCCTCGCATGCCGCCATCGCACCTCCCCTGCTCCCTCGTGCCGCCGACACTCCTCCCCTACTCCCTCGCGCGCCGCCGCCGCTCCTCCCTAGCTCCCTCGCGAGGACGGGGGAGTTAGCGTGGCAGAGGTGAAGAAGTCGTAGCCATTGGAGTTGAAGCGGCCCGTGACCTTCTCGATGATGACGACGTCAGCATGCACGACATCGAGCGCGGCGCTCGAGACAAGCTACGTACGCGGACAAGGCTCCAGACCTCCATTGTCCTCTTGGCGCACCCACACAAGGCTCTGCAGATTGACTTGCAAGTAAGGCGGGGCGGCGGACAACAGTGAGGCATGATACAACGAGCTTGAGAAGGTTATGAATCTTGCCGGTCTGGTTGGAGGTCCTCCTGTGGATGAAGTCTATGGTTGATCGATTCCTGTCGAAGTTGAGGCTGCTCCTTGGTTGTTGGCGTCGCTACAGAGATAGAGATTTTTGTTTATGCATTTGCTGTTGGTGTTGTAAAATACTTGGCATGTAATTAATTTGATGATTCGAAATAGCAAAACAACTAAAACGGTTATACTAGCAATCAAAATAAACAACACTAGTGTAATACAAACAAGAATTAAAACATATGCGAATAAATCGCTCATCGAAAACTTCGAAATGTCCATAGATCGAGTGACCCACTTACAAATCGTCATACTAGGAAGTAGAGGATGAAACTGACGAACTTAATGAAGATTTAGAGGATGCAAGAAGTGTGACGAGGGGTCATGCGAGCGCACTTCTCAGAAACCTGATTGCTGGTACCCGTGCAAGTCTTCAAATCACTGGTGTTGGCTCGGATACACTGCTCTACCTCAATCTATTGCACGACGGGCGAAGGGACAACAAGGAGAAAAACGACGACGTAGAGCGGTTTTTGAGAGAGGCGAGTTTTTGTATGTCTTTTCTCCAATATCCAGGACATCTCCTATATACTCGAGTTTGCCAACTGCTTTAGATTCGTTTTGCCATAATTCCAGGAAACCACCCCCTGAAATCTCTCAACGTGCAACTAATGTGAGCAGTTATGAAGCATTCATGCACTTAAACGTGCACATGGAGCTATGCCTCGAATTACTCTACATATTGACGTGACAGTCTAGATGTGATGAAATATTTCCTTTTATATATGTGTCAGAAAAATAACTGCTTAGTAGAACACAACTCGTCACGACGAGAATACGCAATGTCGCAAGTCACGCGATAAACACGCGTAAAATTGCAAAATGCGCGTGCGTGCGTGTGTGTTTCTACCATAGCAGCAGCCTTCATCTCCCTCATTATTCTCATGTTGGGAACTAATACAAGGATCACTGTATATTGGGGACATCTATCTAGGTGAGTAATGTGGTACTAAAGTCTCAACCACCTTTCCAAACCACCTTTGGCTTTCCACCATAGGCCAAATCCCAATAGTTGGAGAAGTGAAAGGTTTTGCCAAGCAAAAATTATTGTAGCATTAAGCAAAGGTTGAAATGGAGCATCACTTTTGCCTCTCTTTGTTGGAGATAGTATTATAAACACTAAGGCTATCTCCAAGAGGTGAGCTAAATGGAAGCCCAAACCTAAAATAGCTTATAAAAGTAGACAAAATGCTTTGCGACAGATACTCCAAACAAATTCGTATTTCTGTTGCTGGTCCCGGGGACTTCCAAACTAGGCGCGTACTCGAGACACCCCCATCTCAATGGCTCTCCTCCCATCTCTCTATAGATCCCCAAATGTGTCGGGCCCATTTGGCGGCCCGGAGCACGCCCCGAGCACGAGCTCGACCTGAGATGAATAGTGTCGGGCCGGCTCGAGCACGATAGTCGGGCCGTGCCTGGGCCGACTTCCCAGCACGTTGGGCCAGCACGAGCCCGACTCGATTTTTAAACTGGCTCGATAGTAGCCCGACTAGTCATATAAAAGTGGATCTTTCCTTCAAACTCTAAAACTCTCAATCCTTCCCAACCGGCGACTGCAGCCTCTCTCCCCAAACCATACCATAGTCTATTTCTCTCTCTTCTTCAACCGCGTTGCGCGCTCTGGCCCCGCACTCACGCCGCCGCCCATCGTCCGAGCTCACATCGCAGCCCGCCATCCGAGCTCGCGCCGTCGCCCGCCGCCCGCGCTCGGCCCTGTGCTCGCACTGCTGTCTGTGCTCGGCCCCGCGCCCACGCCGCCTTTCGCGCTCGGCCCCGCGATAGAGCCGCCGTTCGGGCTCGGGCCTCTGCGTTCACGCTGTCGGTCGCGCTCGGACCCCACGCTCGCGCCGCCGCCCGCGTTCGATCCCTCGAGCTTGCGCCGCCGGCCGCGTCCCCGCGCCAAGCGCCATGGCGGCCATGTCCGAGCTCGCCCTCGGCGAGGGTTGTCTCCGCCGCCGACGGACTCGTGCCGCCGGGTTGTCGTTTCGTCGGGCTGCCGCCGGGCCGTTGGGCTGGCCCGGCACGAAGCAACGGCCGCCGTGTCGTGCCTGGGCCGACTACACGGAAGCAGCTTCGTGTCTGGTAGTGTTGGGCCGCTTCGTGCTGGGCCTTACCGTGCTCAGGCCGTGCTCAGATCGGGCGGCCCATTTGGAGATCTATACATCTCTCTCTGTGTCTGACTCTTCCTCCCCGCCAGCAGATCCTCCGTGTCCCGAGCACTGCGCGACCGCCCCTCGTCCATGTCCTTGTCTCCAACCGTACGCCACAATCGCTACGTGGTCCTCGAGTCCTCCATCCGCTAGAGCTGTTGCTAGCCCTCCTCTCGTCACCGTTGTCGCTTCACTCGCACGCTCCTCCGTCGCGCCGCAGCGGCCTGCGGTCGGCTAACGCCGAGCTTGACAACTTCTGCGGCGCACGTCGTCGCGCCGCGCCCGGCTGACACTGAGCTCGACGGCTTCCGCGGCATGCGTCGCCCCGCCACGCCCCACCAAGCTCGTCTGCCTCCTCTTCGTGTGCGCCCTGCCTCCTCTACGCAGCGCCGTTATCGGCCGACGCCGAGCTCGATGGCTTCCGTGGTGTGCGTAGGGGGCAGCGCCACACCTCACATCCTCCTCACGCGTTCCTCTGGGGCGCACTGGAGAAGGAGCCGTATGTTGACTTCGCATTCGTTGCTGTGAGTTTTTTCTCCTGTTCCGGATCAAGTTGGCTGCCACTATAGCCAGCACTACGGCGGCGGAGGCAGCATTGTGGAGTGTGGACGTACAGGGCCGTGTTCCGCCGCGCCCTCGCGCGCCGGCTGTGCGTCGCGAGGTGGAGGTTGCGTGGGTTGTAGGAGCTCACCTCCGTCCTCATCAGTTTCCACGATGGAGCTGTGGCGCATGCTGGCACACACCTGCGAACTGGGGCACCCATCATTGTTTCGTTGTTGCCCCGAAACGTTTGATGTATCCCAAAATCGCAAGTCTGTTGGAGATGGTAAGAAAATGGGATACGATTTCTGAGCTCCAGGAGTCTCAAATGCTGAAATGAGGCTCCTATTTTAGGGTTCATTGTTGGAGAGAGTCTAAGCCAAAAAATAATCCACACATGCGCTTTAGTGTGTGGTTGATTAAGGTCCCCTTTGACACAACTCCACAAAGCTGATTCTCTAGATTAACTTCTGATTCTCTAGTGAAGTGATTATGTGACTGAAAATGATTTTCTATGATTTATTAGAATAAACTCTTAAAATTAGGACAAAGAATCACTTCACAGAATCAGGAGAAGCTATTTTTTCAGCTTTCAGCTCCTTAGTTTATTTCAGAGAATCACTTCACAGAATCAGCCAAGAATCACTTTTTCTGAAAAACAGTGTTTGACACAGCTTCTCTGATTCTGCCCAAGAATCAGCTTCGTGAAGCTCTGCCAAAGGGGGGCCTAAGAACTGTACTATTATGAAACGTGAACTCAATATCTTATGGGTCTACATGTTAGATTGTTAGTTGCAGTAATTATAGTGCAGTTACCGTAGAAGATCTCAACTCGTGTCTAGTACCTCAAAATTAAGAAGATCAATAGATCATGCAAGCATGATCATAATACTTTTATGTAACCATCATCTATTTAATTACGTTGTCATAGTTATCTAGAAACATCACTAGTACTCTTCAAAAGTAATCTTCCTTTTAATTTCTCAACTCAGTGTACATATAGACCAAAACGATTTCATCCTAGCAGTATATTTTCGGGAACTGCGAGACCAGTCAACTTTTCATTGTCGTGTTTACTACGTGGGACTGATCGCACCGAAGCGCTCTATATGACCCGCTATGGCAAAAATAGAGGGTGGGCGGGGGGCGCCGGCGTCCACACCGAGAGGCATAGCACGCCCACTATTTTCGAGGGTGCTATAGTGCATTACCAAACCAATCGAAGCATTGTAGTGGTCTCGAAGGCGGCGACGATTGCCTTCGCGCCACGCGGAAACTTCTCGATGGAGTGCGGCGGAGCCGAGTTCGACGATGACGACAAGGCTACACTTGGTGGGGGAGGAACATAGTGGTGCTCGGACGAGGTCGATGATGATGACACAATGAAGACGAGATGCCGAATGCGACGATCATGAGGCTGAACGGCGGCGCGGGAGGACGCGAGCGAATACGACGACGAGGTTGGACAGCTGGACGACGCGAAGGCAAGGTGTTGGCGCTGGGAGGAATGGTGGCATGGTGCAAGGCAGCATGAGAAGGAGAGGCCGTGACCTGGACCGGCAGGGAGGGCTCCAGGGTCCTCAGCGCGACAAGTCAATGCATAGGCGACCACAATTCCTGGTACGGATGCACGCCAGCGGAACGTTCCACACTTCGGCGGTTCTCTCTGTCTAAGCAGCAGCGTCCAGTGCACGATGGTCAAGATTCGATTTAGTAGAAATTTGTAAAGATGCAGTGTCAGCAGCCGAATTTTTTCGGTTACAAAGATTTCTAAATTTGTGCGTATCTCAATATTTCAACTGGGAATCAACACCATCCGATGAGTTCTTTCTGCAGGATCTGGAGCCGACTAGAACCTTGGGCTTTGGATACCGGCTGGCCGTTCGGGTTCGAGTCCTCCTTTTTAAAATATCGTTTCTGGCTTTGAAAAAAATGTTACTCAATGAGTGCTTAAATATTCCACTTGAGTGACGATCGCGTGGCTGTGCTCATAACGTCATAAACGAAGTTTAAAAACAATGCGTGTCCCAGGCTTATTCTGCACAATCGAACTTCAAACTGTCACGTGTTACCACATTATAGGAGGGAACAGTTGCAGGAAGACCAAACGACGATAATAGTAACCTTCTGATCACACACTACACCGTGCTTCTATTCAGCACTTAGTTGCTACTTGCTGTAAAGCTCAAACTCAATCTTATACACGAAAATCAGTCTACCGAACTTCGAACTGCGAAGTATACACAACGGCTGTTGTTCCCTCCACATTTTCTCATCCGGGCTTGGGACCGGCAAGGGCAGTGTTAAACAGCAAAAAATACAAACATAAATCAGAAAAAAATACAACCAATCAACACACAGAAGTAGAACGACAAAACATAAGAAACGTGAATACAAGAAACAGTTTCACTATGGGTCATTAAATAATAGATATGGAAAAATCCACACCACATTAGATCAAAATGATATGAGACAGATTGATGGTGTAAAGAAAATTTTGCAGTTCAGTTATTTTGCATGTACTCCCCTTTCTCAAAAGATTGTCGCCTTTTAGTACAAAAATAAACTAGAAGGTGACAATCTTTTAAGAAATGAGGAAGTATATATTTAATGTGGTAAAATTTATCTTGAAATCCAGACAAATTGCTTTCTTTTTCAATGAAATTTACCCCTACAATCCAGACGCGCGCCAGAATATCCTCTGCCACCACGGCCCAACTTCAGGGGAAAAAAAATCGACTCCCTGATCGACCATCGGGCATATCCAAATTTCATCCCATCAATAGCAACGGCTACACACTTAAAAGGTGTAGAATAGAAAGCTTCCCAGTAATGCTCAAAAACTGCAAAGTACACTTTCAACACCAAAAAACCATCTATACCACATGCACGCCAACTTTAAATAGCAAATCAGTCCAAACCACAAATGAGCAGAACATGGAAAAATAACTGAACTGCAAAATTTTGAGTCCCAAGAAAAAAGATCAACATGAGTAAATTGTAGGTGGTAGCACTACCCCATTACGTACAGGTTTGCCCTTCATAACTTCTGATAGCAAATCAGTCCAGTCCAGAAATTTGTAACCATCAATGCAAAGCAGCCCAAACCAGAAACTGGTAATCATAATCGGAATGTTCTCCATTTTAGGATCTATGTTTCTGAAGTCTGTCCCAGACTAAACTACATATCACTGGTCAAATTTTCAAGTTATTGATGTTGTTCAAAGGGTTTGTGATTCTGCAAATTCCTTGACTAATAAGCATGAAATGTCACAACGGAAACCAAACTATTTGCTTCATGTTCGGCAATCACAAGTTAACAATGTCATATAGTAAAATGCTCCTGGATCACAAATTAAACCAAACACATAGAACCGCCATCCAATAACTGCAATCATTTTGATTAATCACAAGTTTACTACATGATCATGTTAGCAAGCACAGTTATTGAAAACTACCATCCAATAACTATAACCAATAGAAATGTCAAATTCATGAAACCAAACACATGCTTCAAGTTCACTATGGCAGATGAGATACTCCCACTGAATATTGCCATCCCAATCATAGTCACTCCAATGCCACTCAAACCAGCAAATTAAAGCACACCATGAATAATACCACCAAGATGGTGTTACTTCACTACCTGTAGGTAACAAACCAAGTAAAATGGCCAACAACAAATACTTAAAATCCTTCTATTTGGTGGAAATGAGGCAAAACCTGTCAACACAAACTGGTAGAAGAAATAACCTGCAAGATGAATCACCAGGTACTAGGACCGTCCTTGTATCCATACTTGAAAACAATTATTGGATACCAACCAACCACAACAAGAGGAAGGAATTATATCAACAAGCTTCAGAAGCATAGTTCAAACTCTTGATCGGTGATACTGTGGAAGTCATGCTTCTGCAGATGTTCTCTAACACAGCTTCCAAACATATTTTCTTCTGGAAATCAGTGAAGATAATAAAACTTTGTATCCATTACGTAGGACTTTATAAGGCAGCAGATCTTGTAAGGCAAAGCAAAAAATAGCCATAGTTGGTCTTTCAATTCGTCAGAGAAAATGTTTCCGCACTGACTTTGAACATACCTGAGATCTACTACCATAAAAGCAAAGGACCAAAGTGGCTTAAGGAACTGAAGATGATTGTCGGTCAGAGTCAGATTAAAATGTTCCAGCACTGACTTTGAGCACATCTAAGCATATCTGAGATCTACTACCATAAAAGCAAGGACCAAAGTGGCTGAAGGAACTGAAGATGATTGTCGGTCAGAGTCAGAGGGGAAGGAGCAACTCTCAAAATGTAAATGCTGGAAAACAAAATCCTAGATTAGATATATTAGAATGGCCAGATAGATATAAAATTAGTTAATCCAGCTCTATCAGAATACTTGTGGACCACGTTCTGCTGCAGTTAAATTGTATACCACAAGCAAGACCAGTTTATACATGCTGACAGCTCAAGGCAACCATGAATTACAGGAAACTGGTGCCATCCATGGGGCGAGCTCATCAAGATGAAACCAGAGTATCACAGCGAAAGATCCCTGTGAAATTACCAAGGCTGAAAGGACCATGTACTAGGCGCACTGACCTGCCCTAGCCTATAGTGTCAAATTTTGCCGCAAATTCATTGAATCCCACAAGAAACAACTGGAGTAGGCAACTGCAAAATATTGATACAGAACTAGATGAAGCAAATCAAACTGAAACTGCAGACACCTCAAACTGAAACTACATACACCAGACTGCAGTAAACATAAGGATAAAGCCTGATCAATGAGTCAAAACGACCAGTATTGTCACTGTTGAGATACCTATGAGAACTGAGTTACTAACAATGCACTAATTAACTTGGGGCAACTTAACAAATCCAGAAGAAGAATGGCTTATGGCAATTCTGACTGGATTGCTTGAGAACAAACTAAATGTAATTCCTTGTTCAGGAACTGAATCATTGGCCAATAAATCAGCAAGAGGCAAAGAATACCCAATCTCCTGGTACCGTGAACGGCTAGCAACTCCAAAACTAGCAGTTGCCTATGAAAGGTTATAGGCAAACTGGACGGCAACTAAAGCAGGCCAAGACATGGCACAACCGAGATCAGTTATAAAAAATAACTAACAAGGGAAAGTTCTCAAGAGGCAAGAAAGTGAGATCGTTACTGAAGCAACAACCAAATGTAGTTTGCCACAAAACGGTCAGATCGAGTTAATGACCTGTCACAACATCACTGTTTCAACCAGGAACTCCGTAGAATTTTGGACTCCCAGCCAACAATTCAGATCTGAATCAACAAAACCAACTATAAACGCTAGACCAGAACAACTGCGGTAGGCACTAACCTGCCCCAACTTCTTTTGACAAACACCCAACACATCCTGCAATCAACGTGAAGGCGAGCACAAAAATATAGAAATGTAAACTAGATGAAGCGAGTGTGAGTCAAACTGAAAATGGAAGAGAAGACATCCCAAACTGGACACCATAATTGGAACGGAAGCAGTGTCGAACAGATGATGTGATGAGCCATATGATCTGTAGGCGCACAAAGGCAAGCAACAAGTATCAAAGCTACACTGAGACCCAAACGTAAGATAAACTAATTGCTGAGGGAAAAGGGTAAGTTATCAAGGTGAGAGTTCATGCCCAAAATAACCAGGTGTTTTTCAGAGATTCCACATCTAACTTGAAGCTCCGAAGTAAGCTAGGGATCTTCCACCCCTGCAAAATTAGTCCACGCTTTAACTCAATTTTTATTTGATAATTATTTCATACTAAGCTGAAATATGTTAAGAGATACCGCCATCAGATTTCACTTTTCATAGGACCGCATCTATAGAAATATCAACTAGCGACCTGAAACAATCAAGGAACAATTGTATGACCACTAGATTCTAGGTTGATCGTCACTGATAAATTTGGAAGTTCTAAAGTATGATAAAGCAGAAACTGTCGAAGATTAATCTGCCGCTATCATATTGCGCTTGCAGAAAGTATCTAGTCCATCTGCAAGGTGAGGCACCATTCTGGTAAATCTTTTTATTTGGAGTTTGCTTGAAGATCAGAAACATGCAAGGGAGAATAAAGCCTTGATCAGACCATGAATACCGTTGTGATCTCTCTGTGCATCTGCGAGATTTGACAATACTAGCGAACCACTGAGGACTATTCGTATCAAAGAACATCAATGAGCTTATAATTTGACATAATGGCAGCAACCCGGGCAGCTCTAGTACAAAGGATCTCGTCAGCGGGACAATCCAACTGCTAGATAAGAACCTAAATATTGGAACTGCAGTTAACAGAAACTTGAACAATAGATAAGAACGAGTTGCAGATATATCCAAATGATGTTCTTCCGATGCTATATATGAACTCCAGTCCAGTGCAATCCATCTCCAGAACTTCACCTGCCTCTGCAAGATCTGGTCACGAATAATCCTAATTAGGGGCAATCAAGCCATGATACTGAAACAACCAAGAACTGTAGCAAATCTAAGACGGCCAATGAAACCGCAAGCAAAAACCTCCACCCTTCGCCTTATCCCCCGTGAGCGGTACGGTTTCCTTCTTCCTGCATCTCATAAGAAACACATACACAAAAGCTAGACCAGCAGTAAAATATCGATCGACCCAAGGTCTCAAATCCACCTGTTATGAACCCACGATGCCTCCTTTGCTCCCACGCAGCGGCAACAACTGATTCTCCAGCTCCCAACCGGATTCGATCAATCCTGCAGCCGACATGGGAAGCGGACGAACACCACAAACAAGGATTGAAATGTAAACTAAGACGATTTGGGATAGAACTAGACCCAAACCGAACAACTTTATCAGAGTCGAATCGCTCCTCACGTCGATCGGAGACGGCCCGTGGTTCAGAGATCTGAGAGGGTACGGGGAAACAAAAACCGACGACGCAATCAAACGGGGCAGAGCACGAAACCGAGTCGATTCGAAACTGAAAACGATGGAAGAGAGAGAGAGATCGCAAACGCGACGATGCGCCGAACACGGAAGAGAAGAAAACCAGAGCGTGCGGGGCGTAGGCGTTCTCGCGGGCTCTATTTATAGGCGGGGAGAGGCGATGGAGGGAGTGGGAGAGGCGGTCGGCTGACGCCAACCGAGTCGGACGGGAGTCCTCGCCGGGCACGGCTCTACGGCGCGCCGCGCGCTGGCAGTCGTTGGGCGGAAAAAAAGGGTGGCGGAATCGGTACGCGGATTGGATTTGGACTCGGTTTGGTTGGGAGGGGGGGTCGCTTGTGGACCGGGGAAATTTTTTGCCTGCTCGGCATCAGTGTTATCGCAAGAGCTTGAGAAGCTACAGGGCCAAAGCAAGGAGGAGAAGATGTCTGTCAATGCAAAGTGCGCTGGATGGGGCTTTGCCTTTACTTTAGGGACTCCGTGGGAGAAGTTCTAGAGCCTGGTGCTGGAAAAATCATGCGGATCAGGCGGAGGCATTAGCAGCACTACCATGGATGGAAAAGATGGCACGATGGGGGCATGCATCGCCTCGTGCTAGAGACTGATTTGGGGAAAGCGATCACATCTAATGCGTGGGACAACAGTCCATGAGTCAGTAACTTTAAGCACGTTAGGTTAGGGAGTTGATGAGCGACAGTTTCAGTTCATGTGCTGTCTCGGTGTGGATGTAACAGAGTAGCAGCAGATTCCCTGGCTGCTCATGGTGCAAGAGCTCTGCCTTCGGACGGCCCTGTGTTTTGGTGCCCAGCACCTTGCTTTTGTAATGAACTTGGTGTCCGGCCATTTGCTGGGAAATAAGTAATGTTTAATGGGAAACCTGTTGCTGATTTCAAAAAGAAACAGAAAGAGATTACTGCTGCCACAAATACAAAAGTGGACAGCGATGCGTTTCATTTTCACTTCATAACATCAGATGGCCACGTAACAACATTGCAGCAGGGAAGGTGGGGCTGCGATAAACTAGTACTAATCCCCTTCCCCGAGACTCCCTTTGATGAAAGAGAAGTGCATTCTTTTATTTCAGCATTCATAGTCTGCAGGTGAAAGGAAAAAGCGGTCTGCACAGAATTAATAAGGACATTTTGCACAAGCACTATTGAGATGTTGCAGCAGTTATAGATAAAGATGCAGTGCCATAGTGGTTTGTGTTCCTACTCACTTTCTCGCATTGCAATGACATTTTCGTGAAGGAATATATATCTTTAATTGCCGTAAATTATGTAAGTTTTGTACGACAAATCGACTACGTACACCTGATCCTGATCCGTAACTACCCGCACATCACACCTTGGCACTGTTCCCCAAGCAATCAAGTCAATCATATTATTTAAATGCATTCAGTTCAACAAACCAAGGCAAATCAGGAGGCCGGCAGAATGCAGTTGAGAATAGAACGAACGGTGACCAGCGATCCAGTGTTGAGGACGGCTGGCCGCGGACAGGCCCTCAGTGTCGTCCATGGCGATGGTGCGGGCCACGTTCTCGCCGAGGTGCTGCGGGACCTCGAGCACGGTGCGTATGTTGTTGTAGAGCGACTCGAGCGCCGTTATGGGCGGGAGCCCCTCGTCAACGCACACGTCGACGACGGCGCCGATGACCTGTGCCAGCTGGCCCACCGCGCCTGTCATGTTCCGTTTTACATAAAGAAAAAGCAGACTCAAAATACATGTATATCAAGATCAATTTAAGCATACACGTATAATAAAATGTGATAAACAGTTCTATATCAAATAAAACAATAATTATTACTTTAAAACAATTTCGAACAATAGCGAAAGAGAGGGAACAAGTAGGACAAGCCACACACGATTGACTAAGAGCAGTTGAGAGCAAACTGAGAATTATTCAATGTGAAGGAATGGAGAAAGTACTGTTAGCCTCACACCAACTCCAGTGACATGCAGCCGATTGATTGATTGACCACTTTGTCACACTCGGCCCCAACAAGACAACCGGATAGCTTCCACATGTATGCCAGTATCATTTTACATCATACATGTATAGACAAAAGTGTAATATCATTTATTACAAGCCATGTTCAAATATATAAATGTCTTACAATAATGACCCGTAGGTCTAAATGAGATTACAAGCAAAGCAACGAAAAAGTAAACTAGTATGGCCCCATGCACAGGCGTTGTCCGAGGTTGTGCCAGCCTAGAACGTCTCGTCGGGATCAGTGTAGAAGTCTTCATTCTCCACTTCTTCTCCATTGTAGACTGAGAAAAGATAAAAAACGAGCAAGTTTGAGTACCAACGGTACTCAGCAAGTGGGGAAAGAGATGACATACAAGCTTCTACAAGGAAGGCCAAAACCGGGTTAAGCATTATATCATTACATCCTATCCTTAGTTTTTATTAGCACCTACTACTAAGTGAGTAACCCAACCATAACCCATTTATAAGCCAAATCTCAACCAACCAAACCACCATTCCCATCCATTGACTAATTATGAATTGGACACCAAGCCGCTCTTGTCTGTGAGCACGGCTGTCATGACAGTTTCTAAATCTCCGCGAAGAATGTACCACTTACCCACAATCCGTGATTTCATCCTCTGTTGCCAGGTGGACTAAGTAAACCTCTCTGATGGCTGTGGTGCGCACCCCACATTACACACTTCCGTAGGTGTGTGGCCAGGAGATCACTACGAGGTCTTCACAAAGGTTCTACCGACGCGTACTAGCCCTCTGAGGTTTCACCCCTGTACAAAAGTGTGAGCCGCTAAACCGCGTCTCAACACCCCGGTTGCCCCCTCTTGAGCCATGCGGATCCCAAGGCAGTACACTCTGAACCTATTTCCTGCACCATCCACTCACCAATACTACTGAAAGCATCTAGGCCCCATGAGGTATGATTTCGGTGATTAATGACAACCATTGGATTTTACTAATAAACTTGTGGATGCAAGGTCTCCCATATCACTCATCACAATCAAATGAAATCTATATGAATATCATCTACTGCTCATTGGATATAATTAGATACACCTAAACAATCATTCTATGAGATCAATCGATGTTTATGAAGATTAGAAGTAAAAGCTCATATGTCAAAATTATTCAACCAAAATTGACAATACTTAATGCTTGATAATCATCAGAAGAATATTTCCAACCAATGTCTAAGAGGTCAATCGAGCAAATTCCAAAAGAATCACTTAGAACAACTCGAAGAAAACAAAATCAACTCACCGGATCAACCGATGTTTCCAGAAAACAACACATCGGTCGAGTTGGTTCAGCAGAAGAAGAAGACCTCAGAACTAAGTACTCACCGGATCATCCGATGATGAAGGGCATGTTACATCGGTCCATCAATACAGTAAGCAATATCTCTGGACCAAGTATAACACCAGACCATTCGATATACAACTATAAACACATCAGTTGATCACTCCAGTAAGCATCAATTCTGAACCAATTCTGGATGAAGTGCCACCGGATCATCCGATGAGAAGGCAAGAGTAACATCGGTCTAACAAAGGTCATATCTGACACAGTGACATCAGCTAATTTGGATTTGATCGATGATAACTGAAGGGAGAATATCGGGTCATCCGGTGTTCGCAGAACAATGATGTCAGCCTACTTTTCCAACGGCTATTTCGTGGAGGCTGGCTATTTATACCCCTTCAACCAGTCTATTCGACAAGTCTTGACAACCAGAGCTACTCTACACATTCTCAAGCATTCAAGACGTTGAGCAAACACTTCTACATCATCTACACCACTTACACACCAAGAGATAGGCTAGAACTTGCTAGAGATAGTGCTTGTGTGCTTTCATTCTTGGTGATTAGAGTCTCTAGTGTAGTGAGAGCTGTAAGGGAGTGTCCCTTGGTGATTGTATTGGAGAGAGCCTTTCGGAGCTTGCCAAGACGGTTGTAGAAGCCCAGAGGATCCAACTTGTACAAGGCTTGAGCTCCACCTTTGAAAGCATCTAGGCCCCATGAGGTACGGTTTCGATGATTAATAACAACCATTCGATATTACTAATGAATTTGTGAATGCAAGGTCCCAACAATCACTCAATCAAATGAAATCAAAATGACATTGGAGACCCATATAAAATCAACTAATGAGATCAAATCGAATCATATGAAGACAAGAAGTGAAAGCTCTAACTTGACATCACTCAATGCTTGAAGACTGTCAAAACAACATTTCAAACAAGTGTCAAAGAGGTCACAAGTTCAAATTCCAAAAGGACAACTCAAAACAACTCAAAGTCAACAAGTTGAACACACCGGATCATCCGATGATTTCTGAGTTGACTACATCGGTCGAGTTGTGTCAACAGAAAAAGAAGACCTCAGAGCAATGCACTCACTGGATCATCCGATGTGAGTGGCCCAGTGACATCGGTCCATTAGTCCAGTTTGCAATACCATTGGACCGAGTGAAGCACCGGATCATCCGATGTGGAGACTTACACACATCGGTCGATTACTCCAGTAAGCATCAAGATCAAGCAAATTCTGGAGGAAGAGCCACCGGATCATCCGATGAGAAGACAGGGTCAACATCGGTCTAACAACGGTCATATCTGACACAGTGACATCAGCTAATTTGGCTTTGACCGATGATAACTGAAGGGGAGACATCGGATCATCCGGTGTTCGCAGAGCAGTGATGTCAGCCTACTTTTCCAACAGCTATTTCGTGGAGGCTGGCTATTTATACCCCTTCAACCTGTCAAATAAAAAAGACTTGAAGCCCAGACATACTCTACACATCCTAGAGCATTCAAGACATAGATCTACCACTTTCACATCATTACTCATCATTTGTACACCAAGAGATAGGCTAGAACTAGCTAGAGATAGTGCTTGTGTGCCTCCATTCTTGGTGATTAG
The DNA here is from genome assembly GCA_036927565.1 of Tuctoria greenei. NCBI lineage: Eukaryota > Viridiplantae > Streptophyta > Magnoliopsida > Poales > Poaceae > Tuctoria > Tuctoria greenei. Next base: position 19,964,100 of record JAYESD010000002.1, read on the forward strand.
AATCTCTAGTGTAGTGAGAGCCGTAAGGGAGTGTCCCTTGGTGTTTGTGACTTCCGGAGCTTGCCAAGAGGATTGTGGAAGCCCGGAGGATTCAAAGTGTACAGGGCTTGAGCTCCACCTTGCCAAGGTTGGCGAACGGAGAAGAATAGTGAAGACCCCCTTGTCTCAGTGACTTGGGAGTGGCAAAACCCTTCGGTGGGTGCCACAACGTGGACGTAGGAAGATCCTTGTGATCTTGCCGAACCACGGGATAAACTCTGTGTCCCTTGAGCGTTTGCATCCCTCTCCCGTTTACATTTATGCAATCTTCATTCCGCAACTTTAATTTACATTGATTGCATAGATTAATCGCATAGGGAATTGGGCTTTAAGTTGTTAGTTTTTAATTACCTTGAAATTTGAAAGAAAGCCCAATTCACCCCCCTCTTGGGCGTTTCGATCCTTACAATTGGTATCAGAGCCTTGTTGCTCATTGGATCATTCTAGCTTCACCGCTAGAGAGCTAAAATGGCCAAGAATGGGGGTTCGGTTCCTACCTTCGAGGGCAAGAACTTTGCCTATTGGAAAGCACGCATGCGTGCTTACCTAGAGGCTATTGCTCCTGAAGTTTGGGAAGCGACCCATGCGGGGTTTGGAGATCTTAACTATGTTGGTGATCAATTAAAATGGGATGCTAAAGCTAGAAACGCAATTTATGAATGTATAAGTCAAGACGTATTTGCTAGAATTGCTAGTAAGGAGAAAGCTTGTGAAATTTGGGCATGTTTAATTGAAATACATGAGGGCTCGTCTCGTGTTAAAGAACTCAAATATCACTTGCTTAAATCCAAGTATGATGAATTCAAAATGCTTCCTCATGAGAATGTTAACCAAATGTTTTCTCGTTTAAATGTGCTCATTGATGAGATTAACGCACTTGACATTGCTTCTCTTGGTAAGGGACTTATCAACCGCAAGATCCTCATGCTTCTACCCAAGCCCAAGTACAACATTATCAATTCAATGCTCCAAAAAGAGTCACTTGACAACATTGAAGTTTCGGAGCTCATTGGAGAAATTCATGCTCATGAGATGAGCGTACTTGGAATGATGGAGGAGTCATCGTCAAAAACCATTGATCTCAAGGCTTCAACCAAGAAGACAACTCCCAAGAAGAAGAAAGTAGTTGAGCCTAGCTCAAGTGAAGAAGAGCAAGCAACAAGCGAAGAAGACGATGATGAGCTTGCGTTGATGATGAGGAAATTCTCTCGTCTAAACTCCAAGATCGCAAAGAAGGGATACTCTTTTGATCCCAAGAAGAAAGCCTTCCTCCCAAGAAAAGATGAAAACAAGACATGCTATAATTGTGGTGATCAAGGCCACATATCATATGATTGTCCAAGACCGAACAAGAGGAAGGACAACCACAAGGGAAAGCATCAAAAGCTAGAAGAAAGTGATGAAGATGAAGAAGAGGTCAAGCCCAAGCGCTCCTTTGGAAAGAAGAAATTTGACAAAGGCAAGAAGACCAAGCTCTTTCCAAAGAAGAGAAGAGGGCCTCAAAAAGTCTTCATGTGCGAGGCCAATGAGTGGATCACAGATGAAGAGTCAAGCGACGAAGAGAGTGAAGATGAAGAAAACTTGGCGGGCCTTGCCATCGTCAACAAGGATAACTCACCTCTTCGTCCACCTCCTATGTGCCTCATGGCTAAAGGTAACACTAAGGTACGTGATGATTCTAGCGATGATGATGATGAGCTCTCCCCCGATGAATTAGCATCTATGATTAATGAATACCATGTCATCATAAAAAGGGAGAAGAGCAAGGTTAAGGCACTTGAACAAGCTTGTGCTAAGCTTGAGAGTACAAAGCTTGATTTGCATGACAAGTATGTAACCATACTTAAAGAGCATGACACGCTCAAATCACATGTCAAGCAAATCGAGGAGGAAAATGCTCAAATCAAGCTTGACCATCACGAGCTTGACTTAGCAAACCGAGCACTCTTGGGAAAGCACAATGACTTGGTTGAAGAACATGAAGTGCTTAACCTTTCTTATGAAGCAATTGAACTAAAATTGAAAAACATGAAAAAGGAAACCCTTGATGGCAAAGTATCAACTATCTCACATGCCACTAATATTTTGGATAAGTCTTTGCAGTTGAAAGCAAGCCCTAGGGAGAAGGCGTTGATGGACGAGATTGAAAGTCTCCGCACTAGTGTGGCAAGACTCTCTAAGGGGGAGGACAAGCACAAGGAAATCCTCTACCAACAAGCTAAAGGCTTCAACAAGAGAGGACTTGGATCCTTCCCGGTACTCAACAAAGGAAAGGTGCCTTCACCAGAGCTTAGGACAAGCTTCATCAAAGAAGTTGGTTCCTATTGTCAACATTGTGAGGTCACCGGACATCACACGAGGGAGTGTCCTCTTCCCAACCGTCCTTCTCCCAAATTGCCTCCAAACTACAAATCTACTTTCAATGATTACCACTATCTCTTGAGTAAAGTAGGTGGCAAGGTGAAGGTAAGGTTCATCGGCAAAGACATTAAGGGCATGAAGGGGAAGCTCCCCAAGCAACTTTGGGTCCCAAAATCACTTGTATCACACATACAAGGACCTAAGTTGGCTTGGGTGCCTAAACTCAAAAACTAACTTCATGTGTGTAGGTGAACTACAAAGCCGGAGGAAAGCATTGGGTACTCGATAGCGGGTGCACTCAACATATGACCGGCAATGATGGTATGTTCACCTCCATAGAGAACCCCGACAATCATGAACAAGTCACTTTTGGTGACAACTCAAAGGGGAAGGTAATTGGTTTAGGTAAAATTGCTATTTCGCATGATTTGTCCATTTTTAATGTGCTCTATGTTAAGTCTCTTAGTTTCAATTTGCTTTCCATTGCACAATTATGTGATCTTGGACTAACGTGCACCTTTGACAAGAATGGTGTTGTAGTGACTAGTGAATCGAGCAAAGAACTAATCTTCAAAGGTTTTCGGCATGGACATCTTTACTTGGTGGACTTCTCCAATAAGGATGCTAGCTTGACCACTTGTCTTTTCACCAAGACGAGTTTGGGTTGGCTATGGTATCGACACATTGCTCACATTGGGATGAGCAAGCTCAAGAAGTCATTCAAGCTTGGGATGGTGACCGGCGTGAAGGATGTCACATTTGAGAAGAACAAGCTTTGTAGCGCTTGTCAAGCCGGGAAGCAAGTTGCTTCACACCACCCAATGAAGACAATGTTGTCAACCTCCAAGCCGCTTGAACTACTCCACATGGACCTCTTCGGACCGTCCACATTTCAAAGTCTTGGTGGTAACCTCTATTGTCTTGTTATTGTTGATGACTATTCTAGATATGCTTGGACTTTGTTTCTAGGTGACAAGGGTGAAACTCCGGAAGTCTTCAAGACCTTTGCTAAACGTGCTCAAAGGGAATTTCAACTTCCCATCGTCAAGGTCCGGAGTGACAACGGCACCGAGTTCAAGAACTACAACATCGGGGAGTGGTGTGATCGTGAAGGCATGAAGCATGAGTTTTCGACCACATACACCCCTCAACAAAATGGTGTCGTTGAAAGGAAGAAAAAGACTCTCATCACCCTTGCTAGAGCAATGCTTGATGACTATGGCACGTCGGAGAAGTTTTGGGCCGAAGCAATCAACACGGCGTGCCATGCCGCTAATAGGGTCTATCTTCATCGACTACTTCAAAAGACCCCATATGAGCTCCTCATTGGGAGAAAGCCCAACATCTCCTACTTCCGAGTCTTCGGGTGCAAGTGCTACATCTACTGCAAGAAAAGGCTCGGTAAGTTTGAAAGAAGGTGTGATGTTGGTATCTTTCTTGGTTATGCGTCAAACTCAAAAGCATATCGAGTATTCAACCAAACCTCCGGGTTAGTTGAAGAAAGTTGTGATGTTGAGTTTGATGAGACTAATGGCTCCCAAGAGGAGAGTTTTGTTCATGATGATATAGATGATGAGCCTCTACGAGAAGCCATGAAAAACATGACCATTAGAGACATCAAGCCCAAAGTTGAGGAGAGCCATGATCAAAGGGGAGCATCAAGTTCCAACATCAACACTGTCGGTACCCTAAAAACCGTACACCCCTTGAGGTTACAAAGATCTCAAAGGAAAGTCATCTACTTGCTTTGAAGACCCTCGGAGGCCCACATGTCAGACATGACCGGACCCGCTTCTCCAACATGGTTAATCCCTGGGTCGCCACATGTACAACCAAACTAGAGCTACCGCCCACAAGGGGGAAGCTCCGGGCCATGTACCGAAACGGCACCTCCGGACTTAACCCCAGACCGAGAGAAGCTCCGGACCTGACACGTGTTTGGTAGCCCCGGAGCTACCTGCTTCCCACAGCAAGCTCCAGAGCTGCCACGTGTCCGATCGTCGGATCTTCAGCTTCTAACCTCCGGAAGACCTTGTAACGGCTCCAGATCTTCAAAGGAGAGCCAAGGACTTCAAGACCCGATTAAGTGTCATTAATGCCATATTAATGACACTTAAACGGACAATATTAACACCAGTAACGGTGCTGTCAAAGCCCGTTACAGGATCATTAAGAGCAATTAAGCGTGTATCAATACTAGTAACCGCCGGGGCCACATGTCGGGCCAGGCTAACTTGTAACGGCCTGCCCTTGTACTATAAAAGGACAGACCGACGATACACACGGGGACGTTCACGGACACAGGGCTAGAGACAGATACGCACGTGACAAAGCTCATACTGCTAATACAACACCAACACACCCGTGGAGTAGGGTATTACGCTCAGGCGGCCCGAAACACGTAAATTCTTGTGTCTCCTGTGTCAAACTCCTATTCACCTTCTTGAATCTCCGCGCGCCCACACCGAACATCAAACTCCCCTATCACTTTAATAGTGTAGGGAGATCTGCCGGTTCCCAACGCCGACAGTTGGCGCGTCAGGTAGGGGCGCCTGAGATTTCGAGAATGGTGAACTCAGCTGCTGGATCATCCAACGGCCAACCTGCTGCTCAGGCTGTTGGGGGCAATCCCTCCAATAGGCAGCCACCAGCAGGAGCCTCAGCACCAGCAGGAGTCGCACTCCCCCCACCACCGTCTCCTCCAGCAAATCGTGCTGGGCAACGTGATGGTGCACCGGCGTCGCTTACTGCGTCGGCAAATTATGACAACCCGGAACACGCGCTCCATGCAGCGCGTGCTCTTCTCCAACGTCCACCACCTCCGGATGCATCTCGGGATGCACTGGAGCAGTGGAGGGCCGATGTGGAGCATTTGGTTGCAGCAGCAGCCGAGCGCCTCAACAATCAGGGGCCTCCTCCTTCGGGACGAGCCTCGTCGCAGTGGCGGACTTTGTCTGGAAGACTTGGTCCACACGTCTCCAATAGTAGGAGACGTGTTGCATCCCAACAAGTGACATTGTTGCCCTCCGGGGCTCGACGCACTCACACGGTATCCAGGCTTTCGACTCATGACCTCCGGGCGGAGCTTGATCGCCGATACCGTCAGCAGGATGGCCGGGTCCATATTGAGCGTGCCCGTGAAAGACGGGAAGCTCAGGACCTTTCTACTCTTGAAGGAGTAGGAGGAGGCTGTTCAGCCCTGGCCATGCACTTGCGCATGGTTAGATGGCCACAGAAGTTCCGGCCTCACCTGCCGAAAAAATTCGACGGGACTGTCAACCCCGCCGAATTTCTTCAGATATACTCCACTGCAATCATGGCAGCCGGAGGAAACAAGGCCGTGATGGCCAATTATTTTCCAGTGGCCTTAACTGGGACCGCCAGGTCCTGGTTTATGAGCCTTCCACCCAACTCTATCAACAGTTGGGAGGAACTGTGCCGTCAGTTCACTGCCAACTTCGGGAGTTCATACACTCGACCAGGCACTGAACTAGACCTTTTTGCGGTCGTGCAAAAGGGTGAGAATCTTTGCGGTCCTTCATCCAGAGGTTCTCTCAGGTACGAAACACTATCCCTTCTATCTCAAGCGCCTCTGTCATTGTGGCATTCAGACAAGGCGTACGGGACAAGAAGATGTTGGAGAAGCTGGCGATCAAGGAGATCACCAGCGTCACGGAACTCTTCAGCCTGGCAGATAAATGTGCCAGAGCTGTGGAGGGCCGTGAAATGCACTCCAAACCAGCCTCGGAGGATCACAAGAAATCCTCCAAAGAAGAAGCCGCTACCTCCGGGGGTAGCAAGAAGAAAAATAAGACCAACGGCAAGAAAAAGCCGTCGACCGGCACATCCAACGTTGGAGCTGCTGCAACTCCGGGTGGCCGGGGGCCACGCCCCGAGAAGCGACCTCGACCGTCTTCTGAAGATGGTGGCAAACCCAAAGTGTGGTGTCCCATTCACAAAACGGGCAGCCACGGTTTGGAAGACTGCCGGGAGGTCCAAAACCTTGCCGAGCGCTACAACAAGCGTCGGGAAGGATCTCCTTTCCAACAGAGGGAAGGAAAACAAAAGGTCGACGAAGCTCCGACTAAAGAGGAGTTAGGGTTTCAGGATCCCAAAAAGGTCCTGAAGGCCGTTTACACCTCCGTCGATGATTATTCTGACGTCTCTGACAACGAGCGTCGGAAGACCATGAACACCATTTTCGGTGGGTCATGGGATATCACCTCTCGTCGCGTCATCAAGACTATGCGGCGGGATATGGCCGCTGTAGCCCCTACAGTCAGGCCGGCACCTCATCGAAAGTGGATGGACACCTCCATCACTTTTGATGCTTCTGATTGCCCGCGGAGCATGGTTGGAGCAGGTCAGTTACCTTTGATGGTATCTCCTACCATCAATAACATCCAGCTCCACCATGTCATGGTAGACGGAGGTTCGGGGCTTAACCTCATCAGCTTCGAAGCTTTCACTAAGCTTCAGCTCCGACCTTCGGATCTCCATCCCTCTCGACCTTTCTCCGGAGTAGGTCCGGGGGCCATTACCACACTCGGAGCTATTACTCTCCCCGTTACCTTCGGGACCCGGGAGAAATATCGAACCGAGAAGTTGGTCTTCGACGTCGCTCATATCAACTTACCATTCAATGCCATATTGGGTAGACCTGCCATGTACAAATTCATGGCAGCAGCTCATTATGGATATCTGGTGTTGAAGATGCCAACACCAGTAGGCGTTCTCCGGATCCGCAGAGATCGTACTGCTGGAGTAACTGCTCTGGAAGAACTCCACGCACTCACCATGGCGCAAGAGGAGGACTCCAAGCAGGAGCAAGCTCCAAAACCCTCGAGCATTCGTCAACGAGGCTCGACCTCTGCACCCCGTGTGCAGCCAAGCAGCGACACCGACATTCCCGTCAAAGTCGTCTAAATTGGTTCCGATGCCGCTCAGACCACCCGAATATCGGGAGGATTGAACGACAAATAGGAACTCGCGCTCATCACTTTCCTCCGGGCTAACGTTGAAGTGTTTGCTTGGCAACCGTCACAAATGCCTGGGATCTCCAGGGAAGTGATTAAGCACAATCTGAAGATCTACCCCGATGCCCGGTCTGTGCATCAGAAGCCTCGGAAGCAATCCGTAGAGCGGCAGAACTGCATCCGACAAGAAGTGAAGAAGCTACTCGAAGCCAGATTCATCCGAGAAGTCTTCCATCCAAAATGGCTGGCAAACCCAGTCGTTGTGCCCAAGGCCGACGGGAAACTTCGGATGTGCATTGACTACACCACACTAAATAAGGCATGTCCAAAAGATCCATTCCCACTACCTAGAATAGATCAGATAGTGGATTCCACCTCCGGGTGTGAATTACTGTGTTTCCTAGATGCATATTCCGGATATCACCAAATCAGGATGTCTAGGGAGGATGAAGAGCATACTTCATTCATCAGAGTAGATGGATTGTATTGTTACATAGCCATGCCCTTTGGTCTCAAGAATGCAGCTTCAACTTTTGTACGAGCTATGTACAAAACTTTTGAAGAACTCATTAGAGACGTAGTAGAAGTGTACGTTGATGACATCGTGGTCAAGGTCAGGAACAAGGAGTCACTCCTCGACACCTTGCAGGCTGTCTTCGACAAGCTGCGGGCCACCCGCACAAAGCTAAACCCGGACAAGTGCGTATTCAGGGTTAGCTCCGGAAAACTTCTTGGTTTCTTGGTAAGTCATCGAGGCATAGAAGCTAATCCGACGAAGATTAAAGCCATTGAAGACATGCGGCCACCAACCCGCATCAAAGGCGTCCAAAAGTTAACTGGATGTCTAGCAGCCCTCAGCCGGTTCATATCAAGACTGGCGGAACGGGCACTCCCCTTCTTCAAGTTATTGAGGAAGTCTGGACCATTCCAATGGTCCGAAGAAGCAGAGAAGGCATTCCAGGAGCTGAAACAGTTCCTCACCGCTCTACCAATTCTGGTAGCTCCGAACCCTGGTGAGCCTTTGTTGCTTTATATTTCAGCTACTGATGAAGTCGTCAGTATGGTTCTGGTCGCGGAGAGACCAGAACTACCCCACACTCAAGAATCCAGACCCCTTCGGGAAGGTCCGGAGGTTCCTGAAAACGAGTCTGGGTCCCAGCTCCCAGATTCGAATCCACAAGAAGTCGCTTCAGGAGACCTAGACCCCTCCGGGAGGGTCCAGGTCATTTCTGAAGAAGCTCCAGGTTCCTCCAGCCAGAACCCGGAGGTCCCCGAAGAAAATCCAGACCCCTCCGAAAGGATCCGGATCGATGAAGAGGAAGTTCTGGACCCCTCCGAGAGGGTCCGGACCGTTCAACGCCCGGTGTACTTCATTAGTGAAGTATTACATGATGCCAAGACTCGATACCTAGAGGTGCATAAGCTGCTCTATGCAGTTCTTATTGCCTCCAGGAAGCTTCGACATTACTTCCAAGCTCACAAAGTCTCGGTGGTGACCTCCTACCCACTACGAGCAATCTTGCATAATCCCAATTCAACTGGGAATATTGCAAAGTGGGCAGCGGAATTGGCTGAATTTGATCTTAGATTTATTTCAAGACAGCAGTCAAGAGTCAAGCGTTGGCAGATTTTGTGGCAGAATGGACTCCCTCTCCATCAAACCCTGGGGGCCCCAGTGAGCAGAAGACGGAGCATCAACTTCCGACCTTCACCGAGCCTCACTGGACCCTCTACTTCGACGGCTCCATGCAGAAGCAGGGGGCCGGAGCTGGAATCCTTCTCCTTGCACCGACTGGGGAGAAAGTAAAATACATGGTACACCTTGACTTCAAGGCAACCAACAACATGGCAGAATATGAAGCACTCATCTACGGACTAAAGGTGGCATTGTCATATGGTGTCAAGCAACTGCTGGTCAAAGGAGATTCACAGCTCATCATCAAGCAGGTGAAGGGTGAATGCTCCTGCAATAACCTCTAGCTAGCTGCTTACCTCCTTGAAGTCCAGAGGCTTCAGAAGGACTTTGAAGTTCTAGATCTCCACCATGTTCAGCGTGCCCATAACGCTGAAGCTGACGAACTCTCGACCAAAGCGTCAACCGGAGCTCCGGCTCCTCACGGAATCTTTGTCCGGAGGTTGTCAAAGCCAACAGCTCAGCCCGCCGAACTGAGCGAAGGGGGCGAGATCAGCATCCCGAAGCTGACGGTCCTGATGGCCCTTTTACCATGGCAGCCATCAAGGGTCGTAGGTGCTGCCGGGAGCTCCGAGCAACCCAACACGTAAGACTCAAAAGCTCAAGCTAGCTCTGATGTATGGATCTCGGAGATCCAGAGCTACTTGAAAGATAACATCCTTCCTGACGATGATGTATCCGCTGACTGGGTAGTCAGATTGGCTAAAAGATACACGCCGGTAGAAGGGGATCTCTACCGGTGCGGTGCCAACGGCATCCTAATGCGGTGCATCACAAGGGAAGAAGGTTGCGAACTTCTCGCAGAAATCCATGGAGGCGAGTGTGGGAACCACGCATCTTCCTGCACGCTGGTCGGAAAAGCCTTTCGGCATGGCTTCTACTGGCCTACAGCGCTCCACGATGCCACTGAGCTGGTGAAGAAATGTGAAGCATGCCAATTTCATGCAAAGCAAATTCATACAGCAGCTCAACCCTTACAAATGATACCTCCTACATGGCCTTTCGCTGTGTGGGGGATGGACATCTTGGGACCTTTCCCAAGAGCCGTCGAAGGTTACAAGTTCCTGTACGTCGCCATTGATAAGTTCACCAAGTGGCCGGAAGCAACTCCAGTTGTGACAATCAACAAGCAATCTGCTATCAATTTTTTGCAATTCATTGTAAGCAGTTTTGGAGTCCCAAACAAAATCATCACTGATAATGGGACTCAATTCACAAGCTCAGCATTCCAAGGATATTGCAAAGACCTCGGCATACAAGTTTGCTACGCCTCCGTAGCTCACCCAGCCAGCAATGGTCAAGCCGAGAGAGCAAATGCAGAAATCCTTAAGGGACTCAAAACGCGCACCTATGAGCGCTTGAAAAAACATGGAGCCAACTGGATCGAAGAGCTTCCGCCCACTTTATGGGCCAACAGGACATCTCAAAACCGGTCAACTGGAGAAACACCCTTCTTCCTGGTGTACGGAGCTAAAGCAATCCTTCCTCTGGAAATCACCTTGGGTTCACTCCGGGTCCGGACCTTCGACGAAGCCGCGCAGGACCAGCTCCGGCGTGAAGACCTAGACCTCCTTGAGGAGGGAAGGTGCCAAGCAGCTGTTCGGAATGCCCGATATCGTCAAGCTCTACGGCGTTATCACCAGCGACATGTACACAACCGACATTTGACCCTTTTTACTGTTTTTGCTAAATATGGCCAATTAATTAGCAGATAACTTATTTTTCTCTACCACCCAGGTAGCAGCTCGAGGAAGGCGATCTGGTGCTACGGAGAATACTATCCAGAGAAGGGTTAAACAAACTCTCCCCCAGCTGGGAGGGGCCCTTCCGAGTGATTAAAGTATCCCGTCCTGGAAGCGTTCGCTTGGCTACTGAGGATGGGACACCTCTCCCAAATCCTTGGAACATCGAGCACCTCCGTAAGTTCTACACTTAATACCACGGAGGTGAGTCTTGAGTAACTTGGGGTGTATGTTATAGAGTCATTGTACAGAGTCGGGTAGTTCCTCCGGGAGAGCAGCCGGACCTTTCCCGAAAGGTCCGCAAAGCTCATGCAACACTTGTCACAGTCTCAGTACTAAAAGTGCGGCTAACTACCCTGGGTCAAATGAGAAATGAAACACACTTAGCCTGGTTCCGTACCCTAAGAGTGTACTTGTTTCCCATGTACCTCGGACCTATAATGAAAGACATCTTCATGTGAAATAGACTCCACGTGCTTTTATTTTGTACAGGCTCAACATTTTTATTTTTCTCTTTCTTGTCTATAACAAAGACGTGCAATTCTTAAGAAATTTTAGTTCGACCAGTTTATATACGATTCGAGTTGTATTGTCAGTTCTTTTGGATTCAAATATCGTTCATGGCCAACTCGCCTGAAAGCCGCCAAGCCAATCTAGGGCTGGAGTGTGCTATCGACTTAGCCTGGTCAAGCACCCTAAGTACGCCACTCTACCTACACCCCGGCAGGCCGAAGTAAGGCGGGTCCATGGAAAGTTGAACCTAGAAGAAAAGACAACGCATCCGATTTTATTTAATATCGTGTTCAACTTAAAGTCTTCTTGAGAATCGTAAGCCGCGACGAAATTATAGACAAGGAACGAATTTTACTATTTTTCTTTACTTAAGTGTGCAGGAAAAATAAAGTCTACGTTGATGGAGAAAAGCCGGAGCTAAATAAGCTCCGATTCCCCTAAGGCGGCCAACCGTCGACGCTGAATAAAAGATGGTGAGAAGACCCCGTAAAGGGAGTCTGCTGCCAACAAACCAAGTGTTGGCAAAGGTCACTGCCGGAGCTACTCAGCTCCGACACCCCAGAGGACTAACTATTGATACTCTACGTGTTGATAGAGGCTATTGCCAGAGCTATCAAGCTCCAGCGATGGACAATACCGGAGCTTCTAAGCTCCGACAACCTCAGGGGGCCTTCACCATCGAAGACTTCAGACCTAAATTCTACAAGTTCGGAGCAAATGAGTCTTCAACAAAACACAATATCCTTTTGGTACATGTTCACAATCAAATTGTGTACATCTACCAGGGGGCCAAGTGAAGATAAAAGTGTTGAAGACAAAAAGTGAAATTCGCAAAAATTTGGGGATTTCATTTATCTGGAGACTAGAGATTACATCTGGAGACAAGGGATTACAAAATTGAGGAAGAAGAAGAGAAAATACAAGTGAGAACTACAGAGATGGTTCTAGACCCTATGGAAGAACTGGGTGACCTTCTGGGCGACCTCCGATACGCTGGCTTGGGTAGCTTCGCCTTCTCCTTCAACGGGGCCTTCAAGCACCGGGTCCAGAGGAAATTGGGAGTTCCGGCTGGTGTAGCACGTCAGCACATACTCTGCGACGTTCTTCGCCAGGGATTGCCCCTCAACCTCCAGTTGGTCCGCGATGACATCGCCCACCTTGGAGAGCTTGCTACCTGCTGCGCTCAACGCCTGCAGCGCAAGGTCCGGCTCCGGCTCCGGATCATCCGGGCGCACGGGGCTGAAACCCATCGGCGTCAGCGCGTCGTTGGCCTTGCCCAAGAACTCCCAAATATGTAGGGAGTACGCAGTCCTCAAGCGCTTCATCTCTTCCAGGGATCTCCTGGCCGCCGTCAGTTCGGAATTCTCACGGGCGAGGCGCTCAACTTCTTTGGCGTTTTGCTGAATCTTTTCAGCAACCCGCCTCTCGAGTCTTCCGAGCTCCTCCTCCCGGAGGTGGATCTTGTTCCGGCAGTCAACCAGGTCCTTCTCCCTAGCCTTCACTTTTTTCTCCCGAGCAACAAGGGCACACTCATGTTCGTAGAGTTCCCGCCCTCGCACCCAGGTCTTCTCCTCTTCCTCTTGGCAGCGCTCTTCCAATTTCTTGGTGTGCTCCTCGAGGCCCTTGTCAGCCAGAGCTACTTTCTCGGCGAGCTCCTCTTCCCTCCTCAGGACACCATCCCGCAGCTCAAAGAGTTTCTGCTCTTCATCCTCGAGCCGTTTCTCCCTCTCTTCAAGTGCCTCTCGGCACTTGATGAGTGCAGTGTTAATGACCTCCAGCCTTTCATGGCGTTCCTCGGCCGCACTGTTGGCTGCTTTGGCCTGATTGTAAATCTCCTGAGATTGAGCGTCGAGGGCCCGAGTCATGCTCTCTCTGTCATCCAGCAACTTGCCGCAGTACTCCAGGCGGATCTTCTCCCGCTTGATCCACTCCTTGTCATCCGCTAGCCTCGACTGCGCCAGCTTGGTCTCGAAGTAGAGTCGGTTACGCCACCGCCTAAGGGTTTGGCGTTCCTCTTCAAGAGCCTTGCTGTCATGGAAGAAGGCCAATTGGACTTGACGCAGACTGGAACAGGCGTTGTCGATAGACATCGACAGCGGGATGGGCTCCAGACCTGCTGGGGTCTCCTCCGCTGGTTCCAGCGGGTCTTCAGATACAAAAATTGGGTCCCACTCTACGAGAGTGGACCCCTGAGCTTCCAAGGCACTAGGGTCATCCTCCGGGATGGCCTCAGTCGCCATCGAAGAAGGCCACGCCGCCAAGTATTCATTCACCCCCTCGGGCAGGGGGCCAGCGACTTCGCTTGGGCACTCCGGCTCGGCCGCAGGTACCTCCGACGTCATCGCTTCCGGAGCAGGAGCTGCTACTGGCTCCGGTCTGGGCACCTCTTCCGAGGGAGGCTCGAGCTCCATCACCTCTTCAACCACCGTCTCAGGAGCCGGAAGATCTTCAACTTCGACCGCCCCTGAGACCGGAGCTCCAACAATAACCGGCTCAACGGCCGGTGCTTCGGAGGTAATCGACTCAACTGCCGGAACTACCTCGACCTCTGGCTCGCATGCCGGGGCTTTAGTCATCTCCGGCTCAACCGCCGGGGCTTCGACACTTTCTGGCTCCGAGGCCGGGACTACTACTTCCTCCGGCTCAACAGCCGGAGCTTCCATCACTGCAGCATGAAGACCCAGAGCTTCAACCTCCGAGACAGGTGCCACTGGCGCATCTTCACTCCCGTGGTCCGGCGCTACCACGGGAACATCTGGGGATGAGTCGAGGTCCATGACCACGACAGCCGGTGCCGGAGCTGTCGCAGCTTCAGCCACCACTTGGGGCGGCACCGGGACAGGAGCAGAAGCTCCCACCCTCATGGCCTCAGACACTGTGGCTGAGGGTGGAGCCTCACTCCCTTTCTTGGGGACGCTGCGGATGATGAACGAAGAAAATTAACAAACAGTTGCCATAATTAAATAATTAACTAAGGTAAAGATTAAAAATTACCTTGGGAGACTTCCGCACCAGCTTGCGCGGAACCTTTTTCCTGGACGTTCCGAGCTGACCATAGTTGGCGTAGAAGCTCCAGAAGGCCCCCCGGAACTTGTCGCAGCCACGGGCGTTTCCCGGGTCGAGGCTCTCCTCGATCGGGAAGAACCTCCGGACCTGGAGGCTCCCACCGTCCCAGGTCCCGGAGTCGTGCGCCCGGAGCTAGCACCCCAGGAGGATCCCACCGCGGGAACAGACACGCTCCGGGAGGACCCCACTGCAGGAATGGTCTCGTTCCGGAAGGACCCCACTACGGGGACAGTCGCCACGGTGGTAGAAGATCTTCCCCTCCGGGGAGAAGGAACCGAGGCGGAAGTAGCGGGCCTGACGGACCTTCCGTCGGCATGTTGCAGCTTCCTCTTCCGGCTCTCCGGTTCATCCGCCAGCTCCTTGCCCTTGCCGACGACCTCGACCCTTGGCTTTGGGGCAGGGACGGAGCCATCTTCGGGCATTCCGGGGATCTCCACCCGGGTGGTTGATCTTCTCTCAACGACACCAAGGTCGTCAAGTGCGGGCATCTTCCGCTGGAGCTCCCTGCTGAACTCCACTTCCACGTTCAGAGGGAGAAAGGTTGACGGTGGATTCAAGTCATCACCGTCGATGTCGATGCCGTGCTGGAATTTCTTGAGGTGGAACTCCAAGGTTTTCCCCACCATGTTGGACTTCAACTCGGTCTCAACCCGGTCCTCGTCCATCACGCTGTTGAGGGCCCAAGCGAGCTTCTCCCTCCTCTTCAGCGGCGCCCACCTGTTGACCAGGAAATTGCAAAATACCGCCTGAGGAGTCAATCCTCCCTCCACGCATTGGCGGATCCTGGTCAAGGCGGGGTTGAAAGCTTCCGCCAACACCGGAGCTTCACTCCAGATCATCGTGTCGATGCCGGGCAGACTGTCGGGCAGCTCCAACCTCTCGTGCTCCTCCACCCTGACGACAATCCAATCTTTCTTCCAGTCATCCTACTTCCCGGAAGGAAACGACCGGAGGTACTTGAATGGGCACTTCTTGCGCTTCACGAAGTAGTAGAATCCAAGGTACTCATTGCTCCGGCCGGTGGTGTGGACGGTGAAGAAAGTCCGAAAGAGTTCGATGCAGGGGGGATGCCCACCCACATCTCACAGAAGTGGACAAAGATAGACACGAGGAGAATGGAGTGAGGGCCAAGGTGGTATAGCTGCAGACCATAGAAGTCTAGCAGCATCAAGAAAAAGGAAGAGAAAGGCGGGATCAACCCCACCATGGTGTACGAAGAAAAGTACACCATTTTGCCGGCGCGCTCCTTCTCGAATGGGAGCTCTCCGCCGGCATGGACCAAGCGGTTGAAGAAGTTCGAGGACCACCCCATGAGGGCCCGGACCTTCTTCAAATCGCCGTCGGTCTTCAAGTGACTCTCGCGGAGACCCAACTCCATCGCAGCACGGCTAGGCAAGAGAAGAAGAGCGGAGCACGAGTTGGGAAGTTTGAGCGCAAGATCAGATGAGAGGCGTAAAGAACTCCCGACGGTGCACACTTTCCTTCTTAAGTAAGCCCTCGCAACGCTTGGATGGAAACCGCAAGGAAGTCGAAGATACCACTCAAGAATTCAACCCAGTCGATGATAGGAGGGCCCGGGACCATCCCGACGATTAAGTCGAGGCTATTACCCAGGCGAACGGTTGTCATCACGAGGCAGGAAACCCAAAGGCGGCGGCCTGACAAGGCGCGCGGAACCGATACGGTTTTCGTATCGGGAACCGGCGACCTTCAATTGCGTGAGATCCGCACGTCAAAGATCTCATCTGCCGCACGAGGTGCGCCACGCGGCGGGGATCTAACTATAAATCCCTGCCAACGGCACCTTCAAAGACCCTTGAAGACTCAGTTCAAGAGTCGCGAGGATGGACCCACCTCCGACGGAATGACTTCACCCCAGTAATCTCCCTCGGAGGTAGGTCCAGCGGGCCACTGTCGGTACCCTAAAAACCGTACATCCATTGAGGTTACAAAGATCTCAAAGGTAAGTCATCTACTTGCTTTAAAGACCCTCGGAGGCCCACATGTCAGACATGACCGGACCCGCTTCTCCAACATGGTTAATCCCTGGGTCGCCACGTGTACAACCAAACCAGAGCTACCGCCCACAAGGGGGAAGCTCCGGGCCATGTACCGAAACGGCACCTCCGGACTTAACCCCAGACCGAGAGAAGCTCCGGACCTGACACGTATCTGGTAGCCCCGAAGCTACCTGCTTCCCACAGCAAGCTCCGGAGCTGCCACGTGTCCGATCGTCGGATCTTCAGCTTCTAACCTCCAGAAGACCTTGTAACGACTCCAGATCTTCAAAGGAGAGCCAAGGACTTCAAGACCCGATTAAGTGTCATTAATGCCATATTAATGACACTTAAACAGACAATCTTAACACCAGTAACGGTGCTGTCAAAGCCCGTTACAGGATCATTAGGAGCAATTAAGCGTGTATCAATACTAGTAACCGCCGGGGCCACATGTCGGGCCAGGCTAACTTGTAACGGCCTGCCCTTGTACTATAATAGGACAGGCCGACGATACACACGGGGACGTTCACGGACACAGGGCTAGAGACAGATACGCACGTGATAAAGCTCATACTGCTAATACAACACCAACACACCCGTGGAGTAGGGTATTACGCTCAGGCGGCCCGAACCACGTAAATTCTGCGTCTCCTGTGTCAAACTCCTATTCACCTTCTTGAATCTCCGCGCGCCCACACCGAACATCAAACTCCCCTATCACTTTAGTAGTGTAGGGAGATCTGCCAGTTCCCAACGCTGACAAACACCTCCATGGCGCCTCAAGTCGATGAAGAAGAAGAAAAAGATGATCCATTGCCAATGCAAGATTCACAAGCCACACAACATCAACAACAAGAAGAAGAAGTCCAAGATCAAGTCCAACCACAAGACGAGCAAGATGCTTCATCACCGCCAAGTGCTTCACAATCACTTATGAGGCATGGACGCATCTCCAAGGCGCATCCAATTGATCAAATCATCGGAAGTCCGTCACGGGGAGTAAGTACTCGTTCTCACCATGTCGCTTCGTTTTGTGAGCACTACTCGTTTGTGTCGTGTGTAAAACCCACTCATATAGAGGAAGCACTCCAAGATCCAAATTGGGTGATGGCCATGCAAGAAGAACTCAACAACTTCACCCGCAATGAAGTTTGGGTATTGGAGGAGCGACCCAAGGACAAGAACGTCATCGGAACGAAGTGGGTGTACCGCAACAAGCAAGACGAGAATGGCGTTGTGGTCCGCAAAAAGGCAAGACTTGTGGCCAAGGGTTTCTCACAAGTTGAAGGACTAGACTTTGGAGAAACATTCGCTCCGGTCGCTCGGTTAGAAGCTATTCGTATACTCCTTGCTTTTTCTTCGCATCACAATATAATGCTTTATCAAATGGATGTTAAAAGTGCCTTTCTTAATGGTTATATTAACTAGCTTGTTTATGTTGAGCAACCTCCCGGGTTTGAAGATCCGAGGAAACCTAATCATGTGTATAGGTTACACAAGGCGCTCTACGGGCTCAAGCAAGCACCTAGGGCGTGGTATGAACGTCTAAGGGATTTCTTGGTCATGCAAGGATTCAAGATCGGGAGGGTGTACACCACACTCTTCACCAAGGACATCGACAGGGATTTATTCATTTGTCAAATTTATGTCGATGATATTATTTTTGGCTCAATTAACAAATCTCTTAGCCATGAGTTTGGCACCATGATGTCTAGGGAATTCGAGATGTCAATGATTGGAGAGCTCAACTTCTTCCTTGGATTTCAAATCAAGCAACTTCAAGAGGGGACCTTCATCTACCAAGAGAAGTACACCAAGTACCTCTTGAAGAAATTTGAGATGGGAGATTGTAGCTCAAGAAGTACTCCAATGGCGACAAATTGTCATCTTGACGCAGACTTGGACGGTAAACCTATTGATCAATCTCTCTACCGTTCAATGATTGGTTCATTGTTATATCTTACCGCATCTAGGCCCGATATCATGTTTAGTGTGTGCTTGTGTGCTCACTTTCAAGCGGCACCTAAAGAATCGCATCGTAAGGCGGTCTTTAGGATACTTCAGTATCTCAAGCATACCCCAAGTGTAGGTTTGTGGTACCCCAAGAACGCTAGTTTTCATCTCTTGGGTTACTCGGATTCGGACTTTGCCGGATGCCGTGTGGATCGCAAGAGTACCTCCGGTGGGTGCCACTTACTTGGGCGTTCCCTAGTATCTTGGTCAAGCAAAAAGCAAAATTCCGTGGCTTTGTCCACCGCGGAGGCGGAGTATATAGCGGTCGGTGCATGTTGTGCCCATATTCTATATATGAAGCAAACCCTTTTGGACTTTGGAATTAAATTTGGTTGTGTGCCTCTCCTTTGTGACAATGAAAGTGCGGTTAAGATAGCTAGAAACCCCGTTCAACACTCCCGCACTAAGCACATTGATATTCGCCATCACTTCTTGCGGGATCATGAGGCTAAAGAAGACATCTCTTTGCAAGGTGTTAGATCCGAAGAACAATTGGCGGATATATTCACTAAACCACTTGATGAGAAAACTTTTTCTAGACTTAGAAGTGAATTAAATGTGCTAGATGCATCTAACGTCATATAAGTTGCCATGTTCATGTAATGATGCATATCATATAGGTCTTGTCTAACTCCCAAAGGATAGGGTCCAGCTAGAAATAGTTTCCCTGAGGAAGCCTTTGGAAGGTTTAAACTTGGCAAGATAGATTTATTTTATGCTTTGCATGATCCCTGCCATATAGACTTGCACTCATTTAATTTTTCTTGCACTATAATTTGTTTGGCATTGCATACGATAGATTATCACAAAGGGGAACCCACCTCATGAGAAGGAGACTTGTTTGAAATACAATATCTCAACTCATATAAGGTGGAGAGAACAAAATGTTAGGTACGTTAATGCCTAGAGGAACATGCTTCAAAGAGATAGAAGTCTTCATACCCTACCTCACAAAGCATGGGTCTTACATTTTATTTGGATATTTTTTTCTCCTATTTTTTCTCGGTGTTCCATTTGCCTTAAGGTTTAGCCAAGCTATTGGCATATTAGCCTTTTTGAGGGGTAAGGGCTTGCCCAAAAAGTCCTGAGACATGTATTTCTCCTTGCTTGTTTGTTTGGTCAAAGGACTTATATGGGATGTTTTTGTTCTGTTGTCATCGGATTATCCGATGCCTTAGTCAATCCCTCATCGGTCCAATAGGTGTTCAATCTTCAAGGGCCAGTGAAGTCAGAATCTCAAATGATTCGACGCGTTCATTCCGAAAAACATCGGTCTATCCGGTGTTCTCTTTTCTGGAGCTGTGGTCAATTCAACCGATGTTTACTTTCTCCAACGTCGGACCATCCGGTGTCAACATCACTCTTTTGAACACCCTTACTGTGCCATTCGATCGATGATCCAAACCCTAAACGTCGGTCCATCCGATGTCAACAGCAATTCTTGAATATCCTTACTGTGGCATTCGACCGATGTTCATCCCATCTAACATCGGTCCATCCGGTGTTAAAAATTCAGCTAGGGTTTGGGACCCACTATTTAAACCCGCGCGCCGCCGCCTCTCCAGCATCGACAGCGATTCCCCTAGCTCCCTCCGCTCCAGCTTCTGCGACCGGCGACTCCAGCTCCAACGACAGCGACGGTGACCAGTTCGTCATCGCGCCTAGCTCTCAGGGTCAGTAGGCTCTCTGATTCCTTTTTGGTGTCTTGATGCCAAAGGGGGAGAAGAGGTAGAGGAGTCAGGGGGAGTAGTAGTAGTTTCTCAGTCTCAGGGGGAGTTGGAGTTTATTCCTTTGTATTCTTGTGTGCTTGAGTATCTTTTGTATTTTTTAATTAAGCACTTTTCCGCTTGTTACATTTGCTTATGGTATTAATCGATTGAGCTTTTCGCGCCATTAATTTCATTTGTTTTCTATAAGCTCAATGTGTCTTATCTTGTATTCATTGCATATCTATTTGAGTATTGTACCATCAAATTCATTACTATTGCGCTTCAAATTATTGTGTTGTCATCAATCACCAAAAAGGGGGAGATTGAAAGCATCTAGGCCCCATGAGGTACGGTTTCGGTGATTAATGACAACCATTCGATATTACTAATGAATTTGTGAATGCAAGGTCCCAACAATCACTCAATCAAATGAAATCAAAATGACATTGGAGACCCATATAAAATCAACTAATGAGATCAAATCGAATCATATGAAGACAAGAAGTGAAAGCTCTAACTTGACATCACTCAATGCTTGAAGACTATCAGAACAACATTTCAAACAAGTGTCAAAGAGGTCACAAGTTCAAATTCCAAAAGAAAAACTCAAAACAACTCGAAGTCAACAAGTTGAACACACCGGATCATCTGATGATTTCTGAGTTGACTACATCGGTCGAGTTGTGTCAACAGAAGAAGAAGACCTCAGAGCAAAGCACTCACCGGATCATCCGATGTGAGTGGCCCAGTGACATCGGTCCATTAGTCCAGTTTGCAATACCATTGGACCGTGTGAAGCACCAGATCATCCGATGTGGAGACTTACACACATCGGTCGATTACTCCAGTAAGCATCAAGATCAAGCAAATTCTGGAGGAAGAGCCACCGGATCATCCGATGAGAAGACAGGGTCAACATTGGTCTAACAACGGTCTTATCTGACACAGTGACATCAGCTAATTTGGCTTTGACCGATGATAACTAAAGGGGAGACATCGGATCATCCGGTGTTCGTAGAGCAGTGATGTCAGCCTACTTTTCCAACGGCTATTTCGTGGAGGTTGGCTATTTATACCCCTTCAACCTGTCAAATCAAAAAGACTTGAAGCCCAGACATACTCTACACATCCTAGAGCATTCAAGACATAGAGCTACCACTTTCACATCATTACTCATCATTTGTACACCAAGAGATAGGCTAGAACTAGCTAGAGATAGTGCTTGTGTGCCTCCATTCTTGGTGATTGGAATCTCTAGTGTAGTGAGAGCCGTAAGGGAGTGTCCCTTGGTGTGTGTGACTTCCGGAGCTTGCCAAGAGGATTGTGGAAGCCCGGAGGATTCAAAGTGTACAAGGCTTAAGCTCCACCTTGCCAAGGTTGGCGAACAGAGAAGAATAGTGAAGACCCCCTTGTCTCGGTGACTTGGGAGTGGCAAAACCCTTCGGTGGGTGCCACAACGTGGACGTAGGAAGATCCTTGTGATCTTGCCGAACCACGGGATAAACTCCGTGTCCCTTGGGCGTTTGCATCCCTCTCCCGTTTACATTTATGCAATCTTCATTCCGCAACTTTAATTTACATTGATTGCATAGATTAATCGCATAGGGAATTGGCAAGTTGTTAGTTTTTAATTACCTTGAAATTTGAAAGAAAGCCCAATTCACCCCCCCTCTTGGGCGTTTCGATCCTTACAACCTTGTTGAGGTTGGCGAACAGATAAGTATAGTGAAGATCCCTGATCTCGGTGACTTGGGAGTGGCTATACCCTTTGGTGGGTGCCACAACGTGGATGTAGGAAGATCTTGACGATCTTGCTGAACCACAGGATAAATCTCCGTGTCTTCGTATCTCCTTGGGAGTTTGCGCTTTCTTCCTCTCCCCTTACACTTGTGCATTTCATATACCGCAAAGTTACTATTCACTTGAATGCATAGGTTGTTTGCATAGGGAATTGAGATTTTATTAATTAAGTTTTATTGCTTTAATTTTTGAAAAGAAGCCCAATTCACCCCCCCTCTTGGGAATTTGATCCTTACAATTGGTATCAGAGCGAGGTTGCTCATTGGATCATTTTAGCTTCACCGCTAGAGAGCTAAAATGGCCAAGAATGGGGGTTCAGTTCCTATCTTCGAGGGCAAGAACTTTGCCTATTGGAAAGCACGCATGCGTGCTTATCTAGAGGCTATTGCTCCTGAGGTATGGGAAGCGACCCATGCGGGGTTTGGTGAGCATAATTATGTTGGTGATCAAATCAAGTGAGATGCTAAAGCTAGAAATGCAATTTATGAATGCATTAGTCAAGATGTATTTGCTAGGATTGCTAGCAAAGAGAAAACTTGTGAAATTTGGGCTTGCTTGATTGAAATTCATGAGGGTTCTTCTCGTGTCAAAAAACTAAAATATCATATGCTTAAAGCCAAATATGATGAGTTCAAAATGCTACCTCATGAAAATGTCAATGAAATGTTTTCTCGCTTGAATGTGCTTATTGAGGAAATCAATGCCCTTGACATTGCTTCTCTTGGCAAGGGACTCATCAACCGCAAGATTCTTATCCTCCTTCCTAAGCCAAAGTACAACATCATCAACTCCATGCTTCAAAAAGAATCTCTTGATCACATTGAAGTTTCAGAACTTATTGGAGAGATTCACGCTCATGAGATGAGTGTACTTGGGATGATGGAGCAATCATCTTCAAAGATAATTGCTCTAAAGGCTTCCACCAAGAAAACAAGTCTCAAGAAAAAGTAAGTGGTTGAGCCTAGCTCAAGTGAAGAAGAGCAAGCATCAAGTGAAGATGAAGATGATGAGCTTGCATTGATGATGAGAAAGTTCTCTCGCTTGAACTCCAAGATTGTCAAGAAGGGATACACCTTTGATCCCAAGAAGAAAGCTTTTCTACCAAGGAGAGATGACAACAAGACTTGCTACAATTGTGGTGATCAAGGTCACATCTCCTATGATTGTCCAAAGACGGACAAAAGTAGAGAAAACCACAAGGGCAAGCATCGCAAGCTTGAAGATAGTGAAGATGATGAAGAAGAGGTCAAGCCCAAACCAAGATCCTTTGGGAAGAAGAAACATGACAAGGGCAAGAAGGCAAAACTCTTCCCAAAGAAGAGGAAAGGTCCACAAAAGGTGTTCATGTGTGAGGCAAATGAATGGATCACCGACGAAGAATCAAGTGATGAAGAGAGTGAAGCGGAAGAAGAAAGTTTGGTCGGCCTTGCCATTGCCAACAATGATGACTAACCTCTACATCCACCTCCCATGTGCCTCATGGCTAAAGGTAACACCAAGGTATGTGATGACTCTAGCGATGATGAGCTTTCCCCCGATGATTTAACTTCATTAATAAATGAATACCACACTATCATTAAGAGGGAAAAGAGTAAGGTCAAGGCCCTTGAAGAAACTTGTGCTAAGCTTGAGAGTGCTAACCTTGATTTGCTTGACAAGTATGAAAGCATACTTAAGGAGCATGACACGCTCAAATCTCATGTCAAGCAAATTGAGGAGGATAAAGCTCAAATCAAGCTAGATCATCATGAGCTTGACTTAGCCCACCAAGCACTCTTGGGAAAGCACAATGAGTTAATCCAAGAGCATCACGTACTTAACCTTGCTTATGAAGCTCTTGATCAAGAATTGAAAAATATAAAGAAACAAACTCTTAATGATAAGGTATCTATTAATTCTCATGCCACTAATGTCTTGCATAAGTCTTTGCCTTTGAAAGAGAATGCTAGGGAGAAGGACTTGTTGGAAGAAATTGAAAGTCTCCGCACTAGTGTGACAAGACTATCTAAAGGAGAAGTCAAGCACAAGGAAATCCTCTTCCAACAAGCAAAGGCCTTCAACAAGAGAGGACTTGGATCCTTTCCGGTGCCTAACAAAGGAAAGGTGCCCCCACCGGAGCTTAGAACAAGCTTCATCAAAGAAGTTGATTCCTATTTCCAACATTGTGAGGTCACCGGTCACCATACAAGGGAGTGTCCTCTTCTTAACCGGCCTTCTCCAAAATTGCCTACTAACTACAAGTCTACTTTCAATGATCATTATTATCTCTTGAGTAAAGTAGATGGCAAGGTGAAGGCAAGGTTCATTGGCAAGGACATAAAGGGCATGAAGGGGAAGCTCCCCAATCAACTTTGGGTCCCAACAACACTTGTATCACACATACAAGGACCTAAGTTGGCTTGGGTGCCTAAAGTCAAAAATTGAATTCATGTGTGTAGGTGAACTACAAAGCGGAGGAAAGCATTGGGTACTCGATAGCGGGTGCACTCAACATATGACCGACAACGGTGGTATGTTCACCACCATAGAAAACCCCGACAATCATGAACAAGTAACCTTTGGTGATAACTCTATGGGGAAGGTAATTGATTTAGGTAAGATTACAATTTCAAATGATTTATCTATTTCCAATGTATTGTATGTTAAGTCACTTAGTTTCAATTTGCTTTCTATTGCACAACTATGTGATCTTGGACTAACGTGCACCTTTAGCAAAAATGATGTTGTTGTGACTAGTGAAACAAGCCAAGAACTAATCTTCAAAGGATTTCGGCATGGACATCTCTACCTAGTAGACTTCACCAAGAAGGATGCTAGCTTGACCACTTGTCTTTTCACTAAGACAAGTTTGGGTTGGCTATTGTCGGTACCCTAAAAACCGTACACCCCCTGAGGTTACAAAGATCTCAAGGGAAGGACGTCTACTTAAATTGAAGACCCTCGGAGGCCCACTTGTCAGAAATGACCGGACCTGCTTCTCCAACATGGTTAATCCCTAGGTCGCCACGTGTACTGCCAGACCGGAACTACTGCCCACAAGGGTGAAGCTCCGGGCTGGGTACCAAAACGGCACCTCCGGACTTAACCCCTGACCGAGAGAAGCTCCGGACCTGACACGTGCCAGGCCACCCCGGAGCTACTTGCTTCCCACAGCAAGCTCCGGAGCTGCCACGTGTCCAAACGTCGGAGTTGGCCGCCTCTAACCTCCGGAAGACATTGTAACGACTCCGGATCTTCAAAGGAGAGCCATGGACTTCAAGACCCGATTAAGTGTCATTAATTCCATGTTAATGACACTTAATCGGACAATCTTAACACCTGTAACGGCACTGTCTGAGCCCGTTACAGGGTTATTAACAGCAATTAATCGTGTATCAATACTAGTAACCGCCGGGGCCACATGTCGGGCCAGGCTAACTTGTAACGGTCTGTCCTTGTACTATAAAAGGACAGACCGACGATACACAAGGGGCTCAGACGCTCTCAGACACACACGTACTGACGTGGGCATTCATACACAAATTAATACAACACCAACACACCCGTGGAGTAGGGTATTACGCTCAGGCGGCCCGAACCACGTAAACCACAGTGTTTCTTGTGTCCAACCGAGATTCACCTTCTTGAGTCTCCGCGCGCCCACACTGAACTACAAACTCCTTCAACACTTTAGTAGTGTCAGGAGATCTGCCGACTCCAACAGTCGACAGTTGGCGCGCCAGGTAGGGGCGCCTGAGATTTTCAAGAATGGTGAATTCTGCGGCTGGATCATCCAACGGGCAACCTGCTGCTCAGGCTGTCGGGGGCAATCCCTCCAACATGCAGCCACCAGCAGGAGCCTCAGCACCAGCAGGAGTCACACTCCCACCACCACCATCTTCTCCGGAAAATCGTGCCGGGCAACGTGATGGTGCGCCGGTGTCACATACTGCGCCGGCAAGTCATGACAACCCGGAACACGCGCTCCATGTAGCGCGTGCTCTTCTCCAGCGACCACCACCTCCGGACGCATCTCGAGATGCTATGGAGCAGTGGAGGGCTGATGTTGAGCATTTGGTCGCAGCAGCGGCCGAACGCCTCAACAACCAGGGTCCTCCTCCTTCGGGACGAGCCCCGTCGCAGCGACGGACTTTGTCTGGAAGACTTGGTCCGCATGTCTCCAACAACAGAAGACGAGCTGCGTCACAGCAAGTGACGTTGTTGCCCTCTGGGGCACGACGCACCCATACGATATCCCGGCTTTCGACTCATGACCTCCGGGCGGAGCTTGATCGCCGATACCGCCAACAGGATGGCCGTGTCCATATCGAGCGAGCTCGTGAAAGACGGGATGCTCAGGACTTTTCTACTCTGGAAGGAGTAGGAGGAGGCTGTTCAGCCCTATCCATGCACCTGCGCATGGTTAGATGGCCGCAGAAGTTCCGGCCACACTTGTTGGAAAAATTCGACGGGACTGTTAACCCCGCCGAATTCCTCCAGATATACTCCACTGCAATCTTGGCAGCTGGAGGATGAGGCTGTAATGGCCAATTACTTTCCAGTGGCCTTGACTGGGACCGCCAGGTCCTGGTTTATGAGCCTTCCACCCAACTCTATCGACAGTTGGGAGGAGCTGTGCCGTCAGTTCACTGCCAACTTCGGGAGTTCATACACCCGACCCGGCACTGAACTAGACCTTTTTGCAGTCGTGCAAAAAGGGGGAGAATCTTTGCGGTCATTCATCCAGAGGTTCTCTCAGGTACACAACACAATCCCTTCTATCTCAAGCGCTTCTGTCATTGTGGCATTCAGACAGGGTGTACGAGACAAGAAGATGTTGGAGAAGCTGGCGATCAAAGAGATCACCAGCGTCACGGAGCTCTTCAGCCTGGCAGACAAATGTGCCAGAGCTGCGGAGGGCCGTGAAATGCACTCCAAACCAGTCTTGGAGGATCACAATAAATCCTCCAAAGAAGAAGCCACTACCTCCGGGGGTGGCAAGAAGAAAAAGAAGACCCACGGCAAGAAGAAGCTGCCGGCCGACACATCCAACGTTGCAGCTGCTGCAACTCCTGGTGGCCGGGGGCCACGCCCCGAGAAGCGACCTCGACCGTCTTCCGAAGACGGTGGCAAACCCAAAGTGTGGTGTCCCATTCACAAAACGGGTAGCCACGGTTTGGAGGACTGCCGAGAGGTCCAAAACCTTGCCGAGCGCTATAACAAGCGTCGGGAAGGGTCTCCTTCCCGACAGAGGGAAGGAAAACAGAAGGTCGACGAAGCTCCGGCTGAGGAGGAGTTAGGGTTTCAGGACCCCAAAAAGGTCCTGAAAGCCGTCTACACCTCCGTCGACGATGACTCCGACGTCTCTGACAACGAGCGTCGGAAAACCATGAACACCATCTTTGGTGGATCATGGGACATCACTTCTCGTCGCGTCATCAAGACTATGCGGCGGGATATGGCTGCTGTAGCTCCTACAGCCAGACCGGAGCCACATCGAAAGTGGATGGACACACCCATCACTTTTGATGCTTCGGACTGTCCTCGAAGCATGATCGGAGCTGGCCAATTACCTTTGATGGTATCTCCCACCATCAACAACATCCAGCTCCATCATGTTATGGTGGATGGAGGTTCGGGGCTGAACCTTATAAGCTTTGAAGCTTTTACCAAACTTCAGCTTCGACCTTCAGATCTTCAGCCCTCTCGACCATTCTCCGGAGTAGGTCCGGGAGCCATTACCCCACTCGGAGCTATAATTCTCCCCGTTACCTTCGGGACACGGGAGAAGTACCGCACCGAGAAGTTGGTCTTCGACGTCGCTCAGATCAACTTACCGTTCAACGCCATCTTGGGTAGACCTGCCCTATACAAATTTATGGCAGCTGCTCATTATGGATACCTGGTGTTGAAGATGCCAACACCAGTAGGCGTTCTCCGGATTCGTGGAGATCGCACCGCCAGAGTAACTGCTCTGGAGGAACTCCATGCACTCACCACCGCGCAAGAGGAGGACTCCAGACAAGAGCAAGCTCCGAAACCCCCGAGCATTCGTCAACGAGGCTCAACCTCTGCACCCCGTGTGCAACCAAGCGGCGACACCGACATTCCCGTCAAAGTCGTCCAAATCGGTTCTGATGTCGCTCAAACCACCCGTATATCGGGAGGGTTGAATGACAAATAGGAACTCGCGCTCATCACTTTCCTCCGGGCTAATGTTGACGTATTTGCCTGGCAACCATCACAAATGCCTGGGATCCCCAGGGAAGTGATTGAGCACAACCTGAAGATTTACCCCGATGCTCGGCCTGTGCATCAGAAGCCTCGTAAGCAATCTGTAGAGCGGCAGAACTTCATCCGACAAGAAGTGAAGAAGTTGCTCGAAGCCGGATTTATCCGAGAAGTCTTCCATCCAAAATGGCTGGCGAACCCAGTCGTTGTGCCCAAGGCCGGCGGGAAACTTCGGATGTGCATCGACTACACCACACTGAATAAGGCATGTCCAAAAGATCCATTCCCACTACCTAGAATAGATCAGATAGTGGATTCCACCTCCGGGTGCGAGTTACTGTGTTTCCTAGATGCATATTCTGGGTATCATCAAATCAGGATGTCTAGAGAGGATGAAGAGCATACTTCATTCATCACAGTGGATGGATTGTATTGTTACACAGCCATGCCGTTTGGTCTCAAGAATGCAGCTTCAACTTTTGTACGAGCTATGTACAAAACTTTCGAAGAACTCATCAGAGACATAGTGGAAGTGTACTCGATGACATCGTGGTCAAAGTCAAGAACAAGGAGTCCCTCTTGGACACCTTGCAGGCTGTCTTCGACAAGCTGCGGGCCACCCGCACGAAGCTAAACCCAGACAAGTGTGTCTTTGGGGTTAGCTCCAGAAAGCTTCTCGGTTTCCTGGTAAGTCACCGGGGCATAGAGGCTAATCCGGCGAAGATAAAAGCCATTGAAGACATGCGGCCACCAACCCGCATCAAAGACGTCCAAAAATTAACTGGATGTCTAGCAGCCCTCAGCCGGTTCATATCAAGATTGGCGGAATGGGCACTACCCTTCTTCAAGTTGTTGAGGAAGTCCGGACCATTCCAATGGTCCGAAGAAGCAGAGAAGGCATTCCAGGAGCTGAAACAATCCCTCACCACCCTACCAATCCTGGTAGCTCCGAACCCTGGTGAGCCTTTATTGCTTTATATTTCAGCAACTGACGAAGTTGTTAGTATGGTTCTGGTTGCGGAGAGACCAGAGCCAACACATGCTCAGGACTCAAGACCCCTTCGGGAGGGTCCGGATGTCCCTGAAAGCGAGTCAGGGTCTCAGCTCCCAAGCTCGAACCTGCAAGAAGATACTTCAGCAGACCCAGACCCCTCCGGGAAGGTCCAGGCCACTGCTGAAGCAGCTCCGGGTCTCCCCAGCCAGGATCCGGATATCCCTAAAGAAGTGTCGGATCTATCATCAAGGATCCGAGTTGATGAAGAGGAAGCTCCGGGCCCCTCCGAAAGGGTTCGGACCATCCAACGCCCAGTATACTTCATCAGTGAAGTATTACATGATGCCAAGACTCGATACCTAGAGGTACATAAGCTACTTTACGCAGTTCTTATTGCCTCCAGGAAGCTTCGACACTATTTCCAAGCTCACAAAGTCTCGGTGGTGACCTCATATCCACTTCGAGCGATCCTGCATAATCCCAATTCAACTGGGAATATTGCAAAGTGGGCAGCGGAATTGGCTGAATTCGATCTTGAATTCATTCCGAGACAAGCAATCAAGAGTCAAGCGTTGGCAGATTTCGTGGCGGAATGGACTCCCTCTCCATCAAACCCTGGGAGCCCCAGCGAGCAGAAGACGGAACCTCAAGTTCCAACCTTCACTAAGCCTCACTGGACCCTTCACTTCGACGGCTCCATGCAGAAGCAGGGGGCCGGAGCTGGAATCCTTCTCCTTTCACCAACTAGGGAGAAGGTGAAATACATGGTACACCTTGACTTCAAGGCAACCAACAACATGGCGGAGTATGAAGCACTCATCTATGGACTAAAGGTGGCACTATCATACGGTGTCAAGCAATTGCTGGTCAAAGGAGATTCACAACTCGTCATCAAGCAGGTGAAGGGTGAATGCTCCTGCAATAATCTCCAGCTAGCTGCTTACCTCCTTGAAGTCCAGAGGCTTCAGAAGGACTTTGAAGTCCTAGACCTTCACCATGTTCAGCGTGCTCACAACGCTGAAGCTGACGAACTCTCGACCAAGGCGTCAACTGGAGCTCCGGCTCCTGATGGAACCTTTGTCCGGAGGTTGTCAAAACCCACAGTTCAGCCTGCCGAACTGAACGAAGGGGGCGAGATCAGCATCCCGAAGCTGACGGTCCCGATGGCCCTGTTACCATGGCAGCCATCAAGGGTCGTAGGTGCTGCTGGAAGCTCCGAGCAACCCAGCACGCAAGACTCAAATGCTCAAGTCAGTTCCGATGCATGGATCTCGGAGATCCGAAGCTGCTTGAAAGACAACATCCTTCCTGATGATGATGTATCCGCTGACCGGGTAGTCAGATTGGCTAAAAGATACACGTTGGTAGAAGGGGATCTCTACCAGCGCGGTGCCAACGGCATCCTAATGCGGTGCATCACAAGGGAAGAAGGCTGCGAGCTCCTCGCAGAAATCCATGGAGGCGAGTGTGGGAACCACGCATCTTCCCGCACGCTGGTCAGAAAAGCCTTTCGGCACGGCTTCTACTGGCCTACAGTGCTCCAGGATGCCACTGAGCTGGTGAAGAAATGCGAAGCATGCCAGTTTCATGCAAAGCAAATTCATACACCTGCTCAGCCCTTACAAATGATACCTCCTACATGGCCTTTCGCTGTGTGGGGGATGGACATCTTGGGACCCTTCCCAAGAGCCGTCGGAGGTTATAAGTTCCTGTACGTCGCCATCGACAAGTTCACCAAGTGGCCGGAAGCAACTCCAGTTGTGACGATCAACAAGCAATCTGCAATCAACTTTCTACAATCCATCGTGAGCAGATTCGGAGTCCCAAACAAGATCATCACTGATAATGGGACTCAATTCACAAGCTCCGCATTCCAAGGATATTGCGAAGACCTCGGCATACAAGTTTGCTACGCTTCCGTAGCTCATCCTGCCAGCAATGGCCAAGCCGAGAGAGCAAATGCAAAAATCCTTAAAGGACTCAAAACGCGCACTTATGAGCGCTTGAAAAAGCACGGAGCCAATTGGATCGAAGAGCTTCCGCCCACTCTATGGGCCAACAGGACTTTATCCAAGTCGGGCAACCGGAGAAACACCCTTCTTTCTGGTGTACGGAGCTGAAGCAATCCTTCCTCCGGAAATCACCTTGGGTTCCCTCCGGGTCCGGACCTTCGACGAAGCCGCGCAGGACCAGCTCCGGCGCGAAGACCTAGACCTCCTCGAGGAGGGAAGGTGCCAAGCAGCTGTTCGGAATGCCCGATACCGCCAAGCTCTACGGCGCTATCACCAGCGGCATGTACACGACCGACAGCTCGAGGAAGGCGATCTGGTGCTACGGAGAATACTATCCAGAGAAGGGCTAAACAAACTCTCCCCCGGCTGGGAAGGGCCCTTTCGAGTGATCAAAGTATCCCGTCCCGGAAGCGTTCGCTTGGCTACCGAGGATGGGACACCTCTCCCAAATCCTTGGAACATCGAGCACCTCCGTAAGTTCTACACTTAATTCCACGGAGGTGAGTCTTAAGTAATTTGAAATGTATGTTATAGAGTCATTGTACAGAGTTGGGTAGTTCCTCCGGGAGAGCAGCCGGACCTTTCCCGAAAGGTTTGAAAAGCTCATGCAGCACTTGACACAGTCTCCGGACTAAAAGTGTGGCTAACTACCCTAGGTCAAACGAGAAACCAAACACACTTAGCCTGGTTCCGTACCCTAAGAGTGTACTTGTTTCCCCTGTACCCCGGACCTATAATGAAAGACATCTTCATGTGAAATAGACTCCACTTGCATTCATTTTTGCATAGGCTCGACATTTTTATTTTTCTCTTTCTTGTCTATAACAGAGACGTGCAATTCTTAAGAAGTTCTAGTTTGACCGGTTTACATACGATTCGAGTTGAATTGTCAGATTTATTGGATTTAAATATCATCTGTGGCCAACTCGCCTGAAAGCCGCCAAGCCATTCTAGGGCCGGAGCGCGCTATCGACTTAGCCTGGTCAAGCACCCTAAGTACGCCACTCTACCTACACCCCGGCAGGCCAAAGTAAGGCGGGTCCATGGACAATTGGATCTAAGAGAAAAGACAATTCATCCAGTTGTATTAAAAATCGTGTTTAACTAAAAATTTTCTTGAGAACCGTAAGCCGCGACGAAGTTATAGACAAGGAACGAATTTTACTATTTTTCTTGGCTTAAGTGTGCAGGAAAAATAAACCCTACGTTGATGGAGAAAAACCAGAGCTAACCAAGCTCTGACTCCCACCAGGGGGTCAACCGTCGGCGTTGACTAAAAGATGGTGAGAAGACCCCGTCACTGGAGTCTGTTGCCAAAAAACCAAGTGTTGGCAAAGGTCATTGCCGGAGCTACTAAGCTCCGACACCTTGGAGTATTAACTATCGACGCTCTACGTGTTGATAGAGGCTATTGCCGGAGCTACTAAGCTCCAGCGATGGACAGTGCCGGAGCTTCTAAGCTCCGACAACTTCAGGGGACCTTCACTATCAAAGACTTCGGACCTAAATTCTACAAGTTCGAAGCAAATTCGTCTTCAACAAAACTCAACATCCTTTTGGTACATGTTCACAATCAAATTGTGTACATCTACCAGGGGGCCAAGTGAAGATAAAGATGTTGAAGACAAAAAATGAAATCCCCAACACATGTCGGGCCAGGCTAACTTGTAACGGTTTGTCCTTGTACTATAAAAGGACAGACCGACGATACACAAGGGGCTCGGACGCTCTCAGACACACACGTACTGACGTGGGCATTCATACACAAATTAATACAACACCAACACACCCGTGGAGTAGGGTATTACGCTCAGGCGGCCCGAACCACGTAAACCACAGTGTTTCTTGTGTCCAACCGAGATTCACCTTCTTGAGTCTCCGCGCGCCCACACCGAACTACAAACTCCTTCAACACTTTAGTAGTGTTAGGAGATCTGCCGACTCCAACAGTCGACAGCTATGGCATCGACGCATAGCGCACATTGGAATGAGCAAGCTCAAAAAGTCATTCAAGCTTGGGATGGTGACCGGCGTGAAGGATGTCACATTTGAGAAGAACAAGCTTTGTAGCGCTTATCAAGCCGGGAAGCAAGTTGCTTCACACCACCCGATGAAGACAATGGTGTCAACCTCCAAGCCACTTGAGTTACTCCACATGGACCTCTTTGGACCGTCCACATATCAAAGTCTTAGCAGTAATCTCTATTGTCTTGTTATAGTTGATGACTACTCTCGCTATGCTTGGACTTTGTTTCTAGGTGACACGTGTCAGTTCTGGAGCTTCCCTCGGTCTGGGGTTAGGTCCGGGGGTGCCATTTCGGTACATAGCCCGGAGCTTCACCCTTGTGGGTGGTAGCTCCGATTTGACAGTACACGTGGCGACCCTAGGACTAACCATGTTGGAGAAGCGGGTCCGATTATGTCTGACATGTGGGCCTCCGAAGGTCTTCAAATCAAATAGATGACTTTCCTTTGAGATCTTTGTAATCTCAAGGGGTGTACGGTTTCCAGGGTACCGACACGTACGCCACTACATGTCCTTCTTGCATCAAAACACATCCCAGTTCTTGTCCAGAAGCATCACAATAGATCGAGAACTTCTTTTGCATATTGGGCATAACCAACACTGGAGCAGTAGTCAATCTCTCCTTCAGCTCGGCAAAACTCGCTTCACATTCTGGTGTCGACTTGAATTTAGCATCCTTTTCGAGCAGCTTAGTTAGCGGACGTGCGATCTTTGAGAATCCCTCAATGAATCGTCGATAGTAACCAGCCATTCCCAAGAAACTTCGGATTTTTCCCACATTTTCTGGTGTTTCCCATTTGAGAATACCTGCCACTTTACCTGGATCTACTGCTACTCCTCCTTCTGATATGACGTGTCCCAAGAATGATACTTGCTTCAACCAGAACTCGCACTTCCTGAACTTAGCATATAATTGGTGTTGGCGCAGCTTCTATAGTGCCAACCTCAGATGTTCTTCATGCTCTTCTTCATTCTTGGAAAATATCAAAATGTCATCAATGAATACCACCACAAACTTGTCCAAGTATTCCATAAATACCTTGTTCATGAGGTACATGAAGTAGGCAGGAGCGTTGGTTAACCCAAATGACATAACCGTGTATTCATAAAGACCGTATCGAGTGACAAATGTAGTCTTAGGTATGTTCGAGGGTCGAATCTTCAACTGGTGATAACCCGAACGAAGATCTTGGAGAACACACATGCTCCTCGCAACTGATCGAACAGATCTTCAATCCTCGGCAGTGGGTATTTATTCTTGATGGTCACCACATTCAATGCACGATAATCCGCTCCCCATGGCGACGAGCTAGGTCGGATGTAACCTTTCTCCAATAACTCCTCGATGTGATCCTTCAGTTCCACTAGCTGTTTGGCATCCATTCAGTACGACCTCTTATATATCGGAGCCATCCCAGGTATAAGCTCGATAATGAACTCAATCTCTCGATCAGGTGGCATACCAGGTAGCTCTTCAGGGAATACATCTGGAAACTCCCTAACCACTTTGATTTCTTCTACTCCTTCAACTTGATTTACCTGAACCCTTGTCACTGGCGTTGGATCAGGACTGAACTCAACCTTGGTGCCATCTGGATGTGTCAAACAAACCATCCTGGTTGCACAATGGATCACCCCATTGTATCTTGCCAACCAGTCCATTCCCAAGATAATGTCCAACCCTTGAGATTCAAGGACTATGAGGTTCGCTGAGAAGGCTACCCCCCTTATGTCTAACCTTACATTAGGGCATACTTGCCTTGTTATCATTTCTCCTCCAGGGGAGTTGACTATTAGTTGATGAGTCATTAAATGCACTACCATGTCATGCCTTCTTATAAATTCTCTAGATATGAATGTATGGGTGGCACCAGAATCAAACAACACCGTAGCTATATGAGAATCGGCAGGGAACGTACCAACAACCACGTCTGGCGCCTCATTGGCTTCCTCAATCGCCACATGATTGACCCTTCCACGTGTAGCTTGCTGCTGCGATGACTTCTTTGGGCAACGAGTGGAGTAGTGCCCTACCTCTCCACAGATGTAGCAGGTAACCCCTGCATTGTTACCTTGGGCTTTATTACCCCCATGGTGGTTCTGTTGCTGCTGGCCTACAGGGCGAGATGCTGGAGCTGCGGGGCGGGGTGGCTGCATTGTTTGGCGTGGAGGCTGTGGTGGCTGGTGCATCTGCTGGTTGTAGGGCGTGGGTGGCCTGTAAGTGGGGTTTTGGAACCTTTGGCCTGTGTGAGAGCTCATAGGACGGGTCATAGGTGCCATAGGCTAAGGGGCGAAGCGGGGGCGCACATTACTGCCAGAAGCATGCCCTTGAGCTAGCTTTCTCTTCCTGCCATCCTCGTCCAACTCTTTCTTGGTTCTTTCCACTTCGAGGGCCTTGTCAACCAACTTCTAGAAGTTATTGTAATCACAGGAGGACATGGTGAACTTCAACTCTTTGTCAAGGCCCTTCTTGAAACGAAACTGCTTCTTGGAGTCCGTGTCCACATCAGTGGGTGCATAATGAGACAACTGGGTGAACTTGTTCAAGTAGTCTCGCACACTCATGCGGCCCTGTTTCAGCATGAGGAACTCCTCACGTCTTGCTTGTATCTCTCCCTCAGGCACAAAGGGGTTGCAAAAGTTAGTCTTGAACTCATCCCAAGTGATAGTTTCTGGGTTCTGATGGGCTTCGGTGTAAGCAACCCACCAATCAGATGCAGGACCTTGAAGTTGGTGAGAGGCCAGCAATACTTTCTCTCCTTCTTCACATTGAACGATCCTCAGCTTGCTCTCGACTGACCTCAACCAATCGTCAGCATCCATCGGCTCAGTAGGGGTGGCAAACATGAGTGGATGGGTGTTGAGGAAGTCTCTCAGATGGGATCTGGGCCCAGGAGGTGGAGGTGGTGGTGGAGATTGATGCATGTTGGCTACTATTTGAGTGAGGTTGTTGAGCAGCTGGGTCTGTATGGCCATCATCTGCTGCATCTGCTGAGCTGCTGGTGCTCCTCGAGCACCTCTACCGTGCCATCCTGGAAAATCCTCAAGTGCCTCATCGTTGGGTGGAATACCCCTTCCACGGCCTCTGCCTCTACCGGCCATCTGTATGGGAAATGACTGAAGCTTTAGAACGATAGACACGATACAGAAGAGTATACTAGGATAAAACGATCCCAACTACATGCATCAAGGAGAATATCCATACAGAAAGCAAAGCCATGAACAACTGACGTGGATGTGGACAAGATGCCTAAGGCATTCCACAACTCGCGTCCCACACAAACACCATGAAACAAACTAACTCAAACATAAACATAGACAACACAACTCAAGACTGGAGAGGGCGTAGCTACACGCTCCTACAAACTAAGGGTAGGTGTCTTAAGTCGTCGGTGCAGCTGAGGAGTACTCTCACTCCTCGGGGTCCTCGTCCATGTACTCTTCCGGGTCCTCGTCACTGCTACCAGGAGTGCTGCCCACTGACTCACTGCTGAAGATCTCAACAACTGGTACTGCTGGAGTAGGCGGTGGAGCAACATGTGGTGACGCAGGAGCTGGGAAAGAGGCTGGGGGTGCCACAGGAACAGGTGGTGCGGCTAGCAGAGAGGCTGGTGGTGTGACGTGGGCGGGTGACCCAGGAGATGGCGAAGCAGGCGGGGAAGGTGGAGCTGGTAGAACTGGCGAAGCTGGTGGGGCCGGTGGAGAGGGTGGTGCTGCTGGAGCTGGTGGAGAGGGTGGTGCTGGTAGTGCCGGTGGAGAAGGTGGAGCTTCTGGAGCTGGTGGAGAGGGTGGTGCTGGTGGTGCCAGTGGAGAAGGTGGAGCTGCTGGAGATGGTGGCGCGGGTGGTGTCGGTGGAGCTGGTGGAGCTGGTGAAGGTGGTGGTGACCCAGGCGTGGTCGCCCTCGGGTAGTGCTGAGGTTCACGGCGGTCAGGGGAGTCGGGGCACCAGGGCTCACCGTCGGAGGCGTAGCAAGGAAGGTCAGGGTCACGGTGAGTGATCCTCCGGTAACGCCGGATGATTTGATCCTTCCGGTTGTTAAGGTCCCGGAAGTCCTGTAACTCCTGCTGGCAGCGGTTGTACCGCACAGACAGCTCGACCGTGTCGTCCACCAAACGCTCGGACTGGTAGAGGCTAAGTGGACCCTCCACAGCACGTCCCACAAAGTCAGCGGTCCCGCTCGGGCGCTGGGGCGTGTAGGCGTGCGAGGAGTGCTCGAGACGAAGGCGGTGCGCGTGACTCCAAAAAGTCGTAGCCTCCCAAGTCGCGTCCTCCTCGGCAGAACGCTGGGAGCTCCTCCAAGCTGGCGAGTAGTGAACCCTCAACAGCTCACTGTCGTAGTAGATGGCCAGCTGGCAGGCCGACTCGGTCAAAAGGGGGCCGCTGACCCTGGTGGTGGTGTAGCGGAGGTCGAGATGAGGGTGTCGGTATCCGGCAGCGTGAAGTAGCGAGCGAAGTCGTCGGCGCAGGTCACCAGCAGCCTGGCCGGTGGAGGAGATCACCGCCTCGCGGTGAGGAGCAAACGGTACAGAGCGGCTAGCCATCGCGTGTCGGGGCACGCGACCTCCAGTGGACCTATGCGCCGTCTGCTTGCAGCGCGCCATCTACAAAATTTGAAATAGAAGAGTGTAAGAACTCCAATAAATGAAAACAGTATAACAAAAGTAGTACAATAAAGGAAGAAGCACGAAGAAGTTTTGTAAAATAGTTTTTAGAAAAAATAGTATAGTCCTTAATACATTCATTTCTATCTAGGCTTGCGTTCTACGGGCAACACGACTCTGATACCACTTTTGTCATACCTGGTCCCATCAAGCTAACCAGATGCATTCCACATGTATGCCAGGATCAGTTCATTCATACATGTGTAGACGAAAAGTAAATAGTATCATAGTACAAGCCATGTTCGAAATACAAAAAGGTCTTACAGCAACAATCCGTAGGTCTCAAATAAACAACAATAAAGCAAATACATAGGTAAGTAAGAAGATGGCAGCAGCGTGACACTTTCTCCAATCCACAGGCAGTTGCGCGAGGGTACGCCCACCTAGAACATCTCCTTCGGATCGGCGTAGAACTCTTCGTTTACTGCTTCTTCTTCTTCATAGTCTGGAGGGGGAGAGGGGGAATCGCTTTGAGTACATGGAGTACTCAACAAGTGTGGGAAGAGAGATGAAATGAAGGCTATAACAAGGAAGGATCATGATGGTTGTTAGCACTAAGCATTACCTATACCTTAGCTTTCATTAAGCAGCCTATAACTAGGTGATTCCACCCAATCAAGATTTTAGTAAAGAAAATAATGAGTAAATAAGTAATAGCACATGAGTATTTTCAATCCATAAATCTCACCATAAACCCAACCAATACTAATTATGAAATCGACACCAAGCCGCTCTTGCCCGTGAGCACGACTGTCATGACAGTTTCCCAATCTCTGCAGAGAATGTATCCTTTATCCACAAGCCATGATTTCATCCCCTGTTGCCAGGTGGACTAAGCAAACCTCTCTGATGCCCGTGACCCGTCGGTCACATTACACACTTCCGTAGGTGTGCGGCCAGGATATCATTACGAGGTCTTTACAAAGGTCCTCCCGACTAGTAACCGACCCTCTGAGGTTTCACCGCTCCGGCACCTAGAGTCCATTTTACCTCCGCCAGGAGAAGCCCCCTCTTGAGCCATGCGGATCACAAGGTAGATACGCTGAACCAATTCCCCACACTTTGCAACTACCAGCACTAAATCGGGAGAGGCCTAATTAATTGACCAAGCTGCCCCATTCTCAGTCTTGTGGCGATACTGTATGGCTTAGTGGCTACCCCATAAACCGGTCCTTAGAATCCGGCAAGGTTCAATCCCCAAGTATCGGGTCTCGTGCGTACTGCACCATACCATTCAAACCAACCCGCCAGATTCCTACTTACTACAATCCATTTCCAACATCATAATCATAGTCATAATAGTAAGTCATGAATAATAAGTGTGGTTAATGTTCTCCCTCCCAACTAGTATGCATGGCTAAGCGTAAAGTAAATCCCATAATCACCCTTCCATAACCCAAGCGACAAGGTAAAAGGTAATACAACAGGGCATAGCATAGGATTCATATTAATTAACATGCAACTAACTAAACCCTTAAAAAGGTGCAAGATGGTCAAGGACACTTGCCTCTTTCGAAGTGGTTGTCGAACTGAAGTTCTTGGAAGTTGGTCTTCGGCTCGGGGAAGGGGAGAAATTGGGGGGCGACAGTGGTTTATAGCTGCGGCGGAGTCGGCAGTTGTGGCGCGCGTGCGGGCTCGAATTTTTGGGCGCGGATCCGAGGTGGGGGAGGACGTGGGCGCGGGGCGCGGGGACTCGGCCGACGCGGGGGCTGCGCGACGGTTGAAGGAGATGGCACTGACAAGCGGGCCCAGGCGGCCAGAGAGAGAAGAGAGGGGAGAGAGGGGGCGCGGCTGGGCTGGGGAGAAATGGGCCTCTGCTGGAATTCGGCCCACGGCGGGGGGTTTTCCTTGTTATTCTTCTTTTCTTTTTCTTTACTGATTTGAATTCTGTTTTCCAAATTCAAATGTTCTCTAGGGTTTTAAATTTGAATAAGCACACAAAATGCAAGTTCAAAAATATACTAACATGGTTGGATGAGTTGATTACAGGGTTTGAAATTTTTGGGTGTTACATTGGATAACCGGCGGCGGCGGCCGGGAGGGCTCCCACACGCAGGGCACCGAGGTCGGAGTGGTGGTATCTATGGTGATGGTGGCTAGGGTTCGGGCAAGGGAGGAAAGTGGGGGCCGCAATTGTGAATAAAATGGGGGGGGGGGGGGGAGAAGATGGTTGCTCAGGCGAAGGGGGGCGCGAGTGGGAAGAGGCGCGGCGCTGGCAGTTGCCGGGCGGCGCGGGCGGCGGGCAAGGCGGCGGTTGCCGGTTGGCGAAGAAGGTGCTGCCACGTAGGGCCCACGCGTAAGAGAGAGGAGAGGGAGAAGGGGAGTGCAGCTGGGCCTTGGGCCGAGGTGGAGAGGAGGGAAGTTGGGCCACAGGTTGGGTATTTGGCCCAGGAAGGCTTCTATTCCTTTTCTTTATTTCTATTAAATTTCTGATTTCAACTTCAAATGAAATTTTCTAGTGTACTTCGAAATTCAAATGCACACAAAACCTGATGCAGTTGTTATAAATAATTTCTATGATTTTTGTAAATAATAGTATTACTATATTTTCTTTACTGTTTTTTTAATATACATATACTTGAATTCAAACAAATTAATATACTATTTCCAAGTTTATCATTATATTTTGCATACAATTATACACATTATTCATTTCTTTTATTTATTTATTCATTACTTAATATCATTCTTACACCATTTACTTAACCCTAATTCTATTTTATTTATATTTCTCTATTTTGAAAAAATGCGGATGTGACAACTGCCGAGATCAAGGAATTGGCGAACTCTTGGGCACAAGCCGGAGCAACACGCCTGGCTGAAATCATTCAAAGGGAAACTGGCTAATAGTAGTTGATGGGTCTGAAGGTGTAACGATTAGCTGTGCTTGGCACGCCTTGTGTTGGCTGCTGCCTTATGTACTGTAATTATGACTTTTCTTTCCTGCTTAAAATATATCCCCAACGAGGGTTTTCGAAAGAAAAGGGAGGCCAGATAGGGTAACTAGCGAGCACTTGCTTTGAGAAGCCAGCACCACTGTGCTATTGTCCGGAAGACTGCAATCGTCACCGTTCCAGCGAGGATTAGCATAGCTGGACAGAGCGCCTCCTCATCCCAGTGTCTCTCGTCCGACAACGGGAGCAAGCGCTGGCAGCGGCAAATGGATAGAGCGCCCGCTCCACTACCATCTCTCCCCACTCCGGCGTCCTCTGCATCTACCCATCCACGTCCGTAATGAAGCAGCGACGATTGGGTTCCAAGCCAAGAAGCTCCCGTCGTGTTGGCCGACGGGCTGCGCGAAGAGGACAAGGCCAGCTGAAGAGGATGGAGCTCGAGACAATGTTAGAAAGCTAAACGCGCGGAGTCGAGCAAAACCGTCGGGCGAAGCCGAAGCGGGAGCCATGGCTCAGCCGCATAATCGATTGGCCGGGAGCAGAGAAGGCGAGAGATTCGCTCGCTGCTTTAAGATCCATTCGGGGACACGTGGCGCACATGTACAAGGTGTTGCAAAGTGGTGGATTTGCAGCACTGCTGCATAGAATTTTTTTCCCTCTTAAGAGGGAGGCAGGTCCATTTAGCACAGGACATGTGGCAGCACCGAAAACATTCTTAAGAGCGAAGCAGGTCTGGTACTACGAGACACGCGGCCTCCGAAGATCTTCTCTTCTAGAAAGTGGTGCTTCTTTTTTTATACGCGAAGGTACATGATTTGCGGGGTACCAACATGAGTGTTAAAAAAAATGATATTTACTCCTATCTACTCTTATTTTTGGGGTCAAACATGCCAATCCTTCTAAAGTATAGGAGCAGACTCATCAAGTCGAAAGAAAGAAGGATAAAGCTGTAATTAGAGATCAAAATAGGGCCACAAGCAATTACTTTATCTCTTTTGAATTTCAAATGCAAACGGTCGCAAGCTGCTTTCGCTTCCCTCGTTTCCTCTCCCCCCCCCCCCCCCCCCCCCCCCCCCCCCGCCATCGCAGGCCATCAGTCTCAATCGTCTCCAGCCTCTCCTCCCCGCTGCTTTTTCCCGTCTCCAGCCGCGACGCTCGGCATCGGTGCTAGGACGATGTTCGATTTAGCCTCCTCAGCCACGCCGACGCCATGCTGGATCATCTCCGCCGCGGAGATCCTTTCTGCCCGCGGCGGCTGGGGCGGCGTTTGGCTTTCCAGGAGGATGGCGGCGTGCGGCGGCGATCTAGGTAGTTCCGTGCGGCCGCGGAGCTGGAGCACGGACTGTCCCAGGCGAGCCCGTGGCGGCCACAGTGTTCGAGCGCGGCGGCGTGGCGGACATGGGGTCGGAGCCCGGTGGCGTGCTGGCGGACGGGACAGGAGCACACATCCCTGCCACCGGCGGACTGGCCACCTCCCCTTCCGCCTCGACACCAACTGGGCCCATGGGCCGCGCCGCGCGGCGGACGCGAGGCCGGTCGGCGCGCACAGTTCGTGTCGAGTTCATCGCTGCGTAAGTGCCTGGTCCGTCCGATCGATGATGTGCGGTCATGGACAGCCTATATAAGGGGCCCACCCCACTCTGTCGTCGTCGCCATTCAAGTTCAACAGTATCGGAGCAATGGAGCGCGCCTTCTCTTCCACGGCGTGCTCCTCCTCCTCCCCTGCCGCTCCGCCGAGGGAGCCCTTCCCTAGAGCCTTGACTAAGAAGCGCGTTCATCTCATCGTCCGCCACCGGAATATATCTTTATCCGGCACCGTCACTTTCATTGCAGACGAGGTCTGTCTCAAGGTGGCGCGGCCGAAGAATCCTCGCTTGCGGATCGGCGACTCGGCGCAGTTGAAGGCCGAGGATGGTCGCCAGTGGTCGGGGACGATCTTGTGTGTCGACAATGACAACCTTGAACATGACGAACCAGACCTGTACGACTTCGTGTGGATTCGTATGGAGACGCCTTCAGGTAACCCATTCTTCG
This sequence comes from Tuctoria greenei, assembly GCA_036927565.1. Classification (NCBI taxonomy): domain Eukaryota; kingdom Viridiplantae; phylum Streptophyta; class Magnoliopsida; order Poales; family Poaceae; genus Tuctoria; species Tuctoria greenei. The sequence goes on from JAYESD010000002.1 coordinate 20,006,844, forward strand.
AATCCCCTTTCGCTTCTTGTTCTTGGTTTTCCTAGTTCTTGCTACAAGAAATCTTCGCTCGGCTTCTCTTGACTATCACTTCTGGACTTTTCTCCACTCCTCCTGGATGAAAGAAATCACTACTTCCTTGCTCTTTGCCTCTTCGCCTGTACGAATTTTCTTGATCAGTTCTTTGGTATTCCAAGAATTCGTGCTCCCGATCATGTTTCTTGATCTTGCCCTTGATATTAATTCTTATTCCGTTTCTGAACAAACTACATGTGTCGCAGGTAACAAAAATTCCCTCCTATTTGCAAGAAATATTCATTGGCGTGCTCTTAATTGTGATTTCTTGAGTTTTCCTTGACCTGGTTGCTAAAATGTTTACTTGCTTTTTTTCCTCTTGTATTTAACGAGTTTTCTCGTTTTGTCTCGATTCTATGAACTTATGTTCCCAACTGATTGATCCTGTTCTCGAAATCGAAATCTCTTCTATCTCTGAACCCAGTAATGTGTTGCAGACAAAGTTTCTCCAGGATCAGCAAAGAATGTTCTTGTGATGGTTAATCCTGTGAAACTTAATTTGCTGGTCAAAGTTAGTCTACATGGTATGAACTTTTCATATTTTCCTTTGATTATTTCATATTACTCTAGTGTCCTGTGACTAAATTTGATGTACGGTCAATCCAGTGAATCAAAGAAATAAATGGGCTTTCGGAAAAAAATATCAAAGAAATAAATTAGTGGAAGTTGATCTGATGGGTATGATCTTTCTGAATGTTTATTTAGCACGTGTGTAATCTCATAGTACTATGCTGTTCTGTGACTTATCTTCTTATGTGGTTTAATCCAGCAATTGGACCTCAACTTAGGGTTGGCGTAAATGGTAAGTTTTTTTCTGAAATTTTCAATGAACCGTGTGATTAGTCGATTATCTCAAAGTACTCTAGCGATCTGTGTCTTAATTTCATATACTATGACCAGGATTTGGCGAATTTGAAAAACTTGTTATTGAGATGGCAGTGCAAAGTCTGAGTGTGCAACTTGTTGCAATTTACAGTCCTGTGCCCCCTGAAATTATGGTGAATCTCAGCACCTGATTGTTTTGTATTCTGCAATTTCTGTTTCCCAATATATTGGATGTATAAGCAAATGTAACTTGGCCTTGTCATTCGTTTGGTGCAGGTCAAGGTTTGGAGAAGCTCAAATGTAAGCATTTCAGTGAAAGATGATCACACTGTTATCTTTGAAAAATTGTATTACGAAAAAAGCAAGAAAGATAAGGATGTGATTTTGCTAAAATCAGAAAAGATGGAAGTCACTGTTTTTAGGTATGTCTTGTCGTTTGTCTAGTTGCATGCTTAGTATAATGTTCTTCACGTTACTGCTATGCTAAATTACACTGTTTCTGTACTCCAGAAAACCAGATCGGGCTTGTTGGGAAAAGGTTAATGCTCATTTTGTTGTTGAATGTGGCACTTGCTTCAATTATGACAAGGATGTTCAATCAAATGATCTTATTGGATTCCAGGTCTTTATTTTTCTCACACTGTATGTTTAATTGTTTCCAACTACTTTTGTTTAGTTCCCGAAATCTATGCATGTCTCTACATCAGGTTCAGGCTCATGACAAGGAGACACTGGATTACTGTCTTAGATTCCTTCCTCAGGTATTTTTCCATTTAGGTTTTGCCGTCAATCGATCATGCATGTTTACTGCCTCATGTCTTATTTCCGGATTGATTAATTGTCAACTTATAGGCTCTTTATTTGCGCGAGCTGTATGTTGTTGAACCAAGCATGAGAGTTCAACTGAACAATGGTAGAACAAAACGCCTATGTCCTAAATTTAATTTTATTTATTTTCAGATTTGACACTTGCATATTTGTCTATTGTCACCTTTACCAGGTAATCAGGGTATTGCTGCAAGCAGTGAAGCTGAAGCTCAATGTTATCTAATTCAGCAACATTACCTCTCCACTTACCTTCAGGTATGCCATCATCTTAAATTTACCATAAATATTTCCATTTCGTACTTGTTGCAGAAGTTACCATGTTCACACAAGACACATAGTATAAAGCAGACATGAGTATTGACCAATACAAGAACATAGGAGTTACCTGAAAAAGTTAGCCTTGCTGCACTTTCGAGTCTTAATGCTTAATGCTTGTGATTTTGATAAGGTGTGCAGCTGTGCTCCATGATCTTTGTCTTCATGAACCGTAGTTGCTTTGAACCCAGCTTTGTAGGTGATAGGTTAATTAGTTAGGTGTTGTATGATTATTTTTCTGTCTATGTTTGATGTGCAGATTCAATTGTACGTATTGAGCATCACTTGTCTCGTTCAAAGTTTTATCCATATACAATACTTTCAGATGTTTATTTTTCCGTGAGATATTTTGTGGAAGGCCCTAAATGATGGTTACACCCATCAGAGAACATATTGAACAGAAGTTTAATGTGGTTCCATGCATGCTAAAATATAATTTCGCCAATATTCTTTTCTATTCGATGATATTGAGATACTAAGGGTCTAGATTGTTTCCCTTGCTTACCTTTGCAAAGTTTGGTGTTGCCAAATTTTGGTGAAGAATTTGGCCACCCAAAGTTTGGCCAACATTGGTAAAAAAAATGAACTAGCACAACACATAGTCCATTGACTTGCCAAATTTTGGCTTCAATCCAAATACACTCATATTTCATGGTCAACTACCAAATTTTGGTAAGGTAAGTATTAGTAACAATCCAAACACACCCTAAAACATGATTTTTTTTCTCTTCAATCGTATTCAGTTATCTCTTTTGGTTGCTCCTCATGGTTTTCTGGTGGCTAAATTCTCCTGGCAATGAAGCAGAACGATATTTGAAGTACTAATCATGTGTAGATCTTTACTAGTATAGTTTCTGATTAATAAATAATTATATACACTCATTGTATGCAGGATGTCAGCCAGAAGGAGGTTTTTGCTGATTCTAACAATGACCCAACAAGCTTGTCATTCCTTGCTGCCACCGTTTTCCTTAAGAAATCAAAAGATGCTGACATGTCAAGGGATCCCAAAATGTCAAATCTGGATCTCCAAGTGACACTTGAAAAGTCTGAAAACTACAGTGACATTGAGGGTATTCCTGCCTGGTAAGTTTTTTTCAAGGCAAAATGTACATTTCGGATTAAACGACTCACGATCTTGATGTATGGAGTTTGGATTTCTAGGTTATGTGCTTCTTCTGAAGAGGTTGGCGAACGGCTGATCGCCATCATGAGCTTGTGCCTTGATATTGTTCGCTGCATGCCAGTAGGAGGGTGTCGCCTGCAGTGCTGAGCAGATTCCAACCCTTCGGGTCTGGGCATTAGCGGCTTTCACGCCGCCGCCATCAATAATGGTGACGGCAGTCCATAGACACTTTGTTGACTCGTGTGTGCAACTTTATTTCTTTTATGCATACCTGATATGATTTGGTGTGCATGGAACTATGCAGAATGATTCGATGATTTTTCTAGATATTGATAATGATTCGATGATAAAAGAACGGATTAGTGCATTTCATGGATGTAATATGAGGAAACAACAGTAGTGTCTTTTTTCTTGAACAAGAAATAGTGGTGTCTTTCATGTATGTAAGATGAATATGTCGTAAAGAGCATATTTTTGTCTTTCATGTATATAATCTGGCTATTGTTTCCATTGTTTCTCTGGGTCCGTTCATATTTCATTCCAATGAGTAACTTTTTCATTGTCATTGAACACTACGCATGTTTTTATTGTTTGATGGGCAGAAGGATGAGCTGAAATTCTGTATGCATATCGTGTAAGTCTGTCTTTTCGTGAGAACGCAAGCAAAATAAAGAAAACGTGACTGGACATTCCAGAACTGCCTGCTCACACAACACCACATCTGTGTTTGGTGATCAAGCTCGAAGCCAGCATCCTCTTTGTCTTTATTTGGGTACCTGGTAAGCTCGACGCGTAACAAGGCAATATAGTCATCATCAGCGTAAAATGAGCCGAAGTAGAAAGAAAACACATGGTGGATTGATATTGAAGCCAGGAATCAATAATCTGTCCGTAATTAAATTTATAAATTGTAACTAATTTAAACTTTAGATAATCTTGACAACAATTTTACTAGAATTTGACCATTTTGGCAGCAAACAATTTCATATATATATATATATATATATATATATATATATATATGTGTGTGTGTGTGTGTGTGTGTGTGTGTGTGTGTGTGTGTGTGAACTCACATTACAAATAATATTACATATATGATAACCCATACAATATTCAACATAAAATGCGTTGAAGGGACAGATAATGTGACATTAACTGGATGCAGACTCATATAGTCATATGACCCTTCATCAAGTTCATCTTCCTTGAGATCTTACACGGTTTTGCCATTAGCTGGACATTCCTGTTGAACGGCTTGTTCAACTTCCTTCCAGACACAGTTGATCTCAAGACTCTCAATACGATCATGGATTGGACTTAGAGCAGCGAGGGATAGCTTCACGTGCTTGTCCTTGTATAGGAGAGGAACTGCAACAAGCAATGCAGCCTCGCCAAAGCAAAACCAAGAGTAAAATTCTCAAAATCATCAATATTTTAGCTTTTTAGTGGAAACCCAACAATTTTGATGCCCATTTCACGAGAATTCCTATTCCTTTGCAACAGGCTATTTTTTTCTTGCATAAAAATCTGACATGCCTGGAAACAGCATCTTACAGAAATGTAGAGAAATGCTGCGTACAAATGACCCAAATAGGTGAGACCCTTTCCCGGACCGTGCGCAAGCGGGAACTACATGCACCGGGCTGCCCTTTATAAAAATCTGACATGGAATCACAACACAATATCTGATAAGTTTGAAATGTGGATTCACAATACAATATCCGATAAGATTCGAGTCTGGATCTCACATAAGTATTTACAAATAGCATAATTGATCTTGTTTGATGTATTTAAGTTTCCCTCGTATAAATACTTAAAGTTTCTGGTGGTAAAAATTAATGCAGTGCACTGCAAAAGAAAGAAGTTAGTCGGCTGCTGCCCGCCACGAGCGGCACACGGCGCGGAAGCAGATGCGGCCAGCACGGGAGGAGTTGGAACACGCGTACCAGGAGATCGCCGTGCAGGCCAGCCCACCGATCGTGCGGCGCACCGGTCGCCCTATCTCTTCCTGGTTTCCTGTTTCTTTGTTGCAGAATGCTTTCCAGGATAGAATCATCCAACGTTGTGAAGCTGAGTTTAGCTACCTGAAGAAAGAGAGAGATGAACGGATCGACCAGTTGAAAATCATCAAGGAAGCATGAAAGGGAGACAGTAAGGAAATTGGTGTATTATCTGAACATGCATGGAGGAGCAGCGGCTCGAAAAGCTTCGTTTAGAAGAGGAAGCTAGAAAACGTGAAGGCAAGTGAATTCTGATTTAGTATCGTTTTATTTATGCTTGATTTGTTTTTTTTTTTCTGGAGAACTCTACTGTTGTGCAGCATCAACTTCTGATTTTTTTTATTAATATACGATTTTTAAACGTTTTTAATATAAACAACACACAAAATAAAAAAAATTCTAAACTGACCCACATTCGTATATCTCATGGACGAAATTCAAATTCCGTATGTGTCATGTACGAAATTCAAATTTCGTACGTGTCAAGAACGAAATTCGTTTTAAGCTGGCGCAGGTATGCTTTATTGAGTTTTGAACCTCATTTTTGAAATACTTAGAAGTACAATTGCTACAAATTGTTATATCAAAAATTATAGTATCAGTTTTAGTGAGTCTAAGGAATATGTTTTCAATATATTTTGTCAATTTATTTGAGAGATATTGATTTTCGAAGTTGGTATTATGATCACATAAACTGAACAATTGTGATCCTATTACACAATTCAATATTCAATTACCTATTGTCGGTACCCTAGAAACCATACACCCCTTGAGGTTACAAAGATCTCAAAGGAAAGTTATCTACTTGGTTTGAAGACCCTCGGAGGCCCACATGTCAGACATAACCGGACCCGCTTCTCCAACATGGTTAATCCCTGGGTCGCCACGTGTACAACCAAACCAGAGCTACTGCCCACAAGGGGGAAGCTCCGGGCCACGTACCGAAACGGCACCTCCGGACTTAACCCCTGACCGAGAGAAGCTTCGGATCTGACACGTGTCAGGTAGCCCCGGAGCTACCTGCTTCCCACAGCAAGCTCCAGAGCTGCCACGTGTTCAATCGTCAGACCTTCAGCTTCTAACCTCCGGAAGATCTTGTAACGGCTCCGGATCTTCAAAGGAGAGCCAAGAACTTCAAGACCTGATTAAGTGTCATTAATGCCATATTAATGACACTTAAACGGACGATCTTAACACCAGTAACGGTGCTGTCGGAGCCCGTTACAGGATCATTAAGAGCAATTAAACGTGTATCAATACTAGTAACCGCCGGGGCCACATGTCGGGCCAGGCTAACTTGTAACGGCCTGCCCTTGTACTATAAAAGGATAGGCCGACGATACACGCGGGGACGTTCACAGACGTTCACGAGCGATCATACGCACCCCCATACACTCGTGACAAGCTCTTACTGCTAATACAACACCAACACACCCGTGGAGTAGGGTATTACGCTCAGGCGACCCGAACCACGTAAATCCTGGTGTCTCCTGTGTCAAACTCCTACTCACCTTCTTGAATCTCCGCGCGCCCACACCGAACATCAAACTCCCCTATCACTTTAGTAGTGTAGGGAGATCTGCCGGCTCCAACCGCCGACAGTTGGCGCACCAGGTAGGGGCGCCTGAGATTTCAAGAATGGTGAACTCCGCTGCTGGATCATCCAACGGTCAACCTGCAGCTCAGGCTGTTGGGGGCAATCCCTCCAACAGGCAGCCACTAGCAGGAGCCTCAGCACCAGCAGGAGCCACACTCCCACCACCACCGTCTTCTCCAGCAAATCGTGCTGGGCAACGTGATATTGCACCGGCGTCGCTTACTGCATCGGCGAGTCATGACAACCCGGAACACGCGCTCCATGCAGCGCGTGCTCTTCTCCAACGTCCACCACCTCCGGATGCATCTCGAGATGCACTGGAGCAGTGGAGGGCCGATGTGGAGCATTTGGTCGCAGCAGCGGCCGAACGCCTCAACAACCAGGGTCCTCCTCCTTCGGGACGAGCCCTGTCGCGGCGGACTTTGTCTGGAAGACTTGGTCCGCACGCCTCCAATAGCAGGAGACGTGCTGCATCCCAACAAGTGATGTCACTGCCCTCCGGGGCTCGATGCACCCACACAGTATCCAGGCTTTCGACTCATGACCTCCGGGCGGAGCTTGATCGTTGATACCGCCAGCAGGATGGCCGTGTCCATATTGAGCGTGCCCGTGAAAGACGGGAAGCTCAGGACCTTACTACTCTGGAAGGAGTAGGAGGAGGCTGTTCAGCCCTAGCCATGCATTTGCGCATGGTTAGATGGCCACAGAAGTTCCGGCCTCATCTGCCGGAAAAATTCGACGGGACTGTCAATCCCGCCGAATTTCTACAGATATACTCCACTGCAATCTTGGCAGCTGGAAGCAACGAGGCCTTGATGGCCAATTATTTTCCAGTGGCCTTAACTGGGACCGCCAGGTCCTGGTTTATGAGCCTTCCACCTAACTCTATCAACAGTTGGGAGGAGCTGTGCCGTCAGTTCACTGCCAACTTCGGGAGTTCATACACCCGACCAGGCACTGAACTAGACCTTTTTGCGGTCGTGCAAAAAGGGGGAGAATCCTTGCGGTCATTCATCCAAAGGTTCTCTCAGGTACGAAACACTATCCCTTCTATCTCAAGCGCTTCTGTCATTGTGGCATTCAGACAGGGCGTACGGGACAAGAAGATGTTGGAGAAGCTGGCGATCAAGGAGATCACCAGCGTCACGGAACTCTTCAGCCTGGCAGACAAATGTGCCAGAGCTGCGGAGGGCCGTGAGATGCACTCCAAACCAGCCTCGGAGGATCACAAGAAATCCTCCAAAGAAGAAGTCGCTACCTCCGGGGGTGGCAAGAAGAAAAAGAAGACCAACGGCAAGAAAAAGCCGTCGGCCGGCACATCCAACATTGCAGCTGCTGCAACTCCGGGTGGCCGGGGGCCACGCCCTGAGAAGCGACCTCGACCGTCTTCTGAAGACGGTGGCAAACCCAAAGTGTGGTGTCCCATTCACAAAACGGGCAGCCACAGTTTGGAAGACTGTCGGGAGGTCCAAAACCTTGCCGAGCGCTACAACAAGCGCCGGGAAGGATCTTCTTTCTGACAGAGGGAAGGAAAACAAAAGGTCGACGAAGCTCCGGCTGAAGAGGAGTTAGGGTTTCAGGATCCCAAAAAGGTCCTGAAGGCCGTTTACACCTCCGTCGATGATGATTCTGACGTCTCTGACAACGAGCGTCGGAAGACCATGAACACCATTTTCGGTGGGTCATGGGATATCACCTCTCGTCGCGTCATCAAGACTATGCAGCGGGATATGGCCACTGTAGCCCCTACAGTCAGGCCGGAACCTCATCGAAAGTGGATGGACACCTCCATCACTTTCGATGCTTCAGATTGCCCGCAAAGCATGGTTTGAGCAGGTCAGTTACCTTTGATGGTATCTCCTACCATCAATAACATCCAGCTCCACCATGTCATGGTAGACGGAGATTCGGGGCTTAACCTCATCAGCTTCGAAGCTTTCACTAAGCTTCAGCTCCGACCTTCGGATCTCCAGCCCTCTCGACCTTTCCCCGGAGTAGGTCCGGAGGCCATTACCCCACTCGGAGCTATTACTCTCCCCGTTACCTTCGGGACCCGGGAGACGATACCGAGAAGTTGGTCTTCGACGTCGCTCAGATCAACTTACCATTCAACGCCATCTTGGGTAGACCTGTCCTGTACAAATTCATGGCAGCTGCTCATTATGGATACCTGGTGTTGAAGATGCCAACACCAGTAGGCGTTCTACGGATCCGCGGAGATCGTACCGCTGGAGTAACTGCTCTGGAGGAACTCCACGCACTCACCACGGCGTAAGAGGAGGACTCCAGGCAGGAGCAAGCTCCAAAACCCCCGAGCATTCGTCAACGAGGCTCGACCTCTGCACCCCGTGTGCAGCCAAGCGGCGACACCGACATTCCCGTCAAAGTCGTCCAAATTGGTTCCGATGCCGCTCAGACCACCCGTATATCGGGAGGATTGAACGACAAATAGGAACTCGCGCTCATCACTTTCCTCCGGGCTAATGTTGACGTGTTTGCTTGGCAAACGTCACAAATGCCTGGGATCCCCAGGGAAGTGATTGAGCACAATCTGAAGATCTACCCCGATGCCCGGCCTGTGCATCAGAAGCCTCGGAAGCAATCCGTAGAGCGGCAGAACTTCACCCGAGAAGAAGTGAAGAAGCTACTCGAAGCCGGATTCATCCGAGAAGTCTTCCACCCAAAATGGCTGGCAAACCCAGTCGTTGTGCCCAAGGTCAGCGGGAAGCTTCGGATGTGCATTGACTACACCACACTAAATAAGGCATGTCCAAAAGATCCATTCCCACTACCTAGAATAGATCAGATAGTGGATTCCACCTCCGGGTGTGAATTACTGTGTTTCCTAGACGCATATTCTGGGTATCATCAAATCAGGATGTCTAGGGAAGATGAAGAGCATACTTCATTCATCACAGTAGATGGATTGTACTGTTACACAGCCATGCCCTTTGGTCTCAAGAATGCAGCTTCAACTTTTGTACGAGCTATGTACAAAACTTTTGAAGAACTCATCAGATACATAGTGGAAGTGTACGTCGATGACATCATGGTCAAGGTCAGGAACAAGGAGTCACTCCTAGACACCTTGCAGGCTGTCTTCGACAAGCTACGGGCCACCCGCACAAAGCTAAACCCGGACAAGTGCGTGTTCGGGGTTAGCTCCGGAAAACTTCTTGGTTTCCTGGTAAGTCACCGGGGAATAGAAGCTAATCCGGCGAAGATAAAAGCCATTGAAGACATGCGGCCACCAACCCGCATCAAAGACGTCCAAAAGTTAACTGGATGTCTAGCAGCCCTCAGCCGGTTCATATCAAGACTGGCGGAGCGGGCACTCTCCTTCTTCAAGTTATTGAGGAAGTGCGGACCATTCCAATGGCCCGAAGAAGCAGAGAAGGCATTCCAGGAGCTGAAACAGTTCCTTACCACCCTGCCAATTCTGGTAGCCCCGAACCCTGGTGAGCCTTTGTTGCTTTACATTTCAGCCACTGACGAAGTCGTCAGTATGGTTCTGGTTGCGGAGAGACCGGAACTACCCCGTCCTCAGGAATCCAGACCCCTTCGGGAAGGTCCGGAGGTTCCTGAAAGCGAGTTTGGGTCCCAGCTCCCAGATTCGAACCCACAAGAAGTCACTTCAGGAGACCTAGACCCCTCCGGGAGGGTCCAGGTCATTTCTGAAGAAGCTCCGGGTTCCTCCAGCCAGAACCCGGAGGTCCCCGAAGAGAATCTGGATCCCTCCGAGAGGGTCCGGATAAATGAAGAGGAAGCTCCGTACCCCTCCGGGAGGGTCCGGACCATTCAACGCCCGGTATACTTCATTAGTGAAGTATTACATGATGCCAAGACTCGATACCTAGAGGTGCATAAGCTGCTCTATGCAGTTCTTATTGCTTCCAGGAAGCTTCGACATTACTTCCAAGCTCACAAAGTCTCAGTGGTGACCTCCTACCCACTACGAGCAATCTTGCATAATCCCAATTCAACTGGGAATATTGCAAAGTGGGCAGCGGAATTGGATAAATTTGATCTTGAATTTATTTCAAGACAAGCAGTCAAGAGTCAAGCGTTGGCAGATTTTGTGGCAGAATGGACTCCCTCTCCATCAAATCCTGGGGGCCCTAGTGAGCAGAAGACGGAGTATCAAGATCCAACCTTCACCGAGCCTCACTGGACCCTCTACTTCGACGGCTCCATGCAGAAGCAGGGGGCCGGAGCTGGAATCCTTCTCCTTGCACCGACTGGGGAGAAGGTAAAATACATGGTACACCTTGACTTCAAGGCAACCAACAACATGGCAGAGTATGAAGCACTCATCTACGGACTAAAGGTGGCACTGTCATATGGTGTCAAGCAACTGCTGGTCAAAGGAGATTCACAGCTCATCATCAAGCAGGTGAAGGGTGAATGCACCTGCAATAATCTCCAGCTAGCTGCTTACCTCCTTGAAGTCCAGAGGCTTCAGAAGGACTTTGAAGTCCTAGATCTCCACCTTGTTCAGCGTGCCCATAACGCTGAAGCTGACGAACTCTCGACCAAAGCGTCAACCGGAGCACCGGCTCCTGACGGAATCTTTGTCCGGAGGTTGTCAAAGCCAACAGCTCAGCCTGCCAAACTGAGCGAAGGGGGCGAGATCAGCATCCCGAAGCTGACGGTCCCGATGGCCCTATTACCATGGCAGCCATCAAGGGTCGTAGGTGCCGCCGGGAGCTCCGAGCAACCCAGCACGCAAGACTCAAAATCTCAAGCTAGCTCCGATGCATGGATCTCAGAGATCCGGAGCTACTTGAAAGACAACATCCTTCCCGACGATGATGTATCCGCTGACCGGGTAGTCAGATTGGCTAAAAGATACACGTTGGTAGAAGGGGATCTCTACCGGCGCGGTGCCAACGGCATCCTAATGCGGTGCATCACAAAGGAAGAAGGTTGCGAACTTCTCGCAGAAATCCATGGAGGCGAGTGTGGGAACCACGCATCTTCCCGCACGTTGGTCGGAAAAGCCTTTCGGCATGGCTTCTACTGGTCTACAGCGCTCCAGGATGCCACTGAGCTGGTGAAGAAATGTGAAGCATGCCAATTTCATGCAAAGCAAATTCATACACCAGCTCAACCCTTACAAATGATACCTCCTACATGGCCCTTCGCTGTGTGGGGGATGGATATCTTGGGACCCTTCCCAAGAGCCGTCGGAGGTTACAAGTTCCTGTATGTCGCTATTGACAAGTTCACCAAGTGGCCGGAAGCAACTCCAGTTGTGACGATCAACAAGCAATCTGCTATCAACTTTCTACAATCCATTGTAAGCAGATTTGGAGTCCCAAACAAAATCATCACTGATAATGGGACTCAATTCACAAGCTCAGCATTCCAAGGATATTGCAAAGACCTCGACATACAAGTTTGCTACGCTTCCATAGCTCACCCAGCCAGCAATGGCCAAGCCGAGAGAGCAAATGCAGAAATCCTTAAGGGACTCAAAACGCGCACCTATGAGCGCTTGAAAAAACATGGAGCTAACTGGATTGAAGAGCTTCCGCCCACTTTATGGGCCAACAGGACATCTCAAAACCGGTCAACTGGAGAGACACCCTTCTTCCTAGTGTACGTAGCTGAAGCAATCCTTCCTCCAGAAATCACCTTGGGTTCATTCCGGGTCCGGACCTTCGACGAAGCCGCGCAGGACCAGCTCCGGCGTGAAGACCTAGACCTCCTTGAGGAGGGAAGGTGCCAAGGAGCTGTTCGGAATGCCCGATATCATCAAGCCCTACGGCGTTATCACCAGCGGCATGTACACAACCGACAGCTCGAGGAAGGCGATCTGGTGCTACGGAGAATACTATCCAGAGAAGGGTTAAACAAACACTCCCCCGGCTGGGAGGGGCCCTTCCGAGTGATTAAAGTATCCCGTCCCGGAAGCGTTCGCTTGGCTACCGAGGATGGGACATCTCTCCCAAATCCTTGGAACATCGAGCACCTCCGTAAGTTCTACACTTAATACCACAGAGGTGAGTCTTGAGTAACTTGGGATGTATGTTATAGAATCATTGTACAGAGTCGGGTAGTTCCTCCGGGAGAGCAGCCGGACCTTTCCCGAAAGGTCCGCAAAGCTCATGCAACACTTGTCACAGTCTCAGGACTAAAAGTGCGGCTAACTACCCTGGGTCAAACGAGAAATGAAACACACTTAGCCTGGTTCCGTACCCTAAGAGTGTACTTGTTTCCCCTGTACCCCGGATCTATAATGAAAGATATCTTCATGTGAAATAGACTCCACGTGCATTTATTTTGTACAGGCTCAATATTTTTATTTTTCTCTTTCTTGTCTATAACAAAGACGTGCAATTCTTAAGAAATTTTAGTTCGACCGGTTTATATACGATTTGAGTTGTATTGTCAGTTCTTTTGGATTCAAATATCGTTCATGGCCAACTCGCCTGAAAGCCGCCAAGCCAATCTAGGGCTGGAGTGTGCTATCGACTTAGCCTGGTCAAGCACCCTAAGTACACCACTCTACCTACACCCCGGCAGGCCGAAGTAAGGCGGGTCCATGGACAATTGAATCTAGAAGAAAAGACAATGCATCCGGTTGTATTTAAAATCGCGTTCAACTTAAAGTTTTCTTGAGAATCGTAAGCCGCGACGAAATTATAGATAAGGAACGAATTTTACTATTTTTCTTGGCTTAAGTGTGCAGGAAAAATAAAATCTACGTTGATGGAGAAAAGCCGGAGCTAACTAAGCTCCGACTCCCCAAAGGGGGCCAACCGTCGACGCTGAATAAAAGATGGTGAGAAGACCCCGTAAATGGAGTGTGCTGCCAACAAACCAAGTGTTGGCAAAGGTCACTGCCGGAGCTACTCAGCTCCGACACCCCAGAGGACTAACTATCGATACTCTATGTGTTGATAGAGGCTATTGCCAGAGCTATCAAACTCCAGCGATGGACAATGCCGGAGCTTCTAAGCTCCGACAACCTCAGGGGACCTTCACTATCGAAGACTTCGGACCTAAATTCTACAAGTTCGGAGCAAATGAGTCTTTAACAAAACACAATATCCTTTTGGTACATGTTCACAATCAAATTGTGTACATCTACCAGGGGGCCAAGTGAAGATAAAAGTGTTGAAGACAAAAAGTGAAATTCGCAAAAATTTGGGGATTTCATTTATATGGAGACAGGAGATTACATCTGAAGACAAGGGATTACAAAATTGAGGAAGAAGAAGAGAAAATACAAGTGAGAGCTACAGAGATGGTCCTAGACCCTATGGAAGAACTCGGCGACCTTCTGGGCGACCTCCGATACGCTGGCTCGGGTAGCTTCGCCTTCTCCTTCGACGGGGCCTTCAAGCACCGGGTCCAGAGGAATTTGGGAGTTCCGGCTGGTGTAGCACGTCAGCACATACTCTGCGACGTTCTTCGCCAGGGATTGCCCCTCAACCTCCAGTTGGTCTGCGATGACATCGCCCACCTTGGAGAGCTTGCTACCTGCTGCGCTCAACGCCTGCAGCGCAAGGTCCGGCTCCGGCTCCGGATCATCCGGGTGCACGGGGCTGAAACCCATCGGCGTCAGCGCGTTGTTGGCCTTGCCCAGGAACTCCCAAATCTGTAGGGAGTCCACCGTCCTTAAGCTCTTCATCTCTTCCAGGGATCTCCTGGTCGCCGTCAGTTCGGAATTCTCACGGGCGAGGCGCTCAACTTCTTTGGCGTTTTGCTGAATCTTTTCAGCAACCCGCCTCTCGAGTCTTCCGAGCTCCTCCTCCCCGAGGTGTATCTTGTTCCGGCGATCGACCAGGTCCTTCTCCCTAGCCTGCACTTTTTTCTCCCGGGCAACAAGGGCACACTTGTATTCGTAGAGTTCCTGCCCTCGCACCCAGGTCTTCTCCTCTTCCTCATGGCAGCGCTCTTCCAATTTCTTGGTGCGCTCCTCGAGGCCCTTGTCAGCCAGAGCTACTTTCTCGGCAAGCTCCTCTTCCCTCCTCAGGACATCATCCCGCAGCTCAAGGAGTTTCTGCTCTTCATTCTCGAGCCGTTTCTCCCTCTCTTCAAGTGCCTCTCGGCGCTTGATGAGTGCAGTGTTAATGACCTCTAGCCTTTCATGGCGTTCCTCGGCCGCACTGTTGGCTGCTTTGGCCTGATTGTAAATCTCCTGAGATTGAGCGTCGAGGGCCCGAGTCATGCTCTCCCTGTCATCCAGCAGCTTGCCCCAGTACTCCAGGCGGATCTTCTCCCGCTTGATCCACTCCTTGTCATCCGCTAGCCTCGACTGCGCCAACTTGGTCTCGAAGTAGAGCCGATTACGCCACCGCCTAAGGGTTTGGTGCTCCTCTTCAAGAGCCTTGCTGTCGTGGAAGAAGGCCAATTGGACTTGACGCAGACTGGAGCAGGCGTTGTCGAGACATCGACAGCGGGATGGGCTCCGGACCTGCTAGGGTCTCCTCCGCTGGTTCCAGCGGGTCTTCACATACAAAAATTGGGTCCCACTCTACGAGAGTGGACCCCTGAGCTTCCGAGGCACTAGGGTCGTCCTCCGGGTTGGCCTCAGTCGCCATCGAAGAAGGCCCCACCGCCAAGTCTTCGTTCACCTCCTCGGGTAGGGGGCCAGCGACTTCGTTTGGGCACTCCGGCTCAGCCGCAGGTACCTCCGACATCGTCGCTTTCGGAGCAGGAGCTGCTACTGGCTCCGGCCGGGACACCTCTTCCGAGGGAGGCTCGAGCTCCATCGCCTCTTCAACCACCGGTTCAGGCACCAGAAGATCTTCATCTTCAACCGGCCCCGTGACCGGAGTTCCAACAACAACCGGCTCAGCGGCCGGTGCTTCGGAGGTAACCGGCTCAACTGCCGGAACTACCTCGACCTCCCGCACGCATGTCGGGGCTTCAGTCACCTTCGGCTCAACCGTCGGGGCTTCGACACTTTCCAGCTCCGAGGCTGGGATTACTACTTCCTCCGACTCAACAGCCGAAGCTTCCATCACTGCAGCACCAGGACCCGAAGCTTCAACCTCCGAGACAGGTGCCGCTGGCGTGTCTTCACTCCCGTGGTCCGGCGCTACCACGGGAACCTCTGGGGACGAGTCGAGGTCCATGACCACGACAGCCGGCGCCGGAGCTGTCGCAGCCTCAGCCACCACCTGGGGCGGCACCGAGACAGGAGCAGAAGCTCCCACGGCCTCAGACACTGTGGCTGAGGGTGGAGCCTCACTCCCCTTCTTGGGGACGCTGCAGATGATGAACGAAGAAAATTAACAAACAGTTGCTACAATTAAATAGTTAACCGAGGTAAAGATTAAAAATTACCTTGGAAGGCTTCCGCACCAGCTTGCGCGGAACCTTTTTCCTGGACGTTCCGAGCTGGCCACGGTCGGCGTAGGAGCTCCGGAAGCCCCCCGGGAACCTGTCGCGGCCACAAGCGTTTCCCGGATTGAGGCTCTCCTCGATCGGGAAGAACCCCCAGACCTGGAGGCTCTCACCGTCCCAGGTGCCGGAGTCGTGCGCCCGGAGCTAGCCCCCCAGGAGGATCCCACCACGGGGACAGACGCGCTCCGGGAGGATCCCACTGCAGGAACGGTATCATTCCGGAAGGACCCCACTACGGGGACAATCGCCACGGTGGTAGAAGATCTTCCCCTCTGGGGAGAAGGAACCGAGGCGGAAGTAGCGGGCCTGACAGACCTTCCGTCGGCGTGTCGCAGCTTCCTCTTCCGGCTCTCCGGCTCATCCGCCAACTCCTTGCCCTTGCCGACGACCTCGACCCTCGGCTGTGTGGCAGGGACGGAGCCATCTTCGGGCATTTCGGGGATCACCACCCGGGTGGTTGACCTTCTCTCGACGACACCAAGGTCGTCAAGTGCGGACATCTTCCGCCGGAGCTCCCTATTGAACTCCACTTCCACGTTCAGAGGGAGAAAGGCCGACGGTGGAGTCAAGTCATCACCGTCGACGTCGATGCCATGCTGGAATTTCTTGAGGTGGAACTCCAAGGTTTTTCCCACCATGTTGGACTTCAACCCGGTCTCAACCCGGTCCTCGTCCATCACGCTGTTGAGGGCCCAGGCGAGCTTCTCCCTCCTCTTCAGCGGCGCCCACCTGTTGGCCAGGAAATTACAAAATACCGCCTGAGGAGTCAATCCTCCCTCCACACATTGGTGGATCCTGGTCAAGGCGAGGTTGAAAGCTTCCGCCAGCACCGGAGCTTCACTCCAGATCGTCGTGTCGATGCCGGGCAGACCGTCGGGCAGCTCCAACCTCTCGTGCTCCTCCACCCTGACTACTATCCAATCTTTCTTCCAGTCATCCCACTTCCCAGAAGGGAACGACCGGAGGTACTTGAATGGGCACTTCTTGCGCTTCACGAAGTAGTAGAAGCCAAGGTACTCATTGCTCCGACCGGTGGTGTGGACGGTGAAGAAGGTCCAGAAGAGTTCGATGCAGGGGGGGATGCCCACCCACATCTCACAGAAGTGGACGAAGATAGACACGAGGAGAATGGAGTGAGGGCCAAGGTGGTATAGCTGCAGAACATAGAAGTCTAGCAGCATCAAGAAGAAGGAAGAAAAAGGTGGGATCAACCCCACCATGGCGTACGAAGAAAAGTACACCATTTCGCCGGCGCGCTCCTTTTCGAAGGGGAGCTCTCCGCCGGCACGGACCAAGCTGTTAAAGAAGTCCGAGGACCACCCCATGAGGGCCCGGACCTTCTTCAAATCACCATCGGTCTTCAAGCGACTCTCGCGCAGACCCAACTCCATCGCGGCAAAGCTAGGCAAGAGAAGACGAGCGAAGCACGAGTTGGGAGTTTGAGCGCAAGATCAGATGAGAGGCGTAAAGAACTCCCGACGGTGCGCGCTTTCCTTTTTAAGTAAGCCCTCGCAACGCTTGGATGGAAACCGCAAGGAAGTCGAAGATACCACTCAAGAATTTAACCCAGCCGATGACAAGAGGGTCCAGGACCACCCCAACGATCAAGTCGAGGCTCTAACCCAGGCGAACGGTTGTCATCACGCGGCGGGAAACCCAAAGGCGGCGGCCTGACAGGGCGCGCGGAACCGATACGGTTTTCGTATCGGGAATCGGCGACCTTCAATTGCGTGAGATCCGCACGTCAAAGATCTCATCTGCTGCACGAGGTGCGCCACGCGGCGGGATCTAACTGTAAATCTCTGCCAACGACACCTTCGAAGACCCTTGAAGACCCAGTTCAAGAGTCGCAAGGATGGACCCACCTCCGACGGAATGACTTCACCCCAGTGATCTTCCTCGGAGGTAGGTCCAGGGGGCCACTGTCGGTACCCTAGAAACCATACACCCCTTGAGGTTACAAAGATCTCAAAGGAAAGTCATCTACTTGGTTTGAAGACCCTCAGAGGCCCACATGTCAGACATAACCGGACCCGCTTCTCCAACATGGTTAATCCCTGGGTCGCCACGTGTACAACCAAACTGGAGCTACTGCCCACAAGGGGGAAGCTCCGGGCCACGTACCGAAACGGCACCTCCGGACTTAACCCCTGACTGAGAGAAGCTCCGGATCTGACACGTGTCAGGTAGCCCCGGAGCTACCTGCTTCCCACAGCAAGCTCTAGAGCTGCCACATGTTCAATCGTCGGACCTTCAGCTTCTAACCTCCGGAAGACCTTGTAACGGCTCCGGATCTTCAAAGGAGAGCCAAGGAATTCAAGACCTGATTAAGTGTCATTAATGCCATATTAATGACACTTAAACGGACGATCTTAACACCAGTAACGGTGCTGTTGGAGCCCGTTACAGGATCATTAAGAGCAATTAAATGTGTATCAATACTAGTAACCGCCGGGGCCACATGCCGGGCCAGGCTAACTTGTAACGGACTGCCCTTGTACTATAAAAGGACAGGCCGACGATACACGCGGGGACGTTCACAGACGTTCACGAGCGATCATACGCACCCCCATACACTCGTGACAAGCTCTTACTGCTAATACAACACCAACACACCCGTGGAGTAGGGTATTACGCTCAGGCGGCCCGAACCACGTAAATCCTGGTGTCTCCTGTGTCAAACTCCTACTCACCTTCTTGAATCTCCGTGCACCCACACCGAACATCAAACTCCCCTATCACTTTAGTAGTGTAGAGAGATCTGCCGGCTCCAACCGCCGACACCTATGATTTCGAATATTACAATAATATGCTCCTTATTGCATAAATAACTTCACAATCTATCTACATTTTGTATTATGGAAAATTTTTCAAATTCTTACTCTAAAGCTTCATAAAATGAGGTTCAAAACTCTATAAAACATACATGTGTCAGCTTAAAACGAATTTCGTTTTTGACACATACAAATTTGAATTTTGTACATGACACATACGAAATTTAAACTTCGTCCATGATACATACGAAGCTTTGTCAGTTTTGAATTTTTTTCCATTTTTTTGTTGTTTATATTAAAAACGTTTAGAAATCGTATATTAATAAAAAAAATTCTCAACTTCTAGTCAGCAAAAACTGGCCTAACTAAATAAAAAAAACTGCAAAATCGGCACCTATTTTTTTCTTCTGCAGATCTTAATAAGATAAAAATATTAGGTTAGTTTTCTCTAGAGTACTCCCTCCATCCCCAAATATATGATGTTTTGTACTCCTACAGAGGAAGGGCGAGGAAGAGACAAGAGGTTGAGAGGAAAGCTAAACTTGATGTCATTGCAGCCAAGCAGCAACAAAGAGAAAGGGAGTTAGAGGAAAAGGAACAGGTGGAGGAAGGAGGCTCTCTTAGGCCACCTTTGGCAGTGAGGGTTAGGAAATTTAGGGAAGAAAATCCCTTCTATACAATCTACTTTTTTGGGGTGAGCTTTTCCCTACGGTTAAGAGCTCTCAGCATGCATTTGGTGGGTTTGAGGAAACGGTCTCAGGATTTTTTTTGAAAGAAATGAAAAATGCTCAAAATATTTTGAAAAATCGAAAAGGCACTCTAAAAGTCTGGAAATGCAATAAAAATTAGAAAAAATTGCAAGACTCGTAACACGAGTCATAAACACTATAATTAAAAAAATTGACTTCAACTGTTACTGCAGTATCATAAAAAAAACTTTGTGTGTTACAAAGACTCCTACAGATATTAAATAATGCACTAACACCATAAAAATCATTCTCCAGTAGCTCACACGAGTTCATCACGGTACAAGAATGTACTACCACTGCAAAGTTATGTGTACATTACATTGTGATTCACTTCATCTACAAAGTTTTATCATAGTTGTCGGTACCCTGTGTATTGAGTACCTCACGGTACAACAAGAAGTGCAAGAGAGTTCCATCTGTCAAAGTTGAAGGTCTTCTCAGGCCCCACGTGTCACACTACACCGAACCCGCATCCCTCATATGGGTAGCTCCGGGGTTGACACATGTAATGTAAGTCCGGAGCTAAAGTCCCAACATAGGGAAGTTCCGTAGTTAACACGTGTACAATGACCCCGAACCTAACCCCCGGCAGAGGGGAGCTCCGGTGCCGCCACGTGTGTAGTGGTTCCGGACCTACCACCCCGCAAGGGGAAGCTCCGAAGCTGTCACATGTGGAGCCTCCGGACCTACATCACCAACGGGTACATTGGCGGATCTCCTCCATCACGGACATTCAAGGGACAGTTAAAGCGGCAGTTACAAGACCTGATTATGTTTCATTAATGCTATATTAATGACACATGATCAATGCACTGTTAATAAAGGTAACACAACCATTAAGGCACGTTATCACACTATTAACCATGCTTAATATTCTTAGACTGTGTATTAGGCTGTTAAATACGCCAGGGCCACATGTCGGGTCAGGCAAAGATTGTAACGATCAGTCCTTGGACTATAAAAGGAATGTGCCACACGGTACATGCAAGGGACAAGGATGATACGCCTGCCAACAGGACTGAAACCCACAATACTACAACACACGCCCCGTGGAGTAGGGTATTACGCTCAGGCGGCCCGAACCATGTAAAACTCCTGTGTCTCCATCTTGATCTTGATCTCCGCGCACCCCAACCGATATAAGAACCTTTGCGGGCTACACTTTAGTAGTACCGGGAGAAGTGTCGTTGCTACACTTTGACCTTTGGCGTGCCAGGTAGGGGCGCTTGAGGTCACAAGATGGTGAATTCTGCCGCAGGATCTTCCAACGGCAACCGCGCTGAACAACCTGGTGGAGGCAATCCCTCCAACATGCAGCAGCCAGCAGGCGCCATTATTTCGGCAGGTGTTATGCCACCACAACCTCCATCTGTTCCGGCAAACAATGTTGGGCGACAAGATAGGACATCTGCGTCGATCACCGCATCGACAAACAACAATCCTGAGCACGCGCTCATTGCCACGCAAGCTCTCCTACAACACCCACCGCCTCTAGGGGCACCCCAGGGTGCTATGGAGTAGTGGAGATCTTATGTTGACCATCTGGTTGCAGCTGCAGCCGCTGGCATTAGCAATCAAAGTCCTCCACCTTCGAGGCAGGCACCCTCACAACGCCGGATCTTGTCTGGAAGGCTTGGTCCACAAATTTCGCAGCACAGGCAACGTGCTGCATCCCAAAAGGTGACTTTGTTGCCTTCCGGGCATGACGCACCCACACCATCACCAGGATGTCAACTCACATCGCCGCTACCGACAGCAGGACATTTGCGTCCATATCGAGCGTGCTCGCGAGAGGAGAGGGGCTCGGGACAAGCCTGCTCTTAAGGGAATAGGAGGAGACTGTTCTGCCCTGGCCATGCATTTACATATTGTCAGATGGACACAGAAGTTCTGACCTCATTTACCAGAGAAATTTGACAGGACCGTCAACCCCGCAGAGTTTCTTCAAATTTACTCCACCGCTATACTTGCAGTAGGGGGCAATGAGATTGTGATGGCCAACTACTTCCCAGTGGCCTTAACTGGAACTACTAGGTCCTGGTTTATGAGCCTCCCACCTGACTCCATCAACAATTGGGCGGAGCTATGCCAAACAGTTCACTGCCAACTTCAGGAGTTCATACACCCGACCCAAACACTGAACTGGACCTTTTTGTTGTCCAACAAAAAACGGAAGAGTTGTTGTGGTCCTTTATCCAGCGATTCTCTCAGGTACGCAATACCATCCCATCAATCTTGAGTGCCTCTGTTATTGTTGCATTTAGACAGGGCATTTGAGACAAAAAGATGCTAAAGAAGCTAGCGATCAAAGAAATCACCAGCGTCACAGAACTCTTCAGCCTAGCAGACAAATGTGCCAAGACTGCAGAGGGTCGTGAGATGCACTCCAAACCAGCTCCGGAGGCCAACAAGAAGTCCTCCAAAGTTGAAGCCACTACCTCTGACAGTGGTAAAAAGAAGAATTAATCCAACGGCAAGAAAAAGTCATTGGTCGGCGCACCTACTGCTGCGGCTGCTGCAGCTCCGGGTGGCCGGGGGCCACGCCCCGAGAAACGACCTCGACCATCTCAGAAGATGGAGGCAGTTCCAAAGTATGGTGTCTGATCCACAAGACTGACAAGCACATCCTAAAAGAATGTCGGGAGGTCCAGAACCTTGCTGAGCGCTATAACAAGCGTCGGGAAGAAGCTCCTTTTTGCTAGCGGGAAGGAAAGCAAAAAGTCGACGAAGCTCCGGCCAAGGAGGAGCTAGGTTTTTAGGACCCCAAGAAGGTCCTGAAAGCTGTCTACAACACCGTCGACGACGACTCCGATGTTTCTGACAACGAGCGTCGGAAGACCATGAACACCATTTATGGTGGTTCTTGGGATATCACCTCTCGCCATATTCTCAAGACAATGCGGCGGGACATGGTCGCTGCAGCTTCCACCGCCAGGGCGGAACCTCATCGGAAGTGGATGGACACTTCCTTCACTTTCGATGCTTCGTACTGCCCTCGTAACATGATCGGAGCTGGACAACTCCCGTTGATGGTGTCTCCGACCATTAACAATGTTCAAGCCCACCATGTACTGGTGGACAGAGGTGCAGGGCTAAACCTCATAAGCTTTGAAGCCTTCATCAAGCTCCAGCTCCGACCTTCGTACCTTCGCCCCTCTCGACCTTTTTGTGGGGTAGGTCCAGGGGCCATTACCCTTCTCGGCTCCATCACACTCTCGGTGACCTTCGGGACTCGGGAGAACTACACAACCAAGAAGTTGGTCTTCGACGTGGTGCAGATCAGTCTACCGTTCAACGCCATATTAGGTAGGACTCCCTTGTACAGGTTCATGGCCGCCGCTTACTATGGTTACTTGGTCTTGAATATGCCAACATCTGCGGGCGTTCTTCGGATCTGCGGGGATCGTACAGCAGGAATTATTGCACTAGAGGAAGTCCACGCGCTTGCTACAGCGCAGGAGGAAGCATCTGGTAAGGAACCAGCTCTGAACCCACCGAGCATTCATCATCGAGGCTCTACCTCCGCACCTCGTGTGCAACCAAGCGACGACACCGACATTCCCGTCAAAGTCGTCCAAATCGGTTCTGATGCTGCTCAGACTACCCGTATATTGGGAGGTCTAAACAACAAATAGGAACTCACGCTCATCACTTTCCTTCGGGTGAATGTTGACATGTTTGCCTGGCAACCGTCACAAATACCTGGGATCCCTAGGGAGGTGATTGAGCACAATGTGAAGATCTATCCTGATGCTTGGTCTGTACACCAGAAGCCCCGAGAGCAATCAATAGAGTGGCAAAATTTTATACGACAAGAAATTAAGAAATTGCTCGAAGCTGGATTCATTCGGGAAGTCTTCCATCCAAAATGGCTGGCAAACCCAATCGTTGTATCCAAGGCCGTCGGGAAGCTTCGGATGTGTATCGACTACACCACATTAAATAAGGCATGTCCAAAAGATCCATTTCCACTACCTAGAATAGATCAGATAGTGGACTCCACCTCCGGGTGTGAGCTATTGTGTTTCTTATATGCATATTCTGGATATCATCAAATCCAAATGTCTAACGAAGATGAAGAGCATACCGCCTTCATAACAGTAGATGGATTATATTGTTATACTGTCATGCCCTTTGGTCTCAAAAATGTTGCTTCAACCTTTGTGCGAGCTATGTACAAAACATTTGGAGAGCTAATCAGAGACTTGGTGGAGGTGTACGTAGATGACATCGTCGTGAAGATCAAGAACAATGAATCACTCCTTGATAACTTGCAACTATTTTTGACAAGTTGCGCAACACGCGCACTAAGCTGAACCCAGACAAGTGTGTCTTTGGGTTAGCTCCGGGGAGCTTCTAGGTTTCTTGGTGACTCACCGAGGAATTGAGGTAAACCCAATGAAGATCAAGGCCATAGAAGATATGCGGCCCCCAGCCCGCATCAAAGACGTCCAGAAGTTAACTGGATGTCTAGCCACGCTCAGCCGATTCATCTTAGGACTGGCAGAGCGGGCGCTGCCTTTCTTCAAACTATTGAGGAAGTCCGAACCATTTCATTGGTCTGAAGAGGTAGAAAAGGCCTTTCAAGAGCTGAAGTATCTCCTCACCATACCACCAATTTTGGTAGCTCTGAATCCTGGTGAGCCTTTGCTGCTTTACATTTCTGCAACTTCAGAAGTTGTTAGCATGGTCCTGGTCACAGAAAGACCAGAGCCACATCCCGCTCAGGAGCTTAGACCGCCCCGGGAGGGTCCGGAGCTACCTAAAGGCGAGTTTGGGTCCCAACCCCTAGACATAGAACATAAAGACAAAATGCTAGGAGACCAACCTCACTCGCCTGAGGGGGCACACCTGGCTGACCAAGATGATTTGGACCCTTCCAGCAAGGTCTGGGTTGAACGAGAAGAAGTTCTGAACCCCTCCGAGAAGGTACTGGAAGTTTAATAAGAAGGTTTGGACCCCTCTGGGAGGGTCCGGGTCGATGGAGAGGAAGCTCCGGGCCCTTCAGAGAGGGTCTGGACCGTCCAGCGTCCAGTGTACTTCATTAGTGAAGTACTCCACGATGCCAAGACCAGATATATTGAGGTGCATAAGTTGCTTTATGCAATTCTTATTGCCTCAAGGAAGCTTCGCCACTACTTCCAAGCCCATAAAATATCAGTGGTAACTTCTTATCCACTGCGTGCTATTTTGCATAACCCTAACTCTACTGGGAATATTGCAAATTGGGCAGCGGAGCTGGCTGATTTCGATCTTGAATTCATATCGTGCCAAGCAATCAAAAGTCAAGCATTGGCTGATTTCGTAGTGGAATGGACTCCTTCTCCATCAAACCCTGGGAGCCTTGGTGAGCAGAAGCCGGAACCCAAGGCTTCGGTCTTCACCGAACCTCACTAGACTCTCTACTTTGACGGCTACGTGCAGAAGCAGGGGGCGGAGCTGGAATTCTTCTCCTCGCTCTGACCGGGGAGAAGATCAAGTACATGGTTCACCTTGATTTCAAGGCGACCAACAACATGGCGGAGTATGAAGCTCTCATCTACGGACTAAAGGTGGCACTATCCTTTGGTGTCAAATAGCTGCTGGTGAAGGGTGATTCTCATCTGCTCATCATCAAACAAGTCAAAGGTGAATGCTGCTACAACAATCTTGAACTAGCTGCTTATCTCCTTGAAGTCCAGAGGCTCCAGAAAGACTTCGAAGTCTTGGATATCCACCATGTTCAGCATCTTCATAATGTTGAAGCTGACGAACTCTCGACGAAGGCCTCAACAAGAGCTCTGGCTCCTGACGAGATCTTCGTTCGGAGGTTGTCAAGACCAACAGCTTAGCTTGTCAAACTGAGCAAAGGGGGCGAGACCGGCACCTCGAAGCTGGCAGTCCCGGTGGCCGTGATACCATGGCGTCCACTAAGGGTCGTAGGTGGTGCTGGAAGCTCCAAATAACCCAACACGCAAGACTCAGAAGCTCAAGTAAGCTCCAATGCATGGATCTCGAAGATCCGGAGCTACTTGAAAAACAACATTCTTCCTGAAGATGGTGTATCCGCTGGCCGGATTGTCATATTGGCTAAAAGATACACGTTGGTAGAAGGGGATCTCTACTGGCGCGGTGCCAACGACATCCTAATATGGTGCATTGCAAGGGAAGAAGGCAGCGAGCTCCTCACGGAAATCCATGGAGGCGAGTGTGGGAACCATGCTTCTTCCCGCACGTTGGTTGGTAAAGCCTTCCGGCATGGCTTTTACTGGCCTACAACACTCTAGGATGCAGTCGAGCTAGTGAAAAAGTGTGAAGCGTGCCAGTTCCATGCAAAGCAGATTCACACACTAGCTCAATCACTGCAAATGATACCTCCCACATGGCCATTCGCCGTGTGGGGTATGGACATCTTGGAACCATTCCCAAAATCCATCGGAGGTTACAGGTTCCTGTATGTCGCCATCGACAAGTTCACCAAGTGGCCGGAAGCAACTCCAGTTGTGACAATAAACAAGCAATCAACAATCAAGTTTTTGAAGTCCATTATATGCAGATTTGGAGTTCCAAACAAAGTCATAACTGACAACTGAACTCAATTCACAAGTGCTGCATTTCAAGAATATTGCGAAGACCTCGGCATTCAACTCAACTACACCTCAGTAGCTCACCCAACAAGTAATCGCCAAGCCGAGAGAGAAAATGCAGAAATCTTAAAAGCACTCAAGACGCGCACGTACGAGCACGTGAAAAAGCTTGAATCCAACTGGATTGAAGAGCTTCCGTCCACATTATGGGCGAACAGGACAACACCTAACCGGTCAACTGGGGAGACACCCTTCTTCCTGGTGTACGGAGCTGAAGCAGTCATTCCTCCGAAGACCACCATAGGGTCCCTCCGGGTCCGGACCTTCGATGAAGCCATGCAGGACCAGCTCCAACGTGAAGACCTTGACCTCGTCGACGAGGGAAGGTGCCAAGCAGCTGTTCAGAATGCTCGCTATCGCAAAGCACTCTGGCGCTATCATCAAAGGCATGTGCGCAATCGACAGCTCGAGGAAGGCGACCTGGTGCTACGGAAAATACTAACTCGCGAGGGGATGAACAAACTTTCTCCCAACTGGGAAGGTCCCTTCTGAGTGATCAAAGTATCCCGTCCCGGATGCGTTCACTTGGCAACTGTTCCGCTTCCCAATCCTTGGAACATCGAGCACCTCCGTAAGTTTTATGCTTAGAATCACGAAAGTGAGTTTGTAATTACACACAACGTATGTTATAGAGTCAATATACAGAGACGGGTAGGTCCTCCGGGAGAACATCCGGACCACTCCGGGAGGGTCTGGGAAGTTTAAGTAACACTTGAGACAGTCACAACACTAAAAGTGTAACTACCTGCCCTGGGCTAGTACAAGATATATAGCGCACTTAGCTTGGTCCTGCACCCTAAGTGTGTCCTTGTCTCCCCTGTAATCTGGACCTATAATGAAAGACATTGTTGTATGAAAATAGACTCCACGTGCGTTTATTTTGTACAAGGCTCGATATACCAAATTATTACTTTTACCCTTCTTGTCTATAATGAAGTTGTGCAAATGTTTTTAAGTTTTAGTCCAAGTAATTCATATGTATTACAAGTTTTATTAACGGTCTCTTTGGATCCTAACATTGTTGCATAGTCTACTTGCCTGAACGCCAAGCCAACATAGGTCCAGAGTGTGCTATCGACTTAGCCTGGTCCTGCACCCTAAGAATGTCACTCTACCTACATTCTGGTAGGCCTCAGTAGGGTGAGTACAAAAAAGCATGCGGATCTAGAAAGATTATACCAATATGCTTGTCATCATATCGAGTTTCTTCGGATCTAGAACTTAAATAAGAATGATAAGTCACAAAACAATTTATAGACAAGAGGATGAATTTTACTTTTTTTGTCTTTAATGTGCAGGAAAAACAGAAACTCATAGTGATGGTGGACGACGCTGGAGCTACTAAGCTCCAGCATCCTCCAAGGGGGGGGGGGGGGGGCGTTGTCGACATTTTATACGTGGACAGTGGGCACCGTCGGAGCTACTAAGCTCCAACAACCCCAGGGGGCCTATCGTCGACGATTTGTGCGCTGACATCGGGCGCTACCGGACTTATCAAGCTCCGACAGCCCTAGGGAGCTAGCCGTCGACATGACAAGTATCAGAGATAAGGACTTCGAACCTAAAATCTATAAGTTCAAAGCATTCAAGTCATCAACATGCTGTCAAATCCTTTTGGTACATGTATACACTCCAATTGTGCACGTATACCAGGGGCAAACAAGATAGAGCACAGTATATTGAAGACAAAGTGAAATTCATGGCAGAAAGGAGGATTTCATTAATCAAAAATACTGGATTACAAAATTGGGGTTACAACAAAGGGCAAAAGGAAAAAGTTCTAGCTACTAGAGGATCTAAGTCCTATGGAAAAACGAAGCAACCTTCTCAGCAGCCTCTTGGACACTAGCTCCGGCGGCATCCTCTTCTTCGGCAATGATTCCTTCAAAGACCGAATCAAGAGAGAATTGGGGGTCTCGGCTTTTGTAACATGCCAAGACATACTCGGCGACGTTCTTGCCCAGAAATTTACCCCCTGTATCCAGCTGATCAACGATGACATTGCCCATCGCGTCGAGTTTGCTGCCAGCGGAGCCAAGTTCCACCAGCGTCTGGTCTAGGTCCCGCGCTGGGTCCTCCGGGCGTACTGGACTGAAACCAAGAGGTGCAAGGGCCCTGTACGCACATCCTAGAAAGTCCCAAACCATCAGGGACTCGGTTGCCTTTGAGATCTGCAGCTCCTCTAGTGACCTCCGGGCGGCCGCTAGCTCCGAACTCTCCCGAGCAAGGCGTTCCACCACTTTGGCATGTTGCTGCATATTTTCAGCAACCTGCTTTTCTCGGTTGGTTAGCTCCGCCTCCTGGAGGTGGATGCGGTTCCGCTGTTCGGCCAGATCCTTCTCCCTGCCCCTCACCTTCCCTTCTCTGGCGACAATATCACTCTCTCTCTCTTCGAGAGATCCTGCCCTAACTTCTAGTACTTTTCTTTCTCCCTCTCACTCCACAGATCCAACTTTTTGCTGCGATCTGCCAAATTTTGTTCATCCAGAGTCAATTTTCGGGTGACCTCCTCCTCCCTTTTAAAAATATTTTCCTGTTGCTCGAGGAGCTTTTCTTCCCTAGCATCAAGGTCCGCCCGGCGCTTCTGGAGAATCTCATTCAGTGCAGTAAGATTGGTGTGACGCTCATCAGCAGTATCACTCCTCTCTTTAGCACTCTCGAGAATATCCCGAGAATTAGCGTTGAGGGACCTAATGGTGGCTTCCTTCTCCTCCAGCAGCTTGCCCCAGTACTCCATCCGAGCCATCTCCCTCTTGATCCACTCCTTCTGAACAGCAATCCTTGTATGCGCAAGCTTGGTCTCGAAGTGGAGCCTGTTGCGCCAACACCTCAAGGTGTGGCGCTCCTCTTCAAGGACCTTGCTCTCATGATCAAAGGCAAGCTGAACTTGTCGGAGACTTGAGCAGGCATTGTCTTTGGACAACGCCAAGGGGATGGGCTCCGGACCTACTGGGATCAACTCCGCTGGCTCCAGGGGATTCTCCATCACAAAAATAGGGTCCCACTCTACAAGAGTGGTTCCCTGAGCCTCTGTGGCACTAGGGCCGCCCGCCGGGAGCTCTTTGGCTGCTGTGGAGGAAGATCCCACTGGGGGAACTTCAACCTCCAGAATAGAAGTCGAAGGTCCTGCCTCCGGGTCTTCAGTTGCTGGCTCCGCAGGTGGAGAGCTCACCGCCACTTCTTCATGGTGCTCCGGCTCCGACATGGACAACTCCGGAGCATTCACCTCCGGGGCGACGGACAGAGCTTCACCCGATGCCCCTACCACCACCACTGGCTTAGGTGCTGGTACGTAATCTACTTTCGGTTCAGCAACTGGAGCTTCAATCATCTCCGGCTCAGCAATCGGACCTTCAACAGCTTCTGGTTCTGAGGCCGAAGATTTGACCATCACCGGCTCAGTGGCCGAGGCTTCAATTGCCTCCTGTTCAACGGTCGGGGCTTCAATAACTTCCGGCTCAAGGGATGGAGCTTTTGGCCCCACTGGCCCAGCAACAACTTTTGGTGAGGGAATTGGAGCTTTGGTAACCTCCGGCTCAGACGCCAGAGCTTCCGACATCTCCAACTCCTGCACAGGAGCTTCAACTTCTGGTGCTATTGCCGGAGGTACATCTTCAACTTATCCTCTGTGGTCCAGTGCAACCACAGGAGCTTCTGGTGTCTCTTCTGGATCAAAGACCACGACAGCTGGCACCAGAGCTGCCGTGTCCTGAGCCACCACTTGAGAAGGCTCGATAGTTGGAGCCAGAGTCTCAACTTGTGCAGCCTTAGTCGCTGCGACAGAAGTCGAAGCTTTGGACCCCGACTTTGACACCCTGCAGTCAAAAAGTTAGGATTCAAAACACGACAAAAATAAGAGTATCAAGTCAATGTGAAAAACCAAAGCTTACCTTGGAAAGCTACCGCACCAATCGGCGCGGAACCTCTTCGCTGGAGGCTCAGAGCCAGAGCTTGCCGTGATTGGCGCAGAGGGAGCTCCAGAATGTTGCCCAAAGCCTGTCATTGTCATTTGTGTTGCCCCAATCGAGGTCTCCCTCGGTCGGGAAGAACCTCCGGACTTGGAGCCCCTCGCTGGCATCGAGACCAGAGTCGAGTGTCCGGAGCTAGCGCCTCTTGAAGACGCTTGCACCGGAGGAGGTGTGGATGTAGAAGATCTCCCTCGTCGGGGAGAAGGAGTAGTTGTAGGTGGAGCAGGCCTGATGGACCTCCCATTAGCGTGCTTTAGTTTCCTCTTCCAGCTGGAAGGTTCGACCGGCTCCTTGCCCTTGCCCTTGTCGGTGTCTTCCACCCTCTGGCTCAGAGCAAGGACGGTCACCTCTTCTAAAGCTCCGGGGATTACAACCCTGGAGGTCCTACGCCTCTCCACTTCGCCAATATCATCCAACGCTGGTATCTTCCTCCAAAGATCTCTGCTAACCTCTGGGATCATGTTCAGAGGAAGGAAAGTAGCTGGCGGAGATAAGGCATCATCAACAACCAACCCAGGCTGAAATTTCTTCAGATGAAGCTTCAAATCTTCGCCATCCAAGTTGGAGTTCAGACCGGTTTCAATACGGTCGGTGTCCATGAAACTGTTGAAGGCCCAGGCGAGCTTCTCTCTTTTCTTCAATGGGGCCCACCTGTTCATCAAGAAGTTCCCAAAAACAATTTGGGGGTCACTCCACCCTCCACACATTCTTGGATTCTGGGCAGGATGGGCTTGAATGCATCCGACAGCTTTGGAATTACATTCCAAGCATCGGTGTCAACATTGGGGAGACCCTGGGGCAGCTCCAGCCTGTCGTGCTCCTCTGTTGCGATGACGACCCAATCTTTCTTCCAGTCATCCCATTTGCCAGAGAGGGACGACTTCAAGTACTTGAAGGGGCAGTTCTTGCGCTTCACAAAGTAGTAGAAGCCAAGCAGCTCCGTCCCCTTGCCGGTGGTGTGGATCGTGAAGAAGGTCTGGAACAGCTCGATGCAGGGGGGAACACCCACCCACATCTCGCAAAAGTGGACGAAGGTCGCCACCAGCAGGAGAGAATGGGGGCTGAGGTGATGCAGTCGGAGGTCGTAGAAGTCCAATAACATCAAGATGAAGCTTGAAAATGGTGAGATCAATCCCACCATGGCGTACGCCAAGAAGTACACCATGTCGCCGTTGCGCTCCTTCTTGAATGGGAGCTTGCTGGCGCGGATCAAGTGGTTGAAGGAGTCACTGGACCACCCCATATAGGTCCAGACCTTCATCAAATTGTCCTTGCTCTTAAGGCGGCTCTTGGGAAGACCCAACTCCATCACGGTAAAGTAGAGCAAAGGAAGGGAAAGCTAGGTGAGGTTTGGGAGGCTTTGAGTGCGAGTTTGATTGAAAGCGTAAAGAGTCCTCAAACTGTGCATACTTTCTCTCTTAAGTAAGCCTCAACGACGCTTGGATGGAAACCGTAGCGAGAGCGAAGCCACATTTCAAAAAATCCACCCTGCCAATGACTAATGGGCCCAGGGCCATCCCGACAAAGAGGTCGAGGTTATTACCCCATGCGAACCGTTGTCATGATGGGTGGCGGGAAACCCAAAGGCGGCACACTGACAAGGCGCTCAGAACTGATACGGTTTTTGTATTGGGAACTAGCAACCTTCAATTGCGTGAGATCCGCACTCAAAGATCTCATCTGTCGCATTCAAGACAAGGCACGCGACGATGGTTTAACCTCGAACCATCGCCCTAACGGCACATCAAAACACCTTTGAAGTCACACCGCGGGAATCGAGGATGGCCCCACCTCCGGTAGAATAACTTAACCCAAAGGATTTCTTCCAAAGGTGGGCCCGGGGGCCACTGTCAGTACCCTGTGTACCGGGTACCCCACGGTACCGCAAGAAGTGCGAGAGAGTTCTATCTGTCAAAGTTGAAGGTCTCCTCAGGCCCCACATGTCACACTACACCGGACCCGCATCCCTCATATGGGTAGCTCTGGGGTTCACGTGTAATGTAAGTCCAGAGCTAAACTCCCAACATAGAGAAGCTCCACAATTAACACGTGTGCAATGACCCCGGACCTAACCCCTAGCAGAGGGGAGATCCGGTGCCGCCACGTGTGTAGTGGTTCCGAACCAACCACACCGCAAGGGGAAGCTCCAGAGCTGTCACATGTGGAACCTCCGGACCTACATCACCAACAGGTACATTAGCGGATCTCCTCCAGCACGGACATTCAAGGGACAGGTAAAGCGGAAGTTACAAGACCTGATTACGTGCCATTAATTCTATATTAATGACACATGACCAGTGCACTGTTAATAAGGGTAACGCAGCCATTAAGGCACATTATCACACTATTAACCACGCTTAATACTCTTAGACTGTGTATTAGGCTGTTAAATACGCCAGGACCACATGTCGGGCCAGACAAAGATTGTAACGGTCAGTCCTTGGACTATAAAAGGATTGTGCCACATGGTACATGCAGGGGACAAGGCTGATACGCCTGCCAACACGACTGAACCCACAATACTACAACACACGCCCCGTGGAGTAGGGTATTACGCTCAGGCGGCCCGAACCACGTAAAACTCCTGTGTCTCCATCTTGATCATGATCTCCGCGCGCCCCAACCGATATAAGAACCTCTGCGGGCTACACTTTAGTTATACCAGGGCAAGTGTCGTTGCTACACTTCGACAACAATACACAAGATATGCACTAGCTCCAAAACCATCTGACTTGCAACAGTCAGGTGAAGTCTCCTGTTGAACAACAATGTGAGAGATATTAGTTGCAACAAATTATGTACGCTTCTTGTGAGTAAACTAAACCGTTAACCAGTAGAAGCACAAAATGAAAATAAGACGCCTCAAACTCAACTAGAACTGACAACTATGCCAACATCATGCAAGGATGAAGAACGAGCTCCAACAATCAGAGGTAGAGCGGGAGAGAATTGGTTATTCACCTTGGATTTCGCCTCCCGATATGAGAGACACCAAAGTCTGGTGCAGCTATTTATAAGCAGAAATACTGATGTTATCAAGCTTCACATTACCAGCACTATCGATAAGGATATTACCAGTCTGCATAGTGCAACATGAAGAAAAAGTAAGAACATTCACAAAATATAAGTTGTTAGTAAAATATGCTTTGAGAGGAAGCAAATCATGCATTTCACATGAATTCATGGCAAGATAGCAATGACAAACAAGTCAAAGCCAATAGAATTGGTGACACAGTTTGACACACAATGAACATTTCAAAGAATAGAGTAAACATGGTCAGTATATTTAAATGCCACCAAGAATGGTGGAGAAGATTCTAAATCAACCAACAACAATATGGCTACACAAAACATTCATTCAGAAAAAAGTATGGCTACTGAAAAACAAGATAATCATAACCATGAACATGCATGGTGTGAGGAAATTCAGGCTAGTATAAGTTTAAAAACAAAATTAGGAGGAATCAACCACCAGTTAAGAACTAACCTAGGAGCAGATATTTAGCAGAACGGCAGAAGTAAATGGTCAAGAAAAATAATGCATGTAAGCAACAACACAGTCATATCATCACATTGATCTATGATAAGGAACTAAGCATGCATCATGCATGTAATACCAAACTCTATGGGCTACTTCATCAAAAATCTTCGAAAATTCTAGTAGCCTAACTAGTAAAAACAAGAGAACCTATGATCACGCGGAGCGCAGGATATGGTGTGGATTAGGGATGATTAGGCGTGGATTAGACAAATACAAGGCGCAGGTAATCCTCAACTCGCCCTCTGTAGAGGCTCTGAGAAATAGGGATTAATTCTGCTTGCTTCTCTTTGGGGGCCGACCTCTTTCTTATATAGAGGTGACAGTACAAAACTCCTAACAGACTAGGACATGAATTCCTAACATACTAGGATTCATAGTCCTTACGCCAAACCAAACTAGGACACTTATTATGGTTAGGATCCCCTGGTGCAATAGAAAATTCTATAACCGACTCTTTAATTACTAACAAACTCTATGAGTCCTACTAGGACTCTTATTCAACTCTGATTCCTACTCAGATTCATATTCAAGTTCCTACTTGGATTCTGATTTGGCTAAACCTTTTATTGACAGCAAAGAGTAATATGACTTCTATTCTTTGTTGAGCTTCATTTATTGATGTGGACGCCTTTTTCCTTCTATGATATTGCTTTCCATAAAAGGCATCCACAACACTTCCTTCCTCTCGACTAAACAGCTCGTCCTCGAGCTAAAATTCTAGATAATCTAGTTTGAAAGTATTCAGATCTTCCCAAGTTGCCTCTGCAGCATTATCCAGATCACAATGAACCAATATGTCCTATGAATCTTTAGTTGGTCTTGCGCGAAGTACCTTGACAGGTTGAGGTACAGCTCTTCCTCGCACTATTGGAGGCATAGCCACCACATCATCAGGAGGAGATCCATGATATTTTTTTAGGAACACCACATGGAAAACATCATGAATTTTAGATTTGGATGGCAGCTTTAAACGATAAAAGACATTACCAATGTGTTGCACGATTTGATATGGTCATAGAACTTTGGTGCTATCTTTGAACTCTTTGCTTGTGTAATAGCACTTGCAAAACGATGGTGCAAGCATAAACAAACCCAATCTCCAACTTGAAACTCTATATCCCGGTGTTTATGGTCATGAGAATTTTTCATATAATCTTGGGCCTGTCTTAGCCTTTCCTCGATATCAGCAAGGAAAATGTCACAGTTACAAAGTTGTCTATCCAATGCCACTACTCGTGCTGTTCCAATTTCTGATTGATAGGAAGTGTTGTAGCAGAATTCTGTCCAAGGAAGCCACCTCAGCCAACTCTTTGGTTGATCCCCAACCAGGCAGCGTAAATATGCACCCAACACTCTATTAGTAACCCTTGATTGTCCATAGGTTTGAGGATGAAATGTTTAACTTAATCACAACTTAACACCAGAAATATGAAATAATTCTTCTCACTATTTGCTGGTGAAAAAAGGATCACGGTCACTCACAATAGATGAAGGAAGGCCGTGTAATTTGACAATCTGATCTAAGAAAGTGTGTCCCACTGTCAAGGCTGTATAGGGGTGACCCAAAGCAATGAAGTGTGCATATTTTGATAAGTGATCAACCACTGTTAGGACTACTGATTTTCCTTATACCTTAGGAAATCATTCAACAAAATCTATTGATATGTCGGACCAAATAGCTTGTGGTATATCTAGAGGATGTAGAAGACCTGCCGAATGCAAATGTTCTGTTTTATTGCGCTGACAAACAGCACAACTCTTGATATAATCCCGAACAAGCTTGTTTGCGTGAGGGCAAAAAAATGTTGCATGAAGGCGCTGCAACATTTTTTGAATTCCTTCATGAGCTTCATCGTGGACCACTGCCAAAATTTTGGGCCATAAAGTTGGCGAAGAAGGCACAAATATGCGACCATAGAACAACACTAAATCATCAACAATAGTCCAGCCATCAGCTGCTGTTCCAGCCTCAATTTCTGAACGTTTCAGGACAATTTCCTGCAACGTTTCCGTTCTTGGCGAAATTTATCATATAGCTCGAAGTTTAATGATGATATAGCACATGCTTCTAAATTATCTTCATCGTGCCTAGAAAGAGCGTCTGCTGCAGCATTAAGTTTCCCAGGACGAAACTCCACCGTAAAATCGTAACCAAACAATTTGTTGACCCATGTATGTTGTGGGATTGTAGAAAGGTGTTGATCAAGAAGATACTTTAGGCTGTAGTGATCGGTGTGCACAAGAAATGGACAGGTCCAAACATATGGCCGCCAATGTTTTACTGCTTTGACAAGTCCAATCAATTCCCTTTCATAAGCTGCCAATTTGCAACGATGTGGTGACACAGCCTGACAAAGAAAGCAATAGGACCACCACCTTGATGAAGAACAGCACCAAAACCCGAACCTGATGCATCACAGTCAACCACAAACGGTTTGCTAAAACCAGTAACTGTAATATAGGGGCTGTGGTCAGAGCTTGTTTCAGTGTTTTAAAGGCTTCTTCTGCTTCCACAGTCCATTTGAATGCCTCCCGTTTCAATAATTGTGTTAATAGAGCAGCAATGATACCAAAATTTTGTATGAATTGATGATAATAGCCTGTAAGACCAAGAAAACCTCGTACAGCACACACTGATTTGGGTTGTGGCCAAGATTGAACAGCAGCCACCTTCTCATTATCCATGTAAACCCCATCCTTTGATATAACATGCCCCAAGTAGTGTACTGATGAGGCGCAAAAAATGCATTTCGATTGTTTCAAAGCAAGAGAATTTTTACGCAAGAGCTGAAAAATAGCTCGGACATGCTATAAATGCTTCGTCCAAGATGAGCTGTAGATGAGGATGCCATCAAAAAAGACCAGTACGAACTTCTGAATAAATGGCTTGAGAACATCATTCATAAGAGCTTGAAAAGTAGCGGGTGCGTTTGTAAGACCAAACGGCATTACTAGGAATTCGAAGTGTCCATGGTGTGTGCGGAACGCTGTTTTAGCCACATCGTCGGAAACATAAGTACTTGGTGATACCCACTGCATAGATCAAGCTTTGTAAAAAAAATGGCACCCTTGAGCTCATCCAATAATTCCTCCACTACTGGTATAGGAAACTTATCTTTTAATGTCTTTAGATTCAATGCTCAATAGTCAATGTAGAAATGCCAAGAATTGTCTCGCTTCTTTACTAGGAGTACTGGAGAAGAAAATAGAGAAGTACTAGGCCTAATAATCCCTTGATCCAACATCTCCTGACATTGTTTCTCTATTTCATCTTTTAACATCTGAGGGTATCGGTATGGCCTCATTGAGACTGATGATGTTCCTGGAATCAAATGAATTGGTGATCATGTTGTCTGCGAGGGGGCAGACCTTTAGGAGCCAGGAAAAGATTTGCAAATTCCTCTAGTAAGAGATTCATCATATCAACAACTGTTATTGAGCGTAATTGGACACTTTTTCAGCCACTGAGCCCTGCCACTTGACACGGCGATCTTGGCGCTAGAAAGTCATGGACAGATGATCAAAATCCCAAAGGATTGGTCCCAACTCACGCAGCCATTGGATACAAGACTGCCTTGCCAATGGTATGACATAAAAATCAATTTTAAAAGCTTCAGATCCAATTTTAATTGGAATATCTGGACAGACACCTGAACATAGAATTCGATCACCATTAGCAACACCGATTGTCATTCCAGGATGTGGTTTCGGTTTAAGGCCAAGTTTGTGTACGATCTCCTCATCGAGGAATGAGTGAGTTGATCCCGAATCGACTAAGGCTGAGAGCGAGTGATGCCCAAACGATACTGGTAGCTTCATTGTGGTTGCTGTATGGAGACCAGTGAGGGCATATAAGGAAACTTCAGGCTCATAAAACAGAACATTTGCATCCGGCGGGTCTTCTACATCCCCTAGTGTCGAAGTGTGAGAACGACACTTCCTCCGATACTACTAAAGTGTAGCCCGCGGAGGTTCTTGTTTAGGTTTGGGTGCGCGGAGATCAAGATCAAGATGGTGACAAAGGAATTTTACGTGGTTCGGGCCGCCTGAGTATAATACCCTACTCCACGGGGTTTGTGTTGTTGTATTGAGTCTCACTCGTATGTGTAGTGCCTGGTTCGTCCTCGCTTGTCTCTGTATCATGCAGTGCTGTCCTTTTATAATCCAAGGACTGACCGTTACAAATTTGCCTGGCCCGACATGTGATCCTGGCGTATTTAATAGCCTAATACACTGTCTATGAGTATTAAGCGTGATTAATAGTATGATAACGTGTCTTAATGGCTGTGTTACCCCTATTCACAGTGCTCTGATCATGTGTCATTAATACAACATTAATGACACGTAATCAGGTTTGATAACTGCTGCTTTAACTGTCGCTTGAATGTTCGTGCTGTTGGAGATATGCCATTGTACTCGTTAGTGATGTAGGTCCGGAGGCTCAACACGTGGCAATTTTGGAGCTTCCCCTTGCGGAGAGGTAACTCCGGAACCGCTATACATGTGTCGGCACCAGAGCATCCCTCTGCTGGGGGTTAGGTCCGGGGTCGTTATACACGTGTTGACTGTGGAACTTTCCTGTGTTGGGAGTTTAGCTCCGGACTTACATTACACTTGTCAATCCCCAGAGCTACCCATATGAGGGATGCGGGTCCGGTATAGTATGACGTGTGGGGCCTGAGGAGACCTTTAACTTTAATAGGTGAAACTCTCTTGCACTTCTTGCGGTACCGTGGGGTACCCGATACGCAGGGTACCGACACTATAACACCCATATTCATGTAATTAAAATGAATAGAATAAAGTGCATGTGTGTATGCATTTTTGTGTGAATTTTCAAGTTCAAACGAGTAGCATTCGTGGAAATTTGAATTTAAAATCAAATCAAAATAAAAGGAAATGAAAAAGAATAAAACCCCCTAATAGGCCAAAACCCCACCCCAGCCCATCTATTCCCTCTCTTCTCTCTCTGACGCGCAAGACCCGCGTGTCATCCCCCTCCCTGGGCAACCGCCGCTCTCTCCCGTGTCGCGCCCACGCCGCGCCACCCCTCCCTCCAACCACTCCACCCCGCGCCAATTCGCCCTGGTAAATCGCCCATTGCGCACGCCTCCAACCGCCACCCCTTTCCCCTCTACAAAATCGCCACCCACCCCTCTCTTTCTCCCTCTCCGTGCCTAAACCTAGCCTCGCCGTCACCAAGGTCCATCGCTCTCGTTCCCGGCTAACCGATGGTTGCCTCACCCCTCTCTCCCCTCTAACCTCTTTGTCGTGACTCCAGGAGCACGCCAGGCAAGTATGTGCGTAGAAATAGTCGGGGTTTCATCGGATTCGACGGGTATCGACGCCACTTGCCGCCGCCCCTCGTCGTCGACCCCTCTCTGGGCAATTTCGGACCCCGAAACCCCTAGAGGTATGCTCCACTCTATGCCCTCTTTCGTTTAGTGTAAAGTGTGCATAGAATAGGTGGCGTTTTGGCCGAAATGGCCAACGCCGGCGAGGTCGCCGCCGCGGGCGTCGAGCACCGCCGCGCCGTGCGCTGCCTGCATCGCCTAGGGCGACGTGGCAGCGTCTCGGCTGTCGATTTGAGGCCAACGGCCGAGATTAGAACGTGCGTACTGTTTCATTTTAACAAAATTCGGCGCATTCAATTCGGATCCAACGACCCATGTTGAATTCCCTTTTCTCGCAGTCGGATTCGCGCCCAGGCCCCTGAAATCCTGCGGGCTACCCCCTGGACTTCACTGAAATACAAATCTAACCCCTAGATTTAGCAATCTAACACCTAGACTCCATGGAAATGGATTTAATCAATTAAATAAGCAATATAACCCCTGGAAATTTATGGAATTATATTTTTAACCCCTGTACGGTGTGGGAAAATTACCAGCTAGCCCCTGATGTTTTATTTGATTGTTGAATATTGTTTAAAGTTGTATTTAATGTGTAGAAAATAGGTAACAATGGTAGATAAATATAAAAATAGTAGGAAAATTTGTATAAAATGTTTTTATGCTATAATAAAATTGTAGAGTGCACATAAAATATATTTTGACTATAGAAAATTTATTAAAAATGTTTAAAATATATTTTGGCCATAGAAAATTCAATAAAAATGATTTTAACCCATAAATAAATCCTAAAAATGTAAAATAAATATTAGATGCATATTTTGACTATGTAAAATAATATATGCTTCGTAGGTACGCATTAGTATAGAATTTTATGCTTATGTGAATGTTGTGATACCATTTATTGTGTGCTTTATGCTTATTTAGCTTTTATTTCTTTTTGCCATGCTTGGGCAATACATTTAGAGTCGTAATACGACCCCAACTTTAATCTTCAAGACCAAGACTTCAACAACAACCAGGTCTTCGAAGAAGGCAAGTGCCCTTGACCATCTTGTACCAATTTTAGGATATTAGTTAGTTGCATGCTACATAAAATGATGTCCTATTTCATGTTTCATGCCCAGTTCCACATAATTCCTTGTCACCTGGTTTGGGTTGGGAAGTAGATAGGTTATAATTATGCTTAGCCATGGTTAAACTTTGGGATTGGGATATTTTATACACATGCAATATATTATACTTTATGATTACTTTAATCATGATGGATACACAATAGTAGTTGATAGGAATCTGGTGGTTGGATAGTTTTGGTATGGTGCAGTCTGCACGAGACCCGAGATTGGGTTTGGAACCACCGGATTCTAAGGACTGGTTTATGGAGGAAGCCACTAAGCTTTATAGTACCACCACGAGACTGAGATGGGGCAGCTTGGTCAATTAATTAGGTTTCTTCCGATGAAATGCTAGTAGTTGGATGGTGCAGGGAATAATGCAGGGGTACTGCTCTGGGAACCGCATGGCTCAAGAGGGGGCTCTGAGGCGGAGGGTTACTCTGGAAATGCCTCAGTGGTGGAAACCTTAGAGGACTAGCACTAGTCAGGAGTACCTTTGTAAAGACCATGTAGTGATCTCCTGGCCACACAGAAATGTGAAATGTGGTTGATCACCACGGGCTATATAGAGGTTTACTCAGTCCACCTGGCAACAGGGGATGGAATCACTGCTTGTGGGTAAAGGGTACACTCTCTGTAGAGATTTGGTAAAATTGTCATGACAGCCGTGCTCACGGACAAGAGCAGCTTGGGGTCAGTTCATAATTAGTTCATGGTTGGGAAATGGGGGTTATTTACGATTCAAGTTACATTCATCATCATTGGTATGTTGGATTATTTCTTGAATTATGATATTGATAAATGAAAGATAAGGTTAGGATCTAAGCATAGTGCTTAAGCCATAATTGGCCTACCCTTGTTCTAGCCAATCATGTCATTCTTCCCACACTTGCTGAGTACTCTATGTACTGAAGCGTTTACTTTTCCAATAGAATATGAAGAAGAAGCAGCACCAGAAGATTTCTTTGTCAACCTGGGGGACTTGGTCTAGGCTGGCGATCCTTCGTGCGACTGCCTGTGAATATGGAGCCCTATCTATTTGTCGGTACCCTAGAAACCGTACACCCCTTGAGGTTACGAAAATCTCAAAGGAAGGTCATCTACTTGGTTTGAAGACCCTTGGAGGCCCACGTGTCATACATAACCGGACTCGCTTCTCCAACATGGTTAATCCTTGGCTCGCCACGTGTACAACCAAACCGGAGCTACCGCCCACAAGGGGGAAGCTTCGGGCCACGTACCGAAACGGCACCTCCGGACTTAACCCCAGACCGAGAGAAGCTCCGGACTTGACACGTGTCTGGTAGCCCCAGAGCTACCTGCTTCCCACAGCAAGCTCCAGAGCTGCCACGTGTCCAATCATCGGACCTGCCAGCCTCTAACCTCCGGGAGACCTTGTAACGGCTCCGGATCTTCAAAGGAGAGCCAAGGACTTCAAGACCCGATTAAGTGTCATTAATTCCATATTAATGACACTTAAATGGACGATCTTAACACCAGTAACGGCGCTGTTGGAGCCCGTTACAGGATCATTAAGAGCAATTAAGCATGTGTCAATACTAGTAACCGCCAGGGCCACATGTCGGGTCAGGCTAAGTTGTAACGGCCTGTCCTTGTACTATAAAAGGACAGGCCGACGATACACGCGGACGGACATTCACAGACAAACTCACGCACTCGATACACTCGTGACAAGCTCTTACAGCTAATACAACACCAACACACCCGTGGAGTAGGGTATTACGCTCAGGCGGCCCGAACCACGTAAATTCTTGTGTCTCTTGTGCCAAACTCCAATTCACCTTCTTGAATCTCCGCGCGCCCACACCGAACATCAAACTCCCCTATCACTTCAGTAGTGTAGGGAGATCTGCCGGCTCCAACCAACCGCCGACAGTTGGTGCACCAGGTAGGGGGAGCCTGAGATTTTCGAGAATGGTAAACTCCGCTGCTGGATCATCCAATGGTCAACCTGCTGTTCAGGCTGTTGGGGGCAATCCCTCCAACAGGCAGCCACCAGCAGGAGCCTCAGCACCAGCAGGAGCCACACTCCCACCACCACCATCTTCTCTAGCAAATCGTGCTGGGCAACGTGATGGTGCGCTGGCATCGCTTACTGCGTCGGCGAGTCATGACAACCTGGTACACGCGCTCCATGCAGCGTGTGCTCTTCTCCAACGTCCACCACCTCCGGATGCATCTCGAGATGCACTGGAGCAGTGGAGGGCCGATGTGGAGCATTTGGTCGCAGCAGCGGCCGAACGCCTCAACAACCAGGGTCCTCCTCCTTCGGGACGAGCTCTGTCGCAGCGGCGGACTTTGTCTGGAAGACTTGGTCCGCACGCCTCCAATAGCAGGAGACGTGCTGCATCTCAACAAGTGACGTCACTGCCCTCCGGGGCTCGACGCACTCACACGGTATCCTGGCTTTCGACTCATGACCTCCGGGCGGAGCTTGATCGCCGATACCGCCAGCAGGATGGCCGTGTCCATATTGAGCGTGCCCGTGAAAGACGGGAAGCTCAGGACCTTTCTACTCTGGAAGGGGTAGGAGGAGGCTTTTCAGCCCTAGCCATGCACCTGCGCATGGTTAGATGGCCACAGAAGTTCCGGCATCACCTGCCGGAAAAATTCGACGGGACTGTCAACCCCGCCGAATTTCTTAAGATATACTCCATTGCAATCTTGGCAGCTGGAGGAAATGAGGTCGTGATGGCCAATTACTTTCCAGTGGCCTTAACTGGGACCGCCAGGTCCTGGTTTATGAGCCTTCCACCCAACTCTATCAACAGTTGGGAGGAGCTGTGCTGTCAGTTCACTGCCAACTTCGGGAGTTCATACACCCGACCAGGCACTGAACTGGACCTTTTTGCGGTCGTTCAAAAAGGGGGAGAATCTTTGCAGTCCTTCATCCAGAGGTTCTCTCAGGTACGCAACACTATCTCTTCTATCTCTAGCGCATCTGTCATTG
Source organism: Tuctoria greenei (assembly GCA_036927565.1). Classification (NCBI taxonomy): domain Eukaryota; kingdom Viridiplantae; phylum Streptophyta; class Magnoliopsida; order Poales; family Poaceae; genus Tuctoria; species Tuctoria greenei. The sequence goes on from JAYESD010000002.1 coordinate 20,050,053, forward strand.
TGGCATTCAGACAGGGCGTACGGGATAAGAAGATGTTGGAGAAGCTGGCGATCAAGGAGATCACTAGCGTCACGGAACTCTTCAGCCTGGCAGATAAATGTGCCAGAGCTACAGAGGGTCGTGAGATGCACTGCAAGCCAGCCCCGGAGGATCACAAGAAATCCTCCAATGAAGAAGCCGCTACCTCCGGGGGTGGTAAGAAGAAAAAGAAGACCAACGGCAAGAAAAAGCCGTCGGCTGGTACATCCAACGTTGCAGCTGCTGCAACTCCGGGTGGTCGGGGGCCACGCCCCGAGAAGCGACCTCGACCGTCTTCTAAAGACGGTGGCAAACCCAAAGTGTGGTGTCCCATTCACAAAACGGGTAGCCACAGTTTGGAAGACTGTCGGGAGGTCCAAAACCTTGCCGAGCGCTACAACAAGCGCCGGGAAGGATCTCTTTTCCGACAGAGGGAAGGAAAGCAAAAGGTTGACGAAGCTCCGGCTGAAGAGGAGTTAGGGTTTCAGGATCCCAAAAAGGTCCTGAAAGCCGTTTACACCTCCGTTGATGATGATTCTGACGTCTCTGACAACGAGCGTCGGAAGACCATGAACACCATTTTCGGTGGGTCATGGGATATCACCTCTCGTCCCATCATCAAGACTATGCAGCGGGATATGGCCGCTGTAGCCCCTACAGTCAGGCCGGAACCTCATCGAAAGTGGATGGACACCTCCATCACTTTTGATGCTTCTGATTGCCCGAGGAGCATGGTTGGAGCAGGACAGTTACCTTTGATGGTATCTCCTACCATCAACAACATCTAGCTCCACCATGTCATGGTAGACGGTGGTTCGGGGCTTAACCTCATCCGCTTCGAAGCTTTCACTAAGCTTCAGCTCCGACCTTTGGATCTCCAGCCCTCTCGACCTTTCTTCGGAGTAGGTCCGGGGGCCATTACCCCACTCGGAGCCATTACTCTCCCCGTTACCTTCGGGACCCGGGAGAAGTATCGCACCGAGAAGTTGGTCTTCGACGTCGCTCAGATCAACTTACCATTCAATGACATCTTGGGTAGACCTGCCCTGTACAAATTCATGGCAGCTGCTCATTATGGATACCTGGTGTTGAAGATGCCAACACCAGTTGGCGTTCTCCGGATCCACGGAGATCGCACCGCCGGAGTAACTGCTCTGGAGGAACTCCACGCACTCACCACGGCGCAAGAGGAGGACTCCAGGCAGGAGCAAGCTCCGAAACCCCCGAGCATTCGTCAACGAGGCTCGACCTCTGCACCCCGTGTGCAGCCAAGCGGCGACACCGACATTCCCATCAAAGTCGTCCAAATTGGTTCCGATGCCGCTCATACCACCCGTATATCGGGAGGATTGAACGAAAAATAGGAACTCGCTCTCATCAGTTTCCTCCGGGCTAATGTTGACATGTTTGCTTGGCAACCGTCACAAATGCCTGGGATCCCCAGGGAAGTGATTGAGCACAATCTGAGGATCTACCCCGATGCCCGGCTTGTGCATCAGAAGCCTCGGAAGCAATCCGTAGAGCGGCAGAACTTCATCCGACAAGAAGTAAAGAAGCTACTCGAAGCCGGATTCATCCGAGAAGTCTTCCATCCAAAATGGCTGGCAAACCCAGTCGTTGTGCCCAAGGCCGGCGGGAAGCTTCGGATGTGCATCGACTACACCACACTAAATAAGGCATGTCCAAAAGATCCATTCCCACTACCTAGAATAAATCAGATAGTGGATTCCACCTCCGGGTGTGAATTACTGTGTTTCCTAGATGCATATTCTGGGTATCATCAAATCAGGATGTCTAGGGAGGATGAAGAGCATACTTCATTCATCACAGTAGATGGATTGTACTGTTACACAGCCATGCCATTTGGTCTCAAGAATGCAGCTTCAACTTTTGTACGAGCTATGTACAAAACTTTTGAAGAACTTATCAGATACATAGTGGAAGTGTGCGTCGATGACATCGTGGTCAAGGTCAAGAACAAGGAGTCACTCCTAGACACCTTGCAGGCTGTCTTCGACAAGCTGCGGGCCACCCGCACAAAGCTAAACCCGGACAATTGCGTGTTTGGGGTTAGCTCCGGAAAACTTCTTGGTTTCCTGGTAAGTCACCGGGGCATAAAACCTAATCCGGCGAAGATAAAAGCCATTGAAGACATGCGGCCACCAACCCGCATCAAAGACGTCCAAAAGTTAACTGGGTGTCTAGCAGCCCTCAGCCGGTTTATATCAAGACTGGCGGAACGGGCACTTCCCTTCTTCAAGTTATTGAGGGTCCGAAGAAGCAGGGAAGGCATTCCAGGAGCTGAAACAGTTCCTCACCATCCTACCAATTTTGGTAGCTCCGAACCCTGGTGAGCCTTTGTTGCTTTACATTTCAGCTACTGACGAAGTCGTCAGTATGGTTCTGGTTGCGGAGAGACCGTAACTACCCCACACTCAGGAATCCAGACCCCTTCGGGAAGGACCGGAAGTTCCTGAAAGCGAGTCTGGGTCCCAGCTCCCAGATTCAAACCCACAAGAAGTCACTTCAGGAGACCTAGACCCCTCCGGGAGGGTCCGGGTCATTTCTGAAGAAGCTCCGGGTTCCTCCAGCCAGAACCCGGAGGTCCCCGAAGAGAATCCGGACCCCTCCGAGAGGGTCCGGATCAATGAAGGGGAAGCTCCGGACCCCTCCGGGAGGGTTCGGACCATTCAACGCCCGATATACTTTATCAGTGAAGTATTACATGATGCCAAGACTCGATACCTAGAGGTGCATAAGATGCTCTATGCAGTTCTTATTGCCTCTAGGAAGCTTCGACATTACTTCCAAGCTCACAAAGTCTCGGTGGTGACCTCCTACCCACTTCGAGCAATCCTGCATAATCCCAATTCAACTGGGAATATTGCAAAGTGGGCAGCGGAATTGGCTGAATTTGATCTTGAATTTATTTCAAGACAAGCAGTCAAAAGTCAAGCTTTGGCAGATTTTGTGGAAAATGGACTCCCTCTCCATCAAATCCAGGGGGCCCCAGCGAGCAGAAGACGGAGCATCAAGCTCCAACCTTCACCGAGCCTCACTGGACCCTCTTCTTTGACGGCTCCATGCAGAAGCAGGGGGCCGGAGCTGGAATCCTTCTCCTTGCACCGACTGGGGAGAAGGTGAAATACATGGTACACCTTGACTTCAAGGCAACCAACAACATGGCAGAGCATGAAGCACTCATCTACGGACTAAAGGTGGCACTGTCATATGGTGTCAAGCAACTGCTGGTCAAAGGAGACTCACAGCTCATCATCAAGCAGGTGAAGGGTGAATGCTCCTGCAATAATCTCCAGCTAGCTGCTTACCTCCTTGAAGTCCAGAGGCTTCAGAAGGACTTTGAAGTCCTAGACCTCCACCATGTTCAGGGTGCTCATAACGCTGAAGCTGACGAACTCTCGACTAAAGCGTCAACCGGAGCTCCAGCTCCTAACGGAATCTTTTTCCGGAGGTTGTCAAATCCAACAGCTCAGCCTGCCGAACTGAGCGAAGGGGGCGAGATCAGCATCCCGAAGCTGACGGTCCCGATGGCCCTGTTACCATGGCAGCCATCAAGGGTCGTAGGTGCTGCCGGGAGCTCCGAGCAACCCAGCATGCAAGACTCAAAAGCTCAAGCTAGCTCCGATGCATGGATCTCGGAGATCCGGAGCTACTTGAAAGACAACATCCTTCCTGACGATGATGCATCCGCTGACCGGGTAGTCAGATTGGCTAAAAGATACACGCTGGTAGAAGGGGATCTCTATCGGCGCGGTGCCAACGGCATCCTAATGCGGTGCATCACAAGGGAAGAAGGTTGCGAACTTCTCACAGAAATCCATGGAGGCGAGTGTGGGAACCACGCATCTTCCCGCACGCTGGTCGGAAAAGCCTTTCGGCATGGCTTCTACTGGCCTACAGCGCTCCAGGATGCCACTGAGCTGGTGAAGAAATGTGAAGCATGCCAATTTCATGCAAAGCAAATTCATACACCGGCTCAGCCCTTACAAATGATACCTCCTACATGGACCTTCGCTGTGTGGGGGATGGATATCTTGGGACCCTTCCCAAGAGCCGTCGGAGGTTACAAGTTCCTGTACATCGCCATTGACAAGTTCACCAAGTGGCCGGAAGCAACTCCAGTTGTGACTATCAACAAGCAATCTGCTATCAACTTTCTGCAATCCATTGTAAGCAGATTCGGAGTCCCAAACAAGATCATTACTGATAATGGGACTCAATTCACAAGCTCCGCATTCCAAGGATATTGCGAAGACCTCGGCATACAAGTTTGCTATGCCTCCGTAGCTCACCCAGCCAGCAATGGTCAAGCCGAGAGAGCAAATGCAGAAATCCTTAAGGGGCTCAAAACGCGCACCTATGAGCGCTTGAAGAAACATGGAGCCAACTGGATCGAAGAGCTTCCGCCCACTTTATGGGCCAACGGGACATCTCAAAACCGGTCAACTGGAGAGACACCCTTCTTCCTGGTGTACGGAGCTGAAGCAATCCTTCCTCCGGAAATCACCTTGGGTTCACTCCGGGTCCAGACCTTCGACGAAGCCGCGCAGGACCAGCTCCGGCGTGAAGACCTAGACCTCCTTGAGGAGGGAAGGTGCTAAGCAGCTGTTCGGAATGCCCGATATCGTCAAGCTCTACGGCGTTATCACCAGCGGCATGTACACAACCGACAGCTCGAGGAAGGCGATCTGGTGCTACGGAGAATACTATCCAGAGAAGGGTTAAACAAACTCTCCCCCGGCTGGGAGGGGCCCTTCCGAGTGATTAAAGTATCCCGTCCCGGAAGCGTTCGCTTGGCTACCGAGGATGGGACACCTCTCCCGAATCCTTGGAACATCGAGCACCTCCGTAAGTTCTACACTTAATACCACGGAGGTGAGTCTTGAGTAACTTGAGATGTATGTTATAGAGTCATTGTACAGAGTCGGGTAGTTCCTCCGGGAGAGCAGCCGGACCTTTCCCGAAAGGTCCGCAAAGCTCATGCAACACTTGTCACAGTCTCAGGACTAAAAGTGCGGCTAACTACCCTGGGTCAAACGAGAAATAAAACACACTTAGCCTGGTTCCGTACCCTAAGAGTGTACTTATTTCCCCTGTACCCCGGACCTATAATGAAAGACATCTTCATGTGAAAGAGACTCCACGTGCATTTATTTTGTACAGGCTCAACATTTTTATTTTTCTCTTTCTTGTCTATAACAAAGACGTGCAATTCTGAAGAAATTTTTAGTTCGACCGGCTTATATACGATTCGAGTTGTATTGTCAGTTCTTTTGGATTTAATTATCGTTTATGGCCAACTCGCCTGAAAGCCGCCAAGCCAATCTAGGGCTGGAGTGTGCTATCGACTTAGCGTGGTCAAGCACCCTAAGTACGCCACTCTACCTACACTCCGGCAGGCCGAAGTAAGGAGGGTCCATGGACAGTTGAATCTAATAGAAAAGGCAACGCACCCGGTTGTATTTAAAATCGCGTTCAACTTAAAGTTTTCTTGAGAATCTTAAGCCGCGATGAAATTATAGACAAGGAACAAATTTTACTATTTTTCTTGACTTAAGTGTGCAGGAAAAATAAAGTCTACGTTGATGGAGAAAAGCCGGAGATAACTAAACTCCGACTCCCCGAAAGGGGGCCAACCGTCGACGCTGAATAAAAGATGGTGAGAAGACCCCATAAATGGAGTCTGCTGCCAACAAACCAAGTGTTGGCAAAGGTCACTGCTGGAGCTACTCAGCTCTGACACCCCGGAGGACTAACTATCGATGCTCTACGTGTTGATAGAGGCTATTGCCGGAGCTACCAAACTCTAGCGATGGACAATGCCGGAGCTTCTGAGCTCCGACAACCTCAGGGGACCTTCACTATCGAAGACTTCAGACCTAAATGCTACAAGTTCGGAGCAAATGACTCTTCAACAAAACACAATATCCTTTTGGTACATGTTCACAATCAAATTGTGTACATCTACCAGGGGGCCAAGTGAAGATAAAGGTGTTGAAGACAAAAAGTGAAATTCTCAAAAAATTTGGGGATTTCATTCATCTGGAGACAGGAGATTACATCTGGAGACAAGGGATTACAAAATTGAGGGAGGAGAAGAGAAAATACAAGTGAGAGCTAAAGAGATGGTCCTAGACCCTATGGAAGAACTCGGCGACCTTCTGGGCGACCTCCGACACGCTGGCTCGGGTAGCTTCGCCTTCTCCTTCAACGGGGCCTTCAAGCACTAGGTCTAGAGGAAATTGGGAGTTCCGGCTGGTGTAGCACGTCAGCACAAACTCTGCGACGTTCTTCTCCAGGGATTGCCCCTCATCCTCCAGTTGGTCCACGATGACATCGCCCACCTTGGAGAGCTTGCTACCTGCTGCGCTCAACGCCTGCAGCGCAAGGTCCGTTTCCGGCTCCGGATCATCCGGGCGCACGGGGCTGAAACCCATCGGCGTCAGCGCGTCATTGGCCTTGCCCAGGAACTCCCAAATCTGTAGGGAGTCCGCCGTCCTTAAGCTCTTCATCTCTTCCAGGGATCTCCTGGCTGCCGTCAGTTCGGAATTCTCACGGGCGAGGCACTCAACTTCTTTGGCGTTTTGCTGAATCTTTGCAGCAACCCGCCTCTCGAGTATTCCGAGCTCCTCCTCCCGGAGGTGGATCTTGTTCCGACGATCGACCAGGTCCTTCTCCCTAGCCTCCACTTTTTTCTCCTGGGCAACAAGGGCACACTCGTATTCATAGAGTTCCTGCCCCCGCACCCAGGTCTTCTCCTCTTCCTCTTGGCAGCGCTCTTCCAATTTTTTGGTGCGCTCCTTGAGGCCCTTGTCAGCCAGAGCTACCTTCTCGGCAAGATCCTCTTCCCTCCTCTGGACATCATCCCGCAGCTCAAGGAGTTTCTGCTTTTCATTCTCGAGTCGTTTCTCCCTCTCTACAAGTGCCTCCCGGCATTTGATGAGTGCAGTGTTAATGACCTCCAGCCTTTCATGGCGTTCCTCGGCCGCACTGTTGGCTGCTTTGGCTTGATTGTATATCTCCTGGGATTGGGCGTCGAGGGCATGAGTCATGCTCTCCCTGTCGTCCAGCAGCTTGCCCCAGTACTCCAGGCGGATCTTCTCCCGCTTGATCCACTCCTTGTCATCCGCTAGCCTCGACTGCGCCAGCTTGGTCTCGAAGTGGAGCCGATTACGCCACCGCCTAAGGGTTTGGTGCTCCTCTTCAAGAGCCTTGCTGTCGTGGAAGAAGGCCAATTGGACTTGACGCAGACTGGAGCAGGCGTTGTCGATAGACATCGACAGCGGGATGGGCTCCAGACCTGTTGGGGTCTCCTCCGCTGGTTCCAGCGGGTCTTCACATACAAAAATTGGGTCCTACTCTACGAGAGTGGAACCCTGAGCTTCCAAGGCACTAGGGCCGTCCTCCGGGATGGCCTCAGTCGCCATCGAAGAAGGCCCCACCGCCAAGTCTTCATTCACCCCCTCGGGCAGGGGGCCAGCGACTTCGCTTGGGCACTCCGGCTCGGCCGCAGGTACCTCCGACGTCGTCGCCTCCGGAGCAGGAGCTATTATTGGCTCCGACCGGGACACCTCTTCCGAAGGAGGCTCGAGCTCCCTCGCCTCTTCGACCACCGGCTCTGAGGCCGGAGCTCCAACAATAACCGGCTCAGCGGCCGGTGCTTTGGAGGTAACCAGCTCAACTGCCGGAACTACCTCAACCTCCGGCTCACATGCCGGTGCTTCAGTCACCTCCGGCTCAACCGTCGGGGCTTCGACAATTTCCGGCTCCGAGGCCGGAACTACTACTTCCTCCGGCTCAACAGCCGGAGCTTCCATCACTGCAGCACCAGGACCCGAAGCTTCAACCTCCAGGACAGGTGCCGCTGGCGTGTCTTCACTCCCATGGTCCAGCGCTACCACGGGAACTTCTGGGGACGAGTCGAGGTCCATGACCACGACAGCCGGCGCTGGAGCTGTCACAGCCTCAGCCACCACCTGGGGCGGCACCGGGACAGGAGCAGAAGCTCCCACGGCCTCAGACACTGTGGCTGAGGGTGGTGCTTCACTCCCCTTCTTGGGGACGCTACAGATGATGAACGAAGAAAATTAACAAACAGTTCCTACAATTAAATAGTTAACCAAGGTAAAGATTAAAAATTACCTTGGAAGGCTTCCGCACCAGCTTGCGCGGAACCTCTTTCCTGGACGTTCCGAGCTGGCCACGGTCGGCGTAGGAGCTCCGGAAGGCCCCCCCAGAACTTGTCGCAGCTACGGGCGTTTCCCGGGTCAAGGCTCTCCTCGATCGGGAGGAACCCCTGGACCTAGAGGATCCCACCGTCCGAGGTGCCGGAGTCGTGCGCCCGGAGCTAGCACCCCAGGAGGGTTCCACCACGGGGACAGACGCGCTCTGGGAGGATCCCACTGCAGGAACGGTATCGTTCCGGAAGGACCCCACTACGGGGACAGTCGCCACGGTGGTAGAAGATCTTCCCCTCTGGGGAGAAGGAACCGAGGCGGAAGTAGCGGGCCTGATGGACCTTCCGTCGGCGTGTCGCAGCTTCCTCTTCCGGCTCTCCGGCTCATCCGCCAGCTCCTTGCCCTTGCCGACGACCTCGACCCTCGGCGGTGGGGCAGGGACGGAGCCATCTTCGGGCATTCTGGGGATCGCCACCCGGGTGGTTGATCTCCTCTCGATGACACCAAGGTCGTCAAGTGCAGGCATCATCCGCCGGAGCTCCCTGCTGAACTCCACTTCCACGTTCAGAGGGAGAAAGGTCGACGGCGGAGTCAAGTCATCACCGTCGACGTCGATGTCGTGCTGGAATTTCTTGAGGTGGAACTCCAAGGTCTTCCCCACCATGTTGGACTTCAACCCGGTCTCAACCCGGTCCTCGTCCATCATGCTGTTGAGGGCCCAAGCGAGCCTCTCCCTCCTCTTCAGCGGCGCCCACCTGTTGGCCAGGAAATTGCAAAATACCGCATGGGGAGTCAATCCTCCCTCCACGCATTGGCGGATCCTGGTCAGGGCGGGGTTGAAAGCTTCCGCCAGCACCGGAGCTTCACTCCAGATCGTCGTGTCGATGCCAGGCAGACCGTCTGGCAGCTCCAACCTCTCGTGCTCCTCCACCCTGATGACTATCCAATCTTTCTTCCAGTCATCCCACTTCCCGCAAGGGAACGACCGGAGGTACTTGAATGGGAACTTCTTGCGCTTCACGAAGTAGTAGAAGCCAAGGTACTCATTGCTCCGGTCGGTAGTGTGGACGGTGAAGAAGGTCCGGAAGAGTTCGATGCAGGGGGATGCCCACCCACATCTCGTAGAAGTGGACGAAGATAGACATGAGGAGGATGGAGTGAGGGCCAGGTGGTATAGCTGCAGACCATAGAAGTCTAACAGCATCAAGAAGAAAGAAGAAAAAGGTGGGATCAACCCCACCATGGTGTACGAAGAAAAGTACACCATTTCGCCAGCGCGCTCCTTCTCAAAGGGGAGCTCTCCGCTGGCACGGACCAAGCGGTTGAAGAAGTCCAAAGACCACCCCATGAGGGACCGGACCTTCTTCAAATTGTTGTCGGTCTTCAAGCGACTCTCGCGCAGACCCAACTCCATCGCGGCACAGCTAGGCAAGAGAAGAGGAGCGAAGCACGAGTTGGGAGTTTGAGCGCAAGATCATATGAGAGGCGTAAAGAACTCCCGACGGTGCGCGCTTTCCTTCTTAAGTAGCCCTCGCAATGCTTGGATGGAAACCACAGGGAAGTCAAATATACCATTCAAGAATTCAACCCAACCGATGACAAGAGGGCCCGGGACCACCCCGACGATCAAGTCGAGGCTCTTACCCAGGCGAACGGTTGTCATCACGCAGCGGCAAACCCAAAGGCGGCGGCCTGACAGGGCGCACGGAACCGATACAGTTTTCGTATCGGGAACCGGCGACCTTCAATTGCGTGAGATCCGCACATCAAAGATCTCATCTGCCGCCTGAGGTGTGCCACGCGGCGGGATCTAACTGTAAATCCCTACCAACGGCACCTCCGAAGACCCTTGAAGACTCAGTTCAAGAGTCGCAAGGATGGACCCACCTCCGACGGAATGACTTCACCCCAGTGATCTTCCTCAGAGGTAGGTCCAGGGGGCCACTGTCGGTACCCTAGAAATCGTGCACCCCTTGAGGTTACGAAAATCTCAAAGGAAGGTCATCTACTTGGTTTGAAGAGCCTTGGAGGCCCACGTGTCAGACATAACCGGACTCGCTTCTCCAACATGGTTAATCCCTGGGTCGCCACGTGTACAACCAAACCGGAGCTACCGCCCACAAGGGGGAAGCTCCGGGCCACGTACCGAAACGGCACCTCCGGACTTAACCCCAGACCGAGAGAAGCTCCGGACTTGACACGTGTCTGGTAGCCCCGGAGCTACCTGCTTCCCACAGCAAGCTCCGGAGCTGCCACGTGTCCAATCATCAGACCTGCCAGCCTCTAACCTCCGGAAGACCTTGTAACGGCTCCAGATCTTCAAAGGAGATCCAAGGACTTCAAGACCTGATTAAGTGTCATTAATTCCATATTAATGACACTTAAACGGACGATATTAACACCAGTAACAGTGCTGTCGGAGCCCGTTACAGGATCATTAAGAGCAATTTGTCGGGTCACATGTCGGGTCAGGCTAACTTGTAACGGCCTGTCCTTGTACTATAAAAGGACAGGCCGACGATACACGCGGACGGACGTTCACATACGAACTCACGCACCCGATACACTCGTGACAAGCTCTTACAGCTAATACAACACCAACACACCCGTGGAGTAGGATATTACGCTCAGGCGGCCCGAACCACGTAAATTCTTGTGTCTCCTGTGCCAAACTCCAATTCACCTTCTTGAATCTCCGCGCGCCCACACCGAACATCAAACTCCCCTATCACTTCAGTAGTGTAGGGAGATCTGCCGGCTCCAACCAACCGCCGACACTATTTATCTAATCTTTCGTTGTAGTATGGATTATGCGAATAGTTTAGATGATGTAAATAGGTTTGTGGTGTGTATTTGTAGACCTTCGGGTCATATTGTAAGACTTATTATGTACTCGAACATGGCTATGTAATGATATTTCACTTTCGTCAACGCATGTACGATTCAACTGATCCTGGCGTACATGTGAGTAACGTCTGTTCATCCTTTCGATGACCGGGCGTGACAGACACCTAGATATACCACAAGCTATTTTTTCCGACATATCAATAGATTTTATTGAAGGATTTCCTAAGGTAGGTGGAAAATCAGTAGTCGTGGTTGATCGCTTATCGAAATATGCACACTTCATTGCTTTGGGTCCCCCTATACAGCCTTGACAGTGGCACAAGCTTTCTTAGACCAGATTGTCAAATTACACGGCCTTCCTTCATCTATAGTGAGTGACCGTGATCCTATTTTCACCAGCGAATTATGGGAAGAATTATTTCGTATTTCTAGTGTTAAGCTATGATTAAGTTAAGCATTTCATCCTCAAACCAATGGACAATCAGAGGTGATTAATAGAGTGTTGGGTGTATATTTACATTGCATGGCTGAGGATCGACCAAAGAGTTGGCTGAGGTGGCTTCCTTGGACAGAATTCTGCTACAACACTTCCTATCAATCATAATCAGCACTAAAGACAACCCTGCTCCAGGTAGTATACGGCAGGGAGCCCCCTCCCATGATTCCTTATGAAATTGGAACAGCAAGAGTAGTGGCATTGGATAGACAACTTTGTGACTGTGACATTTTCTTTGCTGATATCAAGGAAAGACTGAGACAAGCCCAAGATTATATGAAAATTCTCACGACCGTAAACACCAGGATATAGAGTTTCAAGTTGGAGATTGGGCTTGGTTATGCTTGCACCATCGCTTTGCAAGTGGTATTACAGAAGCAAGGAGTTCAAAGATAGCACCAAAGTTCTATGGACCATATCAAATCGTGCAACACATTGGTAATGTCTCTTATCGTTTAAAGTTGTCAGCCAAATCTAAAATTCATGATGTTTTCCATGTGGTGTTCCTAAAAATATCATGGATCTCCTCCTGATGATGTGGTGGCTATGCCTCCAATAGTGCGAGGAAGAGTTGTACCTCAACCTGTCAAGGTACTTCGAGCAAGACCAACAAAAGATTCATGAGATATATTGGTTCGCTGGGATCTGGATAATGTTGCAGAGGCAACTTGGAAAGATCTGAATACTCTCAAACAAGATTATCCAGAATTTTAGCTCGAGGACGAGCTGTTTAGTCAAGAGGGACTAAGTGTTGTGGATGCCTTTTATGGAAATCAATATCATAGAAGGAAAAAGGTGTCCACATCAATAAATGAAGCTTTGCTTGTTGTCAATAAAAGGTTTAGCCAAATCAGAGTCCAAGTAGGAACCTAGATCTGAATCTGAGTAGGAATCAGAGTTGAATACGAGTCCTAGTAGGACTCATAGAGTTTGTTAGTAATTAAAGAGTGGGTTATGGAATTTTCTGCTGCGCTAGGGGATCCTAATCATAATAAGTGTCCTAGTTTGGTTTGGAGTCAGGACTATGAATCCTAGTATGTTAGGAATTCATGTCCTAGTCTGTTAGGAGTTTTGTACTACCCCCAACAGGGTCGGGCCGGTAAAATCTGAGGCACCGTACGAGAGACTAAAGTATGGTTTAATAACATGAAATTTCCTTTTGACATAAAATCTTGAATTTTTTTAACTCTTTTCTCATTTTATAAGTCATTTTTGAACTACAAAGCGATAAACTTTTTAAAATGAAGGAAGTATTATTCAATGTTTGTAGTGCTTCATAAGTAAATATATAAGAATCAACGCACCATGCTTGCCGTCACAATCACTGATTTCTCGGTCCAAAAAAAGGTAATAAATGATTGCAGCCGTCACAACCACACGCTTGAACTTGCACCCCTCATTATCTAAAGTTTACTAAATTGAAATCAGATTCTAGTTGCGCTTGTCGTTCACAATCATAAAATCATGGAAAAAACAAGTATCACCAAAAGTCACTACTGTTCCAACCTAAAAAACTGATTTGGATCGGAGGCATACCAATTTTCATCTTCTGTAGCTGCCCAATTTCCAATGACCATGTGGTTTTACTTTCTTTCTTTAATGATGACTGATCACTCGGTGATGAGAATGAGCGTACGACCATTGTTACGTTTATTCCGTTGCTTCTACTCGGCATTGCGGCCAGGCGGATGTACGGCTACAGCGCTGTCGGCAGGACGGCGACACCGGAGATCGGGCGATGGCTTCACACAATACCTAATCAAATAGCGTTGTGGTCGGGTGATGCCTATAGGGCTGTAAGCGAATACGGCCTGCTCTGTGCCTGTCATGGCAACGTTTGGATAGACTGTTGGGCTGCGATCGTTCGGTGGCCGTTGCCCATTGGAACAGCTGCATGCGGCATTTAGGCCATGATACAGCCGGAACTGGAATGGAAGCACCCACCTGGTACATACAGTACACAGGAAAAAAGGGCCCCCTGGCCCATAGGGCCCTGTGCGGTCGCACGGGCTGCACGCCCATGGCCCGGGCCTGGCCCCCAAAGAAAAGCAAGCAGAATTAATCCTCATTTCTTAGAACCTCTATAGAGGGCCAGTTTAGGATTACCTGTGCCCTGTGTTTTTCTAATCCACGCCTAATCATCCCTAATACACGCCATATCACCCGCGCTCTGCGTGATCATAGGTTCTCTTGTTTTTACTAGTTAGGCTACTAGAATTTTCGAAGATTTTTTATGAAGTAGCCCATAGAGTTTGGTATTACATGCATGGTGCATGCTTAGTTCCTTATCATAGATCAATGTGATGATATGACTGTGTTGTTGCTTACATGCATTAGTTTTTTTTTTGACCATTTACTTTTGCCGTTCTGCTAAATATCTGCTCCTACGTTAGTTCTTAATTGGTGGTTGATTCCTCCTAATTTAGTTTTTAAACTTATACTAGCTTGAATTTCCTCTCACCATGCATGTTCCTGGTTATGATTATCTTGTTTTTCAGTAGCCATTTTTTTTAAACGAATGTTTTCTGTAGCCATATTGTTGTTGGTTGATTTAGAATCTGCTCCACCATTCTTGGTGGCATTTAATACTGACCATGTTTACTCTACTCTTTGAAATGTTCATTGTGTGCCAAACTGTGTCACCAGTTCTGTTGGCTTTGGCTTGTTTCTCATTGCTATCTTGCCATGAATTCATGTGAAAAGCATGATTTGCTTCCTCTCAAAGCATATTTTACTAACAACTTATATTTTGTGAATGTTCTTACTTTTTCTTCATGTTGCACTATGCAGGCTGGTAATATCCTTATTGATAGTGCTGGTAATGTGAAGCTTGATAACTTCAGTGTTTCCGCTTATAAATAGCAGCACCATACTTCGGTGTCTCTCATATCGAGAGGCGAAATCCAAGGTGAATGACCAATCCTCGCCCGCTCTACCTCTGATTTCTGGAGCTCGTTCATCCTTGCATGATGTTGGCATAGTTGTTCTGTTCTAGTTTGAGGCGTCTTATTTCCATTTTGTGCTTCTGCTGGTTAACGATTTAGTTTACTTACAAGAAGTGTACATAATTTCTTGCAACTAATATCTCTCACATTGTTGTTCAACAGGAGACTTCACCTAACTGTTGCAACTGAGATGGTTTTGGAGCTAGTGCGTATCTTGTGTACTGTGATAAAACTTTGTAGATGAAGTGAATCACAATGTAATGTATAGATAATTTTGCAGTGGTAGTGCATTCTTGTACTGTGATGAACTGAGAATGATTTTTGTGGTGTTAGTGCATTATTTAATATTTGTAGGAGTCTTTGTAACACACAAAGATTTTTTTCATGATATTGCAGTAATATTTGAAGTCAGTTTTTTTAATTATAGTGTTTATGACTCCTGTTACGAGTCTTGCAATTTTTTTCTGATTTTTATTGCATTTTCAGACTTTTAGAGTGTCTTTTCGATTTCTCTAAATATTTTAAGCATTTTTCATTTCTTTCAAAAAAAATATTGGGACCGTTTCCCCGGACCCACCAAATGCATGCTGGGAACTTTTAACCGTAGGGAAAAGCTCACCCCGGAAAGGTAGATTACATGGAAGGTATTTCTTTCCCTGGGTTTCCTAGCTCTCACTGCCAAAGAAGGCCTAAGAGGAGCTGAGCTTGCTCGTGCAACTAGCGCTGCACCAACACCGCCCGCTTCTGAGCCAGTTGCAGCCCCTGCTGCTGTCATTGTCGCCGCTGCACCAACTCCTGGTAAATATGTTCCCAAGATTAAAAGGAGTGATGATAGTGGCAACGACATCGTTGGTGGAGGCTGCATGAGGCCAGCAGGCCCACCAGATGATAGGTGGGGTCCACGTGAATGTACTTCCGTCTAAAAATAATTGTCACTTTTATTTTTGATCTGAAGAGTGACAAATATTATATTTTGAGATGAGGGAATATCCCACAAAGATGTTGAAGTTTTGTTGTCACAGTTGCACTGAGAAGGGACAGGCGTACACCAGAGTGAAACCGAACCCACACAATCTTTGGTTCTCGGATTTTGATTGGCTGTCTCGCATGATTTTCTTTACTCTCTTCCGATCTTTTTATTTGTCATCAGTTAGTTTTTTATTTGTCACCGGTTAGTTTAAAAATAAACTAATTGGTGACAAATAAAAGATCAGGAGAGGGTATAATTAAATCATGTTTATTTCTATGACAATTTTTTTCCCATGACGCCACATAGTAAATATCTAGAACTTTATTACAATGTCTTACAGCAACCATTGAATTTTTCACTGTCCTTGAAGAAAAGCCACAAAGCTACGGTTCTGGCGAACTTTTCTTATTTCTTTTGGATTTGTTGCAAGTACTGAACGTGCGTCTGCATATTTTGTTCCTCCTTTTAATTTGTGGGTAATTCACGTGCCTGTCCTTGTATAGGAGAGAGCTTGTTCCTCCTTTCAATTTGTGGGAAATTCAGGTGCTTGCCCTTGCATAGGAGAGGAATTGCAACAAGCAATGCAGCCTCGCCAAAGCAAAATCAAGAGTAAAATTCTCAAAACCGTCAATATTTTAGCTTTTTAGCAGAAACCCAAGAATTTTGGTGTATACCCACAAGGTTTTTCAAGTATAATGAATATATGTTTATTTCTTACAATGCCTTACATCAACCACTGAATTTTTCACTGTCCTTGAAAAAAGCTACAGTTCCATGTGTGCATTTTATTTATCACAAAAAATGACCGAGAGCTTTACAAAGTCTCATTTGACTGAGGACTAACAAACCTCTTTGTCATAACCATTCTTTGATAATCATAGAAAATTATTGCATTTGTAAGTATATTCTGCTATGACATAGTTTTCATAACACTATCTTTTATTACCAAAATTGGTGATAAAAAAAAAGGCATGAATCACTGCCTAGAAGGCATAAACCAAATGGCTTTGGACCAGTCCAATCCCGACCTGAAGCTATCCCAGGTCTCCTTTTCTATCAGGTCCATGCTCCACGCCGGCCTCAAGAATTCTAGTGGCCGCCTAAAGCGTACTCTTTGAAAATTTTCGGGCCGCTCAATGTGGCCAGTGTCCAAGTTGAACAGCCACACACCATCGCGGCCACTCCCACGGACGTCATGCTCGGCAAGAAGCGAGCATATCGGGATGCTGGTGAAGTACACCGAGTCAGGCTTCAGCCATGCGCGATCGCCGCAGCCGTCCGTGGTCACGCACAGCGTCTGGTTGAAGTCGCCGACGAGGAAGCATTGGTTGCGCAGGCGTGTCGCCGGCGTCCACGGCGACCGGGGGCTCGGGTCGTACCGCTGCAACCGCATGTGGAGAGCGCCGTGATCGGTGGCCTCGCTCGACACCATGTGGAGAGCGCCGTCGCCGGAGAAGGCGAGATGGTGGGTGCAAAGACGAGAGAAGACGCCGTAGAATCGTGGTGTTGTGGACCAGAACTTGGCAATCTGCACCGGTGAAGGGGACGGCACAGCCATGTCGACGACCCACAAGTGACGCTCATATGTTGCGGTGATGTAGTAGAACTTGCCGTCGTGATACGCGACGTCCAGCCGAGGAACAAAGGAGCCGCCGCCGCCGCGTTCGTCACAGTCCTCGATCTTGGCGTACGCGCACCAGCCCTCGCTGCCAGCCCTGGCGAAAGCGATGCCGAAGCTGGCAGGGACACGCGAGCGAGTCACGCCCACCACAGCCACGGCGAAGCTCTGCTCGGTGGGCTTGGGGGAGAAGGCCACCTTCTGGACTGCTGTGGACAGCACACGCTCGACGACTTCAGAGTCGTGGTGGGCCGGGGGCATGGAGCTGACCCGACCAACGGCCGGCATCTCGACCCGCGTCTCCGTAAGCGGGTTCACCAGCGAGATCCGCAAGGTATGGTCAGCGCCGATGTACGCGCCGGCGAGCCAGCCGCCGTTGGAGCCGACGCAGCGTAGGCCCGCGCCGCCCGGCGGCGTCCAACGGAACACGTGCTGGGTCGGGATCGAGATGAGGGTAAAGGACTTGCTGCAGCCGATGTTGTCCGGGATAACCACCCACGGTGGCGGCATCCGCACCAGGCGTCCTGGATCTTGGACGACGTCCGCGGCTGCCCGCCACGAGCGGCACACGGCGCGGAAGCAGATGCGGCCATGGACGGCGAGGAGTTGGAACACGCATATCAGGAGATCGTCGTGCAGGCCAGCCCACCGATCGTGCGGCGGACCGGTCGTCATTGCTGGTGGCTGTGTCGCGGAGGCGTATGCAGCGTGAGTTGTGTTCTCCCGATCGATGGACTCGGGCGCGGCTCCGTCTCGCCCGCGTGCGCTTGCGAGGCAACTCAACTCGGGCTCGCTCTCCGGCGCAACGCGGCGATCTCGATCGAGTCGGCCGGGCAGGCAGTCGTCCTCGTCGCTAATGCTGGCGGAGCCCTCTCCTCTACTCTGATGCGTCAAGCGAAACCAACCACCGCTTGGTAGGTAACAAGGAACCTGCATATACTTGCTCGGTTCTTGATTGAGCCGACGTGGCGACGGCAACGGACTCTGTGTAGATAAAGATAGCTGCAACAGTTCCAACAAACTTGGGCTCAATCTCTGCGCTTACCCGATCGGTGAGATCTGGTACTCCGTTTACGTTAGACTCGCCTATTTATCCCAGGCTTTTTCGTTCTCCTCCCCTTCCGCTTACCTAAATTTTGCAAACGCCGTGGTGTTCTAGTTCTAGCTAGGCGCGTGTCGCGGAAGTCAGACTCTAGATCGGATGTACAGAGTCGGATCTAGGAGTTCCACGTGGCATGGTGGAGTTTGAGTCGAATCATCTAATAACGATGTTCACAATTTATTTTTTAATGTACATTACGTGCTTAAGCAAAAAAATACAATAACCGTAAAATAAAAATCATCTGATATAGAAAAATTATTTGCACAGTTATTATTTACATTCTAATTGTCCTCTTTAATTCCAACTTTCAATATCAATCCTCGTGTTTTCTTTCTACTTCGCCTCTCATTTTACTCCGATGATAGATTATATAGCCTTGCGAGCTGCGTGTTCTATACAATGCGTAGAACTTTGATTCATGCAGTCTTCTGGGCGCAAGTATAATGCACTTGTAGGTGAATATGCCAAGAAACAGAAAAACGAGGCTACAAATTGCGGTATAACGCACAACTCTCCAGCGACCAAGACATGGCACGCTCATACACATCACTCCACTCAATTCAAAATTAATAGCATTCAGATACACCAAAACTTCTGCACATTCTCAGCAGCGCATAGGCATGTGAAGATGCAGATCTGAGGATGTACTAACTAAATGATTCTGCAACCTTATACCTTTTATTTCTCTGAAGGGGGAGGCCTTCAGGGGGTCGCCCGCAACCTTATACCTTTTATTTCTCTGAATGGGGAGGCCTTAGGGTTAGGGGGCGAGGCGACATATAAAAACATCTTGACAACGGCATCCCCCATGTGTCGAGATTAATACATCATATCAAAATTGCAATATTTGATACACAGGCATGAAGGAAAATTATAACAGCCCTCATTTGTCAAGACGTGTGTATCTCTGTGATCTTTAGTCACACTGCTATAGAGATGAAAGAATAGCTGCCATTTTGGGAAACGGTATATCATTCCTAATGAATGTCAGAAGTTGGTTAAAATTCTGTCTTTTGACAAACCGTCAGCAACAAGAACTCTAGTAATTTCCTGCAACATAATATATACAGCATCAGTAAGTACAGAAGTCACCCAATTCATAAGATGGATACAACAACAACCAAGCATTTGTCCCAATTCATAAGGATGGATACTTTTACTAAATGGTGTCTATGCTAACTTCCACGTGTAGACAAAATGGTGCGCCTCAATTTAGAAACTATCAACTACGGATACCGAATCATAGAATAATTTGTGAGCGGCAATGGTATACTGATGTACAACAGTGTATTAAAATATGATGTGTTGATGTGACAAACAAACGTAAATGATCGAGTAAAAGCTGGTCTCTAACATTAGAACGTTTTTTATGCTTACAAGTCTAAAACAAGAAAACACCATAGCGTCAGAAGTAAGAAAATAACTCTAAAAAGTGGCTGCTTCCCAGCTAGCGTCCTGCTCCGCGTATCGGCGGGAGCTCCTCCAGGCAGGACTGCTGTGGGTCTTCACCAGCTCATCACCATAGTAAATGTAGATCTTGCAGCTCCACTCCGTCCTGTCGGGGCGCTGCACTCCAGTGGTGTGGTAGGAGAGCGAGAGGCTGTGGTGACGGTAGCCAGCCTCGCGGAGTATGGCCCGAAGGCGGAGTCGCAGTCGTCCTGCAGCCCTGCCGTCAGAACGGATCACCACGGGGTGACGGGGGTCAACGGCTGGAGAGCGACCGGCCAGCCTACGCGGGGGCACAAGTCCACCGGTCGATTTACGGGGGGTCGTCTTGGTGCGGACCATCTACAAATTTTGAAAACAGGAGAGTGTCAGTAACAAAACATATAAATAAAGGAGTAAATAAAACAAGTAGACAAGGTAGGAAGTACAAAGCAATTTTATAAATTACTTTTTAGAATATAATAGGGTCCTAAGTCATCCCTTTCTAACTAGGCTTGCGTCCTACGGGCAACACGGCTCTGATACCACTTTGTCACACCCGGTCCCAACAAGACAACCGGATGGCTTCCACATGTATGCCAGGATCGATTCTCATCATACATGTATAGACGAAAGTGTAATATCATTTATTACAAGCCATGTTCGAGTACATAAATGTCTTACAATAATGACCCGTAGGTCTAAAATAAGATTACAGAGCAAAACAGCGGTAAAAGTAAACTAGTGCGGCTCCATGCACAGGTGTTGCCCGGGGGTTGCGCCAGCCTAGAACGTCTCCTCCGGATCAGCGAAGAAGTCTTCGTTCTCCACCTCTTCTCCATTATAGACTGAGAAAAGATAAGCAACAAGCAAGTTTGAGTACCAACGGTACCCAGCAAGTGGGAAAGAGATGACATGTGGGTTTATAGAAAGGAAGGCCAACTTTGGGTTAAGCACTACAGCATTACATCCTATCCTTAGCTTTCATTAGCACCTACTTCTAGGTGTGTGAACCCAACCATAACCCATTTGTAATCCAAGTCCCAACCAACCATCCAATCCAAACCACCATTCCGAGACATTGGCTAATTATGAATTGGACACCAAGCCGCTCTTGTCCGTGAGCACGGCTGTCATGACAGTTTCTAAATCTCTGCAGAGAATGTACCCTTTACCCACAAGCCGTGATTTCATCCCCTGTTGCCAGGTGGACTAAGGAAACCTCCCTGATGCCCGTGGTCACGAACCACATTGCACACTTCCTTTGGTGTGAGGCCAGGAGATCACTACGAGGTCTTTACAAAGGATTCTCCCGACGCGTACTAGCCCTCTGAGGTTTCACCCCTGTACAAAAGTGTGAGCCGTTACACCACGACTCAACACCCCAGTTGCCCCCTCTTGAGCCATGCGGATCCCAAGGCAGTACACCCTGAACCAATTCCCCACACTATCCAACCACTAATACTACGCCGGGAGAGGCCTAATTAATTGACCAAGCTGCCCCATACTCAGTCTTGTGGCGATACTGTAAGGCTTAGTGGCTTCTCCATAAACCGGTCCTTAGAATCCGGCAAAGTCCATACCCCAAAACCCGGGTCTCGTGCGTACTGCACCATACCAAACAAAACCAACCCGCCGGATTCCTATCCACTACAATTCATATCACCATATCTCAACAAACCAATCACAACAATTAATGATAGAACATGTAATGTAGAGATATTTCCCTCCCAAATACTAAGCATGGCTAAGCGTAAAGAAATAACAACATCTACCCAAGCCAACCCGGGGACAAAGAATTATATGGAAGGATACAGTAAATAGGATTCAATTTATTAAGCATGCAGCTAATTAAAACTTAATAAAACAGGTGCAACATGGTCAAAGAACTTGCCTTCTTCGGAGTGTGGGTCGGTGAAGTGGTAGTCCTGAAGATTGTAAGTCGGCTCGGGAACCGACTCTATACACATCATCGCATGCGGAACGGAAAGTGGCAGCACACAATAAGAACAAGAGAATAAATGCACACCACAAATAAACACAAAAGAAAACCTACGCAATTACGTCGCTAACACTATGTCCTTAGTAAGACTTCATTTAGTGGTGTGGGTTTTAGTGTTTATATGGGCTCATTAGGAAATTCAACAAGATCAGCAAATTAAATGCATTATTTTACCCTAAAGAGTTTAGGAAATAATTAATAAAATAATACCCTAAGTAATTTGTGCAAAAAGAGAGAGTTCACATGTGATTTTATGCAATTATCAATTAATATAGGGGTTTTTATGCAAAACAGACATGATCAGTGGCCTAGAAATATTTTATAACATCACCAGGGGTTAAATCATAATTTACAGAGGCTAAAAATATAATTTATGGTGAAAACAGGGGCTAAAATGATTTGTTTAATCAATTTAACAGTGCTGACAGAATTTAATTAAAGTCCAGGGGCTAGCTCATAAATTTCAGGACCTATCTGTAATTAATTTAAATTCTGCGCAGGGGTCTACGTGCAAAAGGGCCAACGGCCATAACTGCATTCAATCTGGGCCGTCGGATCTAGAGTGGGCGGCCCAGAATTAAAATGGCCGAAGGGGTATGCCCCCTTCTAATCTCGGTCGTCGGCCTCAGATCGACGGCCGAGGATGGGCCACGTCGCCCCAGGGGCGGCGCGCACCCAGGGCGCGGCGGCGCGCGCGCCAGGCCCATGGCGCACGGCGGCGGGGTCGCCGGAGATAGGCCGGAACGGCCAAATCGGCGCCAATTGCCTCGGGGCTAACACGGAAAATGAAGAGGGGGATCGGGGGAGCTCACCGAGGGGGTTTTTGGGTCTTGACATCGGGCGGAGGGGCGTCGGCGACGTCGAGAGGCGGCGGACTCCGGCGGTGCTCGTCGGGATCGGTGAAGCGGCGACCAATTCCCCGAGCGACGATGTCCGGCGGGTTCCTAGCGCCACGGAGAACACGGTGAGCAAGAGATCGAGGGAGGAAATCGGTCGGTGCGTCGGGAACGGCGGCGACATACCTTGCACGGCGGCGGCTAGGTTTTGGGGCTTCGGGGAAGGGGAATTCGGGGGGCGCCGGCGGAATTTATAGGGGGGGGCGAGGGCGGTGAAGAGGGGAAAGGGATCCCCGACGATGGAAGGCGACAAGGGCATTGATGGGCGGGGATTTCTTGCCGGCGATTTGAACCGGGGCGGAGTTTTCGGGCGGTGTCGGGCGCGGCGTCGGGAGGAAGAAGGAAAGGGGAGGGGAGAGGCTGACCGGCGGGGTCCACGCGCAGAGAGAGAGGAAAGGGAGGGGGAGGCGCGGCTGGGCCTTGGGCCGGCGGGGAGAAAAGGGAAGGGGAGGGGGGGAAAGTGGGCTGGGGCGGGGTTAAGGCCCAGGGTGGGTTTTTCTTTTCTTTTTCTTTTTGTTTTCTTTTTCCTTTTTCATTCTTTTGCAAAATTTGAATTGTTATTCAAATTCAAACGAATTCTAGCGCATTTTGAAATTGAATTTTCACTCAAATGCAACCATACATGATGCATCCCTAGTCTTTTTCTTTTGTTTTTAAATTTTTGAAAATTTGGGTGTTACAACTCTACCCCCCTTAAAAGGAATCTCGCCCCGAGATTCGGACGTCCTAAGAGAAGAGATCGGGAAACTCGGCCTTGAGGTCTTCTTCTCTCTCCCATGTTGCTTCTGCCTCCGAGTGATGTTTCCACTGCACTTTGCACATGCGAATCGTCTTGTTTCTCATGACACGTTCTGATGTTTCTAGAATCCTGACTGGTCGTTCTGCGTAGGACAGATCCTCTTGCAAATCCACAGCTTCCATGGGTAACTGTTCCTCTGGTACTCTTAAGCATTTCTTTAGTTGCGACACGTGAAACACATCATGCACATCCGACAGTTGAGAAGGTAGCTCGAGACGATAGGCCACTTCTCCTCTTCTCTCCAATATCTTGAACGGACCAATGTAACGGGGTGCTAGCTTTCCCTTCATTTTGAACCGTCTTAGACCTCTTACTAGTGATACCTTGAGATATACAAAGTCACCTACCTCAAAGGTTAGATCACGACGTCGAGCATCTGCGTAACTCTTTTGCCTTGACTGTGCCGTTTTCAGATTATTCCGGATCTCTTGCACCTGTCGCTCGGCCTCTCTGAGTATCTCCGGTCCAAACACTTGACCTTCTCCAGTCTGATTCCAGAATAACGGTGTCCTGCACTTTCGCCCATAAAGTGCCTCAAACGGGGACATCTTGAGACTAGCTTGGTAGCTGTTGTTATAAGAGAACTCCGCGTAAGGAAAGTTTTTGTCCCAACTCTTGCTATTCTTCAGGGCACATGCTCGCAACATATCCTCCAAGATTTGATTGGTGCGTTCTGTCTGACCATCCGTCTACGGGTGATACGCTGAGCTGAAATTCAGACGAGTGTCCATTGACTCATGTAGCTTCTGCCAGAATCTCGAGGTGAACTGGGTACCTCGATCCGACACTATCTTCTTTGGGACACCGTGTAAACATACAATTCTTGCCATGTATAATTCTGCCAACCGCGAACCATTGTAACTTTCTTTGACCGGAATGAAGTGAGCGACCTTGGTCAACCGATCCACAACAACCCATATGGAGTCGTATCCGGACTGTGTCCTTGGCAATCCCATGATAAAGTCCATACTTATCTCTTCCCATTTCCACTCGGGTATCTTGAGTGGTTGAAGTAGTCCAGCAGGTCTCTGATGTTCCGCCTTAACCAACTGACACGTGTCACACAAAGCCACGTATTCGGCCACATCACGCTTCATACCAAGCCACCAGTATCTATCCTTAAGGTCTTGGTACATCTTGGTACTCCCAGGATGGATAGAGTAGTACGAGTCGTGGGCTTCTCTCAGTATCAACTCTCGGATCCCCTTAACATTCGGCACGCATATCCTCTTTCCTAACCACAGGGTTCCATGTTCATCTTCCCTAAAATCCGAAGCTTTTCCAGCCTTCATCAGCTTCTTAAGTTTTTGAATCTTCTTATCCCCTTTTTGGCCTTCTCTAATATCTTGTTCCAGCGTGGAGTCCACTTCCATAACTACTGCATCTGCATTAGCCACTATGCACAGGTTTAGTCTTGCAAACTCTTCACATAGCTGCGGTTGATAAGCCGAGATTGTCATGCTGTTACATTGGGTTTTCCTACTCAAAGCATCTGCGACCACATTCGCCTTCCCAGGGTGATAGTTGATCCCGACATCGAAGTCATTAATGAGCTCTAACCACCTTCGTTGGCGAAGGTGTAGGGATCGAATGCCCAAGAGGGGGGGGGTGAATTGGGCTACTTCAAATTTTAAGTCAATTTAAAGCTTAAGTGAAATCTAATTCTCTAAGCAAACCAATAGTGCAATTAAGAGAATTAAGTGCGGAATTGAGAATTGCGTAATCGTAAAGGAGTAGGGAGGAGGAATGCAAACGCTCGAAGACACGGGGACACGTCGATTTTTCCCGTGGTTCGGTGAGATCACTAGGATCCACCTACGTCCACGTTGTGGCACCCACCTAAGGGTATCGCCACTCCCAAGTCACCGAGACGAGGGAATCCACTAACTTCCTCCGTTTGCCATCCTTGGCAAGGTGGAGCTCAAGCCTTGTACAACTTCGATCCTCCGGGCTTCCACAATGGTCTCGGCAAGCTCCGGAGCGATCTCTTCACTCTCCTCTTGATACAATGGTGAGTGCAATCACCAAGAATGCACTTCCTCACGGCTCTCCCTACTCTAGAGTCTCCACTCACCCAGAGAGGACGCACACAAGCTTAACTCTAAGAGGAACTAGCCTATATCTTGAGGTGTGAAAGGGTTACAAGAGTGTGAAAATGAGTATTCTAAGTCTTGGACACTTGGGGAATGTGTAGTGGTGCTCTTGTTGTCCAGTCACTTCGAAATTACTGGTGGGAGGGGGTTAAATACTCAGCCCAACCGAATTAGCCGTTGGAAAAGTGGGCTGATTACTTTTTCTGTGTACATCGGATGATCCGATGACCCCCTTTTATGAGCATCGGTCTAATTTAGATTAGCTGACGTCATTCTGTCAGAAATGACCGTTATTGGACCGATGCTTCACCTCCTTCATCATCGGAGGCTCCGATGAATAGATCTTCAATCTGGTTGAGCTGATAATTTGCTTCTGTTGTAATCGACCGATGTGCATTTGCCTTCAACATCGGATGATCCGGTGTTCAGTCCTTCAGAACACTTCAGAAAATTTGCTTACTGTTGTATTCATCCGATGTTCACTTGATACACATCGGATGATCCGGTGTGTACTTCATTCTGAGGTCTTCTTCTTCTGTTGAGTCCAAATCGACCGATGCAGTCATTCTTCAGATCACCAGATGATCCGGTGTGTACAATTTGTTTCCTTCGAGTTGAGTTGGACTGATCTTTTGGATTTTGGACTTGTGACCTCTTGAACACTTGTTTGTATGGCTCTTCTGATGGATATGAAGCTTCTTGTGTTGCCAATTTTGATAAGGTTGCGTCGTTGTACGAGTTCTTCATTTGTTTCCGATTAACCCCTTAGGTTAGTTCGTTGAGGGGTCTCCTTTTGCATCCAATGAGCAGTAGATGACATTTATGATTGATTGATAGACGTTTGATTCATTGTACATGAAACCTCGCATCCACAAACTCATTAGTAGCAAATAACGGTTGTCATTAATCACCGAAACCGTACCTCGTGGGGGCCTAGATGCTTTCAATCTCCCCCTTTTTGGTGATTGATGACAACACAACGAGTAGAGCATAAAAGTAATGGAATTTGAAACGCAAACGCAATGCTCATAAAGAAATGTAATTGGAACAACATGCAACACAAGGAGCTCGAAGGCTCAAACAGTGATCAAATATAAATCATAAGAGTGAAGTAGCATGCTAAATTACAAATAGTAGCAAATGATAACAATCAAGTCTCAAAAAGAAGCAAATAACAAGACTGAAAGCAAAAAGATAACTAGCACTCCCCCTAAGCCCAAGACACTCCCCCTAACTCTAACTCTTCTCCCCCTTTGGCATCAAGACACCAAAAAGGGAAGAGAAGTACCTAGGACTCCGGAGCTCTCGGGGCGACGGTGAAGCCGACGACGTCGGCGGTGTCGGAGCTGCTCGAGGTAGACGTCGCCGGAGCTGGTGCTGGAGCGGGAGGAGCCGGAGGTGCTGACGTGGCTGGAGCTGGAACTGCTGGTGGAGAACGCACGGCCGGGAGAGGTGAGAACTGGAACGACACCGTCGAAGCCAGCAGTGGAGACATGCTGTAGCTCGGGATCGGCGACGCCGGTGCTGGAACTGAAGCTGGAGCCAGAGGAGGTGCTGCTGGAGGCTGACTAAGACCGGTGTGCTGTGGCGGAAGGGCTATCCCGGTCTGCTGATAGAGGTTGGTGATCAACCCCAGGATACCCATCATCGCCTGCTGGGTCTGCTGTTGCTGGTCCAGTGTCCTCCGGTGCATCTGGTCCACCAGACTCGTGAACCGGTCCGTGTCCTCACGCCTCTGGCGGGCCATCTCTAGCTGCATCTCTGTCTGCTGCCTCTGAAGCTCTGCGAGCCGCGCAGCCTGCTCTGCCCTGGCCTGCTCAGCAGCGAGCCTGTCCTGGCGCTGCTGCTCGATCATCTGCTGAAGAAGCGACGTCAGCTCAGACGGCTGCGTCACCTGCGCCTCGGACACAGGAGGTGGTGTCGGTGGCGGAGCAGCTGATCCTCCGGCCTCGGCGTCGTGCTGCCTCGGTGAAGGTGGAGGAGGAGGGAAGTACTCCTCGACACTGTCGTCTGTGTCGCTCTCGGACCAGACGTGCTGTAAGTCTCCACCTTGAGCTTCTGCCTCAGCCAGACGCTCATCTTCCTTCTCGAGGTCAGACCAATCCTCCTCAGTCAAGCGCGCCCTGACCTGGCGCTCAACTGGACGACCAAGACGGCGGTCTCCAGGAGCGGACGCACGGTAGTGGCCGAAGCGGGTCACGCTCTCGTCAGCAAGCCGGGCCTGTGCTGAATGTCCCTCTGGCACCACCATAGAGCAAATGAAGCTAATCCAGTGCCCATAGACCATCTGCCTCATCATGCCCACTCCATCTGTAATAACGTCCTCCATCTCGCAGAGAAGTATGTCTATGATATCAAAATCCATCCCGTTCATTATGTAGAACAGGAGGGTCTGCTGGAGACTCGTGAACCCCTCTAAGTATCCTGACCTCGGCAGGAGCGTGCGGCGCAAGGCGAGGTGCACAATGCGCGCAGCTGGGGTCAGGAGTGCTGGGACTCTCGGCTGATCTGGAGAGAACGTGGGGCCAAACAAGGAGCGGATCTCATCCAGCTGAGGTGCTACCCCTCCAGTAAGTGGCCTCCTCGGTGGATCTGCCTGCCCATAGACCTTCTCGTGAATGCTAGTGTCGTGCAGGTCCAAGCCAAGGATGTGCCCCAAAGTCTGCCTCGTGAGATGGTAGTGCTGACCATTGAACATGAAGGCAATTGATCTTCTGCCCTCTGAGATGTATAGGGTCGCGTAGAAGACACGGACCCACTCTTCCACATAGGCACTCCTCTCATAGTCCAGTAGCTCCACCAAGCCTCTGTACCTTTCAAAGAAGGGGCGGATCTCAGTCTCCGCTGCCACTGCAAGCTGCCTCCAGTCCAAGTGGTTGTGCTGAAAGAGCTTGTGCCCCCAGCGCTTGTAGGTCTCATAGAGAGACGCCTGGGTGACAGTCCAGAAGCGACTGTCAACAAGCAGCTCTCGGGGCTGTGGGAACCACTCCTCAAGAAGAACACTCCATCTGAGCTTCCGGAGTTGCTTCGCCTTCATCTTCCGGTAGTCCACAAGACGGACTCCTTCACGGACCAGGACGGCCGTGTCCATCTCATGGATGTCCCTCTCAGCCTCCCTGTCCTCACGTCGGTCGGCGGCCGTCGGTCTCGGACGAGGAGCAGCCTCGACATGACCCCCACGCGTCCGGGCTGAGCGCCGGCGGACGAGGGGCTCAACGGGCTCCTCTTCGGCGTCGGAGTCGTCGACCACTGGAGGCGGCCTCGGACGGGCCTCACGGATCCTCAAGGAACCCCCACGGTCGCGCTCACGCTCCTCGGCGGCACGAGCGGCCATCAAGGCCTTCTTCTCATCCTTCGAAAGTTTCCGCTTTTTCGCGGCGGGCTCCGCGATAGCCTTGCCTTTGCCTTTGCGATCACGGGCCATCTTCAAGAAATTCGAGAGCAAGGGTTAGCGAAGAGATGACGGGAACAATGAAGGACGTCGCGCTGCACGGAACAAACCTCGTCGACGAAAAGACACGAGATCGATGAAAGGCGACGAACGGCGACGATGGATGGCTCGGGCGAGAAACCCTAGCAGGGAGAACTGCCGGCGGTGGAGGCTGGTGAAGGAGGTGGTGGCGGCGACTAGAGGAGAAGCGGCGGCGGCGCCCTGGAGGGGCGGCGGCGGCGGCGCGTGGGGAGGCAGCGGCGGCGGTGCTGCGGGTGGAGCACGGCGGCGGCGGCGCGAGGGAAGGGCGGCGGCGCGCGGGAGAGGTGGCCGGCGGCGGTGGCGCGAGCAGGGGATGGCGGCGGCGGCCGGCGGCGGCGCTGCAGGCGAGGGAGAGGCGGCGGCGCGTGGAGAGGCGGTGGTCGGCGGCGGCGGGAGCACGGGGTGTCGGGGAGAGAAGGGGTCGGGCCGGCGCGCGGTTTTAAATAGTGGGGCCCAAACCCTAGCCGTTTTTCAAACACCGGATGGACCGATGATATATGCAGTGAACATCGGTCAATTGCAACAGTAAGGATATTCAAGAATTGCTGTTGACATCGGATGAACCGATGATTAGGGTTTTGAACATCGGTCGAATAGCACAGTAAGGGTGTTCAACCGAGTGATATTGACACCGGATGATCCGACGTTGGAGGGAGGTAGACATCGGTTGAAAGGATTACAGCTCCAGAAGAGTGAACATCGGATGGACCGATGTTTTCCAGGATGAACGCGTCGGATCATTTGAGGTTCTGACAGAGTTGGGCTTTGAGGATTGAACACCTATTTGACCGATGAGAGATTAACAGGGGCATCGGATTATCCGATGACAACAGAACGAGAACATCCCATATATGTCCTTTGACCAAACAACCAATCAAAGAGAAACACATGTCTTAGGACTTTTTGGGCAACCCCTTACCCCTCAAGAGGCTAATATGCCAATAACTTGGCTAGTCCTTAATGCAAATGGAACACCGAGAAAAAAATGGAGGAAAAATATCCAAAGAAAATGTAAGGCCCATGCTTTGTGAGGTAGAGTATGGAAACTTCTATCTCATTAACGCATGTTCCTTTAGAATTTTGCTCTTTCCACATCATATGAGTTGAGATATTGCATTTCAAACAAGTCTCCTTCTCATGATGTGGGTTCCCCTTTGTGACAATCTACCGTATGCAATGTCAAACAAGATAATGCAAAATATTAGATGAATGCAAGTCAATATGACAGGAATCATGCAAGGCATAAAATAAATCTATCTTGCCAAGTTTAAGCCTGCCAAAGGCTTACTCAGGGAAAACTATTTCTAGCTCGCCCCTATCCTTTGGGAGTTAGGCAAGATCTATATGACATGCAACCTTACATGAACATGGCAATTTACATGACGTTAGATGCATCTAGCACATTTAACTCACTTCTAAGCCTAGAAAAAGTTTTCTCATCAAGTGGTTTGGTGAAGATATCCGCCAATTGTTCTTCGGACCTAACACCTTGCAAAGAGATTTCTCCCTTAGCCTCATGGTCCCGTAAGAAGTGATGGCGAATATCATTGTGCTTAGTGCGGGAGTGTTGAACGGGGTTTCTAGCTATCTTAACCGCACTTTCATTGTCACAAAGGAGAGGCACACAACCAAACTTAATTCCAAAGTCCAAAAGGGTTTGCTTCATATATAGGATTTGGGCACAACAAGCACCGGCCGCTATATACTCCGCCTCCGCGGTGGACAAAGCCACGGAATTTTGCTTCTTGCTTGACCAAGAAACTAGGGAACGCCCAAGTAAGTGGCAACCCCCGGAGGTACTCTTGCGGTCTACACGGCATCCGGCAAAGTCCGAATCCGAGTAACCTAAGAGATGAAAACTAGCGTTCTTGGGGTACCACAAACCTACACTTGGGGTATGCTTGAGATACCGAAGTATCCTAAAGACCGCCTTCTTGTGCGATTCTTTAGGTGCCGCTTGAAAGCGAGCACACAAGCACACACTAAACATAATATCGGGCCTAGATGCGGTAAGATATAGCAATGAACCAATCATGGAACGGTAATGAGATTGATCAATAGATTTACCGTCCATGTCCGCGTCGAGATGACAATTTGTCGCCATTGGAGTGCTTCTTGAGCTACAATCTCCCATCTCAAATTTCTTCAAGAGGTCCTTAGTGTACTTCTCTTGATGGATGAAGGTCCCCTCTTGAAGTTACTTGATTTGAAATCCTAGGAAGAAGTTGAGCTCTCCAATCATTGACATCTCGAATTCCCTAGACATCATTTTGCCAAACTCATGGCTAAGAGCTTTGTTAGTTGAGCCAAAAATAATATCATCGACATAAATTTGACAAAGAAATAAGTCTCCGTCGATGTCCTTGGTGAAGAGTGTAGTGTCCACCCTCCCAATCTTGAAACCTTGCATGACGAGGAAGTCCCTTAAGCGCTCGTACCATGCCCTTGGAGCTTGCTTGAGTCCATAGAGTGCTTTGTTTAGCCTATAGACATGGTTAGGGTTTCTTGGGTCCTCAAACCCGGGAGGTTGCTCAACAAACACAAGTTCATTAATATAGCCATTGAGAAATGCACTCTTAACATCCATTTGATAAAGCATGATATTATGATGAGAAGCAAAGGCAAGGAGTATGCGGATAGCTTCTAACCGTGCTACCAGGGCGAATGTCTCCCCAAAATCCAAACCTTCAACTTGAGCAAATCCCTTCGCCACAAGCCTAGCTTTGTTGCGGACCACCACGCCATTCTCATCTTGCTTGTTGCGGTAGACCCACTTCGTTCCAATCACATTCTTGTCCTTGGGTCGCTCCTCCAACACCCAAATTTCATTGCGGGTGAAGTTATTGAGTTCCTCTTGCATAGCCATCACCCAATTGGAGTCTTGGAGAGCTTCCTCAATGCTTTTGGGTTCTACACACGACACAAAAGAGTAGTGCTCACAAAAAGATGCAACATGACGTGAACGAGTACTTACTCCCCGTGAAGGACTTCCAATGATTTGATCCATTGGATGTGCCTTGGAGATGCGCCCATGTCTCATCAACGGTTGTGAGTCACTTGGTGGTGATGAAGCATCTTGCTCGTCTTGTGGTTGGACTTCATCTTGGACTTCATCTTCTTCTTGGTGTTGTGTGGCTTGTTGGTCTTGCATAGGCAATGGATCATCTTTGTCTTCTTCTTCATCCACTTGAGGCGTCATGGAGGTGTTGATGTTCGGACTTGAAGCTCCCCCTTGATCATGGCTCTCCTCAACTTCGGGCTTGATGTCTCCTATGGTCATGTTCTTCATAGCTTCTCGTAGAGGCTCATCATCTATATCATCATGACCAAAACTCTCCTCTTGGGAGCCATTAGTCTCATCAAACTCAACGTCACAACTTTCTTCAACTAACCCGGAGGTTTGGTTGAATACTCGATATGCCTTTGAGTTTGACGCATAACCAAGGAAAATACCAACATCGCACCTTCTTTCAAACTTACCAAGTCTTTTCTTGCGGTAGATGTAGCACTTGCATCCGAAGACCCGGAAGTAGGAGATGTTGGGCTTTCTCCCAATGAGGAGCTCGTAGGGAGTCTTTTGGAGAAGTCGATGAAGGTAGACTCTATTTGCGGCATGGCATGCCGTGTTGATCGCTTCCGCCCAGAACTTCTCCGACGTCCCATAATCATCAAGCATGGCTCTCGCGAGGGTGATTAGTGTCTTGTTCTTTCTCTCAACAACACCGTTTTGTTGAGGGGTGTATGTAGCCGAAAATTCGTGCTTGACTCCTTCATGGTCACACCACTCCCCAATATTGTAGTTCTTGAACTCGGTGCCGTTGTCACTCCGGACCTTGATGATGGGAAGTTGGAATTCCCGTTGAGCTCGTTTTGCAAAGGTCTTGAAGACTTCCGGGGTTTCACCCTTGTCACCTAAAAACAAGGTCCAAGCATAGCGAGAGTAATCATCAACAATAACGAGACAATAGAGATTACCGCCAAGGCTTTGGTAGGTGGACGGTCCGAAGAGGTCCATGTGAAGTAGTTCGAGCGGCTTGGAGGTAGACACCATTGTCTTCATCGGATGGTGCGAAGCCACTTGCTTCCCGGCTTGACATGCGCTACATAGCTTGTTCTTTTCAAACGTCACGTCCTTTACGCCGGTTACCATCCCTAGCTTGAAGGACTTCTTGAGCTTGCTCATTCCTATGTGAGCAATCCTCCGATGCCATAGCCACCCCAAACTTGTCTTGGTGAAAAGACAAGTGGTTAGGCTTGCGCTCTTGTTGGAGAAGTCCACCAAATATAGATGACCATGCCTAAAGCCCTTGAATATTAGTTCTTTGCTAGCTACACTAGACACCACAACACCATCTTTGTCAAATGTGCACGTTAGTCCAAGATCACAAAGTTGAGCAATAGAGAGCAAATTAAAGCTAAGAGACTTAACGTAAAGCACATTCGAAATGGACAAGTCATTAGAAATTGCAATTTTACCTAAACCAATTACCTTCCCTTTTGAGTTATCACCAAAAGTGACTTGTTCATGATTGTCGGGGTCTTCTATGGAGGTGAACATACCATCATTGCCGGTCATGTGTTGAGTGCACCCACTATCGAGTACCCAATGTTTTCCTCCGGCTTTGTAGTTCACCTACACACATGAAGTTAGTTTTTGAGTTTAGGAACCCAAGCCAACTTAGGTCCTTGTATGTGTGATACAAGTGATTTTGGGACCCAAAGTTGCTTGGGGAGCTTCCCCTTCATGCCCTTGATGTTTTTGCCAATGAACTTCGCCTTCACCTTTCCACCTACTTTGCTCAATAGATAGTGACAATCATTGAAAGTAGATGAATAGTTAGGAGGT
Organism: Tuctoria greenei; assembly: GCA_036927565.1. Classification (NCBI taxonomy): domain Eukaryota; kingdom Viridiplantae; phylum Streptophyta; class Magnoliopsida; order Poales; family Poaceae; genus Tuctoria; species Tuctoria greenei. The sequence continues at coordinate 20,083,780 of JAYESD010000002.1, forward strand.
AATTTTGGAGAAGGACGAGTGGGAAGAGGGCACTCCCTAGTGTGATGTCCGGTGACCTCACAATGTTGGCAATAGGATCCCACTTCCTTGATGAAGCTTGTCCTAAGCTCCGGTGAGGGCACCTTCCATTTGTTGGGCATGGGGAAGGTCCCAAGTCCCCTCTTGTTGAAGCCTTTAGCTTGTTGGAAGAGGATCTCCTTGTGCTTGTCCTCTCCCTTGGAAAGTCTAGCCACACTAGTGCGGAGACTTTCGATCTCGTCCATTAGCTCCTTCTCCCTATTAGCTTTCAATGGCAAAGACTCATGCAAATTGTTAGTGGCATGTGAACTAGCGAGTGTTTTGCCATCAAGAGTTTCTTTCTTCAAGTTATTCAATTTTAGTTCCATTGCTTCATAGGAAAGACTAAGTGTCTCATGCTCTTGAACTAACTCGTTATGCTTAGCCAATAGTGCCGAGTTAGCTAAGTCAAGCTCATGGAACTCAAGCTTGATTTGAGCCTTCTCCTCCTCGATTTGCTTGACATGTGACTTGAGCGTTTCATGCTCATTAAGTATGGTGACATACTTGTCTTGCAAATCGAGGTTGGCACCCTCTAGCTTAGCGCGAGTTAGCTCAAGTGCCTTAACCTTAGCCTTTTCCCTTTTGATAATGGCATGATATTCATTAATCATAGATGCTAGTTCATCGGGAGAAAGTTCATCATCACTTGAGTCATCACATACCTTTGTGTTACCTTTCGCCATGAGGCACATAGGCGGTGGAGGAAGGGGTGAGTCATCCTTGTTGACGATAGCGAGGCTTGCCAAGTTTTCTTCCTCATCTTCACTATCATCACTTGTTTCTTCATCGGTGACCCACTCATTTGCTTCGCACATGAAGACCTTTTGAGGTCCTCTTCTCTTCCTTGGAAAGAGCTTGGTCTTCTTGCCTTTGTCAAGTTTCTTCTTTCCAAAGGTGCGCTTGGGCTTTGCATCTTCATCATCATCACTCTCTTCTAGCTTGCGATGCTTGCCCTTGTCCTTCCTCTTGTCCGGTCTTGGACAATCATATGATATGTGGCCTTGATCGCCACAATTGTAGCACGTTTTGTTTTCATCTCTCCTTGGCAAGAAGGCTTTCTTCTTGGGATCAAACGAGTATCCCTTCTTGGCAATCTTTGAGTTGAGACGTGAAAACTTCCTCATCATCAATGCAAGCTCATCATCATCATCTTCTTCACTTGTAGCTTGTTCTTCCTCACTTGAGCTAGGCTCAACCACTTTCTTCTTCTTGGTATGTGTCTTCTTGGTTGAGGCCTTGAGAGCAATGGTCTTTAATGATGATGACTCCTCCATCATTCCAAGCACACTCATCTCATGAGCATGTATCTCTCCAATGAGCTCCGAGACCTCAATGTTGTCAAGTGACTCTTTTTGGAGCATTGAGTTGATGATGTTGTACTTGGGCTTGGGAAGTAGCATGAGGATCTTGCGGTTGATGAGTCCCTTGCCAAGAGAAGCAATGTCAAGAGCATTAATTTCCTCAATGAGTACATTTAAGCGAGAAAACATTTGATTAACATTCTCATGAGGAAGCATTTTAAAATCATCATACTTGGATTTAAGCAAGTGATATTTGAGCTCTTTGACACGAGAGGAACCCTCATGGATCTCAATCAAGCAAGCCCAAATTTCACAAGCTTTCTCCTTACTAGCAATTCTAGCAAATACATCTTGACTAATGCACTCATAAATAGCATTCCTAGCCTTAGCATCCCATTTTAGTTGATCACCAATATATTCATGGTTGCCAAACCCCGCATGGGTCGCTTCCCACACTTCGGGAGAAATTGCCTCAAGGTAAGCGCGCATGCGTGCTTTCCAATAAGCAAAATTCTTGCCCTCGAAGGTAGGAACCGAACCCCCATTCTTGGCCATTTTTGCTCTCTAGCGGTGAAGCTAGAATGATCCAATGAGCAACCTCGCTCTGATACCAATTGTAGGGATCGAATGCCCAAGAGGGGGGGGGGGTGAATTGGGCTACTTCAAATTTTAAGTCAATTTAAAGCTTAAGTGAAATCTAATTCTCTAAGCAAACCAATAGTGCAATTAAGAGAATTAAGTGCGGAATTGAGAATTGCGTAATCGTAAAGGAGTAGGGAGGAGGAATGCAAACGCTCGAAGACACGGGGACACGTCGATTTTTCCCGTGGTTCGGTGAGATCACTAGGATCCACCTACGTCCACGTTGTGGCACCCACCTAAGGGTATCGCCACTCCCAAGTCACCGAGACGAGGGAATCCACTAACTTCCTCCGTTTGCCATCCTTGGCAAGGTGGAGCTCAAGCCTTGTACAACTTCGATCCTCCGGGCTTCCACAATGGTCTCGGCAAGCTCCGGAGCGATCTCTTCACTCTCCTCTTGATACAATGGTGAGTGCAATCACCAAGAATGCACTTCCTCACGGCTCTCCCTACTCTAGAGTCTCCACTCACCCAGAGAGGACGCACACAAGCTTAACTCTAAGAGGAACTAGCCTATATCTTGAGGTGTGAAAGGGTTACAAGAGTGTGAAAATGAGTATTCTAAGTCTTGGACACTTGGGGAATGTGTAGTGGTGCTCTTGTTGTCCAGTCACTTCGAAATTACTGGTGGGAGGGGGTTAAATACTCAGCCCAACCGAATTAGCCGTTGGAAAAGTGGGCTGATTACTTTTTCTGTGTACATCGGATGATCCGATGACCCCCTTTTATGAGCATCGGTCTAATTTAGATTAGCTGACGTCATTCTGTCAGAAATGACCGTTATTGGACCGATGCTTCACCTCCTTCATCATCGGAGGCTCCGATGAATAGATCTTCAATCTGGTTGAGCTGATAATTTGCTTCTGTTGTAATCGACCGATGTGCATTTGCCTTCAACATCGGATGATCCGGTGTTCAGTCCTTCAGAACACTTCAGAAAATTTGCTTACTGTTGTATTCATCCGATGTTCACTTGATACACATCGGATGATCCGGTGTGTACTTCATTCTGAGGTCTTCTTCTTCTATTGAGTCCAAATCGACCGATGCAGTCATTCTTCAGATCACCGGATGATCCGGTGTGTACAATTTGTTTCCTTCGAGTTGAGTTGGACTGATCTTTTGGATTTTGGACTTGTGACCTCTTGAACACTTGTTTGTATGGCTCTTCTGATGGATATGAAGCTTCTTGTGTTGCCAATTTTGATAAGGTTGCGTCGTTGTACGAGTTCTTCATTTGTTTCCGATTAACCCCTTAGGTTAGTTCGTTGAGGGGTCTCCTTTTGCATCCAATGAGCAGTAGATGACATTTATGATTGATTGATAGACGTTTGATTCATTGTACATGAAACCTCGCATCCACAAACTCATTAGTAGCAAATAACGGTTGTCATTAATCACCGAAACCGTACCTCGTGGGGGCCTAGATGCTTTCAGAAGGTTCAGGTCTGGCTGAGTGAATATGTACTTCAAGATTTTGTGGTCGGTGTAGATCTTTGTCCTTTTTCCGATCAGGTAGTGTCTCCATATCTTCAATGCGTGAACCACAGCTGCTAATTCCAGATCATGGGTCGGATAATTCTTCTCATGCTTCTTGAGTTATCTCGAGGCGTAAGCCACCACATGTCCTGCTTGCATCAACACACATCCCAGTCCCTGTCCGGAAGCATCACAATAGATCGTGAACTCCTTTTGCATGTCTGGCATGACCAGCACTGGGGCAGTGGTCAACCTCTTCTTCAATTGGGCAAAGCTTGCTTCACATTCCGGTGTCCACTTGAATGCGGCTCCCTTCTCGAGTAGCTTGGTTAGTGGCCGAGAGATCTTTGAAAATCCCTCAATAAATCGTCGATAATAACCAGCCATTCCCAGAAAGCTTCTGATGTGTCCCACATTTTCCGGCGTCTCCCACTTGAGAACATCTGCCAGTTTACCCAGATCTACGGATATCCCTCCTTCTGATATGACATGTCCCAACAATGATACCTGCTTCAACCAAAACTCACACTTACTGAATTTAGCATACAGTTGGTGTTCTCTAAGTTTCTTTAGTGCCAACCTCAGGTGTTCCTCATGCTCTTCTTCACACTTGGAGAATATCAGGATATCGTCAATGAATACGACCACGAATTTATCCAGGTACTCCATAAACACTTTGTTCATGAGGTACATGAAGTAAGCTGGAGCATTAGTCAACCCGAAAGACATAACAGTATACTCATAAAGACCATATCGAGTGACGAATGCAGTCTTGGGAATGTCTGATGGTCGAATCTTCAACTGGTGATAACCCGAACGAAGGTCGATCTTAGAGAATACACATGCTCCTCGTAGCTGATCAAACAGATCTTCAATCTTTGGCAGCGGATACTTATTCTTGATGGTCACTGCATTCAATGCACGATAATCCACACACAACCTTTGGGTGCCATCCTTCTTAGGCACGAAAATGACGGGAGCACCCCAAGGCGATGAACTAGGGCGAATGTATCCTTTCTCCAACAACTCGTTGATGTGATCCTTTAGCTCGGGGAACACGTCTGGGAATTCACTGACAACACGGATCTCTTCAGTGACCTCAGTCTGATTTAGCCTGATCCTCTGTGTTGGAGCTTGATCTGGATAGAACTCTACCTTGGTACCATCGGGGTGGGTCAAGGAGACTGTTCTTGTGGCGCAGTGGATCACCCCATGGTACTTTGTTAACCAATCCATTCCCAGGATAATATCTAGCCCTTGAGATTCCAGAACAATCAGGTTTGCTGGGAAAACTACCCCCCTTATGTCTAGCCTTACATTAGGGCATACTTGCCGGGTTATCATTTCTCCCCCAGGGGAGTGAACTATAAGTTGGTGAGTCATTAAATGCACTACCATGTCATGCCTCCTTATGAATTCCTTAGATATGAACGAATGCGTAGCACCAGAATCAAACAACACTGTAGCTAGATGAGAGTCGGCAGGGAACGTACCAACAACCACATCTGGTGCATTGTGTGCCTCCTCAAGTGCCACGTGGTTGACTCTCCCACGTGTGGGTTGCTGCAGCTGCTTCTTCGGGCAACGGTTGGCGAAATGCCCCATCTCACCACAGTTATAACACTGCACCGCCGCATTGTTACCTTGGGATCTGTTACCTCCTTGAGGGTTCTGTTGCGGCTGGCCATTAGGGCGGGGTGCTGGAGCTGCTGGGCGAGGGTGTTGCATTGGTTGGCGTGGAGGTTGTGGTGGTTGGCGCATCTGCTGGTTGTATGGTGTGGGCGGCCTGTAGGAGGAGTTTGGGTACCTTTGTCCCAGTTGAGGGTTCATAGGGCGAGCCATAGGTGTCGTAGGTTGAGGGGCATAGCGAGGGCGCACATTATTCCCAGAACTGTGTGCTTGAGCCAGCTTCCTCTTCCTGTCATCATCATCCAGCTCCTTCTTGGTCCTTTCCACTTCAAAGGCCTTGTCCACCAACTTATGGAAACTGCTGTAGTCACTGGAGACCATCGCGAACTTCAGCTCCTTATCAAGGCCCTTCTTAAAACGAAACTGTTTCTTCGAGTCCGTGTCCACATCTTCCGGTGCATAGCGGGACAATTGTGTGAATTTGTTCAGATACTCTCGCACACTCATGCGGCCTTGCTTTAGCATGAGAAATTCTTCACGTCTCGCCTGGATCTCTCCTTCGGGCACGAAATGACTGCGAAAGTAATTCTTGAACTCGTCCCATGTGATATTATCCGGGTCCTGATGGGCTTCAATAAAGGCAGTCCACCAATCGGCTGCAGGTCCTTGAAGCTGATGCGAGGCTAACAGGACCTTCTCTCGTCCTTCACATTGGACAATTCTCAGCTTGCTCTCAATGGTTCTCAGCCAATCGTCGGCCTCCATGGGCTCACTAGCAGTAGCAAAGGTGGGTGGATGGGTGTTGAGGAAGTCTCTCATGCGGGATCGGGGTCCTGGTGCTGGCTGTGGGTGGGGCTGATTTGGTGGGGGTGGAGGGGCTTGCTGGGCTTGCTGCATGTTGGCCACCACTTGTCTTAAATTCTGCATCATTTGCATCTGCATGGCCATCATCTGCTGCATATGATTCATCGCAGGTGCTCCACGGGCACCTCTCCCATTCCATTGCGGTAGCTGGAATCCAGCTTCATCATCACCAAGGGGCATACCACGGCCACGACCACGACCTCTTCCCCTGCCTGCCATCTGAGTACGAAGAGAGTAGAGTCTTAGGTTCTACTATAACTAGTGGAAGACTACTATGCGATACCCTTACTATATGCAAAAATCACAACAAACATGCATAAAAATGAAAATTCTTTATTAATAGCTCACTAATTAAAGAAGTATCAAAAAAGTGCGGTTGTGGACAAGTCGCCAAGGCGTTCCACAACTCACACGACACACCAAGACGAAAATCATAAAGAGAAATAACACAACTCAAGGTCACACAAGTACGTCTACGTCGCTCTTATTTAACTAATGAGGGTGTGCCTATCCTTGAGTCGTGGCAAAGGTCGAGGACTACTCGTCGTCAAGCGGAAACTCCTCCGGGTCCTCGTCGTTGTCGTCGTCGTCGTCGTCTGCGGGGTCCTCGGGGTCCTGAGGTGGTGAGGCAGCAGACGGCGGGGGTGCAGCAGACGCCACACTGGAAGGCTCCTCGTCAGAGGACTCCTCAGAAGACGACTCACGCTGGCCGCCACGGCGGTCTGGAGAGTACGGGGTCCACGTCGAGGTGTCGGACGCGTAGTCGTCAGGGTCCTCGTCGGTGATCCGACGATACCTCCTGATCACTGCCTCGTGGCGCAGGGCGAGGTCACGTCCATCCTGAATCTCCTGCGGTGCCCTCTGAAGTCGGGCACTGAGCTCGGCCACGTCGCCAACAGTCTGACGAGACTGCGGGAGGTCCAGGGGTCTCTCCACGTGCCTGGAGACAAAGCCTGCAGTGCCACTAGGACGCTGCGGAACAAAGGCGTGCAACGTGTCCTCCAGACGGAAACAGCGGGCGTGACTCCAAAAAGTGGCTGCTTCCCAGCTAGCGTCCTGCTCCGCGTATCGGCGGGAGCTCCTCCAGGCAGGACTGCTGAGGGTCTTCACCAGCTCATCACCATAGTAAATGTAGATCTTGCAGCTCCACTCCGTCCTGCCAGGGCGTTGCACTCCAGTGGTGTGGTAGGAGAGCGAGAGGCTGTGGTGACGGTAGCCAGCCTCGCGGAGTATGGCCCGAAGGCGGAGTCGCAGTCGTCCTGCGGCCCTGCCGTCAGAACGGATCACCACGGGGTGACGGGGGTCGACGGCTGGAGAGCGACCGGCCAGCCTACGCGGGGGCACAAGTCCACCGGTCGACTTACGGGGGGTCGTCTTGGTGCGGGCCATCTACAAATTTTGAAAACAGGAGAGTGTCAGTAACAAAACATATAAATAAAGGAGTAAATAAAACAAGTAGACAAGGTAGGAAGTACAAAGCAATTTTATAAATTACTTTTTAGAATATAATAGGGTCCTAAGTCATCCCTTTCTAACTAGGCTTGCGTCCTACGGGCAACACGGCTCTGATACCACTTTGTCACACCCGGTCCCAACAAGACAACCGGATGGCTTCCACATGTATGTCAGGATCGATTCTCATCATACATGTGTAGACGAAAGTGTAATATCATTTATTACAAGCCATGTTCGAGTACATAAATGTCTTACAATAATGACCCGTAGGTCTAAAATAAGATTACAGAGCAAAACAGCGGTAAAAGTAAACTAGTGTGGCTCCATGCACAGGCGTTGCCCGGGGGTTGCGCCAGCCTAGAACGTCTCCTCCGGATCAGCGAAGAAGTCTTCGTTCTCCACCTCTTCTCCATTATAGACTGAGGAAAGATAAGCAACAAGCAAGTTTGAGTACCAACGGTACTCAGCAAGTCGGAAAGAGATGACATGTGGGTTTATAGAAAGGAAGGCCAACTTTGGGTTAAGCACTATAGCATTACATCCTATCCTTAGCTTTCATTAGCACCTACTTCTAGGTGTGTGAACCCAACCATAACCCATTTGTAATCCAAGTCCCAACCAACCATCCAATCCAAACCACCATTCCGAGACATTGGCTAATTATGAATTGGACACCAAGCCGCTCTTGTCCGTGAGCACGGCTGTCATGACAGTTTCTAAATCTCTGCAGAGAATGTACCCTTTACCCACAAGCCGTGATTTCATTCCCTGTTGCCAGGTGGACTAAGGAAACCTTCCTGATGCCCGTGGTCGCGAACCACATTGCACACTTCCTTTGGTGTGAGGCCAGGAGATCACTACGAGGTCTTTACAAAGGATTCTCCCGACGCGTACTAGCCCTCTGAGGTTTCACCCCTGTACAAAAGTGTGAGCCGTTACACCACGACTCAACACCCCAGTTGCCCCCTCTTGAGCCATGCGGATCTCAAGGCAGTACACCCTGAACCAATTCCCCGCACTATCCAACCACTAATACTACGCCGGGAGAGGCCTAATTAATTGACCAAGCTGCCCCATACTCAGTCTTGTGGCGATACTGTAAGGCTTAGTGGCTTCTCCATAAACCGGTCTTTAGAATCCGGCAAGGTCCATACCCTAAAACCCGGGTCTCGTGCGTACTGCACCATACCAAACAAAACCAACCCGCCGGATTCCTATCCACTACAATTCATATCACCATATCTCAACAAACCAATCACAACAATTAATGATAGAACATGTAATGTAGAGATATTTCCCTCCCAAATACTAAGCATGGCTAAGCGTAAAGAAATAACAACATCTACCCAAGCCAACCCGGGGACAAGGAATTATATGGAAGGATACAGTAAATGGGATTCAATTTATTAAGCATGCAGCTAACTACGCCGCCGTCGCGCATCACTCCGGCACCACTCGCCGTCCTGTGCCGCCGGGGTCCGCGCCGCCACGAGACCGGAGGAGGCAACCGCCACGGGGGGAGCAGGAAGATTAGGGTTGGAAGAGGATAGGAATAAATAGGGTTGAGTGCACGAATCTAAAAGCACATCCAAGGGTCGCCTGATGTAAATGTTGACACCTGATATATAGGATTTCTGATATATAGGATTTTTGTAAAAAAAAAAAAGGAGTGTGAATCTGGTCGGAAACGAATCAAGAGGTTGACAACGTTATCAGGAAATAAAAAGTAGATGCGGACTTAAACTATTTGTAGGTGCTTGCTGACCTAGTGCTATCAATGGGGTATCTAACTCAGGGTGTACTACTTCTCAGACTTGAAAGCCATGTTAGTATGTTATGTGTGGACATGGATCTCCTGACCTTAGTGTCTGGTGATTTAGTTAATGATATGTGGGGCCATGTCAAGTAGCTTTAGGGGCGGTAAAGGGCTTAAAAAATAAACTAAAAGTAAAAGGGTCGGACCGGACTTGGATCGGGCCAATTTTTTGTTGATTTTTATCCTAAATTTTGATAAGGGCCGAAATAATTTGTGAAATGGTCTTTTGGGTCAGGCCCATCACCAGGCCCACGTGGACTTCACATAGCAGTGATCAAGTCACAAGTCAGGACTCCTCTTCCATGTGAGTGGAATGCTATATAACTTTCCAGGTTTGCCTTCCCCGTGACCATGAATAGCATGCAACAATGACAACATTATTCAGAGAATTTTGCTGGTGCCCATGAATGTAAAGTGTAAATTTGGCACTATGAATATTCTCATGTTTGCTACTTCCTCCGTCTCATTCTAACTCTATTTCCATAATTGGTTAAAGTCAAATTAATCTAATTTTGACCAAATTTATAGAAAAATATATTATTTTTTCTAACACCATATTAGTACCATTAGATTCACCAAGAACTATATTTTCATAACATATTTATTTATGTCTTAAGAATTTATATATATTTTATATAAACTTAGTCAAACTTATATGAGTTTGACTTTAACTATTTCCAGAAATAGAGTTAGAAGAGGACCGAGGTATTATTTATTCTTAATTGAAGTATTCCATGCCCCCGCGCTTGTCATGGGGTAGCTCCACTGATGGAGCACAAAGCAGTCCTCTTCCCATGAACCACCTAACCCAAAGTCTCAAACCATAATTGCTGTGTTGTACAAAAACGCAGAGAGCGAGTACTAAGCAAGAGACGGGGCTGACAAAGATGCCACTGTACTGCACGTGACCGGCGACACATCTGATCCGGGCGCTGCTCGCCGCTGGTCACACGGTCTACGCGACTCAGACTGCTTGCAACAGTACCGTTAAAAAGGCTCACTATGCCCTTTTTAACGGGTGAACGCGCCGCAGCGGGGCCCTATGCCCCTCGCTATCATCGCGGCTTGCACAGACGCCCGTCAAATGTGGCCCGGCCGCTACAGTCAGACCGAGTGCAGAGAGAGAAAAGGAAGAAAAGAGAAGAAAAGAATGAAAGAAAGAAAGAAAGAAAGAAAAAGAGAAGTATATGATAGAAGACTAGAATGAATATCCAAAGGTCTAGGTACATATTTATAGATACATAGATAGGCCGGTAAATAGGCTAGGCCCAAACACAGTCCAACACCCCCCCGCAGTCCCAACATCTAGCCACAACAGATGTTGAGACTGGACCGAAACTCAGAAAACAAAGTCGACGGGAGTCCCTTCGTGAAGATGTCGGCAAACTGTGACGTCGTCGGCACATGGAGAACTCGAACCTCACCGCGTGCAACCCGCTCACGAACAAAGTGAAGATCAATCTCCACATGTTTCGTGCGCTGGTGCTGGACGGGGTTGGTGGAGAGGTAAACGGCGCTGACATTATCACAGTAGACCAACGTGCTCCGGGCGACAGGGGAGTGGAGCTCCTGGAGTAACTGCTGGAGCCAAGACGCCTCTGCTACGCCGTTAGCCACGGCGCGGTACTCCGCCTCAGCACTGGAGCGGAAAACCACGGGCTGCCGCTTCGAGGACCAGGAGACAAGATTCCCCCCCAGGAAGACGGCGTAACCAGAGGTGGAGCGGCGGGTATCAGGGCACCCCGCCCAGTCAGTGTCGGTGTAGACCACCAGCTCAGAAGGCGAGTCACGTCGAAGTAGAAGGCCGTAGTCGAGGGAGCCGCGCAGGTACCGAAGAATCCGCTTCATCGCCGTGAGATGCGTCTCCCGCGGATCATGCATGTGGAGACACACCTGCTGAACCGCGTAGGAGATGTCCGGCCTGGTGAAGGTGAGGTACTGCAGGGCACCTGCAAGACTCCTGTAAGAGGTGGGATCGGAGACCGAGGCGCCGTCGGCCGCAGGCAGCTTCGCCTGGGTGTCCACGGGAGTGGAGCACGGCTTGCAGTCAGCCATGCCCGCTCGCTCGAGGATATCCAGGCAGTACTGGCGCTGGTGGAGGAACAAAGCGCCCGGGCGGTGCTCGACCGCAACGCCCAGGAAGTGGTGGAGCTGGCCGAGATCCTTCATCGCGAACTCGCGCTGCAGGGCGGAGATCGTGCGCTGAAGAAGAGTCGGGCTAGACGCCGTGAGTACAATATCGTCCACGTACAGGAGGAGGTAGACAGTGTCACCCTCATGCCTGTAAACGAAGAGCGAGGTGTCCGACTTGGCCTCGACGAAGCCGAGCGAGGCCAGGAAGGAGGCGAACCGGCTGTACCAAGCCCGAGGCGCCTGCTTCAGCCCGTATAGGGACTTGTTCAGCCGGCAGACCAAGTCTGGACGGGCTGAATCAACGAACCCTGTCGGCTGACTGCAGTACACCGTCTCCGTCAGCGTCCCGTGGAGGAAGGCGTTCTTGACGTCCAGCTGGTGGACAGGCCAAGAACGCGAGAGAGCCAACGACAGGACAGTCCGTACTGTCGCTGGCTTAACCACCGGACTGAAGGTCTCGTCGTAGTCCACTCCAGGGCGCTGAGTGAAGCCCCGAAGTACCCAACGAGCCTTATATCTCTCCAGGGATCCATCCGCCTTCCTCTTATGCGTGAAAACCCACTTGCCTGTGACAACGTTGCCACGAGGAGGACGGGGAACAAGGTCCCATGTCCGATTGGCAAGTAGGGCCGCATACTCCTCCTCCATAGCGCGGCGCCAGTGAGGGTCAGCGAGGGCGCTACGGACGGAGGTCGGTATAGGTGATACCGAAGAGGAAGTGGATGGTGTCGGTGTCGTCGATGAGAGTACCACTCCGGAGAACCTCTGAAGAGGCCGGAGAACCCCAGCGGCACGTCTAGTCACCATCGGGTGAACGTGTCCTGGGTCCCGGTGGAGCAACGGTGGGTGGTACACCGAGGGCTCGGGACGAGCAGGCGCAGAGTCACCAACCCGCTCTTGTCGCTGGTAGACAAGAGCAGGGTCGGCGAACCGTGGAACAGGGGCCGCGCGTGGCGCAGCGCGTGACGCAGGAGCCGGAGTAGTCGTCGGGTCCCCGCACGGCGCGAGAGCCGAGGCCGGAGACGTCGAGGCCGCGCGTGGCGCAGCTGTAGGGGACGCCGGGGCCTCGTGTGGCGCAGGAGTCGAGGATGGAGACGCTGGGGCCGCGCGTGGCGCAGCCGTAGGAGACGCCGAGGCCTCGTGTGGCGCAGGAGTCGAGGTCGGAGACGCCGGGGTCGCGCGTAGCGCAGCCGTAGGAGACGTCGGGGCCTCGTGTGGTGCAGGAGGCGAGGTCGGAGACGCCGGGGCCGCGCGTGGCGCAGCCGTAGGGGACACCGGGGCTGCACCTGGCGCAGCAGGAGACGTCGGTGCCACGCGTGGTGCAGCACTCGTCCCCAGGGTCGACGGAGCCTGGGCACCAACCCGCACTCGTCGCTGGTAGACGAGAGCAGGGTCAGTGAACCGCCGCGTCGTGGCTGTAGTAGGCACAGCCAGAGTCGCCGCAGGTGCCGGTGCTGCGTAAGGTGCAGCGGTCGACATCGGGGCTGTCGGAGGAACAGCTAGTGGCGGCAAGAGCGCCGGAGCCGCGGGAGGCACGACGGGTGGTGTCTGAGACACGGTGGTCGTGTCCGGCGCAGCTAGAGGAAGACCTGCAGAAGGTAAAAAATAAGGTCGCTGGACAGGAGCGGCCTCAGGGTCAGTGGAAAAAAGGGAATCCAACTCGGAGACCGAATCAGAGGAGGACCCAGCGAAAGGGAAGGAGGACTCGTCGAACACGACGTGTCGGGAGATCAAGATGCGGCGAGTGGTAAGGTCGAGACACCGGTACCCCTTATGATCAGGGGAGTACCCAAGGAAGACACACCGAGTCGAACGAGGCGCGAGCTTATGGGGGGCGGTGGCAGAGAGATTAGGGTAGCAAGCGCACCCGAAAACTCGAAGGTGGTCGTAAAGAGGAGGGGTGCCGAACAAAGCGAAATGGGGAGTGGGAGCACTAATCGCCTTAGTAGGAAGGCGATTAATGAGGTAGGTGGCAGTGTGAAGCGCCTCCGCCCAATAGCGAGCAGGAGTAGAAGCCTGAAACATCAGGGAGCGCATGACATCGTTGGTCGTCCGAATCATGCGCTCAGCCTTGCCGTTCTGGGGAGAGGTGTACGGGCAAGACATGCGCAACTGAACACCGTGAGAAAGAAGAAAGTCACGGAACGCTGAGTTGTCAAACTCGCGCCCGTTGTCGCACTGGACCGCCCTGATCGTGCAACCAAACTGGGTGGACACCCAAGCGAAGAAGTGAGAGAGAGTGCCAAAGGTATCAGACTTCTTCCGCAAGGGAAAAGTCCACGAATAGTGTGAGAAATCATCAATGACGACCAAGTAATACTTAAGGCCGGATACACTGAGAATAGGAGATGTCCAAAGATCACAGTGAATCAGATCAAAGATGTGCTCGACACGAGTGACAGAGTGCGAAAAAGGAAGACGAACGTGGCGACCCAACTGGCAAGCATGGCAAAGAGACTCGTGAGTACCCCGAGTACACGAAATCACTGAACTACCAGACAACTTCGACATAGCATCAGTGCCGGGGTGACCAAGCCGACGATGCCAGATGGTCGAAGAGGCTGTCGTAGTCAGGGCAAGAGGCGGAGCGGAAGCTGGAAGACGCATCGTGTACAGAGGTCCCGAACTCTCACAGCGAAAAAGAACACGCCGAGTAGTAAGATCCTTCACAGATAAACCAAAAGGATCGAACTCGATGGAAACCCGATTGTCAGTAGTGAAACGGCGAACGGAAAGAAGGTGCTGAATGATGTCAGGAGCAACAAGAACATCACGGAGCTGAAAAGAACCTGACGAACCCAAGTCACCTACTGAGGTGACCGGAAGAACCGACCCATTCCCAACAACGATAGATGAAGGATGAGAGGGATGGGAAGGACGATTAGAAGAGAGGATACCGGCGTCAGGAGTGGTGTGGTACGAGGCGCCAGAGTCTACCACCCAGTCAGGTCCAGACGGCGGGAGACCCTGTACTGTCCACGCTGGCCAGAACTGCGGCACCGGTGCGGCGGCGCGCGCAGGGGATGCGGTGGGGTGGCGCAGAGGAGGCGCGCAGGGGGAGAGGCGCAAGGGGGCGCCGGCTAGGAGGGCGCCGGCCAGGGGGGCGCCGGCTAGGGTGCTGCCGGCCAGGGGGGCGCCGGCCAGGGGTCCGCCGGCCAGGGGGCCTCCGGCCAGGGGGAGGGCGGCAGCGGCGACCATAGAGGGGGCAGCGGCGGCGGCCATAGGGGGGGCGGCGGCGGCCAGAGGGGGGCGGCGGCGGCGGCCAGAGGGGGGCTGGCTGCGGCGGCGGCTAGAGGGGGGGCGCCGGCGGCGGCCAGAGGGGGGCGGCGGCGGCGGCCAGAGGGGGGCGGCGGCGGCGGCCAGAGGGAGGGCACCGGCGGCGGCCATGGAGGGGGCGCCGACGGCGGCGGCGGCCAGGGAGGGTAGGGGGGCGGCGCCGGACAGAGAAGGGGGCGCCAGGGAGGGGCCGGCGGTGGGAGCAGGGGCGGCGGCCAGGGCGCCGGCCATGGGGGAGGGGGGGGCGGCGGCTGGGTGGGTGGTGGGGATTAGGGTTAGGGTTTGGCTAATGATACCATGATAGAAGACTAGAATGAATATCCAAAGGTCTAGGTACATATTTATAGATACATAGATGGGCCGGTAAATAGGCTAGGCCCAAACACAGTCCAACAGTATATAATATAAAATACGTTGTAGCAGATATAGAGGTCTGATTTAGAAGTGAACGGGTGTAGAAAATGAAACTGTAAAGGTGATAATTTTTTTAGAGATCACAGAAATAGTGGTATAGAGGTTCGATATTTTTTTTTAGATAATAGAAAGTTTCGACCTTCCCCTTCAAGGAGGTTATGGCCAATTTATTACAAGCGAGTACAAATACAGACACTCACAACCTATTGTCTAGAACAAGGCGACGATAACTGGATGACTAAGCACATGACTATAGACCGGACTTCGTAAGTCAATATTGCGGCACGTTCATTCCTCCACATTTTTCGTAAATGCACGCCTAGATCTAGCGCTCATGACTTCCTTTGTATAGCATCTGCATTAGTACTGTGAAATTCAACCTGAAATTCGCTCCTACCGAAAATCGAACTCAGAACCTGATTAGTGCTACTCAGAATATTTAACCACTAGATTAAGCCCTCTTATGCTATAGAGGTTCGATATCGAGAGCGACGACTGCGAGTAATCTCATAGATCCAGAGGATGAAGACAAGGTTGGGTTCCTGTGCAAACTGGGAGGCGCTTGCCGATGGGCCGCAGCTGGTGCGCGGCTGCGCGCGGACCTGATGGGAAGGGCGCGCAGCTTTGACGAGGCGGTGAGCGGCGTGGACGGCGGGTTGCACACGGCCTCCCACGTGGTCGCCACCAGCGGCCACGACACCAAGGATGTGCAGGAGAACTGGAGAAGCTGGTTGACCCGATCGTGACGGGCGCGGCGAATGTGCTGCGGTCGTGCGCCAGGCGCCGGATCGAGCGCGCGCGGTGAACATGCTGGCTCCATTCTCATCCCGTGATGAACATCGAGCGCGGTGAACATGCTGTTCGCGCGCGCGGTGAACATCTAGCTCGGCATCGACCTGGCCGTGGTGAACCCGTCGTTCGTGACCAGCCCGGCGCTGGGGCCGGGGCCCGCCAGCACCATTCTCATCCTGCTCGCCATGCTCAAAGGCTAGTGTGCGGCTACTAGTTTCATCAGATCTGGATGCACACCCGTGAACGAGGACACAGAGCGCGAAAACGTACTGACGCGACGATCAAGTTCGTGCACGTGGACGACGTGTCCGTGAATACCAATGCATGCACTCGAAAGTCATTAGTGAAGCATCAGTATTCTTCCCGCAAAAAAAAAAAAAGAAGTGAGGCATCAGCTGCTGCTTCAATGCATTATGCATACAGTGGAGCACTAGTATATGATAAAAAAGGTGAAGTATCGGTTGCAGCTTCAATGCATACACGGGTTCCATGCTGGACTGCCACACAGGTCACAGGTGGCTTGGTTCTGAATAGCGTTTACGTGTCCATGCATGCTGCCTCCCGCGTGTTCTTACAGTATCTTGTTTATTTGTTGATCCAAACCAGCCCCACTATATATGCACACGGAACCGATCTTGCGTTCTCGTGCCGTCAAAGTGAAACGACTCGGCTGATAATCATGGAGAAGAGGGTCGCTTCCATCCTACTGTTGCTTTTGGTCGCCGGGTTATCTGCGGCTGCCGGCTCTGGCGCCGACACTGACGTCATCCGCCTTCCCAGCGACGGCAACGGTATAGCGACCTGACGCGTTCGTGCATTTCTGTCAAATACTGTATTTGTTTCCCCGGCCGGTGCGTGTGCCGAAGTTTATCAGCTAATGTCATCAGGCAACGAGGAGGAGAGGCCGTGGGAGTGCTGCGACCTGCTGTGGTGCACAAGGAGCCAGCCACCGTCTTGCCAGTGCCTCGACCGGGTCGAGCGGTGCTCCGACGCCTGCAGGGAATGCGTCTCCGTGGAAGGTGCGCGCGAAGCTTGCGCGGACTGGTACATCGGCGAGCCCCCGCCCAGGTGCCACAAGGACGCCGCGCGCACTGCTGGTACGGTGGTGACGACGGGGGCAAGGAAGGAGAAAGACGACGAGGAGAGGCCGCCGCCGTGGAAATGCTGCGACAGGTCTGCCCCGGGGCCGTCTACCACGTGGCCTCCGGTGCGGTGGTACTGCATGGACAAGTTCGAGCGCTGCCACTGCGAGCACTGCATGGAGGTGGAGGACGGCCACAGCTACTTCTGCCTCGACGGGTACAAAGGCCGCGACCCAGGGCCTAGCTGCGCCCACCACTACTACAAAATGGTTCATCGCAGGCGGTTCTAAACATATTATCGCATACGGTTTTAAAAACCGCCTGTAACGAAGAGCCTGTAAAAATGATCGATTAACACAGGCGGTTGCATAATCCGCCTGTGAAACTACATTTTCACAGACGGTTTTTAATAAAAAACCGCCTGTGAAAATGCATTTTCACAGGCGGTCGGTAATAAAAAACCGCCTGTGAAAATAGATTTTCACAGGCGGTTTTTAATTAAAAACCGCCTGTGAAAATGGCTAGTGAAACAAAAAAAATTCACATGTGCCGCCGGGAGTCAGAAGAGGTCGCCGCGTTGCCGGGAGCTGGAAGAGCGCCACCAAGTGACGAAGGAGGTCGCACCGCCAAGAGTCGTGCCGCCCGAAGCCCGACGAGGCCGTGCCGCTTGGAGCCGGAGGAGCCGCGCCGTCGAGAGCCCGAGGTAGACCGCGCCGGATCTGTGCCCGCGCCCACGCCGGCAGGGCGCTCGCTCGCCGGGAGGCGCCCCGGAGCCGCGCCGTCGGGAGCCTGAGGTAGACTGTGCCAGATCTGTGTCCGTGCTCGCGTCGGCAGGGCTCGCGCTCGTCGGGAGGCCGCGCTAGAGCCGTCGAGGTCCGGAGCAATCGAAGTCGCGCCTTAATCGCGCCTTGAGAGAGGCCGCCGGCAGCCGCGCCGCCGGGAGCCCGATGTGGACTGTGCCAGATCCGCGCCCGTGCTCGCGTCGGCAGGGCTCGCACTCGTCGGGAGGCCGCGCCGGAGCCGCCGAGGTCTGGAGCAACCGAAGTCGCGCCTTAGTCGCGCCTTGAGAGAGGCCGCCGGCAGCCGCGCCTTGGGAGATGCCGCCGGAAGCCGTACCTTGGGAGGCTGACGGAGGATCACAGACTGAACCGTGGCTGCTGTTGTTATAGACACATCTATCGTGCGGCTTCTAAACTGAGTCGTTGGATCGATAAGCAGCGGACAGCGGAGATACGAAGTCCAAGAGTGATCCGTGGGATGAAGCAGCGGACCAATGAGGAGCCATCATTATCACATGCGGTTTTTATGTTACAGACCGCCTGTGAAAATCATTATATTTTCACAAACGGTTGTTTGTTACGGACCGCCTGTGTTAATGACTATTATCACAGGCGGTTTTTGTTACGGGCCGCCTGTGAAAATCAATATATTTTCACAGGCGGTTGTTTGTTACGGACCACCTGTGATATTCTATTATCACAGACGGTTATTAACTCATCTCACATCACAGGCGGCACTTTTAATGGACCGTCTGTAAAAAAAATATAGAAGCGCCTGTAAAAATGTTTTTTGTAGTAGTGCACTACGGGTAGACGAAGAAGGGCTCGTCGTCGGCCACAACCATCGTCTCGAAATCAGCTCGCTACTATAGATGTAGCAGCGCCTGTGGTGTGTTGTATGCAGTTGTCTCGATCTGTAACAATAAAAGACGAGCTAATCTCTACTCCCTTGATCGAGTAGGATACAGATTGCCGTCTTCTGTCCTTCTTTGCTGCTGTCTTCTCAGAGGTTGTATGTTTGCCGTCAGGCAAAACTGCTCGTTAATAAATAAGGACTTGTTTATACTTCAGGCGCCTGATTTATTTCAGTCAATGGGTAATTAATGGTTAATTACTGTCATTGACAACTAATTTTTGTATTTAACAGATAATTCCGACAATTAACAAAGTTAAAAAAATTATATGGTCTAATCAATCACAAATTCGTTTTTATGAACTATTTTATAAATAACATAATCCTTACATAAAACAGATTAACAATTAAAATTTTAAAAACTACACTCTTCTTCCTCGGCTCTGGCGGCTGCGCCGCCGTCGGCCGTCGCGTCTGCCGAGCCCGCCGCCTGTCTTCATTCGCGCCGAGACTGCAGATCCCGCCGTCGCGCCGCTTCGGGGCCACGCCTGCCGAGCTCGGTCGCCGCCGCCGACGACACCGTCGCCCGCTGTTGTCGCCGGCCATGCCGCCGCTGCCGCGCCCAACTGCTGCCGGCCACGCCTCCTCCGAGTTGCAGTCGCGCTGTTGCTGCCTGCAGGGAGATCCAGCTGTGCCGTCGAGAATCGCGAGCATCGAGTCAAGACGTGGTGGAGATGATAATCTTGTCCGGACGCACTAATCATAAAAGCTAATCCAACGGCCCACAGGGTCGCTTGAAATTTTTTTAGAATTCAAGCGTCTGAGGGATAGGATTACTGAATAAATAATGTGCGAGATGGGACGACGATATTACATTTTCCAGTGTTTTTTCTTTTTCTCTGCTCGAAGACTTCGGAACTGTATGACTCAACAAACCCCTAAAGCAGTTACTGCATAAACAAGTTCCATAAATTGACAATGAAAGAGAAAAATCACCCTGTCAACATAAATACGGTGGGAAGCAACTAATGACGTGCGTGACAGTTGACACTCCACGGCTGCACTCGTGATTATCCAGTGCAGGCACTCAGTATTTAATTATTTTTTGCTAGTCTTTACAGTGCATCCATGCGAAGCCAGAAGCCATACACTGCAACAGCAATCATCCATGTCTATAGATTTACTATCGGGACAAATGGGCCCATACTCTCCGGAGGGGACAGGCAGTGTGCCCATCTGGCTGAATCGTGTGCCGCGCGCGTCCATATCCGTGACCGTGAGCGTCCATCTAGGAACACTAGGCGCCGCGTGTTCATCTCCATTGCGCTCACTGGTAGGCCGCAGTAAGCTAATCCTATTTATGACGAGACGCACATGTTAACACGCATGAAGTATAGTCGAAGCGCGAGTAGGACCAGATGAAGGCCGCGTACGCGAGTAGGCCGGGTAGAACAACGCAAATTGAAGCAACAATGAAGACATGCGTCATCTCGATCCTGTGAATGATGTTTTTTTGGGTATATTTATTTGTCAGGTGTTTGAAATTAAATAAAATTTAAAACACTCGATCATCAACATCTAATTACCATCATTAACTATTAACTTTGTAATTAATAATTAATAGTTTTCTATAGGTTTATCAATCACAATTTTTTTATTATTTTACAGGTGACATAGTCTTACAAATTAAAGATTACAATTAACAAAATAATTACCTTCTTCGATTCCGGCCGCCGCTGTGTGCTGCACGCGCCACCCTGTCGTCAGTCGCCGCTGCCGGCGCCGAAGCTCCACGCCGCCGTTCTGGGCCGCCGTCCGCAGCTGGGCTTCACGCCACCGCCACCACCAAGCTGGGTCGCTGCCGTCGGGATGCCATTGCTGCTGCCTGGCCCCCGCTTCTGTCGGGCGTGAGTGGTTTAGGGTTGAGGAAGAGGAAAGAGAGGATAAAGTGATCCAGCACCAGAATCTTGCAGCAAATCAACGATCGTCTGAAGTGGAGATTTCAGGCGTAGGATTCCCGTGTTTCTTTCTCTCTCAAGGCATTGCTCTGCGACCTGCAATCGTGCACCAGGTCACAACCTGCGATCTGCCACTGCTGGGACTGGGACGAGATCGAGCAGCGCGCCAAGACCTGCAAGCGGCGCTGCGAGGAGGTAGAGGGCCCCGATCCTAGCGTCTCTACCGACTACCGGCCTACCGCTGCCTGGAGCCCGGGAGGCGCACCGCGGGCGGCGACCGGCCGGGGCCTCGGTGCAACCGCGATAAGAGTGAGGGAGGCAGCCAGACATCTAGCACGTACTACGCGGTACGACGTTGGTCCAATCCAATCGCTCATCAGCGTTGCTGTCGGTGGGGCGTCGCATCACAACACGTGACACATCAGCGTTACCCTTTTTCGCGACTTGTTCCGGCAACTCTCATGGTAGGCGTCTACGCGCGCGGGACCAATGGACTGTAATCTGAATACTGCAGACGTAGTCCGTGTGCCACCACGCCACTTTTGATCCTCGTCGAAGTCAAAAACTGGAGTGCAGATGAAAAAGCTCCCTACCCAAGGGACACCCTTTAACCCACTTGGAAGAAGCCGTCAACCGGCTTCCACGCACGGAACTCCAGCTGTTCCAGGCGTCGCATGTGCTCTTGCCATGCGCCCACGCCTCCCATGCCGCAAGGAGAAGAAAATTATCTGCATACGGTATGTAAAGAAGCAGGCGTGCATACCCGATCATACGAGCAACACGTGGACTTTAAGATTGGTGCGGGGGTGAGATTCTGAACTCGCGCAGAGATAGTTTGCTATGGCTCCGTAGCGATTAGCTCGCTCAATATTTTCCGCGGAACCATCGATATCCTGTTACTCTAGCACTCTGCTCGCTTCAACCTTGTTCTGTATTTACTCCCCGCTCCCAGATCTCAAATGCTCAACATCACCGCCGCAGATCCTCCTCATGATCGCTTCGTGATGGCCGTCAGGTGGGTTTGTTGATTTCCCGATTTTGAACTCCAGCTAGATTCTTGATGAACGGAGCTTGCTGCTGGGAGGCGCGGATGCAAGGTCTACGGGAAGAGCTTCCCGTGCAGCCGGTCGCTCGGAGCCACATGCACACGTTTCAGTCGGCGGAGGCCGACATCAAAGACGAGTTGAAGCATGGATCAGAGAACTTTGGTCAGAGCTCCAATGGCGTGGTAGAAGCTCCCAGGAAGACGCGGCGGGTCTCTGACTTCGCCGACAAAGAGAAAGATGAAATAGCGATGGAGAGCACAAGGTGTGCCGGTAGTGCCACTGGCGTAGCCAGGTTCAAGCACCCTGGTGCACATGCACCAGGGTCTAACACAGCTTTTTCTTGATAATAGCATAGTTTTAACTGAAATCTGCTTAAAAAATATGCATGTGTAATGGTGAGGCACCAGGGTCCTCTCTGCTCTGACTTCGCCACTGGGTAGTGCGGCAAGCTTTTTGGGCCATGCAGGCCGCTCTTCGGACACATGCGAAGCCATGAGTCCGGGGGAAGGGATCGCGGTGAGGATTGTGTGGAAGTCGAGGAGGAGTTCATTTTAGAGGAGGTAGAGAATGCGGAGATGGTGGAGCAGATATAGGCACCTGCGCAGGTACGGGTTGGCAATGCTGGTCGCGGCGCCGAGGCGGAGGCGCGACGATGTGCATGGCGGTGCGTGCGCCCGCCCCGCCGCCGGTGCTGATTGGGTTCGAAAAGGAGCAGGATCGGAGGACGTCGCTGGCTGCCTTTTGATACTGTCTCACGACATGGAGCTCGCCAGTCAAGGAGCATCCTTTCGAGAAGCGAAACGGCCACAAGAGCGCGACGAAGAAGCAGACGCGCCTTCAATTCTGACGAACAGGGAGATCGATTCGTTCCGCGGAAAAGATCGAGCGTGTCGCGCGCTTTTGAAACGGAGAGGTGAAGCTGATCACTGCGGAGCCGTAGCAAACTATCGCTGCGCGTGTACGGAATCTCACTTCCGCACTGATCTCAAAGTCCACGTGTGGCTCGTCTGATAGGGTATGCACACCCGCTTCTCTGCATACCGTATGCAGAGAATTTTCTTCCGGCCCAGGCGGCCAGGCGCCCGGCAGGGACACAAAGCGGTTACGCGAAGCCTGCGCCGTAGCCCGTCGTCGAGCGCCGGAGACGGCTTCTGCGAAAAGCGTGCGTGACTGCGTGCACTCGTGGAACCGACGTACCTAGCACTACTGACTGTTTGCACTAGGATATTTTGAAACATATTTTATACATTATTCTTCTTCTATTTTTACAATACGTATTAAAAGGACTTAGCATTAACGAGTGTAAGGGCTTATGATTTTGAGTTTTTTTTAAGCTAGTTGTTAGTTGTCTTGTATTTTTTTACTTCTTTGTGCACTAAAAAATAAAAGGAAAAACATATGAATGAGATTTCCTTTTTGTCGTTTACGCCTCAGAGTCCGACTTTTCAACATTTCAGGAGCTAGCCTGTTAAAACCTCATTTATTTCAGGTCTATCTTTTCCAGCTGAAAAGCTTGGCAACAACCGAATTAAACAGCCCCTAATACATCGTAGTATACGTGGGAACCATGAAATCGCACGTAGGTTTCCGTTACATTTCTCTATCTGACCCGTGATCTGTACATGGTGTGGGTGTGCCGGTAGCGGCAGCCGTTCCCAACGGTTACCGGTACCACCAGTGGGCCCATCTGTGCCCAACTTTGCGTAGCACCCCCTAGATGTGTTTGTAATTTTCTCACTAGCTTAGGTGTAACAGAGGAAAATTAACACAAACTCGGTTTGTAATTGTTACAGCTACGGCGCGATACCGATCAAAGGTTTCCCAAAACATGACAGAGTGAGCCGGCAGATTCTTAGTTTGCTTCTGTCAATGGACATGTGCTGTTTCCGGCAGGTTAGTCTAGAGAAAGATACAGCTAGCTGGTTTTGAATTGCTCTCATAAATAGTTACGAGTTGTTTTCAGCAGGCTACTAGTATGCACTAAGGTACAGGTAGTTTTACTCGCTTCACTACTAAGTACGAGCCGTTTCAGAAAGAACTAAAAGAAAACTTGTGATGTGCTGAGCTATTTCAGCAAGCTGCGTGGTATAGTCAAAGTCAATTATTTTTACTTTAACTACCACTTTATAGACATTTATATAACCTAATATCTTCCGTTTGTATGGCAATCCAATCTTGTTGAGGAAGAAACAAGACAATAAACCTGGCATTGGTGATGCAGCTGTTTTTTGCAAGGGCTTCTCCGGAAAAACTAGTTCAAGGAAGGAAAGAGTAGTCGTCGTCCCCACCCGTCGGCCATGATGGCCCCAGCACACAGGCACACAGCCAGCGCATCACAATTCACAACAGCCGAGCAAAACCGACGCGGTCCATTTCATTTCAGTTCCGACGCCGCATCGGGCGAGTCGTCAGTCCGTCGTCTTCTCCTCCCTGCGCCCGCCGCCCGCTGCATCCTCTGGCCCCTGCTTCCCTCCCCGCTCGCTTTTAAATCCAAACCCCCCCTCCTCCCCGCCTTCGAACCGTACCTCGCCCAATTCCAAATCTCCGCCGCCCAATGGAGAACTCGCCCTCGCCCTCGTCGCCACCGACGGAGCCCGAGGCCTCCCCGCCGCGCGAAGAGGTGGACCCGTCTCCTCCTCCTCCTCCTCTTCGTCCGCCGCCGCCAGCCCCGGCGCGGAGGCTGCTGCGGCTGCGCTGCGCGGTGCAACACTACGAGTGGGGCCGCCGCGGGGTCGCGTCCCTCGTCGCGCGCCTCGCCGGCGATCCGGACCCCGACCCGGCCCGCCCCTACGCCGAGCTCTGGATGGGCACGCACCCGTCGGGCCCCTCGACGCTCCTCCACGACGGCGTGCTCCTCAGGGACTGGCTCGCGCGGAACCCCGACGCGCTCGGTCCCGCCGTCGCCGCGCGGTGGGGAGGCGACCTTCCCTTCCTCTTCAAGGTACTGCCGCTACTGGTTGACTAACGGTTCCGTGCCTTCCCGGCTGCCGCTCGTTTAGTGTTTGGCGCCGTACGTCTCGAGCTCTGATTAACGCGGTGACGCGTTCGCCGCCGCAGGTGCTGTCGGTGGAGAAGGCGCTCTCGATCCAAGCGCACCCGGACAAGAAGCTCGCCGAGGTGCTGCACGCTCTGCACCCGTCAACCTACAAGGACGGCAGCCACAAGCCGGAGATGGCTATCGCCGTCACCGAGTTCCGGGCGCTTTGTGGCTTTGCTGGCATTGAGGTACGTGTCCGAACCTGATTTGTTTTTCTTCAATACTTGTTTCCCCTTTCTATCACCTAGTTTGAGTCGTCCTTTATATTTATTTATCTTGTCAGCCAACCGTTTGTCTTTGAACTATCGACTTGGAAGTTGAAATGCACACGAGGAACCCAATGGAAACTGCACGTTTACTTTTGTAAATGTAGCATCAATTTGTCATTCTGAAAGGGTACACCTCACGTTTTCAATCCATTGTATTTAGGATTATATCATTCTTCCCAACTGATTTTGTGGTGGCGGCTAACACTTTATTAGAGAAGCTAGTCCTATCATTGGTAGGGCTGGTGGATGAATTTAGGTTGTGTTTGGTTCAGCTGTAGATTCCTGAAAATCTGATTCTAGCTGTGAGCTATAAAACTGAAATCAGTTTGGCGGAAAACCACTGTCAGCTGTGGATTTTTTTTAAAAAAATGTATGTAATACCATTATGAATGTGTATTTTTCATGTATAAACAATATAAATATAAACCTGATTTAACATAAATAACATAAAGCGTACAACTCATGTTACAATAATTTTGATTCATTTTTGTACTAGAATCAGTATCCTAATTGCTACAATTTAAAAACAGTGAGAGTAAATTTTATCTGGAAATTAACATGCCTGTGTCTTAAGAATACCATTACCACAAAGTCCTGGAATGTCAAATACTCTCTCCGTTTCGTTTTATTTGTCACTGGATAGTTTATTTTTGAACTAACGGTGACAAATAAAACGAAACGGAGAGAGTATAAAAGAAGGAAATTTTTAAAGCTAGCTACTATGTGCCTGGCTCCATAGAAAAGAGAAGATTAGACACAATGGTCAGAACGGTTGAGCCGTAGAGGCAATGCTGCTATGCTAGCTTGGATGTTACTCACCAGCATTCTACTAGAAGATAGAGAACCATCAGAGAGGGAGCTAGGTAGAGCTAGGTAGATGGAGTCATAATTTTACAGGTTCCATAGCAGGAGCGGACCGAACCGGAAGATACTATGCCGTCCGGCTGCGCCTGCAGCTCGAGCCCGAGCACGACCAACTCATCGTGCGCTGCTATGCCGGCATGTGTCCATGCCTGCTCGTACCATAGCCGATGGGCGACAGAGTCTTGTAACGACGTTCAGGACGACATGAGGTCCCCGACAAAGTCCTCTCCAATCGGCGGCAGATCAACGATCTCCTCGAGCTCCTCCTTCTCGTTGAACAATGCCTGCCCCTGATGTGTCATTGTTGCGCCATCCATGTGGTCCATGGCCGCGGCGAGCGCGGCCGTGGCCTGCACGTCGCGCCGCGCGGCGAAGGCCGGGCGGGGCAGGGGCGCGACCATCTCCGGCAAGTTGAGCACCGCGGCAGGGCCCTTGACGACGACCATAGCGCAGAGCGGCCTCTAGTGCGCAGGCACCGTCTTCCACGGCTGACGGGCGGCGGTGAGACGGGCGCGCCTCCCGCGCGAAGGGCAACAGGGGCGGCGGCCTCCCGCGTGAAGCGCGACAGGGGCGGGGACTCTCAGTCGCAAAGGGGCAGCCTCCCACGCACGAAACAGCTGCCCGGGCGGCCTCCCACACACGAACAGGCAGCGGAGCATCGCCGTGGAGAGGCAACATGGCGGCGGCCCTTGCGATGGGGCGCTGAGTGGGAGAGGAAAAAGAAAAATAACGTTTCGTTGTGTAACTAGTGGCATGGTGGGTAAATTTGAGGGAAAAGTTAGAATAGGAATCTGGAAAATCTGGGATCTACACAGATTTCGAGTTGTACTAGTAAAATCTGCAGATTTTCAACAATATGATTTTGTGAGAAAACCCTTTGGTTGGAATTTTAGCTTTTTGGTAGAGAATTTGGTTGAGGATGCTGAACCAAAGGAACCCTTAGTTAACAGAACCATGACAGTGATGGCACATGTCCTTTGATAGCTACAGGATCTGATGATCCAATGTGATATACTGATATTCCTGATGTGCCCCCATGTAACCAAAAGTACTCCTTCTGTTCCAATTTATTTCTCATTTTAGCAAATCTCAGTGTCAACCTTTAAGCAATAGAGTATAGACATAATTTTTTTTTGGAGCTCCTATTTTGAAACATGAAACAAAAACGTTGCGTAAAAATCAATGTTTAATAAAGGTGGAGCGTAGGTGCACCACCTAGCGCCGAGTCGGTGGTGTTTACTAGCAAATATACTACTATTACTATGCACAGTTTAAATTTGATAAGGTTGAATACTTGAATCGGAGATGTTTACAATTTTAAAAACCATTCCCATACATCTTCCAATCTTCCATCTCCTTTGTTTCCCATTGTCTCTGTCCTATTTGTTATGAATAGCGTGCTTGTATTATTATGAGGGCGTAGATCTAAATATATAGACTACACGAGGATTACAAATATGCGGAAAACTCCTCATACATTGAGAAAATACAATATATCTCTAACACCCCCCTCAAACTCAAGGTGAATCACTGACATTGAGTTTGGAGAGATAAAAACTATGGCGAGCTCGAGTTTGTGTCTATATGAAGAAATCAACTAACTGAAGCTCTGAAGGCATATACTAAAGATTAACAACACTATACTGTACCTGTGCTCGTGTATAAGAAGCATCAATATCAATATGATTGGTAAGCTCATGCTTGACCGGATCACGAGCGATGCTAAAAAGACAAAGGCTGACATAGTCAAATGTCTTACCAGTGAAACGCTGGAAAGGAATCTCATCTTAAGAGAAGACGAAGGTTGAATATTAATCAGGTAAGTGGTAGTAGAAACAAACTCGGTCCAAAAGTAAGGGGGAATAAAGGAAGTGAGCAAAACAATACGAGCAGTCTCAAGGAGATGTTGATGCTTCAACTCGACCACACCATTCTGAGCATAAGCGTCTGGACAAGAAAACTGAGAAAAAGTATCTTGCTCAGAAGGATCCTAACGAAGAGCATTAGAAAGATACCTATCAGCAGAACCAGCATGAAAAATATGAATAGACGTGTCAAAATGAGTGTGAATCATAGCCGAAAAAGTTTTATAGATAGACACCACCTCACTACGATATTTCATAAAGTAAATTCATGTGTGGTGAGAAAAATCATCTATAAAAGTGATGTAATATCGTTGTTCCGCTTTAGAAACAAAAGGAGTTGGACCCAATACATCTGAATGAATAAGATCAAACGGACGCTGAGACACTGAAGTACTAGAATGATAAGAGAGCTGAATCTACTTCCCTAATCGACAAACCTGACACTGAGTTAAAGACTTGGAACTTGAAGCTGACTCTAAAAGACCACTACGGACTAGAGCTGATAGACGAGAGCTACACAGATGACTCAGACGTTGGTGCCACTTAGCAAATGACGAGGTGGACGAAGCAGCAAAAACGAAACCAACAAGACTAGCAGACGCAAGATATCCCCTCATACAACGGGGAAATACAATATATCTCTAACACTATTAAGCGCCATGAGAGGATTTAGTGAACATGAAGAATACTCATAACAGAACAGCAACACCACTGGAAACAGTAGTTGAAGTGAAAATTGACTATGAACCAGCTTCGTTGGACTGTCCCACATGGCCATCACAACGTAAATCATAAGGGGCTTATATATATTTTCTAAATTACACATCAAGATACAATGGGATATGTCTACTCATAGTAAAATGTATCAATAGTAAATTAAATTCTGCAGCGTCTGGTATAACTAAAAATGGTATCAGTGATAACACCATGTATTCAGTTTGAGTTATTGCTTTTTTTTTAAGGAATGCCTCTATTCTAGACTTTGCATAGGGCGTTCATTCAACCATCCATTATAACAAATTGCAGCCATGGAACAACAGAAATTCATGGAAAGCAATGTCTAGCTTTGTCAGATGGGGCTCTGCTTCAAATGCAACGAGAAGTTCGGGTGCAAACACAACCGTGTCTGTCAACGGAACTTCCTCCTCGACTTGGCGTTCAAAGGCGATGCAGGGGACTCCGAGGAGGACAAGACGGCGCCCGATGAGCCGCACATCTCGGTCCATGCGATCACCAGCATCCACACTAGCAAGACGATGCAAGTGTGCATCCACATCGACGGCACATCCCTCCTCGCCCTACTCGACTCCGGATCCACCCACAACTTCGTCGCCGAAGAGGCGGTCGTCTGCACCTCACTCAAGCTTCGACCCGGAGGCAAACTGCAGGTTACAGTGGCAAACGACGATCGTGTACCGTGTCCAGGCGTGTACCGCGGCGCGACGTTTTCCATCAACTACGAGGAGTTCTCCGCAGACTTCTACGCCCTGCCAGTCGCTAGCTACGATGTGTTCCTGAGAATGCCAGTCGCTAGCTACGATGTGTGTTCCTGAGAACGCAGTGGCTCGCGTCTCTGGGACCCATTCTCTGGGACTTCGGTGCTCTCACAATGTTCTTCTGGCGCGACAATCACCAGGTGTGCTGGCGCGGCCAGGCAGGCCCAACCAGTACAGCAATACAGGCATGCTCCGGCGACGACCTCCTGACCGCCCTCCTCGGCGCATTTGCAGCGGTCTTCACTGAGCTGAAGGGCATGCCACTGCCGCACTCCCGCGACCACAACATCACACTACTACCATGATCCGCACCTGTGGCAGTTCGGCCTTATCGGTACCCTGCAGCGCACAAGGACGAGCTGGAACGCCAGTGCATCGCCATGTCGGAGCAAGGCATCATCCGCAGGAGCTCTTCGACATTTTCCTCACTTGTGCTGCTTGTGCAGAAGGCGGATGGCACATGGTGTTTCTGCGCCGACTATCGCGCCCTAAATGCCATCACGGTCAAGGACGCGTACCCGATCCCCGTGGTCGACGAACTCCACGACGAGCTCCATGGTGCTCGCTTCTTCTCGAAATTGGACCTCCGCTCCGGCTATCAAGTCCAAATGCGCGACGAGGAAATTGCCAAAACGGTGTTCCGCACACACGACGACCTCTACGAGTTTCTGGTCATGCCGTTCGGGTTGTGCAACGCCCCGACAACGTTCCAGGCGCTCATGAAAGACATCCTGCGGCTGCTCGTCCTCGTCTTCTTTGATGACATCGTCATCTACAACACCACGTGGACGGATGACCTTCGTCACGTGCGCGCCATCATCGACATACTCCAGCAGCACCGCCTCTTCGTCAAGCGATCAAAGTGCAAGATCGGCGCTAACTCCATCACCTACCTCAGCCACATCATCCCCGCCTCTGGCGTTGCCATGGATCCGGCCAAGGTGCAAGCAGTAGCGGACTGGCTGGTTTCTCAGTCGGCACGAGCGGTATGAGACTTCTTTGACCTTGTAGGCTACTACCGTGCCCCTCACCGCCCTCCTCCGCAAAGAGGGATTCACCTGGTCCGCCGAGGCCGAGGCGGCATTCACAGCGCTCAAGACTGCCGTCACCACATCGCCCGTACTCGCACTATCCGATTTTGGCAAACCCTTTGTTGTTGAGTTTGATGCCTCGACACATGGGTTTGGCGCCATACTCCTTTAAGAGCACCACCCGGTGGCATTCTTCAGTCGACCGATCGCACCGCGTCACCGATCCCTGGCGGCTTATGAGCGCGAACTCGATTGCCTTGTCCTCGCCGCTCGACATTGGAGGCCGTACCTTTGGGGTCGCCGTTTCCTGGTACAATCTGATCATTTTAGCCCCAAGTTCTTACTCGACCAGCGCCTCACCACCACTCCGCAACATCATTGGGTGGGAAAACTCCTCGACTTCGACTTCTCGGTGGAGTACAAGGCCGGTAGCACATGGCTGATGCCCTCTCCCATCGTGACACAGACGAGTCGGTGATCCTCGTCATCTCCGGTCCCAGATTCAACTTCGTCGACCGTCTCCGCCAGGCACACACCACCGACCCAGCTCTGGTGGCGCTCAAGGAAGAAATCGCAACAGGCCAACGAGCTGGCTTCTGGGCGATTATTGACGGACTTGTGGCATTCAAGGGCCACCTCTACATGCTGCCCACGTCGTCGCTCCTCCACGAGCTCATCTGCTCAGTGCACGATGATGGCCACGAAGGCGTGCAACATGCACTGCATCGCCTACGCCGCAATTTCTTCTCACCCGGCCTTCGACAAGCGGTCCAAGACTCTACGCTTGCATCACATGCCAGCATTACAAGTCAGAACATCTGCACCCGACCGGCCTGCTACTGCCACTACCCATGCCCACAACGGTTTGGACGGACATCGGGCTGGAGTTCTTTGAGGCGCTGCCACATGTTGGCGGGAAGTTCGTCATCCTCACGGTGGTGGACAGATTCAGCAAGTACTGTCACTTCATTCCCCTCGCACATCCATACATGGCGGAGTCAGTGGCGCATGCTTTCTTCGTCGAGATAGTACACCTTCACGGTGTACCACAGTCCATGGTTTCGGATCGAGACCCTGTCTTCACATCCATCTTCTGGCGGGAGTTGATGTGCCTCGTCGGCACTAAGCTGCACATGACATCAGCTTTTCACTCTCAGTCCGACGGCCAGACGGAGGTCGCCAATAAGGTGATCACCGAGTACTTGTGCTGCTTTATTGGCGATCGTCCTCGACATTGGCTACGCTGGCTGCCCTAGGCGGAGTACATCTACAACACCGCCTACTAGTCCACGCTTGACGACGCTCCGTCCCGGGTGGTCTACTGTTGTGACCCACCCTCCATTCGCTCTTATGAGCCCGATGAAACAAGGGTGGCGGCAGTTGCCAAGAACATGTCGAATCGGGACGAGTTCCTCGCTGACGTCTGCCTCTGCCTTGAGCAAGCACAAGTTGTGTACAAGCGCCACTACGACAGACATCACAAAGATGTCCGCTACGAGGTGGGCAAGTGGGTCTGGCTGCGATTGCGACAACGAGCCGCCTCGTTGCTGCACGTACCCACATCAGGGAAGCTCAAGCCGCGCTTCTATAGACCATACCGCATTGCCGCAGTCATCAACAATGTCGCCTACAAGCTGGAGCTGCCTTCCGAGCCCGCCTCCACGACGTGTTCCACGTGGGTCTCTTGAAGAAGTTCGTGGGCACTCCGCCGACCGCACCTCCAGCGCTCCCACAAATCCACAACGGTGCCGCCGTACCGGAACCGAAACAGGTTCTCCGTTCTCGCTTGGCCAGGAGTGTTCGCCAGCTACTGATACACTGGAAGGGCGAAATAGGGGCATCAACCACGTGGGAAGACGTTGACAGCTTCGTCGACCGCTATCCCGGTTTCCAGCTCGAGGACGAGCTACTCGTTGAGGGGGGAGAAATGTCATGTGCGGCCGCCATTACCAACACCGGCCCAGGGACCAGGCGCACAATTCAAACACGGGCGCACTTTAGGAAAGAAATAAGTGCCAATCCGCATGCATGGCAAGCTAGGATCAAGGGGGATTGATTTCCTTTTGCGTTTTAGGATAGAAATAATTGAGAATAAGCATGCAAAGCAAGATAGGAATATAGGATCAGGGGAGGTTTGTTTCCTTTGATGAAATTAGTTTCCTTTGTTAGGCACGCTGCGAGCCTATAAATTGGAGGGAGTATGTACCCCTGAGGATAAGAAAGAACTACTATTCTACTCTCCTTGTTCTCCTCTAAATCTCATCCTCTTCAACAATCGGGCAGCTGGGCAAAAACCCCGACGCCCCTACCGGTCGCGGCTACGAGCTAAGTAGCCAGGGGCCTGCTGTCTTGGGCGCCGACGTCCTTGACAAGCTTCAACGCCATAGTTTGACAATGCATACCATTTCTGACTGGGATTTGTGAATTTGGTCTTCTGTACTTATATTCGTGCATGTGCTGCCAATCAATGAATCAATGTCGTGTGGAGGAACAATGTATGTTGTGTTGAAAGCAGATAGCATAGGGCATAGTATATTTATTGTTTCTGCATAATGATGTTGGCCATGAGTACATAAGGGCGTTCATTCAACCATCCATTGTAACAAATTGCAGCCATGGAACAACATAAATTCATGGAAAGCAATGTCTAGCTTCAACGCCATAGTTTGACAATGCATACCATTTCCGACTGGAATTTGTGAATTTGGTCTTCTGTACTTATATTCGCGCATCAGGTGCCAATCAATGAATCAATGTCAGTTGGAGGAACAATGTACGTTGTGTTGAAAAGCAGATAGCCTAGGGCATAGTATATTTATTGTTTCCGCATAATGATGTTGACCATGAGTACATATTTTGAAATTTAGAGAGTACAAGCTGGGTCATTGAAGGAATTAATATTTTTTTTGTCATAATCAAAATCTTTGGTTTTACAGGAGTTTGTACTTTTCTTCCATTCTTCATCAAAAGGGAAGGTTTATTATAGTTGCAGCAACAGGTGTTGGTGCAATTTGATACACTTTGAATAAATACTTGATTGGCTCTACAACAAATATGCTTGATGATAGCAGTAGAGAAGTACATTGGTGTTCTGAGAAATCACCTGATTGGATTTACTGGCTTTCTAACTAATTTGATGTTTTAGCCTTTTAGGAATGGAAAGCACAAACCTTTACAGTAGACTGATATGCCATTTATACCATGGTGCAGGAGCTAAAGGACATATTGAGGACTGTACCTGAAGTGGAAGGACTAGTTGGACATGAAGAGGCTGGCAAAATCATGAGTTTGAAGGAATGTGATGGGGGTAATGAAGTAAAGTCCAGCTTGCAGTCAGCTTTTGCTAAGCTAATGACAGCAAGCAGAGACATGGTTTCTGAAACTATTGCTAAGTTGATCAAGCGCTTGATTACTGAAAGCAAGGTGAAACACTTTCTTAAGCCATATGATTTGTGAACTTGCAAATTGATTAATCACTTCTCTAAGAGGATTGTAAAAGCTCATATCTCGTACCAGTGTACGTAGCTAACAGTGTTGCATATAGATTGCAAGGTGACATGTTTCTGCAAAGCTAAATGCCATTTTCCTTAAAGAAAAATATAGGATATATAATAGATGTTAGTGTCATGCCATTGGATAAATCCAAAACATGTTCGGTATTACTGTTACTGACAATGACAATCTAAGTAGGCTAGATATGAAACCCAACAGAAACATATGGAAGCAAAAGAAAGAAAGAGAGAGGAGTAAACAAAGTACGAATAATCTAAGATTGTGACACATAAATTGCTCATTTTCATGCAGTCCTAACAAGGACCAAATCTCTAGGTACATTCCAATCCTAACGAAACATGAACAACTGGCTTTTTTCTTTGGTGCCTACTAAGAGGATTGAACATGTAAAATTTGGAAATCAGGTTTACATTTCTCAGCAAACTTGCACTATATTTAAAGTATACTCTGTAAGCTGCCATTTGTCCAAAGTATAGGTAGGTTTTTGCAACAACTCAAGTGTGCTAGTATTATTGGAGCAATTCCCTCTGATATAAATTCCCCAAGAGTGTTTTGATTAATAAGCAACTGTACAAATAGGTTGTGAACAAAGAGCTTGTTACATCGCTGTTCACTAATGTGCCTTTGCATCTTAACATTCGTTGGAGGTTTGATAATTGAAATTTGAGTAGCCTTTGGTTGTGTCTTGACTAATGATGTCTTTCTCTATTCAGATTAGGACATTAACAGAGAAAGAAGAACTGGTTTTGTCACTGGAGAGACAATTTCAAGAAGATGTTGGTGTCCTAGCAATATTTTTCCTTAACTACGTCAAGCTCAGTCCTGGTGAAGCACTTTATATTGGTGTAAACGAACCACATGCATACCTCTTGGGGGAATGCATTGAATGTATGGCCACTTCAGACAATGTTGTCCGTGCTGGTTTAACACCTAAATACAGAGATGTGCAAACTCTTTGCTCCATGCTAACATATAAACAGGTTTGTTACATTTTCACTACTTTTGTTCCATTTACATGTTATTTGCTTTGTATATTGTATGTTATGATCCCTTAGGTATATGTTGAATTTTGCTTTCTGTTCCACGCAAAAATACACTTTTCTTGTCTGAATATATTATCTTCAGTTGACACAACCCTTTTCTCATTAAAAGAAATGTTGTAGCCCGCTTGCGTTCGAGGATCTTCATTTATGAATATTTCAAGAAATGAGATCTATGTTTTGCGCTATTCATAGACAATAAATGTACTTCTATACTCTTTATTATGTTAAGACTTCCAAGTGATGTTTGGTGTTTAAACATGCAATTTTAGTGTCAGATGCTCTGATTTTCTTTCATGCCCCTTGGATATTGTTAGAATTGTATGTTTTGACCAATTAAACCATTTTAGCAAGGAATATTTGTCACATTTTGTAATAATTAACATGAATCAAGTGTTTTACACTATTGTTATGATTTCATGCTTTGATTCTGTCGTCCTAACATTATATTCAGGAAATCTATAATTTGAATCATTCTGCTCCTCTTTTATGCAGGGTTTCCCCAAAATCTTGCGTGGGATTCCAGTGCAGCCTTTTGTTAGACGTTACACCCCTCCATCTGTTGAGTTTGAGGTTGATTGCTGCCTAGTAGCACCAGGTGAACTGGTGGTCATATCCCCTGTACCAGGTCCATCCCTCTTTCTTGTCATGACGGGGGAAGGTGAGGTTCAGGTTGATGTTATGTCAGAAGGAGAAAAAGCAAAAGAAGGTGATGTTTTCTTCGTTTCTGCATATACTGAGGTTAAGCTCTCTGCCTGTGGCCCTATGTTCATGCAGCTGTACAGGGCTGGGGTTAACAGCAGATTTTTCATCTAAGTGGTGCATCAATCCTGCGGGCATAGGGTGGAGGGTTTAGGGCTGTTTTATGTTACCTAACTGTAGTTGTAGGGAAGAGGTCCCAGCTACAGAATACACATGAAAAACGATAGCTAGCAAAAGTTCTCGTAAACTAATGTATAGGGCTGCAGGGCAATGAAGGAAAAAAAAAGTAGGCTCCTCCCACAGCTTGATAATTATTCGAAATATGTCTTACAGTGCAATCCACATTGTTGATGCACTAGAAATGGATAAAAATGATGATTAAAATTTTGTTTATTTGGTGGCCTTGTAGTCAGAGTGCAAAGTGGTCTGTCCAGTGCCCATTTCTGGAACATGTGGACCGCTGGTAAGTGGTAAGAAATATTCACATGTGTTGCAGATACTACAAAGTAAGTCTAATATACTCGTGATCTTTTTTTTTTGGATAAAATCTCTTTACCCACTTGAGCCACATATAAGGGTACTTTTAGCGTGCCATGCTGACAAAGGAGGTCATCCTGTTGTAGTTCTTGATGTTCACATCCATCTTTCTAGGAAGTTTGTTTTTAGAGGAATTGTTCTAGGTAGTGGACGTCTATTTGCCCTGTCCTGTTGCTATTTCTATTTCGGTGGCGGCACTGGGTCCGGAGATAGTGCGCGGCCTAGCGGGCTTCGTTTCCCAGAAGAAATGACATCCTTGGGTTACTCCAAATTTGTTCCTTCCATTCTTTCTGTTTCCCGTTCCTGACCCGATCTGGGTAACGAAAGCGCCGTCTTTCCATATCATGGCGTTGAACAGTGGCCATTTTGGCACGAGGCTATATCGCTCGAGCGGCGTGGCCCTCATGGAAACCAAAATGTCTCTCTTTGTCACGGCTGTGTAGTCAAATCTTAGCCTCAGTGACCCCTTGTCTTGCACTGCAGTGACCTGCCCGGTTGAACCTTCGCTCTGCAATATTTGCGATGTGTGAAAGTAACCGGCCGTTGTCCGCGTGCGCATGCTCATGCATGCCCGGTCTCGTCAAAGGAGAGAGATGAACAGCTCTCACGGCGAACCACTAACTCCATGCCTCACTGTCTGTGCGGTTCAATGTTCGTGCTCTTCAAATGTCCTGGCCATGCCGCCACTGCTAGTGCTACTATATGCTTTACTATGAGATAAGTATCTTCTGGCATCGTCGTGCTGTCAAAGCAAACGTGGCTTAGTTATTTCGGTCGTGAGACCCCGTGGTCAAGACTCAAAAGAGAGTTTCACGGACTGAAGCAACACGGATAGGGCTAGCCGCTAATCTACCTTAGCCTGTCTATTTTATCATTCTTCTTTCAATTCACTTCTGAACGACTTGAACAGATTGTTGGTGGTCAAGGTCGCCCAAGCGAAAGTGTTGCATAACTTTCCCATACTTTCGGATAACAAAATACTCCCTCCGTCCTGGAAAGCTTGTCGCTTTGTAGTTCATTTTTGAACTACAAAGCGACAAGCTTTCCGGAATGGAGGGAGTATATTAATCACCTGGCACATCAGGGAACAAAGCTTGGAATTTTGATCAGCTGTGAATTCATGTCAGTCCGGAGTATACTGGGCTAGGGTGGTTTTCTGCTTGCTGCAGGTCTGTGTCCACATCCTTTGGGTGATGGCCTCGAAAGATCAAGTGGACCACCCAATTGTTTTCCTGCATGTGCAGAAAACAAACACGTCATGTGACAGTCTCTCTTGGATATGTGTGTCGCTACTCAGTAAGACATGGACTGTTCTCAACCAGAGAACTGGAACAATCGCTGGATCTCAAATGGGCAGAGATTTTTAAGACCATTCAGATTTATTCTCAAAACTATTGGAGGTTCAGCTATATTCACTAGAGACTAACCCGATGTCTGATTCAAATAGCTATGATACATGTGTCAAGCAAGATGTCATAGCTGAGCTTATGAGTGGTCACTGATGATTTGGTTACCACGCTAGCTCATCATCTTGAACTTTTTGAAAATAAGGAGTCCTGACACCATGTCTAACAAAAATCACAAGTTGGAGGCGATGATGATGATGAATTAGTAAAGGTCAGTTACTGATTCTTGTCATACAAGCTTACACCTACTTATTCATGAGGCTTTTGTTGAAGAAAAGTGCCCTTAAAAAGTTTGGTGCAGTGCCTATATCTATTAAATATGCAAGTTCAAAGTTAGGCAAACAGTCAAGATTCAGTTTAAAAGGCATGCAAACGTGCGGGAAAATCCTAATGTAAGGTAACATCGCATAGCTATATAAGTTGCGTGTTTTGTGGTACCTGTTGTGCCAACAAAAGTAGCGTAGGCATGTTTCCACAGTTTCAATTAACATACTACTCCCTCTGTTTTATTTTACTTTGACATTCAGACAAAAAAAATAGTTCAAATTTGTATTAATCATCATGTCTGAACGTCAAGTAAAAGAAAACAGACGGAGTACTCAGCATGCCATTTTGACTAAGACATGATAGATAAGACTATCATTCTTTTTTCTCTTGTATTGACTGTACAGAGGAATGTAAATGCTGGCTACTTATCCTGAAAGTGAAAGGCACAGATCATCAAGTTGTCGGTCTTGATATTCATAGAACATATAGTTTTATTTAAGTCTCTAACACATTGGTCGTTAGGGAAAAAAGAGCCAAAAGGTGAGCGGGTCCCGGGGTCCGATCTAAGGCCATGGGGTTCTGTAGTGGCCAACCGCTATTTCGGGATGTTGAGTTCAGTCATTTCAAATGAATGCAGGGGTCACAACAAGATGACAATGAACGGTCGATTTCGGATATGATCCTGACTTGATTGGATGGGATGGTTTCCCTGTTGATGCGACGCATGCATGATGGATATCATTCGTGCTGAATAACACCGTTTTGTCACGTACGCGCATGGGACCAGCCATATATTGTGCAGATAGAAATAGAGATTGTGTGATTCTGGTATGCCTGTGCCTCATCTTCTTATCATCAAAAGTACATAAGATCACTTTTTTAATAAACCTTCTTCTATTATGTTTCTCCTAAGGAGGATAGTTTTGGTTCTCAAACAAGGACAAACCATATATTAGATTTACTTGTTTTAAAATTTGATGCATTATTTTCGTAATGCATATCTATACACTGGTTATCCCCGAAATATATTGGTTTCATGCATGAATTCTAGAAATGGTACCATCATGGTTTGTTAGCTCAAAACTAAACAACAACGTCATACTCTCTCCATCCATAATATTTGTCACTCTCTAGTTCATTTTTGAACTAAAGAGTGACAAATATTTTAGGATGGAGGGAATATATAGAAAACCGAAGCGAGCAATGATGAATCTTAATAAAATTGACCTTGTTGTGTACAATACTTCGTTTGCCCCTTTCGCCCTGGCGTATGCACTATGCTAGTGTCTATTGGCCCGCCATACTTGTTCGGACCAATTTGTTATCACTGACTACAATTGCAGGTCAACTATTGACATTTATTCTGAAGTGTAAAACTTGTTAATCGTTTCTATGTTTAGTAAGTCTCCAATGCAGCATGAAAGAGCACTAGGGATTTCTATTTTTTAGATAATGGAAACAAAGTATTTCCGATCTCTACAATGTATGTTGTCGAAGTGTGGATACGATACTTCCCCCGGACCTGCTACTGGAGCAGCCCGCGAAGGTTCTTTGATTGGAGGGGCTAATTCTTCTAAAGCAGTCGTGCGAGATGGAGATATCGAACACTGAGGTTTACGTGCTTCGGGCCGCCGGAGCGTAATACCCTATGTCTATGAGGGTGTGTGTTGTATTGTCTTTGCTTGTGTGAGTTTGAGTGAGCTCTAAAGGATGATGTCTATGTCGATGTCTACTGGATCCTTTAATAGTCCAAAGTCGGATAGTTACACAAAGGTCGGGGTCCGACAAGTGGCTCCGGAATGATTTGTACCCTATACACGATCTAGAGTACTTATGACTACTTGTAGTAGCTCCTGACGATGGCATTAAGACCCGCCGTCTTTTCACGCAGAACCGCAAGTGGCTAAGCATAGATGTTGATGATGGTGATGAATGTACCATCCATCGCGACGTTGCGGCCTGCCGCATTAGCTGCGTGGTGTGGCACTGTTGCACCATCACTGCGACCTGACTGAGCACTGAAGCACATGAAAGGGACGTGCGTCGTGCGCCTTGGGAAGGTGCGAGTCTTAAACGAGTGACTGGATAGTATATAACTTCACTTACTCTCGCTGCTTACCGCCCTCAGTGGGCTGCAGGGCACGTGGCAGCATCGGAGCTCACCTCTGCGAGGAGGCCGAGTCCGGAACAACATAGCACGTGGCGGTGCTGGAGTCCACGTTTGTGGAGAGGCAGGGTCCGGACCCGCTGCACACATGGCGGGTCTGGAGTCCTCCTCTGTAGAGAGGCAGAGTCCATACCTGCTGGACACGTGGCGGTGCTGGAGCCTACCTCTGCGGAGTGGCAGGATCCGGACCTTTTGGACACATGGAGGGTCCAGAGCCAGCCTCTGTGGAGAGGTTGTTGGAAATCTAAAAATAATAAACTCAAAATTTTATTGATTAATCCAGCCGGGAGTGGACGGCTATATATAAGAACCCCTTACAAGCAACTTAACTCCTCTTAGGACTTTATTTCCAATCTAACTAGGACTCTTATCTATACTTACCTTGTACTAGGACTCTTCCTTAAAACTAATTTGAACTCTAATAACCAATCGTATCTGATCTAAACACCACCTAATCTCTAGTTTATTCTAGAAAACATGATTAACTTCAACACACCCTCTTAATCACGTTATCTAGGACACACTTACTAATTTAGGATGTAGACACACTACACCCTCTGAGATGAACACACCATCTTGGCCAACCATGAGATGAACACATCAGCCCCTGGAACGAACACATCATCCCGTACGACTTTGGGACGAACACATCATCCCCGAGACAAACACATCATCTCGTAAACTGGCACCTATGAGACGAACACATCATCCCCTCGGAAAACACATCATCCCGAGCATGAATTTGAGTGGGACGAACACATCATCCATTGGGATGAACACATCATCCCAAGCACTCAACCTATTCTCAATCACCTCCTTTGATTCAATTGGTACATTTTTTGGTGCACGTAGCCAAACAAAACTGCCACCAGTCTGGACACGTGTCTACTGCATGTATGCAGCCAACACAGCAACACCCAAGTCCTGATCCATCTTCCTGGTTTACTCTTCAAAAAACACCAGACCAGGGGGCCACCAAGCCCAGCTGCGCCCCCCCCCCCCTCCTCTGGCCTTTCTTCCTTCTTTGACCACACAATGGTTGCTCTTGGCTTCCCCTAGCCCGTTCCACTCCTCCACAAGATGGCCCAGTAGCCCATGAAGCAAGAAAGTCGAAACATCGATCTCACCTGGTGACTTGGACCAGAGGCACCGACACCCTCGATCTGTTTCACCGAGGAGGGCCAGACGGGCATTCTTTCGCCTCTTCGCTGGTTCTGGCGCCTGACCGCGAATCTTGTCCAGGGACCGCCACCTGTGATGCCCAGGTCGAGTTGCATGCCCATGCGTACGTCCGACCGTGATGTGCACTCACCAGTCGTCGTAGGCCCGGTCGCGCTCCGCCCTTTGACGCCCGTCAGAATCGCCCGCCTACGACGAGATCCCGCGTCAGGTGACCTTCGATCTGGCGCCACCCCCATGGATTCGTGTACATCTCCCTCGAATTCGTGCCTCGCCAGTATCCCCGACGGTCGTCGTCCCCCAAAAGCCCACCACCTCGGCGCCGAATGCGCCTGACTCGCGTACGTCGAGCCTGGATATGGAGCCGTGTTGCTTCGACCGCGCTCCGCCCGGATCTGGGGCCACGCTTCGACGTGATCCGCCATGATCTCACCGAAACGTTCCAGATCCGCCACCTTCGCCTTGAT
Source organism: Tuctoria greenei (assembly GCA_036927565.1). NCBI lineage: Eukaryota > Viridiplantae > Streptophyta > Magnoliopsida > Poales > Poaceae > Tuctoria > Tuctoria greenei. The sequence continues at coordinate 20,125,199 of JAYESD010000002.1, forward strand.
TTACGCTGGAATCTCCACCCGGTGTCGCCCTTGCTCGCTAGATCTGACCGTCGATGGCCACCCCCGGGAGCATGCCCTCGCGGGGGCAGAACTAAGCTCTAGCTCTGATGCCAATTGTTGGAAATCCTAAAATAATAAACTCGGAATTTTATTGATTAATCCATCCGATGGTGGGCGGCTATATATAAGAACCTCTTACAAGCAACTTAACTCCTCTTATGACTCTATTTCCAATCAAACAAGGACTCTTATCTTTACTTAACTTGTACTAAGACTCTTTCTTAAACTAATTTGAACTAATAACCAATCATATCCGATCTGGACACCCCCTAATCTCTAGTTTATTCTAGAAAACGTGGTTAACTTCAACAGAAGTAGGGTCCGAACCTGCTGGACACGTGGTGGTGTCGGAGCCTACCTCTGTGGAGAGGCAGAGTCCAGACCCGCTGGACACGTGGCAGGTCCGGAGCTCGCTAGGTCCGGAGCTCGCCCCTGTGCAGAGGCAAGGTCCAAAGCTGATTTTTGCCTGTAGGTGGGGGTATCCGGTCCGGAGGGTACCGACATATGCAGTCTTGAATTATTACACAAAATAGAACACAAGAACATCTGCTAGAGGAACACACTCAAATCATACAATAAATTAATAAAGTCTATTATGTAATTTCCATCCAGAATTGATGAATAATTCCAAAGCGACTTTTTTCTGCTCGCCAGTTGAAAACTCCTCTTTGTTCTCTGATTACCATGCCTTTGCCTTCAGGCATGTTCTAAATTAAATGGAAATGCTGAGTTTTCTATTAATTTGGTCTGATGGATTTGATATATGACAAAGACTTGGAAGTAGCTCTCCTCCACACAGAGAGACCTAACACAACATAATCCTTCTCATTTTTGCCAAAAAAATGAGTGTGATTCCTTTTCTGTCGTTGCGCACTGTAAAAATGTGATTCCTTTTTTGACGTGCACTCCATAGGCTTTCACTGTTCATTGGTGTCCATGCAAGGATACGGGGAGTCGTAACAATTTGGGAATACCAGGGAAAGCATGCATGGAGAAACTGCAGTGCCCTGCAACATCTGTACGTGCGTGTTTGTCGCTGGCAGTCAGACTCAGCATGAACAAAGCAAGCAGGGAGACACGGCCGGGCTTGCATGAATCACGGCGCATCTCCGCCCATGTCTCAAACATGGAGACTTGATGCATGAGCGGGAATATTTCTGTGTCTGATCGATCGGGCCATGTCTCGAAGCGACGTCTGTTTGTTGATGTACTGGCCGTCGGTTATAAATTTTTTTACACTGCTCTCCTTTCCATGGACACTGTATATTTTATTTTTATTTATTTTTGAAATTATTGATCACTGTATTTAATACGCATCTCGATAGGTACAGCTATTCTTGATCAATCCCAGCGATTCGACGACGCCCTGGTTCGAGTCACCGGCTGTGTCATATGCCTTTGTTTTTAAACTATCCTTTACAAGGCACATGGATTTTTCTTACTATAATACTCTCTCCGTCTGTCGCTTTGTAGTTCAAAAACTACAAAGCGACAAGTTCATGGAGATGGAGGGAGTACTTATTTATGGTTCCTGTAGATGAATTAGTAGTATAAGGCCATAGATAAAAAGAAAAACTGAATTTTCTATATACGCATAAATTTATACATGCCTCACTTCAATAGAGCCCCCCCCCCCCCCCCTTCCTTTAAGATCTGATTATCACCAAACTTCTATTTCCTTTCCTCCTCTTTCAAATGCCATGTCCCACAACATGTGTAACAGAAAGTCTACTAGCACAGTCCGCTTGAAAGCTACACGGGTCTTATCGAATAATTTTTTCAAGTTGGAATCATCTATAGCTAGCATGCATTTTCTTTTCCAGCTTTCTCCATCCACAAAATAAAATATTGAACCTAGGGAAATATAATTGTGGCCGTTAATGCGAAATTATTCCCGCCACGTTAGATATTTGATGTGATGATACGTGTTACATCATTTCCCCCTCGTCAAGGTATTACTAATTAAGTCTAACTGCGCTTTCCTACAATGACAATCCAGTTGCTACTGAAAGGAACATATGTCCGCTAAATGGAATGTGTTATATATTCAAGTAGGTGTTTGCATTTCTAATAAATTCAAATTAAAATAGCAAGAGAAGACGATGACGATCCTTAGAACAAGCAAATGAGCGACACAGAATTCCTATTGTCCATGCATTTGAGTAAAAGAGATATTAATTTTGTTAATAATTAGTTGTTTAACTTGTTAGTTTGTAAGAATTATGATAGTTCTATAACAATCAAAATAAATTTATCAATGTGCAGATTATATAAAAATTGTTAATTTTATTAAATAAACTATTAATTGTTAATTATAAGGATTAATAATAGTGATTACCTATTAATTAAGTTTATCTGAAATTTGTTTAATTTTAGGCGCTGAAATCTAGATAGTTTTTTATTTTTATCACCCACAAAAGCACAAACCCCACACCACCAGCACACAAATCCAGGTCCATCTATTGTCTATTGGAGACAACGACCTCTCGTTCCATCACAACAAGCAAGAAACACTTCAACAACCAGGGCGAAACAAATGGAAGGAACTCGTACCACACACGTACACGCGTGAATTACAGCGTCGCGCCAGAAGGAAGTGAAAATTACAACACGAGCTAGCACCATCAACTATGAATTAACCGCGGGAATAACCCCGATCTTTCCGTCTGAAAACGTGTGCGATTTTGATCGTCACTCGTACGTGCATCGATCGTCTGTCTTAGCTGCTAGCTATAGCTCCACTAATTTACTGATGTGATGACATCTCGATCGCTTTAGAGGAGAGACGTCGCAAGAAGCAACCGCCCATCGATCTGCTTGGGCTTTAACTGAGCTAGCTCGATCGACTGCTTCTAGATTCCTCCGGCCCACTGATGATCGCCGAGCTTATTTGTTGCCACCGCCGCCTGGCACAGCTCGTCCGTCCGCCACGTCGTCGGGCCACCGTAGTAGGCGCCGCCGTCTGAGTCCGTGGCGTTGCCGCTGCCCATCATCATCGTCACGGCTGCACTGCCGGTGCAGCAGGTCGAGTTGAGATAGTCCAGCAGCGTCGAGTCCGAGTAGTCGCAGTCGGCCGGCCCCAGGTCCAGCCCGTCCAGGCCGAGGCTTCCCAGCGCCGCGGAGTCGAACGCGCCGAGGTCGCAGGTGCTGCCGCCGCAGCCGCACGACTGCTGCTGGTCGACCCAGCCCAGTTCGGAGAAGCAGGGCACCGGCAGGAGCGCGGAGGCCGTCGTCGACGCGCTTGGGCTCGGCTCCACCACGCGGTAATAGCCCCCGCCTGATGCCGGGGCGTTGTTGGCATCGTGCAGCAGCTGGCTCTGGGTTCCGTAGTGGATCGGCGAGGAGGAGGGGGAAGCCACCATGCCCGCGATGCCCCCGGCGAGGTGGAGTGGCGCCGCCGGCTCCATGTGGTTGTGGTGCGCCGACGTGGCGGCCATCTTCTCGAGCAGGCGCGGCATCCAGTAGCAGCGGACGGCGTCGCGGAAGACGGGGCTGTTGGCGTCCACCCGGAGCTGCCGCGCCTGCTTCTGCACCCGCGTCCGCCAGTAGTTCTTGATCTCGTTGTCCGTCCGCCCCGGCAAGTGCTGCGCTATCCTGGACCACCTGGGTGCCCATACACAAACTTGTATATACGCAAATATACATGGGTTCGATGAATGAGATCAACAGCGTGCGTAATAATAGATACCTATTTCCCCACTTGGAATGGAGCTCGAGGATGAGGAGCTGCTCCTCCGGCGTCAGATTGCCTCGTTTTATGTCAGGTTTGAGGTAGTTGAGCCACCTGAGCCGGCAGCTCTTGCCCGTCCTCTTCAACCCTAATCAAATTAAGCAGCAGCAGATCGATCAAGATTCAGCGAACTCACTCGACCATCAGCACGTCTCATACTGTGTAGAATCAGTCGGTGTGTGCAAGCATTCAAGGAAAGAATGAAACTCACCGGAGCAGCGCGCAAGGAGATTCCAGCGCCCCTCGCCGTGGCAAGCAATGTAGTTCATGAGCAGGTTGTCCTCTTCCAGCGTCCAGGGACCTCTCCTCAGCTCCATCTCCTCCACTTCCTGCTGATGCTTGCTCGTCAGAGACATGGTTCCTTTCCTCTGAGACATTACTGTTATCTTGCTCTAGAATCTGCTTTGGCAATGGACGATGATCCCCTTGGAGGGTGCAACCTACTTATATATATGCATACATATAGCCATGCACTAGCACTAGCAGCTAACTCTAGCTACCTTAAAGTTGTGGTGGGGATCAGGAAAGCAAAAGATGAAGAACTGAAGAAGTTGGGAAGGGCTGAGCTGCATGCAGAGAGAAGTTATTATTGGTCATTTCCCTTTTATAATGACTTGTAGCAATCATATGTGGGGATTTCTGAGGGCTGCTGCTCCAGACTATCTGAGAGACTCATGGACTTGTAGGAGAGGGTGGTTTGGTGGCTGCTGGCTCCTGGGAAGGAGGGGGGAAGGGGAAGGAGGCCAAGTGTTCTTATTGGTTACACACCAAAAAGCGTCAAGCTTCCAACTCTTTCAAAGAGAGAGAGAGAGGCTTTGTGGAAACAGTGGCCACTTTAGATTCTTTCCTACATGAAGCGTGTTTGACTGAACAATTTGTCACCATTGCACTATTAGGATTAGACGAGAGAGGGGAAGTGACATTGAGGCATGGGCAAATCGTTGGATGCACACATCCTAAAGGTGGACTACTTCATTTTGCACTCCATAACTGAAATAAAAAATTCAGGAAAACACGCAGATCGACCATTCTAAATACTATTCTCTCTTATCTTTGAGGGTATACATATTATTCTTTGTGATAAGATCAAATGAAAAATAGACACATCCGTGCTGTAATTGAATTTTTTATATTTTTTCTTTTGCCCATCAAATCATTGGCGTGTTTATCGAAGGCACATTTCTCTATGAAATGCAGAAATTCCTTCTCTCAAGCAGTCGCCTATAAGCCTATGACACTGAACTGCACATTCTGAACCAGCAGAACAATTGGTGCGTAATAATTTACCGTTTGGACTAGAATTATCTGGCCAGAGCTACTCTACTTCAACCAGAGAATAATCGGTACCAATCGAGAAGACTTCTGCGGTTCTGCCCTCGAAGCATATAGCTTTTGCAGTCCTGTTTTCTTTCCTCGTAAAGCCAATGAAACACTAACTTTGGAGACAGCGCCCTGGGAAGTAAGCAAGGTTAGGTAGGAATGCTCGTGATAATCGTATAAAATATTCGTAGAACCTAATGATTCTTGACCTAACTGTCAGACATGCTGGTAAATAAACGCTCAGTTCAAAGGAGTGTTTAGCTGAAATAGTCCCTGCATGATGTCGCTACAGTGGCACGCGTGACATGGGGTGGTCAAATGCTTGCACTTAAATCCGAAGACCGAAGTGGTTGTTTTGCGGCTAGCTGCTTTGCAAACTGCAGACTTCTTGACTGATTTTTCAGTAGCACAGCCACTGCTACGTCGTAATGAAGTCATCCCACTAGTATCAAGAGGTCCTCATTTCCACTTAGTCTCTCTACATTACACATCACAGGGATAATAGTGGTTTCATATAATCCTTCTCAGACCTCACCTCGCGTGGGAGCTTCCAACACTAGATATGTCTTTTACAGTCACTGCTACGTCAAAGTACCACTACTATGTAGAGTATCTGTATTTAATATTGTAAAGTTTAAGTTCAAATATATTTTCATCGAGAATGAAATTCAGGACATGAATAATACTCCCTCTATTTCAAATTAATTGTCACTGGCTAGTTCATTTTTGAACTAACCGGTGACAATTATTTCAAAACGGAGGGAGTACTATTTAGATTACTTAACCACTAAGATAAACCCCTTTCGCATCATGAGCCACTGAACCATGAACACTTTGACTTCTCGACATGCCGGCTCAAACGAACACGGCAAGCAGTATCATGAGCACAGAAAACAACAAATAACATAAACATTGTTAGATGAAATAATCACGAATTGTCAAGAACATACATGCTATTTATAGGAGGATACCGTAGTGACTCATGAGTTTGCTAACGTATACTAGTCTCTAAGGTATCCATAATTAATAACATGTATATACATTGGCAAATTACGGTATTACACAACATATGTCCTTAGTTGTTTGAAACCATCTGCAACAAATTGGATAAAAACTGCCATGGTGTACAATCAACACATGTCTTTTGCTGTTCTGAACTTTCAATATTGCTGTACGGGGAATGTTCATACAAAAGTTTCACATACACTACAGAAAACACGACTATTTACGACGACAAAAATAATTTGCGACAATCCGCCGTTGCAAATACAGTAACTTGCGACGGCTCGCATGTGACCGTCGTAAGTTAAAAGACTGTCGCAAACAGAAGCTCAATTTGTGACGGCAAGCCCTAACGTTGTCGCGCATTATGTGGCCGTCGCAAATATGAGCTTAGTTTGATACGACCCACCCTTGTGTTGTCACAAATTATTTAAATTGTGACGGCAAACCCTAGAACCATCGCAATATAATAGGCTGTTGCAAGTTAAGGAGAGATACCTTCGGCCCACTCGGCCTGACTCCCATTTTCTCACTACGTCGTTGCCGCTTCCTCCCAATGCCACCGCCGCCGCTTCCTCTCAACGTCTGTCGCCTACCTTGTGCGCAACCGCCGTCGCCGCCTCCCCCGTCAGCCGCCCCCATCGCCGCCTTCGGGTGCAGCCACCCAACGTTGCCTAGGCCCAGTCGACCGCCCCGTCGGCCGCTCGATCGCCGCCTAGGCCCTAACGCCGCCCCGTCGTCGCCTCACCATCGCTGCCTAGGCCCCGATGGCCGCCGTCCTGCGTCCATCGAGCTCCTGATGCCCGGCGCCCCACCACGCTCCTCCCGTGGCTGCCCTCCTCGGTCGCCACCCTCCCTTGGTCGCCTTCCCGACGCCGGCCGCATCCCCAAGCCGCCCCCTCCCCCAAGCTGGCTGCCTTCCACTCCATTGTTAGGTTAAATTTTCTTCTTCTCCATTCCCACTCCATTGCTAGTTAGGTTTACAATCATAGAATTGTGATGCTCAATTTTTATGCATAAAATTGGAGACTAGGTTTACTTTTGCATAGAATTGTGATGTGATTGATGCTTACATTTGTGATGCATATAGATGTGATCGATGGAGACCAGGTTACTTTTGCGCCATGTGTTTGATGCTTATATTTCTGATGCATAGAATTGTGATGCTTACATTTGTAATAAATACAATTTAGGTTATTTTTGTGCCTTGTGATCGATGCTTACATTATGTTTAGGTGATAAAATTGCTTATGAATTGTTTATGTTTAGGTGATTCATACATTTGCTTATGTTTATGTTTAGGTGACAAAATTGCTTATGTTTAGGTGATGCATACATTTTCTTATGTTTATGTTTAGAATAAAGTTGTTTAGTCTTAGGTTTAGTTTGTATGCATTATTTTACGTTTACATGAAATTGCTATGCTTGATATGCTTAGGTTTATTTTAATTGTTTGAGTGTTAAGGTCGGGTAGACTCGACACAACTCAGTTAGGGTACAAGATCCATTTAGTGGTAAGGTAAAGGATGCGTCTAGACGAGCACGGAGGCAAACCATGACAAGGCCCATTTAGTCGGGTGTCGCCGCTCGCGCGCAGGCCGCAACCACTCAGGCCCTGTTGAGAGGAAGAGCACTACAGGAAAACCGATGATAAACAATGACCAAACTTAATGATGGCGGTGCCGACATTATTTAAATTATTAACGACGACTGACATAGGCCATCGTTAATAAGAGCCTTATTTTCGACGGTTGACCTAAATCGTCGTGAACAAGGAGTAATTTATGTTGGAACCTTTGGCTATCGTAAATAAGGTAATAAATACGATGATAGGTCGTCGTTAATTCTTTAACCGTCATCAATTAGGGTTTAGATCATGGCCCGATGCGCTGCGCCCGTCTTCCTCCTCTCATTAGTGGTTAATTCTTTTACCATCTTCAATTAGGATTTAGATCCTGGCACGACGCGTCGCACCCGTCTTCCTACTCTCATTCGCTATCGCGCCCGGGCCTCCTCCACCGAGCTAGCCGTCGCGCCTCCACCTAGTGTCGCCGTCCACCTAGCGCAACCGCAATAAATCAATTACGGTTTATTTTTGTGTTAATGTGTTGAACTAGTTAGTTTAACTTCTTATTGCTTATGTTGATTAGTGTGTAGATTAGTTAATTGGTAATTTGAATAATTGTTTAATGTGTTGTTTAGTAAGGTTAATTTTTTAGTATTTAGTTAATTAATATCTTGTTTATATGATTTTCTTGTGTTATTGTTTAGCTTCATTAGTTAGGTTAATTGTTTAGTGTATTGTTTAGATGGTTAACATCTTGTTGAGATGATATTCTTGTATAATGATTAATCTCGTGTTTAGTTGATTAGTTTCTTTTTTAAATTAATTGATATTCTGTTTTAGATTGTTTATTGCCTAGATTAATTTATATTTATTGTTTATTGATATTTAGATTATTTAGAGTAGTTGTTTAATGTTTCGAGTGATTACTTACTATATGTAAATAAACGGGTTTCGGGCCGGCTCGGCCCGACACGACACGATATGCATTAAAGGTGTTCTTGCCATAAAGACGGTTGTAGTCGTAACGTTTTTGTCGAGATAGCACGGAGGCGAACTGCGAAGGTGGGGACGCCAATCATCCGTGCGTGCATGCACGGTGGATCCGGACGTGGAAGTGTCATCTCTGACCAACTTTTCTCCCTCTCTCTTGTTCTTTCCTCTCTCGTAAATGACAAAAATGAAAATGAGTAACATAATCTATAGAAATGCGTCACCCATTCTGAATCGGCACGTCTCACATGCGATAGACATGTGAGGTGTGCAAGTTCGGAATTTTCCATTTTTGGATAGTCTGGGAGTGACCGAGGGCATTCTTATGATGAGCTAGGTACGGGGTCTGGATCCGAACGTGGTTTCGATAGCATAATCCTAATGTTCTCTGCTGCATCATTTTTGGCGTGCAGTTGTAAAACAACGGGGTTATGCTCCCGAAATATTTGTCTGGATTCAAACCCCGTGTCTCATCATAAGCACGTTCCATTAGTCACTCTTGGGTGTGTTTAGTATCTATCTGCCTAGTTGTAGGGTTCTCGAAGTGTGTAATCAACACTTCCCCCAGTACTACTAGAACGTAGCCCGCGGAGGTTCGTGATTGGTTGGGGCGCACGTGAGATTATGAATAACACAAAGAAATTCAAATCAGCAACTCAAATCGAGAGAATCAACCAAGAGATCAAAGGAACGGTCAATCCCTTCTCTCTTCTCTCTCAAATACAACAAAACCCTCAATATTGTTAAGATGAAGGATTTGGAGGGCTCTTGGAAGGCTATGGCGGCGCTAGGGTTCGAGGGAGGGCAAAGGAAAGTCGAGGATCCCTTTTATAGGGGTCTGACATTTAGCCGTTGCCACCAGAAAAAGTCTGAACTAGTCCAACATTCGTGTGACACCCGGTTCTGAGAAAAGAACCAAGTGAACGCATATGTGTGCCCAGGACGTTCAACACACACACACGAGTGCATTCACAAAAGTATATACATAAAATTACCACAGAACAAGATTAATTAACCACTTTTATTACAAAATTCAAAATATCCTCAAATACAAGCTCTAATGAATATTAATGACAAGTTTGAACTAATGTAGTGGAAATCATATAATAAAGCAACTATGTAGCTAAGAAAATAGGGTAGCACGGCTCCAAGCAACACCACAGGCAAAGCTGACGGCAACACACAGCCTAGAACTCCTAATTAACGTCGTGATACTCCCAATCTTGACCTGCAACTGTTGGTGGGGGAATTGCAAGGGTGAGTACATGTCGTACTCAGCAAGTGTGGGAAATATGACATGTAGCTGATACAAATGACAAATATAATAACGACTAAGTGCTGAAAAGTACATTAAAACATTTAAAAAGCAATATATTGTATGTATGTGAAGTAAACCCATCATAAACCATGTAGATATCATAATACCAGTCCATACTTCATCACCATCACCATATTCCATATTTCTCATTACCATTAACCATATCCATTGCCATAAACCGTAATACCATCACATAACTAGTACCAAACCATCCCAAATCCCAAGTTTCCCTCTAATCATGTGAGGGTCCAGGTTGCTCACGACCGGGAGCACAACCATCATGATAGTTTTTAAGACTCTGCATAGGTTGTACCAATTTACCCACGTGTTCGTGATTTCATCACCTTTCGGTGACTAAGAACCTCTATTATGCCGTCTCATAATTCCTTAGGTGTGTGGCTAAAAGATCACAAAATAGCCTTTACAAAGGGATTACTGGCATGTACGGACCCATCGAGATTTCACCGGTGGTGATGCCTCCAACTGAGCACATCTTCAACCAAGGGCTCCCTCTTGTGCCATTCGGATCCCAGGGAGTCCTGCCTCAAATCCAAACCCAATCCGACTCTCCTTCCCCGGTGTGCCAAATGATTCACGAAATACTAGCAATACCCTAATTAATCAGCTACGTCACACCCATACTTGGCCTTGTGGTGGCACTGTAAATCATGGATGGTCGCTCCACGAACCGGTCCTTAGATCTAAAGCAAGTGAAACCACCATAGAATCCAACCAAATCCACATACCATGCTTGCTTAGATCACCCATTACCATGCCATATTAACCAGTTGATATTAACCATAATCTCATTAATACATAATTAAATAGTATAGTTGTTTTCCCATCCCAATTAATTTGAGCAAAGCAAAAAGGTAAAAAGCCCTTTCCGACTCTCTACCATGTATCCCAGGCGACAAGGGTGGTTAAACAAAGCTAATAAACTTTCTATCATACGAACTCCCATCAAATTGACACAAGCATGCAATTTTGAAAACAAAACATTTATTGCAAAAACAGGATCAATATGTTCAAGGACACTTGCCTTGCTCTTGGGCTTGATTGGGATCAAAGACTTCAAATTCCTGGTGTTGGAGGTCCTCCGCAGAACTCTCTAGCGCAAATCTGTCTAAACCGCGCAACGAACATACAAGACAAGAATCACAATCAATAGATGCTCATATTTTACTCAATATGACATGACATGCATGATTAATGCAATTGTGAAGCAAAACTAGTTAATGAGTTGTTAATAATGTTCACTATCTAGTTGTAATAGTTTTTAACAAGTTTGGACAGGTGTGCAAATGATTTGAATCAATTTAGATTTAATTCAGTAGGAAACAGACAGCAAACCGGACTAGTCTGCCCTTCGCAGAACCAGCGAAATAGGGTTTTCTAGATCGATGTAAATTTTGGGAAACGGGGTTGAATTCACGTGAGAAAGAGGAAGTAGAAGGTATATCAGGTGTTTAGAACTCCAATGAATCAAGGGTTTTGGAGGCAACACTTGTATCTTGATGATCTAGGGTTGATGAAGAAACTTGAAGGTGACTTGTTGATGGAGAGCGAAAACTTGATGGAGATCTTGATCACTTGATCCTCTTTCGTTTCCTCCTCTCCTTCTTGCTCGGGATCTCCTTCTCCCTCCTTGGCGGCGGCTATCTACGAGCTAGGGTTTGGGTGTCTTTCAATTGTGGCAAAAGGATGTAAGATTAAGAGGTGGGGTTGTTTATATAAGGGTGGAGGGCTAGGGTTTGATGGAGTTCGAGTTTTGGGTGGGTGGAGGTCGGTGTGGGGTCCCACATGGTCTCCACAAGGGGTTAGACACGACGTCGTTAGGCCCACTTAAGGTAAAACCCAAAAACACGTCGTGGACCAAAAGATCAACTCAGAATTGCCATCACCGGACAAGTTCGCGCAAGGCCAGACTAGTCTGATATTAGACAGAGAGAAATCGGACAAGTCCAGACTATAACGGACAAGTCCAAACTTAGTCAGAGAGGAAAACGGACAAGTCCGGGTACTTAGCAAAATTTCCCAGGTTGGGATGATCGGACTAGTCTGCAATGGACCGGACAAGTCCGAAAACGGTACAGAGAGAAAAACGGACTAGTCCGCAGCAAAAACGGACATGTTCGAGGGAGGTTAGAGAGAAATCATACTAGTCCGCACCAAAAATGGACTAGTCCGCACTTCTTAGAACTTTTGAGTGCGGTATTGCTTTAAATTCATTTTAAACTCATTTCTTTTTTATGTGGATTAATGTTAAACATCAATATGAACTTATGCAATTCATGATGCATGAAAATGAGGGTGTTACAATTCGACAACAGACTATTCCGGCCAAAGGGGACTACTTATGCCACTCTTGACAAAAAGAAAAGTCGCCGCCATATTTTGAATTCAAACGGTCACAAGACCACGAACTAGTCCATCCAAGAACTAACTAGTCCGATCTCACATAGAAACTGCTTTTCCGGGTGAGAACGGATAAGTCTGGCTACTCGAACTAGTTCGGCCCCCCATGATGTACAAGTCCACTAGGGCGGACTAGTCTCGTCTTTCAGGACTTAGTCCTAGAAAGGATCAGACCCACTCACCATGGACTAGTCTGACCCCAATCGGACAAGTCCTAACTCACATAGTAACTCTTGGTCTGCCTAACATCGGATAAGTCTGATGTGGATGTACTAGTCCGGCCTTCCAGTCCGAACAAGTCCCGCTTTATCCTTAAGGTTGCCTCAACTTGTCTCTCCAACTAAACCTAAACAGACTATGAGCTCTTAGGTGATTCTCAACCACTTGACTTGTTGAACACACTTTCATCACAAGGCTAAGCTCAACACAAAGAATTTTAAATCCTAAATTCTACTCTTTGAGTTTTTCCCGCCTTTTCCGTTCTTTTTCTTTTTGAGTGTATCTAATTTCGTTTCACCTTCAATCAACTGCAATTACACTTATAATGCTCATTAGTCCCTTAAGTGTTGTCATTAATCCTCAAAACCCATGGGGATTTAGCTTAGATACACTTTCAGTCGTGTGTGTATAGTGTTTTGTCAATGATTGTTGTGATATATATATATATATATATATATATATATATATATATATATATATATATATATATATATATATATATGTATGTTTTGTTAATGGCTTTGTGAGCTAGCCATAGAGCCAGGGCCGGTCTCGAAGCCAGCACAATATTTTCTGTTTTATGAAGTACCTTTTCTTATATTTACGACAGTTTCTGGTACTTGGCTATCGTAAATAAGTCAATACTATTTACGATGGCCAACCAAACCCTGTCAATAAGCCAAAATAAATTTCGATGGTGGCTGCGAGTCGTCATCAATAAGGAAGATAATTTACGATGGCCTGGTTTCCGGCCTTCGCAAATTAGCCCTTGTTTTGCCATGTGGCAGGGCGGGCTTATTTGCGACGGGCTCCACTGGTCGTCGTAATTAAGCTTATTTATGACAGCAACCGTTATTAATAACCTTTATAGACGACAAAAAATCGAAGATAGTCAGAAACTGTCTTAAATAAGCTCTTAATGTTGTAAATAAATTTTTTACGACGGTACGTGCCTTGGTTATGATGGTTTCTGGTCGTCGTTTATCGTCGACCTTCCTGTAGTGGAGGAAGGGTATGGTAGAAGATAAATTGCTCCCCAGGAACCCCAAAGTGAAAACAAGTGTCGCCTAAAATGGGTTGGTATTGTTAATACTTCTGAGTATTTTAGTTTATCCTGTTAATTTCTCTATTTTGCAAATAACAGAGGAGTGTGTGTGACACCTAGTTCCGAAAATGAACTAAGTGAACGCATATGTGTGCCCATGACGTTCAACACACATACACGAGTGCATTCACAAAAGGATATACAAAAAATTACCACTGAACAAGATTAATTAAGCAGTTTTATTACAGAATTCTGAATATCCTCGAATACAAGCTCTAATGATTATTAATGATAAGTTTGAACTAATGCAGCAGAAATAAACTAATTAAGCAACTAAGCAGCTAATCAATAAGCTTAAGGGATAGCGCAACTTCAACCAACACCACAGGCAAGCTGACGTTAGACACGGCCTAGAACTTTGCATTATCATCGTTATACTCCCAATCCTGACCTGCAACTGTTGGTGGGGGAATTGCAAGGGTGAGTACATGTCATACTCAGCAAGTGTGGAAAGTATGACATGTAGCTGATTTAAATGACGAATATAATAATGGCTACGTGATGAAAAGTACATTAAAACATATCGGACAAGTCGTGAAACAAAAGATCAACTCGGAGTCGCGATTTATCGGACAAGTCCGCAAAAGGCCATACTAGTCCGAAGTTAGTCGGAGAGATATCGGACAAGTCGAGACTATATTGGACAAGTCTGAACTTAGCCAGAGGAAAATCAGACAAGTCTGGCCAAAACCGGACAAGTCCGAATTTAGTGAGAGGAAAAACGGACAAGTCCGCTGGAATACCGGACTAGTCCGGATAAGTCCAAGGACTTAGCAAAATTTCAAGAAATTTAGGATATCGGACTAGTCCGCTGTGGGCCCGACAAGTCCAAAAAGGTCCAGAGGAAAAACAGACTTGTCCGCAGCAAAACGGACAAGTCTGATTGAAGTCACAGAGAAATCGGACTAGTCCGCACCAAAACTGTACTAGTCCGCACTTTCTAAAATTCTTAAGTGCGGTTTTGTTTCTAATCTATTTTAAACTTATTTCTTTTTATGTTGCACAATGTTAAAAATATTTAATGATGGATGCAGAGAATGATGCATGAAAATGAGGGTGTTACAGTGTGAGCCAAGGGTCTATCTTGTGCCACACACCGTAGGAGTCGGTCCATGTTCTGGACTTGGTCATCGTGTTGTATGCACGTAGTTTGGGTCGTCCGAACTCTGGGCGCCACGAACGTCGGCCACTGCGGACGCAGTTGAGCGCACGAAGTGGTGCCTAAGGAATAGGACAAGTTTGTTAATTTTCCGTTGAACCAGTTTGCCATTAAAAATCAAAGGAAAACAAGAGGCCATTGTGTGCTGCTCAACACCCCTGTCCAGTAACTTCGTACTATCGTCTCTCAGCAGAGATCAATCCTCTAAGAATAATTGGTATCAGAGACAGTTACGCCACCTGGAATGGAGACTATGCGATCGAGTGGGCGTTCATGTCGCGATGCCGTTCATCTTCACCAGCTCGACGTTCTTGGAGGGACGTCACCCCACCCGAAAGCACCAGCTGCAATGGTGGTGGCACCGGAACGCTGGTGATTCATCGCATCTCCAAGGAGGCCAGCATCGGTGGATCGTTCCCAATGCACACGAAGTAAAACTACCGCGAGTGGGCATCGCTCATGCGAGTGATGCTGCAGGCAAGAGGCCTGTGGACGGCAGTGAGTCTCGGCACCAACGATTATGTCGAAGACCGCATGGCTCTGGAAGCACTCACCAAGGGTGTACAACCGGAGTTGGTCGGGACCCTCGCAGAGAAGGAGACGGCCAAGATTGCGTGGGAGGTGTTCAAGTTGCGCAACATTGGCCCAAACCGAGTACGAAAGGCCAGAGCAAGAACTCTTCGTCGTAAATTCGACAAGCTAAAATTCCGCAACGGGGAGACTATGGACGATTTCGGCGTCCGCATAGGGTGACTCACGTCACAGCTCGCAGCACTCGGTAGTGAGTGCAGGGAGGAGGAGATTGCCCGGAAGTTCCTGCAAGCAGTGCCACAAAAGTTTGAACAGATTGCCGCTTCCATTGAAACCTTGCTCGATCTGAGTGAGGTAATGGTGGACGAGATCATCAGTCGGCTCAAGGCCACGGAAGAACGGCTGGGAATAAAAGGCAGAGAGGGTGATATTCTGGGAAAATTGAATCTGACTGAGGATGAACCGCTCTCGCGTTTGTCATCACGCCTTAAGATGACCGCGAATGGCGCTCCAGAACATTCCTCTTGTTCGTCATCGAGCAAGAAAGATTGCGGTCGGGGTCGTGGTCACGGACATGGAGGGAGTGGCGGAGGGAACACCGGACGCAACATGGCCAACGACAAATGTCGCTACTGCGGCAAGAAAGGGCACTAGGCGAGGGAATGCCGAAAGAAGAAAAAGGACGATGAAGTGAATTCAGCTCAAGTAGAAGACGAGTTTGAGTCCAGCCTTCTCGTAGCACTTGCCAGTACCAAGGTGAACTCCACCTGTGTCTCTCCTGAGGAACACCTCGATGAAGACAAGTTGTTTGTCCAGCTGGGGGACAAGGAAGGAGGAGGAATCACAAGATGGATCCTGGACTCTGGATCCACAAACATATGACCGGTGAACATGAAGTCTTCTCCAAAATCGACAACGACGTGCACGAGAGTGTGTGCCTGGGGGATGGATCTGTGACAGAAATTGAAGGTCGCGTCACCATAGTGTTCCAGTGCAAGAATGGGGGGCACAAAGCTTTAGTTGGGGTCTATCTCATCCCAAAGCTCGAGGCAAACATCATGAGCCTTAGCCAGCTCGAAAAAGAAGAGCATCAGATCCTGATGGAGGAAGGTTTCATCAAGATATGGGACAAAGATGGAAGTCCTGTTGCCAAGTTAAAGCGGGGAATCAATCGGTTGTACACTCTTGATCTCAATGTAGTGCAACCAGAATGCATGACGGCACAAGCACACGACATGGGCTGGAAGTGGCATATGAGAATGGGACACCTCAATTTTCATAGTCTGAAGAAGCTAGCTGATGAGAACCTTGTGCATGGACTGCCAGCCATAGAACACATTGACCAAGTGTGTGACAGTTGCCTCGCTAGGAAACAATGTCGTCAACCTTTTCTAAACACCGCGAAGTTCAGGGCGACAGAAAGGTTGGAGCTGGTTCATGGTGATCTATGTGGACCAGTGACTGTTGGTGATGTGCCCAAGAGGCAATCATAACAATTCGGGTTCAGGCCTATTGGATATTTGATCCATAAGCAATTAGGGTACTAATGGGCCTGCGACCTAAAAGCCCATTAGTACGCCTATAAATATGAGAGGTAGGGTTAGAGGCTAATCATCCCACCACGTGACAGCCCTAGCCGCCACCCCTCGCAGGCCTCACGCCGAGACCCTTACCGCGCACGCGGTGCTAGCACACCGGTGCACGGCGTTCCTCTCCGTACGTGTGGACTCCGTGGAGGCGTTGCTGCTACTGCTGCGCTGATCGGCTACGACGATCGTGATCGTCTACCTGCTGTTGTGACGAGGACGAGGAGAAGACGAACGAGATCGTCTACTTCCCTTACACCGACGCGCATCAACGTTCCGCTGCGCTGCGCATCTAGTGGTAACGATCCATGACCGCTGTACTCGCATGTTTCCTGGGTGATGCGGTAGAGTTGCTAGAGTAGCTTTCCGCTGATTTCCTAACAGTGGCATCAGAGCCGACTTGCATAGTTTTTGGTCTGGATCTACTACAGACATGTTCATACGATGAATTTTTCGCACGGTTTTTGGGGTTTGGAATTGGTTAGAGTAGATTGCGATCGTATATGACTAAAGGGTCAGTTCGTGCTCCTTCTCTGCTGTGTGCGCAACCTGTCCCTACCGGCTGGAATCACCATCGGGACTAATCGCGTACATAGCTAACAGATTGAGCCAACAGACCACGGTCATGAGTCGCGATCTACTCATGAATAACCGATCACATTGAAAATTTGAGACATTCTGAATGTCTCGGATTCGGGGTGATTTGATCAATCCGATGAGATTTTCATAGTGATTTCATAGATGTGATCTATGTAATTCCGTTTGGTGTTCAGGGCGCTGCCCTGAAAACCGCCGTTTTGCTGTCTGCTATAGCGATTACATAATATCGTTTTGCGCTAGAAACCGTTCTACGCTTAACTCGTTTTTGCAGGGAATGATGTGAATGGTATGGCCTAATGTGATGTGATAATCTGTGTGTAATATTCGTGCGGCCTGCGTGCTGCAAAATTAACACAACCGGGTTGAGGTTGTCACATAATTGTATAACGACCTGCGTGTCGACCTGTGATGTTTGATCTCTCTTGTAATTTATTTGGTAGCTATTAATTGTATTAGCTTCTTTTATTATCATGGAGATGTCCTCAAGCATGGTGGAGATGGAGATCACCACAAGAAGGGAAGCATGGCAGCTCAGATCTTAATGGAACCATGGCGATGGAGACCATTATGATTCTAAAGGCCATACTATTCACAATGTGATATTATCATATGCCTGTGATGCTTATTACTTTCTTTTCATGCTCTTCATATGGTGGATGTTTTGTCATGATAGAATAGCTTCCCTCACAAAAGTTGAGCATTTGATGCCATTTACCAATAGCTGCACCTATGTTATTTTGATCGTTGTGTGGTAGGTTTGCCAAAGCAAAGTACCATCATCTATCATAATTCATAGGGTGAATGTTGCACATTCACATGCATAGTGTTGGTTTACTCAACAAAGCTATCAAAACGGTTTTGGGCTTTATGGCATAGAGTTGGGAGCCGGGGCATTGGATGTCACCCAACAAACAAGAGTCATATAGGGATATGATTAACAATTGTTGTTTACCTATGTCACTATTTTCCTAGCCGTGAAGCCAAAGCTCACTAGGAATTAGTGAATATGGATCTTGAACCACTATATATCGTTAGAGGGAAGACGATGATAATATAGTGGTAATATCTTTTATTAAACTGTTAATAGAAGATTGGTACATAACATAGTGCTAAACCTTGCATATTTATTTTCTATTGTAGATCATGTCTGCTAGTAACAATTCCGGTTTCAATTTGCGATCTGTGCTTGAAAAGGAAAAGCTCAATGGAGCTAACTTTATCGATTGGTACCGCAACCTGAGAATCGTTCTCAGGCAAGAGAAAACCGAGTACGTTCTTCTGCAGCCTTACCCTGATGACCTCCCAGCTGATGCAACTAATGCAGCACGTAGAGCTTATACGAAGCACTGCGATGATGCGCTTAATGTAAGCTGCCTCATGCTTGCCACTATGTCCCCTGATCTACAAAAACAGTATGAGCATACAGATGCTTATTCTATGATTGAGGGACTGCGTGGAATGTTTGAGAATCAAGCAAGAGCTGAAAGATACAATATCTCAAAGTCCTTGTTCTCATGCAAGCTGGCGGAGGGTAGCCCGGTCAGCCCTCATGTAATCAAGATGATTGGTTACATTGAAACTTTGGGCAAACTTGGTTCTGAACTCAAGGATGATCTGGCTATTGACGTTGTTCTCCAGTCGCTCCCACCGAGCTACGAGCCATTCATATTGAATTTTCAAATGAATGGCATGGAGAAAACTTTGGCTGAATTGCATGGGATGCTTAAAACAGCCGAAGAAAGCATTAAGAAAAATGCCAATCATGTGATGATGGTACAAAAGGAGAATAAAAAGAGGAAGCGTGTGACGCATCCTAAAGGCAAAGGCAAGGGAAAGGTTCCCGATGAGCCCTCAAGCTCAAAGTCTAAGCCAAAGGGCAAATCTGGCCCTTCTCCTGATGATGAATGCTTTCACTGTCATGGTAAGGGACACTGGTCTAGGAACTGCAAGAAGTACTTGGAGGATATGAAGAAGAAGAAGGGAAGTGAGACTTCCACTTCAGGTATAAATGTTATAGAAATTAACATTGCATTATCTTCTAGTGAATCATGGGTATTTGATACCGGATCGATGATTCACACTTGCAAATCATTGCAGGGTCTAAGTGAGACTAGAAGATTTGCAAAAGGCGAGTTGGATGTTCGTGTTGGCAATGGAGCAAAGGTTGCGGTCATAGCTGTCAGAACTTACCACTTGTCATTACCCTCAGGATTAGTTTTGGAATTGAATAATTGTTATTGCATTCCTACTTTGAGCAAGAATATTATCTCTTCTTCGTGTTTAGAAGAAGTTGATGGTTATGAGATTGTAATAAAGAACAAATGTTGTTCTATTTATTACAATAATATTTTCTATGCTCAATGTCCATTGGTGAATGGATTATATGTTCTTGATCTTGAGGATAAAACTGTTTGTAACATTAATACCAAAAGGGCTCGTCATAATGATCTAAGTCCCACTTTTATTTGGCATTGTCGCTTAGGTCATATAAATGAGAAACGCATTGAAAAACTCCATAAAGATGGTTTACTAAGCTCATTTGATTTTGAATCACTTGACACATGCGAATCTTGTTTGTTTGGGAAGATGACCAAAGCACCCTTCACTGGTCAAAGTGAGAGGGCGACTGACTTGTTGGGACTTATACACACAGATGTATGTGGACCAATGAGTTCAATTGCCAGAGGTGGTTTTCAGTACTTCATCACATTTACTGATGACTTTAGTAGATATGGTTATGTCTACCTAATGAGGCACAAGTCTGAATCCTTTGAAAAGTTCAAAGAATTTCAGAATGAAGTACAGAATCAATTGGGCAAGACAATCAAATTTCTACGATCTGATCGTGGGGGTGAATATTTGAGCCATGAATTTTATGATCATTTGAAACAATGTGGAATTGTTCCACAATTGACTCCACCTGGAACGCCTCAATGGAATGGGGTGTCCGAGCGGAGGAACCGAACCTTGTTGGACATGGTTAGGTCGATGATGAGCCAAGCAGATCTTCCACTATCCTTTTGGGGTTATGCTCTTGAAACTGCTGCGTTTACACTAAACAGAGTCCCAACTAAGTCTGTTGAGAAGACACCATATGAGATGTGGACCGGGAAACGTCCCGGATTGTCTTTCCTCAAAGTTTGGGGATGTGATGTTTATGTCAAACGTTTGACGTCAGACAAACTCACTCCAAAATCAGACAAATGCTTCTTTGTGGGATATACTAGGGAAACCAAAGGGTATTATTTTTATAATAAAGCAGAGGGTAAAGTGTTTACCGCTCGCAATGGTGTCTTCTTGGAGAAAGAGTTTCTCTCAAAAGGAGTACGAGGGAGCAAGGTGCATCTTGAAGAAATTCAAGAAATACCTGAAAATGTTTCAACACCCACCGATCCTATACAGGATGTACAAGATGTTGTGCAACCAGTTGATGAAACACCAGCCCCACGAAGGTCTACGAGGGTACGTCGTGCGACTGAAAAGTTAACGCTTCTAACCACGGAGCAGCATGACATGGTATTGTTAGACAATAATGAGCCCACGACCTATACTGAAGCAATGATGGGACCCGACTCTGAGAAGTGGCTTGGAGCCATGAAATCTGAAATTGAATCCATGCATGAAAATCAAGTTTGGAACTTGGTTGATCCAATCGAAGGTGTGAGACCTATCGATTGTAGATGGATTTTCAAGAAAAAGACTGATATGGATGGAAATGTTCACATCTATAAAGCGCGATTGGTAGCAAAAGGTTTCAAACAAATTCAAGGTGTTGATTATGATGAAACTTTCTCACCCGTTGCAATGCTTAAGTCTGTTCGGATTCTTCTAGCAATTGCTGCATATTTTGATTATGAAATATGGCAAATGGATGTCAAAACAGCCTTTCTTAATGGAAGTCTGACTGAGGATGTGTACATGACACAACCTGAGGGTTTTGTCGATCCTAAAAATGCTAGTAAAATATGCAAGCTTCAAAAGTCCATCTATGGACTGAAGCAAGCATCTCGGAGTTGGAATCTGCGTTTTGATGAAGTAATCAAAGGGTTTGGTTTCATCAAGAACGTAGAAGAACCTTGTATTTACAAGAAGTTTAGTGGGAGCACACATGTATTTCTGGTCCTATATGTAGATGACATATTATTGATCGGAAATGACATTTCAATGCTTGATGATGTTAAATCCTCATTAAGAAAAAGTTTCTCAATGAAGGATTTAGGAGAGGCAACGTATATTTTGGGCATAAAGATCTATAGAGATAGATCTAAAAGGCTAATTGGATTAAGTCAAGATACATATATTGACAAGATATTGAATCGGTTCAATATGCAAGATTCCAAGAAAGGTTTCTTGCCAATGTCACATGGCATTACTCTAAGCAAGAGTCAGTGTCCTTCGACACCTGATGAGCAAAAGAGGATGAGAGCGATTCCTTATGCTTCGGCTATTGGATCCATCATGTATGCCATGCTATGTACACGCCCAGATGTATCTTATGCTCTAAGTATCACGAGTAGATATCAATCATATTTTGGTGAGGCTCATTGGACCGTTGTTAAAAACATCCTTAAGTACTTAAGAAGAACTAAGGATGCATTCTTAGTGTTTGGAGGTGAAGAAGAGCTGGTTGTAAAAGGTTACACTGATGCCAGCTTCCAAACTGATAAGGATGATTCTAGATCGCAATCCGGTTTTGTATTCTACCTCAATGGAGGGGCAGTGAGCTGGAAAAGTTCCAAGCAAGATACAGTAGCAGATTCAACCACAGAGGCGGAGTATATTGCAGCTTCTGAAGCTGCAAAGGAGGCTGTTTGGATCAGAAAATTTGTTTCTGAGTTGGGTGTTGTTCCTAGCGCGTCCAGTCCTGTGGATCTCTACTGCGACAATAGTGGAGCCATCGCACAGGCAAAGGAGCCTAGATCACACAAACGATCCAAACACATACTACGACGCTATCACCTCATTCGAGAGATCATCGACCGAGGTGATGTGAAGATATGCAAGGTGCACACGGATTTGAATATTGCAGATCCGTTGACAAAGCCTCTTCCACAATCAAAGCATGAGGCACACACGAGATCTATGGGTATTAGATACTTACATCAGTGATCATAATGTGTAGTGGGAGACTTGTGTCACAGCTATGTTTATGTACTATTAAATAAATTGTTTTATGAGTAATCATTATCTACATTGATCATCAAGTATGTGACTTGTTCGTGAAACTCTTTGTTAAAAGTAATGTTACTCTAGATGATCCCTAGTCTATATCATTATATGAGATAATGATTGCATACAGACTAGCACATGTATTAATTGATGATCACGTTTCACGGATCATAGATATAGATATATCAAATTAATAATGTGAACACATGTTAGTGAACATGGTGTTGGATTGACCCACTCCAAGACACTGCTGGGATTGTTATTTCCATATGTGCCATCAGTTGGTCTTGAGTGATACACCTGCTAGATCCTTAGACCTGAGATCGCCATTGTTTCTCACTATGCATAGTTATGTACTTTGAGACTACCAAACGCTACTCCGTAACTGGGTAGTCATAAAAGTAGTCTTCGGGTATATAATGAAACATAGAATGTGATGTGCGCGGATCAAGATGGGATTTGCCCCTCCTAAATAACAGGAGAGATATCTATGGGCCCCTCGAGATAGTTGGATTTGAAAGTGCATGGCCATGCCAAGGTGATTAAAGGTTAATCACAGTGACTAAAATTTAGTCACGGAATGAATCCACTATTTGATCGAGTGAATGGTCGAGCTATCACAAGGATGGCACGCATCTCGCCTTGAGCTTGACTGGTATCGTGAGGCAAAGGGATTAGCATGTTGAATGTATCTAGGTTCGGCCGATATGATCTTTATGTACAGTCGGGAGTCAGTATGTCCTGCTAGGTACCTCTACTGACTTGTGGTTGGAAATGGTTTCCATTCACAACCGACTGCTCATGAACCTAACGGGTCACACACTTAAGGAGTTGGAATATCGAAAATCTTGGCTAGATGATTGTCTCTAGTGCAAGTGGGAGATTGTTGGTGATGTGCCCAAGAGGCAATCATAACAATTCGGGTTCAGGCCTATTGGATATTTGATCCATAAGCAATTAGGGTACTAATGGGCCTGCGACCTAAAAGCCCATTAGTACGCCTATAAATATGAGAGGTAGGGTTAGAGGCTAATCATCCCACCACGTAACAGCCCTAGCCGCCACCCCTCGCAGGCCTCACGCCGAGACCCTTACCGCGCACGCGGTGCTAGCACACCGGTGCACGGCGTTCCTCTCCGTACGTGTGGACTGCGAGGGGTGGCGGCTAGGGCTGTCACGTGGTGGGATGATTAGCCTCTAACCCTACCTCTCATATTTATAGGCGTACTAATGGGCTTTTAGGTCGCAGGCCCATTAGTACCCTAATTGCTTATGGATCAAATATCCAATAGGCCTGAACCCGAATTGTTATGATTGCCTCTTGGGCACATCACCAACAATCTCCCACTTGCACTAGAGACAATCATCTAGCCAAGATTTTCGATATTCCAACTCCTTAAGTGTGTGACCCGTTAGGTTCATGAGCAGTCGGTTGTGAATGGAAACCATTTCCAACCACAAGTCAGTAGAGGTACCTAGCAGGACATACTGACTCCCGACTGTACATAAAGATCATATCGGGTCACACACTTAAGGAGTTGGAATATCGAAAATCTTGGCTAGATGATTGTCTCTAGTGCAAGTGGGAGATTGTTGGTGATGTGTCCAAGAGGCAATCATAACAATTCGGGTTCAGGCCTATTGGATATTTGATCCATAAGCAATTAGGGTACTAATGGGCCTGCGACCTAAAAGCCCATTAGTACGCCTATAAATATGAGAGGTAGGGTTAGAGGCTAATCATCCCACCACGTGACAGCCCTAGCCGCCACCCCTCGCAGGCCTCACGCCGAGACCCTTACCGCGCACGCGGTGCTAGCACACCGGTGCACGGCGTTCCTCTCCGTACGTGTGGACTCCGTGGAGGCGTTGCTGCTACTGCTGCGCTGATCGGCTACGACGATCGTGATCGTCTACCTGCTGTTGTGACGAGGACGAGGAGAAGACGAACGAGATCGTCTACTTCCCTTACACCGACGCGCATCAACGTTCCGCTGCGCTGCGCATCTAGTGGTAACGATCCATGACCGCTGTACTCGCATGTTTCCTGGGTGATGCGGTAGAGTTGCTAGAGTAGCTTTCCGCTGATTTCCTAACACTGACACCAATGACACCAAGCAGAAATCAATTCTTATTCCTCCTTGTTGATGATTTGAGTCGATACATGTGGATAAATTTGATCAGTACCAAAGACCAGGCCATGGCAGCGTTTACTGCATTTCAAGCACGGGCAGAGGCTAGAAGTAAAGTAGGAACTTTCCGAACTGACCGTGGAGGGGAGTTCACAACACATGCATTCATCGAGCATTGCACCAAAGAAGGAATTTTGTGCCATCTGACCGCCCCATACTCTCCGGAACAAAATGGAGTGGTGGAGCGAAGGAATCAAACCGTCATGGGAATTGCACGAAGCATGACCAAGTCGATGAAGATGACTGGCTGGTTCTGGGAGGAGGCGGTGACCACCGCAGTGTACGTCTTGAACAGGTCTCCAACCCAGAGTGTTGAAGGTCGAACACCGTTTGAGGTATGGCATGGAAAGAAACCAAGTGTCCATCATTTGTGTACCTTTGGATGTGTTGCTCATGTAAAACAGGGGAACAAGCGCCTTGGCAAACTGGAAGATCGCAACATCCGATGGTATTTGTCGGGTACGAACCGGGCAGCAAAGCTTGGCGATTCTACAACCCAAGTACAGAGCATGTGTACATGTCTCGTGATTCCATATTTGAAGAAGAGAGAGCATGGAGGTGGAAAGAAACTGAACCCGTTTCAGACACTGTCGAAGAAGATTACTTCAGGGTGGAGTACACTGTCCGAGGTGTGTAACAAGACCATGTTGATGGTGGAACGCCATTGACAACCGGTAGCGATCATGGCGAGTTCACACCGGGAGTGACAGAGCAATCAGAAGGACTGCGGAAACCAGCTGCGCCAGATAATGTGGAGTTTGTGTCACCACCAGATATCACACCTCATCTGGACACTGCAGCCAAAAATGTCCCTCGTCGGTTTCGCACCGTTAAGAACGTAATGGAGACAGCACCAGTTTGCCAACTCAGAGAAGAAGAAGCTGAGGAACTTCTTGCGGCCATTGGTGAAAAACCTTGCTCTGCAGAAGAAGCTCTGAATATCAAGGAATGGCGAATTGCCATGATCGAAGAGCTGACATCTATTGAGGAAAACAAGACATTGACGTTTGTAAATCTTCCAAGGGGGCACCGTGCGATTGGTTTGAAATGGGTCTTCAAGTTGAAAGAGGATGAACTCAATGTTATCAGAGACAAAGCGCGACTCGTAGCCAAAGGGTACGTTTAGAAGCAAGAGATTGATTTTGAAGAAGTGTTCGCGCCCGTCGCAAGGATGGAATATGTGAGGACCATACTTGCAGTCGCAGCACACTTCGGCTGGGACATTCATCATATGGACGTTAAGTCTGCTTTTCTGAACGGGGACCTCGCAGAGGAAGTTTATGTATCTCAGCCGCCGAGTTTCATTGTAGAAGGGAAGGAAGACATGGTTGTAACACCCCAAAATTTCATTGTGTGGCTATTTAAAATTCTTGGATGCCCTGCTTATGCTTGCTATCACCTAAAATTTGTATCTGCACTATTTGAATTTGGTAAAGAACCTAAAAATCTGGGAATTAGAAGATCTTTATCCTGGCCATGGGCCTTTGGGCCGAAAATCCCTTTTTCCTCTCTTGGCCCAACCTCTCTTTTCCCCTTTTTCTTTCCCGCCGGCCCGCTCTCCTCCGCTGCTTCGCGCCGGTGGCTCGGACCACTCGCGCGCGCGCGCGCGCTCGAACGCGCGCCTAGGATTCCCTTTGGCCCCTCGTCGTTTTCTTCCTCCCACTGGCATATGGACCCCTCCCCGGCAGCTTTCTTCTCCGCCCCGACTCTCTCTCTCTCTCGCGGGTCACGGGAATCGCGTGATCCACCCCGTAGCGCGGACGCCAAGCCTCGCCCTCGCGAAATCCAATGTTCGCCAAGAATCCGTGGCTCCTCTTCGTGACTCGCACGCAAGTCCCGCCTATAAAAGCCCCTCCCCGGACTTAGCCTCCCCGCTCCCATTCCTTCACCCGCGCGGGAGCCCTGCTCCGCCGCCGAACCGTCTCGGTGAGCCCCTCGCCACTACGTTTCTCCCTGTCTACCCCCCCTGTCCACGTGCTCACCCACTTCCACTGTTCGTAGGGTTTCAGCGAGGACGCTAGGGATCACCTCTCCGACGCCGTTTCGCCGAAGACTGTCGGGCCGTCGCCGTCTACCCCATTGCACGCTCGCGCCGCGTCTTTTCGGGCCGATCTAACCCTCTCGGTGAGCACCTCGGTACCTCCTTCCTCGGTTCCATTACTCTTTGGCGCTGGAGTAGCTCGGTTTGGTGCGAATCTTCGTTGCCGTGCTTGTTCTCTAGCTCCCTCCGCGGATCTCCCATTTCCACACCATCTCGAGTCACGCCTACACCCTAGATGAGTTCGCCTGCGTCGGATTTTTCGTTTTAGGCAGTTAGATGGGAGAATTAGGGTTTCCTGGCATGGATTCCCTTGGCTCCGGCGAGCTCGGCGGCCTAGCCATGGCGCGCCGCACTGCATGGCCACCGCCGGCGACCGGCTCTGGCCGGGTTGATCCGTGGCCGTTAGATTTAAAACCTGCGGCTGCGATTAGATGACGCGATACCCCTTCGCGTTTTAAATCTCAGCCGGCCGTTTTGATATCTGGGACCCTGAGTTGGCCACGTCGCCCGTAGATCTCCACCCTCCATCCCCGATCCTAGGGTTATTTTAAAACCCCGCGCGTACCCCTTCGCCCTTCTAATCTGGGCTGCAGATATTGGATCCGGCGGTCCACCATCAGGCGCGCCCACACCCCTTTTGCTGTTTTGCGCCCACAACCCCGAAGTTCTCTGGTTTCTCGCATTTAGGTCCCTGGTTTTGCTAGGAAGCCCCTGGAATGCTTATTTATTCTGTTTTTAGCTGTGAAATCGCTCATAGGCCCCTGTACTTCCCTATTTTTGCATTTTAATTGTTTCTGCAGTGCACTAATTAGCAGATT
Source organism: Tuctoria greenei (assembly GCA_036927565.1). Lineage (NCBI taxonomy): Eukaryota > Viridiplantae > Streptophyta > Magnoliopsida > Poales > Poaceae > Tuctoria > Tuctoria greenei. Next base: position 20,153,024 of record JAYESD010000002.1, read on the forward strand.
AGCCCCTGATCTATGTGATATTTATAGTTTAGCCCCTGCAGTAGTAGGTATTCACTTAAAACACATGTTTAGGGAGTATTTAAACATCATTTTTTGTGTAATAGAATCTAGAATTTGTAAAATGTTATTTCCATGCATAGTAAAGTATATGAAAGTTTAATAAAACATGTGATGCACCCTTTAGATGTTTCTTGGCACATAATATAATAGAAAAATGTAAATTGCCTAGGGTAGGTATAATAGAACTTGATTTAATCACTTTGGAGTGTATATAAATGCTTTGTTGTGTGTATGTCATGTTATTCCTTATGCATGTTTTCTCTCGCTTGTACTTATTTTCTTTGTACTGTTTTCTTGCATGTAATTATGTGTTTAGAGGCGATCCCGGAGTCGACTTTCAGCCTTCAGGACCAGGTGTTTGACTACGTCGACCCACACTACCCAGGCGAGTGTCCTTGACCACTTTGCTCTGTTTAGGGATTATTAAGGATATAGATAGAACTAGTTGCATGCAAATTAATTAATTTGAATCCTATGCTAGACTGTTTCCCTAGATTTCCATAATATTCCTTGTTGCTGTATTGGGTAGATGTTAGGGTATTTTGTGGGTGGTTTACTACTGCTTAGCCATGTTGTCATAGTTGGGGGAGTAACTTTACTTAAAATTGCTATTATGCTTACTCTATTATACTCTGTATTATTGTGGATATGGTGGGATGGTGTAGATGGTAGGAATCTAGGCAGGCAGGTTTGAGTGGTGGGTGCAGTACGCACGAGACTCGGGTTCATTTGTGTTGGCGCCTGCCCTAGATTCTAAGGACCGGTTCTTGGTGACATTGCAACCAGGTATTACCGTACCACCACATGACGGTATGGAACGGCTTAGCCATTTATCTAGGAGATCTTTCAATGAGTACGGGCAATGGTTGGTGCGGGGAACGAGTTCAGCGTTACCTGCTCTGGGATCCGCATGGCTCAAGAGGGGGCTGCCACGTCGGAGGGTGTACTCCATTATGTCGTGGTAGGCGAAACCTTAGAGCGCTCGTACTTGTTGGGAGACCCTTTGTAAAGGCTCTGTTGTGGACTCCTGGCCACACACCTTAGGTAGTGTGAGACGGCAGGATGGAGTTTTCTTAGTCGTCGTCAGACGATGAAATCACAACTTGTGGGTAAAGTGGTACAAACTCTGCAGAGTATGAAACTATCTAGATAGCCGTGCTCACGGTCACGAGCGCGCCTGGTAGTACTGCCTTGATTAGTCAGTTTGGGATTGGTTGGTTGTTGGTAAGTCAGGCGGTTGACCCGGTGAGTTGTTCCAGGTGGGGGAACCTGGACGGTGGTGAGTCGGGTGGGTGTCACCCGACGGTTTACATTACTATTGCATTTATGAGTCCCTCACCTAGTAAATAGGATGCTAAGGTCAACTTAAGGAATTAAGGTTGCATAGAGGCTAACCCGTGTCAGCTTTCCTCATTGAATAGCCCGCATGTCATATTTTCCCTCACTCGCGGAGTACATTAGGTACTCATCCTCGCTTCTTTCCTTTTCTGTTTTCTTGTGCATATATTGCTGCTCAGGTCCCAGTGGTGGAGAGATGGACGAGGAGTTCGACGGAGACGACACTGGTGCTCAGGCCTAGGCGGGTGTTCCCATGGACGGTGCCTGTGATGGAGATCCTACTACCTTTCCGCTGTCATGAGTTTTCCTTTTAGACCTACGGGTCATTCTTGTACCGTTGATGTTGTACTTGCCGTACTTGGCCTATCATGGTTATCGAGCTTGGCTTAATTATATATGATATCTCTCTTGTGCTCGTGTGTGATGAAAACTGATCCTGGCACACGCGAGTATTGCGCTTTGTTTCCTCCTCTTATTCAAAATTGTGAAACTACCCCAAAGAGCCACGCTTAGGATAGGTGGACACCTAGTTCTGGGTCGCGTAGCCGTTAAATTTTCTTTATGGCTTGATTTGCTTGATACTAGCTTTGTCTGATGCATGTGCATGGTTGTGTTTGTTTTTATTATTAGTAGAGATATTAGATGATTTTCCTTCTTTTCGGAAAATTTTACCCCACAATGCCTTTTATTATATATTGCTATAGCTTACGTGTTATAATACATGTAACAGATGGCAGGCAGGGGACGTGGTCGTGGCAGAGGCCGCGGTGAGCCTCCAGAGGATGAGGGCCCCGCCTTTCAGATGCCTGGTTGGGCGGGCCGTGGAGCTCGTGGTGCACCCGTCGCTTCTGGGGTGCAGCTGATGTTGGCGGCACAGAACCAGATTCTCCAGAGTCTGACCCAGGTGCTGGCCAACATGCAGCCAGCTCCCCCGCCACCGCCTGCTCCTGGTGGGGGGCTGCGTTCGTGCCTCAGGGACTTTCAGAGCACACAGCCTCCCGTCTTCAGTCGTCCCGTGGAGCCTATGGATGCTGATGACTGGTTGAAGACTGTTGACAGTAAGCTGAGACTGATATAGTGTGTGGGCCCGGAGAGGGTTTTGCTAGCTGCTCACCAGCTGGCAGGACCGGCAGCTGACTGGTGGACGGCACTCACTGCCGCTCACGCCGCCCCTGAGAGCATCACTTGGGAGGAGTTCTGTCACAGCTTTCGGGGTCACTTTATTCCAGCTGGAGAGGTCAAGATGAAGCGCAAGGAGTTTCTGAGCTTGAGGCAGGGAGGGTCGACAGTGCGTGAGTACCTCACTCGCTTCACGCAGCTGTCGTGCTACGCGCCGGAGGAGGTCAGGACAGATGATCTGAAGCAGGACTGTTTCATCCAGGGACCGAACGAAGAATTGAAGCATGCTCTGTCCAGCAGCTACTACGGGAGTTTCCAGATGATGATTGACAAGGCATATGTGTTGGAGAGGCAGCTACCTGAGTTGGAGGCACACAGGAAGCGGAAGACTGCTTTCCAGGGCCAGTCTTCGAGCAGTGGAGCACGCCCCCGCTTCGCACCTCAGCCGGGTGGACCCTACAGACCACCGGTGGGACAGTGGCAGCCACAGAGGTACCCAGCACCAGCTTACCGACAGTCACAGCAGCAGCAGCAGCAGCAGAGGTTCACGCGTGGTCGGGTGAACCACGTGGCCTTGGAGGAGGCTCAGGAGGCCCCAGACGTGGTGTTTGGTATGTTCCTTGCTAATTCTTACCCCGCTTCTGTCTTGTTCGATTCAGGTGCTACTCACTCATTTATTGCTCACGAGTTTGTTCGGAGGCACTCTTTGGGAACTTCTTCTATTACTCATATGATGGTGGTCCACTCTCCCGGAGGAGAGTTCAGGACTAATGTGGTGTGCCCCAATGTCGGTATTGACATTATGGGGATGGTTTTCTCTACAAACCTTATTGTGCTGGAGTCACGAGGATTGGATATTATCTTGGGGATGGATTGGCTGGCCAAATATGATGGGGTGATTCTCTGTGCTACACGGACTGTGAGGTTGACTCATCCTGATGGTACTTTGGTGGAGCATACTTCTTCCCCAGCGTCGATCGAGAGGATCCGGATTAATCAGATGGGTGAACCAGAAGAGGTTCGGGTGGTCAAGGAGTTCTCTGACGTTTTTCCTGAGGAGTTGTCAGGTATGCCACCTGATCGTGATATTGAGTTTGTTATTGAACTAATACCTGGCACTGCTCCTATCTATAAGAGACCCTACAGGATGGACTCTCAGCAGCTAGCAGAGTTGAAGGACCATATTGATGAGTTGTTGAGTAAGGGTTTTATTCGCCCTAGTTCCTCGCCTTGGGGAGCGCCGGTTATCTTTGTGCCAAAGAAGGATGGGACCCAGCGGTTGTGCGTTGATTATCGGGCTCTTAATGCCGTGACCATCAAGAACAAGTATCCTCTGCCGCGTATTGAGGATTTGCTTGATCAGCTTAGAGGAGCTTGCGTGTTCTCTAAGATTGATCTTCGTTCTGGGTACCATCAGATGAAGGTTCGACCCTCGGACATTCCGAAGACAGCTTTTGTCACTCGCTATGGCCTCTATGAGTACACGGTTATGTCCTTTGGGTTGACCAACGCTCCAGCCTACTTTATGTACCTTATGAATAAGGTATTCATGGACTATTTGGATAAGTTCGTGGTGGTCTTCATTGATGATATTCTGGTTTTCTCGAGGGATGAAGACGAGCATGAGGAGCATTTGAGGTTGGTATTGCAGAAGCTTCGGGATCATCAGTTGTATGCAAAGTTCAGCAAGTGCGAGTTCTGGTTGAAGGAGGTGTCTTTCTTGGGGCATGTTATATCTGAGGGAGGAGTTTCTGTTGATCCAGGCAAGGTGGCGGATGTGTTGAAATGGGAGGCACCTGTGGATGTTGGCCAGATCAGGAGTTTCTTGGGGATGGCGGGCTATTACTGCCGCTTTATTGAGGGTTTCTCGAAGATTGCTAAGCCGCTTACCAAGTTGCTTGAGAAGGGAGCAGCTTTCGCCTGGACGCTCGAGTGCGAGGCGAGCTTTCAGGAGTTGAAGATGAAGTTGACTACTGCGCCAGTATTGGTGATGCCTGATATGCAGAAGGAGTTTTTGGTCTATTGTGATGCATCTCGGCAGGGTTTGAGTTGTTTCCTTATGCAGGAGGGACATGTTGTGGCCTATGCTTCCAGACAGCTTCGGAAGCATGAGAGGAATTATCCGACTCACGACTTGGAGTTGGCTGCGGTGGTTCATGCATTGAAGATTTGGAGGCACTACTTGATGGGGAAGAGGACGGAGATTTATACAGATCATAAAAGCCTCAAGTATATATTCTCTCAGCCGGATCTAAATCTCAGACAGCGCAGGTGGCTAGAGCTCATTAATGACTTTGATGTGGGCATCAACTATCATCCGGGAAAAGCTAATGTTGTGGCGGATGCTCTGAGCAGGAAGGTGCATTGCAATGCGTTGATGTTGTAGACTCAGTTGTGTGAAGAGTTTGCGAGACTTAACCTCAGCTTGGTGTCTAGTGCTGATGCAGTGGTCATGGATGTGAACTCCACCTTGGAGCGTGATATTCGGGATGGCCAGAAGGATGATAGAGAGATTTTGAAGCTTAAGAGATTGATGAAGGACGGCAAGGTTACGGGATACCGGGAGGATGAGCAGGGGACTCTGTGGTTTGGGAAGAGGATTTGTGTGCCTGAGAATGAGGCTCTCCGTCAGTTGATCTTGAGAGAGGCACATGATTCGGGTTACTCCATTCACCCTGGGAGTACCAAGATGTATCAGGATCTCAAGGAGCGCTTTTGGTGGCGACGAATGAAGCGTGATGTGGCCCAGTATGTGGCTCTTTGTGAGACGTGTCAGCTTGTGAAGGCGGAGCATCAGAGACCTGCAGGACTACTTCAGCCTTTGAGGGTGCCTGAGTGGAAGTTTGAGGAGGTCAGCATGGATTTCATTGTTGGGTTACCCAGGACCCAGTCGGGGTATGATTCTATCTGGGTGGTAGTTGATCGGTTGACCAAGGTTGCTCGTTTTATTCCTGTCAAGGAGGCTTACACTGTCTCTACTTTGGCTGAGTTATATATGTCCAGGATTGTGTGCCAGCATGGGGTGCCCAAGCGGATAGTCTCTGACCGTGGTGCGCAGTTCACGTCGAGGTTCTGGCAGAAATTACAGGAGTGTTTGGGTACTCGACTTGACTTCAGCTCAGCCTATCACCCGCAGACAGATGGCCAGACCGAGAGAGTTAATCAGATCCTGGAAGACATGTTGAGAGCTTGTGCCTTGAGGAACACCAAGAGCTGGGATAGGCATCTGCCTTATGCGGAGTTCTCGTATAATAACAGCTATCAGGCGAGTTTGAAGATGTCTCCATTCGAGGATTTATACGGCAGGAAGTGCAGGACACCCTTGTTTTGGAGCCAGGCAGGCGAGGGACAGGTATTTGGGCCAGAGTCGTTGAGAGTTGCTGAAGAGAAGGTGCGTGAGATTCGTCAGAACTTGAAGGCAGCCCAGACCAGACAGAAGAGCTATGCTGATACTCGGAGGTGAGAGTTGACCTTTGAGGTGGGAGACTTCGTGTACCTCAAAGTGTCGCCCATTAGAGGGCTTCATCGGTTCAAAGTGAAGGGCAAACTAGCACCTCGGTATATTGGACCGTTCAAGGTGTTGGCTAGGAGAGGAGAGGTTGCTTACCAGTTGGAGTTGCCACCTCGGTTGTCAGATGTGCATGATGTTTTCCATGTCTCTCAGTTGAAGAAATGCCTCAGAGCACCGGAGGAGCAGCTATCTATGGATGATTTGGATGTGCAGGAGGATTTGTCCTACGCGGAGTATCCTGTCCGGATTCTAGAGAGGTCAGAGCGTACCACCAGGTATAAGAAGATTCCCATGTGCAAGGTGCAATGGAAGCATCACTCTGAGAAGGAAGCTACATGGGAGAGAGAAGATGAGCTCAGGAGGGACTTCCCCGACTTCTTTGGTAAGCCTCTTAAATCTCGGGTCGAGATTTCTTTGAGGGGGGGAGAGTTGTAACACCCCAAAATTTCATTGTGTGGCTATTTAAAATTCTTGGATGCCCTGCTTATGCTTGCTATCACCTAAAATTTGTATCTGCACTATTTGAATTTGGTAAAGAACCTAAAAATCTGGGAATTAGAAGATCTTTATCCTGGCCATGGGCCTTTGGGCCGAAAATCCCTTTTTCCTCTCTTGGCCCAACCTCTCTTTTCCCCTTTTTCTTTCCCGCCGGCCCGCTCTCCTCCGCTGCTTCGCGCCGGTGGCTCGGCCCACTCACGCGCGCGCGCGCTCGAACGCGCGCCTAGGATTCCCTTTGGCCCCTCGTCGTTTTCTTCCTCCCACTGGCATATGGACCCCTCCCCGGCAGCTTTCTTCTCCGCCCCGACTCTCTCTCTCTCTCTCACTCGCGGGTCACGGGAATCGCGTGATCCACCCCGTAGCGCGGACGCCAAGCCTCGCCCTCGCGAAATCCAATGTTCGCCAAGAATCCGTGGCTCCTCTTCGTGACTCACACGCAAGTCCCGCCTATAAAAGCCCCTCCCCGGACTTAGCCTCCCCGCTCCCATTCCTTCACCCGCGCGGGAGCCCTGCTCCGCCGCCGAACCGTCTCGGTGAGCCCCTCGCCACTACGTTTCTCCCTGTCTACCCCCCCTGTCCACGTGCTCACCCACTTCCACTGTTCGTAGGGTTTCGGCGAGGACGCTAGGGATCACCTCTCCGATGCCGTTTCACCGAAGACTGTCGGGTCGTCGCCGTCTACCCCGTTGCACGCTCGCGCCGCGTCTTTTCGGGCCGATCTAACCCTCTCGGTGAGCACCTCGGTACCTCCTTCCTCGGTTCCATTACTCTTTGGCGCTGGAGTAGCTCGGTTTGGTGCGAATCTTCGTTGTCGTGCTTGTTCTCTAGCTCCCTCCGCGGATCTCCCATTTCCACACCATCCCGAGTCACGCCTACACCCTAGATGAGTTCGCCTGCGTCGGATTTTTCGTTTTAGGCAGTTAGATGGGAGAATTAGGGTTTCCTGGCATGGATTCCCTTGGCTCCGGCGAGCTCGACGGCCTGGCCATGGCGCGCCGCCCTGCATGGCCGCCGCCGGCGACCGGCTCTGGCCGGGTTGATCCGTGGCCGTTAGATCCAAAACCTGCGGCTGCGATTAGATGACGCGATACCCCTTCGCGTTTTAAATCTCAGCCGGTCGTTTTGATATCTGGGACCCTGAGTTGGCCACGTCGCCCGTAGATCTCCACCCTCCATCCCCGATCCTAGGGTTATTTTAAAACCCCGCGCGTACCCCTTCGCCCTTCTAATCTGGGCCGCAGATATTGGATCCGGCGGTCCACGATCAGGCGCGCCCACACCCCTTTTGCTGTTTTGCGCCCACAACCCCGAAGTTCTCTGGTTTCTCGCATTTAGGTCCCTGGTTTTGCTAGGAAGCCCCTGGAATGCTTATTTATTCTGTTTTTAGCTGTGAAATCGCTCATAGGCCCCTGTACTTCCCTATTTTTGCATTTTAATTGTTTCTGCAGTGCACTAATTAGTAGATTAGCCCCTGATCTATGTGATATTTATAGTTTAGCCCCTGCAGTAGTAGGTATTCACTTAAAACACATGTTTAGGGAGTATTTAAACATCATTTTTTGTGTAATAGAATCTAGAATTTGTAAAATGTTAATTCCATGCATAGTAAAGTATATGAAAGTTTAATAAAACATGTGATGCACCCTTTAGATGTTTCTTGGCACATAATATAATAGAAAAATGTAAATTGCCTAGGGTAGGTATAATAGAACTTGATTTAATCACTTTGGAGTGTATATAAATGCTTTGTTGTGTGTATGCCATGTTATTCCTTATGCATGTTTTCTCTCGCTTGTACTTATTTTCTTTGTACTGTTTTCTTGCATGTAATTATGTGTTTAGAGGCGATCCCGGAGTCGACTTTCAGCCTTCAGGACCAGGTGTTTGACTACGTCGACCCACACTACCCAGGTGAGTATCCTTGACCACTTTGCTCCGTTTAGGGATTATTAAGGATATAGATAGAACTAGTTGCATGCAAATTAATTAATTTGAATCCTATGCTAGACTGTTTCCCTAGATTTCCATAATATTCCTTGTTGCTGTATTGGGTAGATGTTAGGGTATTTTGTGGGTGGTTTACTACTGCTTAGCCATGTTGTCATAGTTGGGGGAGTAACTTTACTTAAAATTGCTATTATGCTTACTCTATTATACTCTGTATTATTGTGGATATGGTGGGATGGTGTAGATGGTAGGAATCTAGGCAGGCAGGTTTGAGTGGTGGGTGCAATACACACGAGACTCGGGTTCATTTGTGTTGGCGCCTGCCCTAGATTCTAAGGACCGGTTCTTGGTGACATTGCAACCAGGTATTACCGTACCACCACATGATGGTATGGAACGGCTTAGCCATTTATCTAGGAGATCTTTCAATGAGTATGGGCAATGGTTGGTGCGGGGAACGAGTTCAGCGTTACCTGCTCTGGGATCCGCATGGCTCAAGAGGGGGCTGCCACGTCGGAGGGTGTACTCCATTATGTCGTGGTAGGCGAAACCTTAGAGCGCTCGTACTTGTTGGGAGACCCTTTGTAAAGGCTCTGTTGTGGACTCCTGGCCACACACCTTAGGTAGTGTGAGACGGCGGGATGGAGTTTTCTTAGTCGTCGTCAGACGATGAAATCACAACTTGTGGGTAAAGTGGTACAAACTCTGCAGAGTATGAAACTATTTAGATAGCCGTGCTCACGGTCACGAGCGCGCCTGGTAGTACTGCCTTGATTAGTCAGTTTGGGATTGGTTGGTTGTTGGTGAGTCGGGCGGTTGACCCGGTGAGTTGTTCCAGGTGGGGGAACCTGGACGGTGGTGAGTCGGGTGGGTGTCACCCGACGGTTTACATTACTATTGCATTTATGAGTCCCTCACCTAGTAAATAGGATGCTAAGGTCAACTTAAGGAATTAAGGTTGCATAGAGGCTAACCCGTGTCAGCTTTCCTCATTGAATAGCCCGCATGTCATATTTTCCCTCACTCGCGGAGTACATTAGGTACTCATCCTCGCTTCTTTCCTTTTCTGTTTTCTTGTGCATATATTGCTGCTCAGGTCCCAGTGGTGGAGAGATGGACGAGGAGTTCGACGGAGACGACACTGGTGCTCAGGCCTAGGCGGGTGTTCCCACGGACGGTGCCTGTGATGGAGATCCTACTACCTTTCCGCTGTCATGAGTTTTCCTTTTAGACCTACGGGTCATTCTTGTACCGTTGATGTTGTACTTGCCGTACTTGGCCTATCATGGTTATCGAGCTTGGCTTAATTATATATGATATCTCTCTTGTGCTCGTGTGTGATGAAAACTGATCCTGGCACACGCGAGTATTGCGCTTTGTTTCCTTTGCAGGAACAGGGTGTTACAATGGTGCTCAAACTTCACAAAGCTTTGTACGGATTACTTCAAGCTCCACACGCCTGGAACTGCAAGCTTGATGAGAGCCTGTGCAACTTGGGTTTCAACAGATGCAAGACAGAGCATGGGATGTACACAAGGGAAGGCATCAAGACTCATAGTGGGAGTCTACGTCGATGACCTGCTGATCGTGGGTGAACCCAAAGAGGGCATCAAAGAGTTCAAGGAAGAAATGAAGAAGAGGTTCCGGATGAGTGATCTGGGTGGACTATCGTATTACCTTGGCATAGAAATCAGAAAGAGTAAACTGGGCATCAGTCTGAGCCAACAAGCTTATGCCAAGAAACTCCTGGATCGAAGCGGAATGGGAACATGTAATGGTTGTGCAACCCCCATGGAATCACGACTGAAACTCTCCAGGAGGGGAACATCGCCTCAAACCGATGCCACCATATATCGCAGTCTGATCGGTGGACTAAGGTACCTGCTGCATACTCGACCAGACCTCAGTTTCAGTGTTCGGTATTTGAGCCGGTTTATGGCAGAGCCACAGGAAGAGCACATGACCGCGATGAAGCATCTCCTTCGTTACGTGGCAGCCACCTCAAACTACGGCATTCGCTACACACCAACAAAGGAAGGTTTGCAATTAATTGGATACAGCGACAGTGATCTGGGTGGAGATGCTGATGATTGTCGAAGTACGATCGAGGTTATCTTCTTCCTAGCGGGAAATCCTGTGAGCTGGATGTCGCACAAGCAGAAGGCAGTGGCAAAATCAACATGTAAGGCTGAGTACATGGCAAGTGTTGCGGCAGCCAGTCAGGCTGTATGGCTCAGGCGTGTGATAGAGGAGGTAACTGGGATTCAGATCGCGGTACCAATCATTAGAATGGACAATACTGCAGCCATAGACTTGGCCAAGAACCCTGTGTTACACGATCAGAGTAAACACATTGATATCAAATTTCATTTCATCAGGGAATGCGTAGAGCGCGGCGACATCAATCTGGAGCACATCAACACAGAATCACAGATGATGAACTCGCTGACATTCTTACCAAGGCTCTAGGAAGAATAAAGTTCCAGGATCTCCGTGAGAAGCTTGGTGTGATGCCGATCAAGACTCAGAAGTAGGGGAAGATTGATAATACTTCTAAGTATTTTAATTTATCCTGTTAATTTCTCTATTTGCAAATAACAGAGGAGTGTGAGCCAAGGGCCTGTCTTGTGCCACACGCCGTAGGAGTCGGTCCACGTTCTGGACTTGGTCACCATGCTATACGCACGTAGTTTGGGTCGTTCGAACTCTGGGCGTCACGAACGCCGGCCACTGCGGACGCAGTTGAGCGCACGAAGTGGTGCCGGAGGAATAGGACAAGTTTGTTAATTTTCCGTTGAACCAGTTTGCTATTAAAAATCAAAGGAAAATGAGAGGCTATTGTGTGCTGCTCAACACCCCTGTCCAGTAACTTCGTACTATCGTCTCTCAGCAGAGATCGATCCTCCAAGAATAGGTATTTCAGACGACTCTCATAGAGGATTTCTGATGTATATAAGGTGAATGGATGGTTAGGGTGATGCAGAGCAGTTACCCAGTTTTATTCGGAAGGATTTGATTTCGTGCCATTCATTGATATATTTGCTGCATTTCAACCAATCATTAGCAGCCAAATAATGCCCCTATATATAGATATCTGTCCTTCCTCATGATGAACTAGAACATGCGTGATGGTACACAACAGATAATCCTTATGCTCTAAATGGACCAGCCTAGGTTGGTGATTGTTCAAGTAGTCTAACTAGGAGTACTCAGATAATTCGAGCTGAAAGTAACAAACAACAACTAGTTTGAAAGAAAAAAATTACAATTGGTGGTCCAAGATTTAACACATACTTTCAAATTACTTGTCATTCTCTAGTTCATTTTTAAACTAGAGAGTGACATAATTTGGGATGGAGAGAGTACGTATATTTTACGGGCAAACTTATGCTATGGACCACACACTACCGAAACCAAGTATGATTATATCCGTGTGCATCACGAAAAGCTCACTGCATTAGCCAATAGTTAGCTCACATAATACGTGATATAAAATAATGTGGAAATTGAATAATCATTTATATATTTTTAAAAATAAAATTGGTTCAAATTGTTCTTGTTCATATTTTTGTCGGCATTACATGTATGCATGTGGGGTAAATATCTTTTAAAAATTATCAGATGCATCACTACTTACATTTTTATCTGAGCCATTGATTATATATTGCGTAGGTTTTCCCTCTGTTGCCATCAGCTCCACATACGACTCTCCTCTCCTCTCCTTTGGCGCCCCTGGAGCTGGAGGCGAGCTATAGAAACTCTTACCATTTGAGGATTATATCGTTAATTACCATTTGAGGATTGTATTGTTGAACAGTTTCTTCATCGACCACATATGGAATTGCAGTATGCCTTTTGGTTTTCAATTTCTGACGTTATTTAACATCATCATAATCACAAGTTACAAAACCGGAGGGAAGAGTACGTATCCTGGTTGGTGCTAGCCAGAACAACTTGATCATCAATCACTCGCTTGACTAAATTTCTGATGGCTAGAATGCTAACTGTGCATGAATGCTTTCGGAACCAGCAGATAAATCGGGTCATGCACCCTCTTCAAACCTCAGTGCAAAATGCTATTGTAACCAACACTAGAAGGCAGTAAACGTGTACACGTCGTCATGTTGTTGATTTGACCATGCCTGAGCCGTGCGACTTGGAACCACACTTGGTTGCGTTGAGCGGTCGACACATGGCTCTCCCATGGACTCGTCCTTGCTCTTGCTCCTCCTCCAATCGCATCCGAAAGCGATCGCCATTTTCACCTCTTTTCCATGGATGGTGATGATGATAAAGGCGAAGAGAGGTACAGCTCGCCAGTTCGCCACCATCGATTCTTCCTTTTGAGTCCGTTCCATCCCCCCGTTGCACGGATCGGATGACACCAAGTCACCAACGTCTTTTCCACTTGCGAGAGCCTAAGCCTAGGTCCATTAGGGTAGGTTACCTACACGCGCACCTCGCGCGGACGGCGCCGCCGCCGCCGCCGACGACGACCGCGACGCCACCGCGGAGGGCGACGGCGACCGACGAGCCATCGTCCTCGGGCGCATGCGGTCGTTTAAACGTGGCATGAGCAGAAGTGACAAGTCCATGGGATCGCGACCCGTACACGCTATTCTTTGCTTGGATGCCACGGCGGCCCTGGTGGCCTTATTCCGGCTTTACCATGCCCATGCATCAGCGAATATGCGCCGATGATGACTGTTGGTACACAGGGATTAAAGCCTTTTACTTGGGCCGTCGTGCTGCACCCGTCTCTCTTGACCTCTGACTGCATCACACGAATTCCGCACGTTTCTATATACCGATCTGGAAAAATCCTACCGTAAGTCCGTAATGTATTCACACGCACTGTGAACGTGATCAGGGTTAGTGGAATCACAGCTAGAGAACTACTTACTCTATTTCAAAATAAATGATGTTCGTTAGTTCAAAATTGAACAGCCATATATATAGCTATAGCTGCAAGCTGCTGGCACTAGCTCCATAATACGACGAGAATAGTTAATCAATTAGTGACCTGTTGCGTACGTAAATCGTAAGCTTACCGGTGCAATGGAAAGAAAATGATCATGAGAACAACCGGCGATGAGCTAGTAGAGTACAATATTGGAGTACTCCCTCCGTCCCTATGAACTTGTCGCTTTGTAGTTCAAAAATGAACTACAAAGCGACAAGTTCATGAGGATGGAGGGAGTACACGATATAACAGCTACCGGCTATGAGCAAATGAAGTGATTATCTAGATCGCCGTCACCTTCATTTACTCACTCTATACAAAATATTTGTTACTCTTTAGCTCAAAAATGAACTAAAGAGTGACAAGTATTTTAGAATAGACTCCCAACTGCAATATTATTATTATCTCCACCTATCTTGCCGTCTGAAATCAATCCGGCTGATGTGCAGCAAGAAGCAATTACCAGCCATGATTGATGATTAGTTTCGAGTTCACATCATGGATTACCGGCCGTTTGTTTGTGCATGTGAAATATATCTGAATTAGTGATCGTTTCGAGTAGCACTACTCAGGTCATGACTTCGATTCGAATTTCAGGTTGAATTTCGCAATACTAAATATATATACTCAAAGAATTAATGGATGGCAAACCTGGCGCGCACCTACGAAAAAAAATGTAAGAGGACGAACATGTCACATGTTGGTCTATGAAGTCGATTCATAATCCTGTGATTAGTTATCCAGTTATCGTCGTCTTATTCTAGACTAGTTGTGAGTGTCTGCATTTGTATTCGCTTATAATAAGTTGGTCATAACCTCTTTGAAGTAGAAGGTCGGGACTTTACCTATCATCTAAAAAAAATCTGAATCAGAGAAGATAAAGACAAAAAAAAACAGTAGTGCTAAATCTCAGATGCCTGATTTTTTTAAAAAATCAGGCGAGGTTCTCCACCATTGGATGACTTTAGGATTCATGCAGCCAATATATTACTTATTCTAATTGTTTTTTAATTGTTAACCCGAGTTATGTTAATTGTAAAATAATCAAATAAAATAATTTTGTAATTGATTATTCTATAGAATTAAGAGTTAATGATTAATTACAAAGATCAATGTGGTTAATGGTAGTAATTAGATGCTAATTACCCGATGCTTAAAATTTTCTCAAATTTCAAACACATGAAATCTAGACGGACCCAAAGAAAATCAACATTTGAAGTTACTATTCTGTCATTTCGAGGTTATTGGGCTGTCTGACCTGGTAGAATCTTTCGGACGCTATGGGTAGGGGGTGGACAAAAAAGGGTCTCGGCCCAAAGGTATTTATGGGATGTCCCGGTCCATGGCTATTTATGTTGGGCTAATCCCTATCGGTACTCGAGAAGAAATTTACGTCACTAAACATGTGCAACAATTGAACTGTTCTGAAGATCGAAGGATAGGAGCAATACATTCCGGAAAAGAAGGTTACCCGTGGCTGAAGAGTTAGAAGGTGCCAAGTGTCCTTGGCGCCCGCAACATTTGAGGAGAAGAGAACAAACCGGCCCGCAACGCCGTCACCTGACGAGGAGAGAAGAGAACGATGCAAAATCATAGCAAGTTCGATTGCAGATCGCTCGCCAGTTTTTTGTCAGGTTGCTCACTGTTCTTAGCTGTAGCTGCAGAGGCCGTCAAGGTGTCGATGTATTCTATTAGGATGTGTTTGGTTGGGAGTCAAAGTGGAATGTGATGGATCCATCCCATTTTTTAGCGATAGGATGATCCCGTTTTCTGTTTGTCTAGAGGGATGAGACGATCTCTGTTTCTTGTTTGTTTTGTGGGATGGTGTGGGACGGAATGATCTCGTTGTTGGTTCTGTTTACCCTTAGGATCTATGCTATGAACATCTAACTGAACATTATTAGCCTTAATCAACAATGAACAAGGGTTCTAACTGACTAAGCAATCAATCAACATGGGAAATAGATCTACTAGCTAAGATTAGGGGATCAAGTGAGAGGCGGGGTTTACCTTCAGAGGGTGCACTTGACGCCATTGGGCTCAAGTGCAGTAGTCGGTGAAGACAGGCGGTGACGGCTTACCAAGCACAGCCGGCGATCAAGAATTGCTTTAGAATAGGCGGGGGCCTCGGGAACTTGTGCACTCTCGTGTCCAATCCTGAGGGCCCCCTGGTGCTTATATGGCGCACAGGAGAGAGGGGAAGCAACAGACCGATTCTGTTGCGCCCCCGGTACCCACGCGCCTCTGAGGAGGACTCGGCGTGGGGTTGTTACCCCACGTCCGAGTCTGTTGGGATGAGGGAGACTAAATCCCTCTCCCGTTGGTTGTTGCCCAACGGGTGGGACCGGGATCACAACTAACATTCTCCCCCTTGATCTCGGGACAACTTATTTCTCATTTACTTATTCTTACTCTTAACTACTAAACTTATATATATTTCTTCTTGCTTCGACACAAGGAGCACGACGCATCAGAAACAGCCATTTACGTATTGTTCGACTCGAAGACCACAATATGTCTCACAATTAGAAATAACCTTATACTTAGGTGTCCCCTTAGTATCCAGGATTTGTTTCACAGGCTCTCCCCTAATCCCATGCCGGCTACGTGTTCTCTGAACACATTGGGAGGGAGACCCTTGGTTAGCGGATCCGCAAGCATTTTGTTAGTTCTTATATGCTCGAGACTAATTGAATTATCCTGGATTCTCTCCTTTACAACATAATACTTAATGTCGATGTGTTTGGCAGCACCACTCGACTTGTTGTTGTGAGAGTATGTCACTGCTGGCTCATTATCGCAGTACAACTTAAGTGGTTTATGAATGCTGTCTACCACTCTTAGACCGGGAACAAATTTCTTAAGCCAAGATGCCTGTCCAGTGGCCTCATAACAAGCTATAAACTCAGCGTACATTGTGGACGATGCAGTTATGACTTGCTTGGAGCTTCTCCACGATATAGCTCCATTCGCGAGGGTGAATATATAGCCTGATGTGGATTTCTTAGTATCCACACAACCCGCGTAATCTGAATCTGAGTAACCCACTATTTCTAATGGGTCTGACTTACTATACTTTAACATGAGGTTCTTAGTACCCTGAATGTATCTTAGAGCCTTCTTAAGTGCTTTCCAGTGGTCTAAGCCTGGATTACTTTGATATCTGCCAAGCATCCCAGTCACAAAAGCTAAGTCAGGGCGCGTGCATGTTTGAGCATACATTAAGCTTCCGACAGCAGAAGCATACGGAATTCCTCTCATCTGATCAACCTCATACTGATTCTTAGGTGATTGTGATTGTGAGAACTTGTCACCCTTAACTATTGGGACAGGCGAGGGCTTACACCCTTGCATACCGTACTTTCTCAGTACGCTTTCTAAGTATGCCTTCTGAGATAATCCCAATACCCCCTTTCTTCGATCTCGGTGAATTTCAATTCCTAGGACATAGGAAGCTTCACCTAAATCCTTCATCTCAAAGTTTGAGGACAAACACTTCTTAGTTTCTAAGAGTAGATTGACATCACTACTTGCCAGTAGTATGTCATCTACGTACAGTACAAGGAAAATAAATTTCCCATTCTTAAACTTAGCATAAATGCAGTTATCCTCCTCATTTTCCTTAAACCCAAACTTTCTTATCGTCTCATCGAACTTTAGGTACCATTGCCTTGAAGCTTGCTTAAGTCCATAAATAGACTTCTTCAAGTGGCATCCCATATGTTCCTTACTCTCAACGACGAAACCCTTTGGTTGAGCCATGTAGACGTCCTCATAAAGATTCCCATTGAGGAACGCCGTCTTTACATCCATTTGATGCAATTCTAAGTCATAATGTGCTACTAATGCCATGATGATTCGAAACGAATCCTTAGACGACACGGGAGAGAAGGTCTCGTTATAATCAATACCTTCCCGTTGCGTGAATCCCTTAGCCACAAGCCTGGCCTTATACTTTTCGATCTTCCCTTTGGAGTCACGCTTAATCTTGTAGACCCATTTACAGCCTACTGTTTTGGCTCCTTTAGGAATCTCTACTAAGTCCCAGACTTTGTTGGCACTCATAGATCTTATTTCATCTTCCATGGCTTTACGCCATTCGGATGACTGAGGTCTACTCATGGCATCTTCAAAAGAAGTGGGATCATCCTCAACATGAATTTCTTCACTTAAGTATAACTGATAATCACTTGGAATTGCCGATCGTCTTACTCTTTGTGATCTTCTTATTTGTGCATCATCTGAGGGTTGAGGCTGTTGTTGCACCTCATCTTGTTCGACCACATCTTCAACAGGCTGAGGAGGTGGAACCTCACTTATTTCTGTTGTGGCCGACGGAGGTGCAACGACAGGCGTTGTGTCACTAGCACCAGGTGCGGGTGGCACGACGACAACAGGTAAGGTGAAATAAGGCTCTTGAGTCATCGGAACGGGTAGACTAATCCGTTCCTCCTCAAGGTCTATTTCCCGCCGTACCGTACTCCCCCTGATCATAGTGTCTTCTAGAAACACAGCATGTCTAGTCTCAATAAACTTAGTGTGTCTACCTGGACAATAGAACCTAAACCCTTTACTTCTTTCAGGATAGCCAATAAAATGGCAACTAATTGTTCTAGAATCCAGTTTGCTTAAGTTCGGGTTGAACATCTTAGCCTCAGCTGGACATCCCCACACATGTAGATAGTTTAGTGAGGGCTTACGTCCCGTCCACATCTCATACGGTGTCTTAGGTACTGACTTAGATGGAACACGGTTAAGTACGTGAATGGCGGTCTTTAAGGCCTCCATCCATAAACTAACTGGTAGTGTAGAGTAGCTTAGCATGCTTCTCACCATGTCCATAAGCGTGCGGTTTCGCCGTTCCGCTACACCGTTCTGCTGAGGTTCGCCCGGTGTAGAATATTGGGCTACTATGCCATTTTCCTGTAAAAACCTCGCAAAAGGTCCAGGGACTTGGCCATAAGGGGTGTGTCGACCGTAGTACTCACCTCCACGGTCAGACCTTACTACTTTAATCTTAATGTCGTGCTGATTTTCTACTTCAGCCTTAAATATCTTAAACTTGTCCAATGCTTCGGATCGCTCCCTGATTGGATAAATATAGCCATAACGACTAAAGTCATCTGTAAATGTTATGAAGGAATCATAACCATCTACCGATGTCACGGGAAAAGGTCCACAAATATCTGTGTGGATTATTTCTAAGACTCCCGAGCTACGTTTGGCGTTTTTCTTGATATTTTTGGAGAATTTTCCTTTAATGCAGTCAATGCATTCCTCAGAATCTGAAAAGTTTAAGTGTGGAAGAATCGATTGAGATACTAATTGTTCGATCCTCCCCCTCGAAATATGGCATAAACGACAATGCCATAATTTCGACGAAGTATCTAAATCGCTTCTTTTGCGCTTATTACGTCCTAAGTCGTTCTTAAATGAAACTTGATCATCACATATAGCAAACACATTCTCATGAGTGGACAATAAGTAGAGCATGTCTTGTCGGAAGGCAAGACCAATAATCTCATTATTATAACTAATAGAACACTTATCATTACCAAAATGACAAATGTATCCTGAATCATCCAAACACGAAACTGAAATCAAGTTCCTTTCTAATGAAGGGACATAAAGAACATTATTTAGCCTAAGTACAAAGCCACTAAGTAATCTAAGAGATAAGTCTCCAATGGCTTCGACTTCGGCTTCACGCCCATCTGCCACCTTAATCACTCTTTCCCTTCTTCTTATAGTTCTCATCGTACTTAATGCCTGCATTGAATTACAAATGTGCACAGTGGCACCTGAGTCAATCCACCAAGTGGACCGTGAATAATTCGCATATAAGGCCTCATTTACAAAAGTAATTATGTCATTACCTTTCTTAGCACACCACTTAATGAATCCAACGCAGTCCTTCTGGAAATGTTCATCTGAGCCACAGAAGTGACACTTGTCCTTGTCCTTCTTTTGAGAGGATTTGCCTTTGAACTTGTTTGATGAAGAACTAGAGCCTGAAACCTTGAAGGAAGGTGGTTTGGGAGAGGAAAAGTACCTCTTTGCCTTTCCCTTACCCTTAATGTCAGCCAGATTGATGTAATCACCATTCTTAGAGCTCTTTATGCGTTCCTCTTCCTGAACGCACATAGCAACAATCTTATCAATATTCCAAGTCTCAGGAAGTGAGTTATAATTGACCACAAAGGCCTCAAACTCCTTAGGAAGAGAACTTAAGATGAAGTAAATGAGCATCTCATCTGGCATCACAATGTTTAACTCCCTAAGCTTAGAGTTATAGTGACTCATCTTATTGATGTGCTCACGCACACCACCTCCAGAGTACTTCTCAGTGACAATCTTTCTCATGAGAGTGCTAGCACTCGCCTTAGTGGAGCCAGTGAACTGACCTCTGACTCTCTCTAAGTACTCTGAAGCAGTATCACAATCAGGGATACTTCCCTTAATTGAGTCTGCTATGGTGCTCTTAATGATCACGAGACACTTCCTGTTGGAAGTGTCCCACTTAGGGAGATCCTTCTCATACTGATCCTTCAAGCTTAGGTACTTAGCCTTCCGCGTAGCGAAAGACTCCTCAGATTCCCCAGTCTCAGCAACGGGGACAGGTGGCTCAGTGGGACGAGGCGACGTAATCGCAAAGTCGAGGTCAGAGACTACTAGAGCCATCTGGAGCCTCTCTTTCCATACCACGTAATTTTGACCGTTTAGGGTCTCAATTGCGGAGATATAGCTAAGTGCTGAGGACAAGCCTGATCCTTCAAAAAATAAACATTTGAGGATTAATGACAAAACTTATGATAAAAACAATGACTTAAGAATGGCATTTTTGCTTTTTCACGTTGGTTACTTAGCAAAATGCCCTTAAAACTTAACATGATAACAAGACTTAATATGATAATCTCAAAAACAAACTTAAATTAATCATGGCAATTCAATTTCACGTTGGTTACTTTCAAATTCCATGCATAATTAACTTAACAGATCATTTTTCACGTTGGTTACTCAATGAATCATAAATATAAACTTAAACATAAGCTCAAAATAAATATACTTAAAATTAATAGGCAATTTCAAACTTTCACGTTGGTTACTCATTTAAAATTACCTCTCATAAACATAACATAACTTAATTTAAACTTAAAACTTGATAAATTAAAATTTCACTTTGGTTACTCAATTAATTTATCACTTAATTACAGCGGAAGCTAAAACTCAATTTCTTAATTGATGAAATTGCTTCAGAGTGGGCACTCAATAGCCTTAAATAACTGAGAAAATGCTCTTATTGACAATTAATAATACAAAATGAATAAATAATGCAATCAAAATATTTCAGAACATCACACAAATTTTTCTGAATTTTCCCAGCTATTTAACTAAATTTTCTAATCATTTCTCAATTTTCTGGGATTTATTTCCACCTTAAACCCTTTTCTGAAAAAAAAAACAGAAAAGCCCAAAAAGCAACTGGGCTTAAAAACCTAAAACCAGCCTACTTAGAGTGAGTTGGCCCAGCCCACTGCGGCCCCTTTAGGCAATCAGCCCAAGACTCAACCCCGCATGGGCTCTCAGCCCATTTGCTTAAGCGGTGAGCGGCGCAGTCTGAGGACCGTCGGATTTCGATCCGACGGTTCTGATTCATCGAAACTTATAACTCGGG
This sequence comes from Tuctoria greenei, assembly GCA_036927565.1. Classification (NCBI taxonomy): domain Eukaryota; kingdom Viridiplantae; phylum Streptophyta; class Magnoliopsida; order Poales; family Poaceae; genus Tuctoria; species Tuctoria greenei. The sequence goes on from JAYESD010000002.1 coordinate 20,174,135, forward strand.
CTGATCTGAACCGTCTGACGATGATCCAACGGCCATTCGCGGATTTCGGACGATACTTAAGGCTTCGCCGCCGCGGGTTTGAGGAAACCCTAAAACATTTCTCCCCTTCCACTCTCTCTCCTACCCGAGCGAGCGGGCGAGCGGCGCGAGGCAGAGCGGCGGAGGGGAGGCGAGGCTGAGCGGCGGCGAGCCCGAGCGAAGGAGAGGGGCAGCGGTGAGGCCGTACCGGCCGCGCGGGACCTCCGGCGCCGCCGCGCCGTTGAGGAAAACCGTCGCGCGCCGGTTCCTGAGAGGAGTGAGGTCGTCGCGTCGGGGACTTCCGGCACGGCCGAGTCTTCGCCGGCGGCGAGCGACCGTGAGGTTGCTCGTCGTCGGTTGAAGTTTTGTCGGTCGGTCGCCGTAGAAGAAAACCCGACCACTAGGGTTAGGGTCCGAGCCCAAAACCCTAGCGCGACCACTTAGGGTTTCTGAGTGTTTGTTTGCAGGTTCCCGACGCCTTCAGGAGCTCCACCATGGCGAGCACTTCGTGCCGCCGGTGGAGAAGCTCGCCTAGGGTTAGGAAACCCTAACCCTGGGTTCTGAGTTGTCGACGGTCGGCTAAGATGCGCAACTTGGGCCCGAAGCCTTAGCGCTGCGCCTAAGGATCACAGCGCCGCCATTGTCTCTTCGTTGGGAGAGACCAAATGGCCGGACGCCGATGAGGGAAGAAGGGCGCTAGGGTTAGGGTTTCCCCTAACCCTGCACTGAGAGGATTCGGTGGTCCAAGACCACTTTCACCGAGATAAGTCTTCTTCTTCCCTTTCTAATTTTTCTTAATTGATCTGTTTATGAGTTCTAAGTCTTAATTGATAACTAAAGACTGATTCCTCTCCTTCTAATTGCTGCGTTAAACAAACTTAACTAAACTGATCTTAGTTAATAAGGATTAGGTCTTAATGAAATGATTAGAATCTAACTAATTTGATTAATTATCCAATTAGAAGTTCAATAGCGAGGCTCTGATGCCATTGTTGGTTCTGTTTACCCTTAGGATCTATGCTATGAACATCTAACTGAACATTATTAGCCTTAATCAACAATGAACAAGGGTTCTAACTGACTAAGCAATCAATCAACATGGGAAATAGATCTACTAGCTAAGATTAGGGGATCAAGTGAGAGGCGGGGTTTACCTTCAGAGGGTGCACTTGACGCCATTGGGCTCAAGTGCAGTAGTCGGTGAAGACAGGCGGTGACGGCTTACCAAGCACAGCCGGCGATCAAGAATTGCTTTAGAATAGGCGGGGGCCTCGGGAACTTGTGCACTCTCGTGTCCAATCCTGAGGGCCCCCTGGTGCTTATATGGCGCACAGGAGAGAGGGGAAGCAACAGGCCGATTCTGTTGCGCCCCCGGTACCCACGCGCCTCTGAGGAGGACTCGGCGTGGGGTTGTTACCCCACGTCCGAGTCTGTTGGGATGAGGGAGACTAAATCCCTCTCCCGTTGGTTGTTGCCCAACGGGTGGGACCGGGATCACAACTAACACTCGTCTCTTGTTTGAATGAAATGATGGGACAAGGACATGCGAGTATGAGTACTTCTAGAAAGCCGCGCGCCCGTCTCCACGGAGCTGGGACGGATCCGTCCCCATGTTTTTGGTGGGATGGTTTCATCCCGCATCTGGGTGGAATATTCTCTTTTGAGGGATGACTTCATCCCACATGTCTCCAAACCAAACAACAGAAAAATGGGATTGTCCCGTCCCACTATATCCCTCGAACCAAACACACCCTTAGTAGGTGCGACGACCATGAATACATGTTGACGTTGTCGGCCAAGGTGCAGAGGCTGCTCAGACGGTATATTGCTGGGAATTTAGAGTAAATGCTATAAAAGCAGAAGAAGTATAGTGTATTGAGTAACGAGTGGATAGTAGGCAGCAGTTCTGTCACCGCCGGCCAGTGTCAGCAAGACACGCGTGCCTGTGATCTGGCAGATTAGTGAGATGGCCATGGAGACATCAAGTCTCACCATATGCTACCTACAAAAACCCTGTTCATGATGAAGATGAGGGTTATGCTATCTGGATTACTAACCATTAGAGCTCTTCCTGCACACACTTCGTTGAAAAATACTTGTAGGCTACTCTCCACTTCCGTTCACAGGAAGAAAAGTACGTACTTGTAGGCTACTCTCCACTTTAGTTCACAGGAAGAGAAGTACGTACTTGTAGGCTACTCTCCACTTTAGTTCACAGGAAGAAAAATACTTGCAGAAGTAGTATCTATGGGAAAGGTGGTGTTGACAGTGCTACAGGAGCTGAAGATGGTATAAACACCTTAATTTTTGGAATTAATATTAGCGCTACTCTCCGTTCCTGCTTCCCACATGCCCACATCCAAATGAAACCGAAACAGAACAATAAACAACAGGTCAGTCAAGTCATACACGTGCATCAGTAAGATAAGAATAGCTCTTCAAAACAAGGTTAAGATGCACAAATAACTGAACCAGACCATCATCACCTTCAACAGCCAATTAAGTACAGGACCAAACCGTGTGAAAACCGTTTGAAAATGATAGACAACCTAAATTTAACCTCAGTTTCTGCAAAAACTACACGCCTACACCAAGGAGTTCTATCGGTTTTGTTGAGTCACAACCCATTCGCGGGAACACAAGGTACACAATAACATTACACTACTGCCTGTGCACTGGCTTGTAAAGCACAACTGTCACAAATTTTGCCCTGAACCGATGTGTTATCCCTAGAGCAACAACAGATCTAGCATTCTCTTTCTCTATATAAAGGTGGTTTAGTACCACATTTTGTGGGGGAGGAAGGCTGCCTGAGTCATCATGACTCGGTGGGAAGCTCAGCAATGTATGCTGCAGATGAGGAGGTACCAGTGGAGGCTCCCGACCTTCATCTTCATTTCCAGGAACAGGGTTGTTGTAGCTAGCATCTGGTGATGCTGGGACCTCAAATCCAACAACACTCACACCTTCCTGCATCATAGTTACCCATCATAAGTTTTAAGTGACTACGTAATGTAGACAATGCCTTCAAAAGAATGATAGGAACATAATCCAACAGATCTTACATGACCATCCCTTCCTTGCCGGTCCATATTCTGGCAGCCTGCTGCCTAACCTGCTGTGTGCTGCAAGAATAGAAGAAATGGTTCATGTTAGTAAAAAACGGAGAGAGTGAAATGTGCACACAGAAATTTAAAATAAAATGCAAGACCTAATACAAAATTACACAGAAAATTTGATGAAACAAAAATAACATGAAGTTTGCATATTTCTTATATCAACCTGGAAAAGATATTCCCTAGCAAAGCAGGGTTAAAAATGAGATGCTTATGACAAATCAGGAAACGGACGTATCTTAAACACCTTAAACATGGTCATAACAGGGCTGCTATTCTGCTAAGCAGTAACGGGCACCAAGCTCATTTTGTATCAAGTATCAACCACCCCTCTAACCAGCCAAACATGTAAGCTACCCTAAATACTTGTAGCCAGGGAATGGATTATTGTATGTAATCAACCTAGTATTTGGGCTACTATGCCACCTTGATTTAGACACTGCTTCTGTGCTTCAGGAACAGGCACAATCACAGTAAATAAGCTGAACTAATGCTACAGGAATAATGTACGTCAATGATAAGTGCCTCAAAATTCACTTTTGTTGTAATATTGTAACTTTTCTCACAACAAGACAAATAGATCAGAGTTTCATTTTTATTGTAATAATTAACATAAGTAAACCAAAGTAACAAAACCTATTAATTTAAAAAGTGGAAGAGAAACTGATAAAGTAAAAATATATTCCACAAGTTACAACAATTCTCAGCTGAATTTAGAAGAACAGGCGAAATTATTAGCATTTGAATGTTGCAAATAAAGCTCAGCAAATAACTCTATAACAATACCAGTGACGCTTCTTTAAGAAGGTACAGAACTGAAAGACGAGACTGATAAGTCACAAGCTTAAAATACAAAATATGTTTTGTCTCACCAAATATAATTTATACCAGGTAACCAAATTTGTGCTTTACATATCAAGAAACGAGTTTAAGTATCAACAGTAATCACATCCCATGAAAATGAAAACGGTTCTGATTAATGGGTTCCAGCATTAGATAAAATAAAGGGAAAACGAGTAAAATCATAACAACAATTGCTGGTCAATCCTTATACTTGAGATATGTGGTGGAATAAGCCATCTGGAGAGTTCAGCATACATATAAGACATAAAAAGAAAAGGCATATACCAGACATGCTAACTAAGAGATCAAAATGTATAAGCTTAAACAACCACATAACAAAATATAGCAATTTTTATAGAACTGTAGAGTCACAAAAAGGTAGCTGCATTAAGCCGTTAATAAAATAGGACAACATAAAAAGCAGGCCTGTAGACCACTCACAAAACAGGGAGCTAACCATTATAAGTTGGATCACAGGTTAGTGAAGCAGATCCGGATGCAGTAGTGTTATATAGTTCACACAAACAGCACACCAAAGTATTAAACAGAAGATATTTTGTTGCATAAAAATTATGACTCCTACAACAAATTAGAGGATACAATGCAAAACAGCTACAACCCGAAGAGAGGAAGATCAGAATAGAACTATCCATGTTCATAGAGCAATAGACACACTAAAACGATGTAACCAAAGACATGCACCACCCTTGTCCAAGCAATAGCGACTTTCAAAACTTTATCACTGTTCAAGATACAAATAACCTAGCCATCCATGTCAAACTAATTGGAGGCTCACGATGTCGGCGAACTGCGACGTCGTCGGGACGTGGAGGACCCGAACCTCGCCACGAGCAACACGCTCACGAACAAAATGGAGATCGATCTCCACATGCTTCGTGCGCTGATGCTGGATGGGGTTGGTGGAGAGGTAGACGGTGCTGACGTTGTCGCAGTACACCAGTGTGCTCCGAGTGACTGGAGAGTGGAGCTCCTGAAGGAGCTGCTGGAGCCAGGAGGTCTCGGCCACCCCGTTTGCCACGGCGCGGTACTCCGCCTCGGCACTCGAGCGGGATACCACAGGTTGCCGCTTCGAGGACCAAGAGACGAGGTTGCCGCCCAGGAAGACGGCGTAGCCAGAGGTAGACCGACGGGTGTCTGGACATCCTGCCCAGTCGGCGTCGGTGTAGACAACCAGCTCGGAGGCTGAGTCACCCCGAAGGAGAAGGCCGTAGTCGAGGGTGCCGCGCAGGTACCGAAGGATCCGCTTCACCGCAGTGAGATGCGGCTCCCTCGGATCATGCATGTGAAGGCACACCTGCTGGACGGCGTAGGAGATGTCCGGCCTGGTGAAGGTGAGGTACTGGAGAGCACCTGCAAGACTCCTGTACACTGTAGGGTCAGCGACAGGGGCACCGTCAGCGGAGGAAACCTTCGCCTGGGTATCCACCGGAGTGGAGCACGGCTTGCAATCAGCCATGCCCGCTCGCTGGAGGACGTCCAAGCAGTACTGTCTCTGGTGGAGGAACAAGCTACCCGGTCTGTGCTCCACCGTCACGCCCAGGAAGTGGTGGAGTCGGCCCAGGTCCTTCATCGCGAACTCCCGCTGCAAGGCGGAGATCGTGCGCTGAAGGAGGACCGGACTGGACGCTGTGAGGACGATGTCATCGACGTAGAGAAGAAGGTACACTGTGTCCCCCTCACGGCTGTAGACGAAGAGCGAGGTGTCCGCCTTGGCCTCGACGAAGCCAAGCGAGGCCAGGAAGGAGGCGAACCGGCTGTACCAAGCTCGGGGCGCCTGCTTGAGACCGTACAGGGACTTGTTCAGCCGGCAGACCAGGTCTGGGCGAGCTGAATCGACGAACCCTGTCGGCTGACAGCAGTACACCGTCTCCGTCAGCGTGCCGTGGAGAAAGGCGTTCTTGACGTCCAGCTGGTGGACAGGCCAAGAACGCGAGAGAGCCAGCGACAGGACGGTCCGAACCGTCGCCGGCTTCACCACGGGACTGAAAGTCTCGTCGTAGTCGACGCCAGGCCGCTGAGTGAAGCCGCGAAGAACCCACCGAGCCTTATACCGCTCGAGGGACCCATCCGCCCGCCGCTTATGCGTGAACACCCACTTGCCCGTGACAACATTGCCACGGCCAGGACGAGGAACCAAGTCCCAGGTCTGGTTGGCAAGTAGGGCCGCATACTCTTCTTCCATAGCCAGACGCCAGTGCGGATCGGCGAGGGCACTACGGACAGAAGAGGGGATGGGTGAAACGGCCGGAGAGGCAGGCGGTGAGGAGGTCGACGAAGAGAGGACCACTCCGGAGAACCGCTCCACCGGTCGGAGGACCCCAGCCGCCCGACGAGTCACCATCGGGTGGACGTGACTAGGGTCTCGGTGGAGCAGTGGGGGGTGGTACATCGGAGGCTCCGGGTGGGAGGGGGCCGGTACGCCAACCCGCACTCGTCGCTGATAGACAAGGGCAGGGTCGGCGTAACGCAACGCCGGGGCCGCGCGTGGCGCGGAGGGCGACGTCGGGGACGCCGGGGCCGTGCGTGGCGCGGGGGGCGACGTCGGGGACGCCGGGGGCCGCGCGTGGCGCGCGGGGCGACGTCGGGGACGCCGGGGCCCGCGCGTGGCGCGGGGGGCGACGTCGGGGACGCCGGGGCCGCGCGTGGCGCGGGAGGCGACGTCGGGGACGCCGGGGCCGCACGTGGCGCGGTAGTCGGGGACGCCGGGGCCGCGCGTGGCGCGGTAGACGGCGTCGGGGACTCCGGGGCCGCGCGTGGCGCGGGAGGCGGCGTCGGGGACGCCGGGGCCGCGCGTGGCGCGACAGGCGGCGTCAGAGACGCCGGGGCTGCGCGGGGCGCAACAGGCGGCGTCAGGGACGCCGGGGCCGCGCGTGGCACAGCGGGCGCCGGAGCCGCGCGCTCCTTGGCGCGTGGGTGACCTGCAGGGGGTAAAACACAAGGTCGCTGGATGGGCGCGGCCTCAAGGTCAGTGGGAAACAGGGAATCCAACTCAACAACAGAGTCGGAGGACGAAGCGGAGAAGGGGAAGGATGACTCGTCGAAAACAACGTGACGAGAGATCAAGACACGACGGGTAGCAAGGTCAAGGCACCGATACCCCTTATGATCAGGGGAGTATCCAAGGAAGACACACCGGGTGGAACGGGGCGCAAGCTTATGGGGTGTGGTGGCGGAAAGGTTAGGGTAGCAAGTGCACCCGAACACTCGAAGGTGGTCATAGAGGGGAGTGGTGCCGAAAAGGGCAAAGTGAGGGGTGGGGGCACTAATCGCCTTCGTAGGGAGGCGATTAATGAGGAGAGTAGCGGTGTGGAGTGCCTCAGCCCAGTACCGAGCAGGAATGGAGGCCTGAAACATCAGGGAACGCATAACATCATTAGTGGTACGAATCATGCGTTCAGCCTTGCCATTCTGAGGAGAAGTGTACGGGCAGGACATGCGCAACGTAACACCGCGAGAGAGAAGAAAGTCACGGAACGCGGAGTTGTCAAACTCGCGTCCGTTATCGCACTGGATGGCTCGAATAATGAGGCCGAACTGGGTGGACACCCAAGCAAAGAAGTGAGAGAGAGTGGTGAACGTGTCGGACTTCTGACGCAAGGGAAAAGTCCACGAGTAGTGCGAAAAATCATCAAGTATCACCAAGTAATATTTATATCCAGAAACACTGATGACAGGGGAAGTCCAAAGATCACAGTGTATCAAATCAAAAATCCGCTCAACATGAGTAACAGAGTGCGGAAATGGAAGCCGAACATGGCGACCAAGCTGACAACCATGACACAAAGACTCATGAGTACCCCTATTACACGAAATCACTGAGCTACTAGACAACTTAGACATGACATCAGCACTAGGATGGCCAAGCCGACGGTGCCAAGTCGTGGAAGAAGCTGTCGTAGCTAGGGCAAAAGGTGAAGTCGAAGCGGAAGCGGGAAGACGAAACGTGTACAGGGGCCCCGAACTCTCACAACGGTGAAGAAGACGTCGGGTAGTAAGATCCTTCACAGATAAACCAAAAGGATCAAACTCAATAGAAACATGGTTATCAGTGGTAAAGCGACGAACAGAAAGAAGATTGTGAATGATGTCAGGAGCAACAAGAACATCACGAAGCTGGAAAGAACCCGACGAGCCCAAGTCACCTACTGAGGTGACTGGAAGAACAGACCCATTCCCAACAACGATAGATGAAGGATGAAAAGGGCGGGAAGGATGGGAAGAAGAGAGTATACCAGCGTCGGGGGTGGTGTGGTACGAGGCTCCGGAGTCGGCGACCCAGTCAGCACCTGGCGGAGTAAGGGCCATCGTGCTGAAGGAGGAGGCCAGTGACTGGCGGTCCCACCCGTCAGGAGTGGAGTGTGGCGCCGAGGACTCAGAACTCAGGCCCCAGTGACCGGAGGGTCCAGCCATAGGGTAGCCCGACCCGCCAGTGGGCGCAGTCCACGGTCCACTGGCCGAGTAGGCAGTACCGCCGTACGCGGGAGTGGTCACGTAAGCAGCCTGAGGGCGCGCCAAACGTGGAGGAGGAAGACCCGGAGACGGTCCAGGCCACATGGCAATCTGGCCAGTCCACGGGTTATAGGGTGTGGGCCAGGACGGCAGAGCACCCGAACTCGTAGCACCCGGAGCAGAGCCACCACGCGGCGTAGAGGCAGCTCCGCCACCAGTAGAGCTGTCACGACCCCCGCGCCGACGACCACCACGGCGACGATTACCACCCCCGGGGTTGGCAGGAGCCCCTGGAGTGGTAGGTGGGCGCGAGGGTGGTCCTCCGGAGGCAGGACGGGAGTGCTGCCCAGAGCCGTAGAAGGCTGTGGCAGGCGAGGAGGCGCCAGTGCCTGCGGAAGTGATCTCCTCGAGCTCAAGGTCAGACCAAACCTTATCAAAGGTCGGTAGAGGCTGCTCACGGAGGATCACCGTCCGCAGGTGGGAGTAGCGCTCATTCAGGCCCTGCAGGACCTGAAGAACGAGCGAAGTCTCCGGGACAGGGTCACCGAGGTCATGAAGGGCATCGGACATGCCCTTCATCTGGCGACAGTAGGCAGAGACCGAGAGGTCCCCCTGAACGGTAGTAGCGAACCGTGCCCGGATGTGAAGAGCTCGGGTCGCACGGTTCCCCTGGAAGTGCTGCTCGATGACGAGCCAGGCCTGACGCGTCGTGCCACCACTGCGTCGACTCACCAGGTCCTCCAGCTCATCAGAAAGAGAGCCGAGAATCCAGGCAAGGACCAGGCTGTCCATGCCAAGCCAATTGTCGTCCAACGGGGAGTCATCCCGGATGACGTGGTCGTCAAGACGGAAGCGTCTCAACGTGAGGAGAAGCAGGTTACGCCAGCGGGCGTAGGTGGTGGAGTCGGAGCCGAGAACAACCGGGACTAGCGTCCGGATGTTCGAGACGCCGGAAGCCTGGGCATGGAGGCCGGCAACCAGGGTCGCAGCGTAGGTGCTGTGCGCCGCTCCATCACCGGGGGAGGTCTCACGAGAGAGGAACCACTGCGGGTGTGTCTCCTCCTCGAGCTGGTGAGTGAGGGCCGCCATGGACGCTCGCTCCTGCTCCAGGGCAAGAGCAAGAGTCCGCTCACGCTCACGCGAGGCCGCCAAGGCAGCAGCGACACCAGAGGGAGGCGCGGAAGGCTGGGCAGACAACCCGCGAGGATCGGCGAGGAGAACGGACGACGACGCGGAGCCGTCGTGCGGGACAGTCCCGGGTGGCGGTGGTGGTGCACCAACGGCGGGAGGGGACCACCACGGCGGCGGCGAAGGGACAACGCCGGCATGGACCGGCAGTGGGGCCCGAGGGTGTGGAGGAGCAACCCAAGGCGGCAGCGTGCCGGGTGCAGATCGGGCGCCGGCACCACCGGCGGCGGCCACTGCAGCAGCGGCGGGGAGGCGGTAGCCGGCTGGCCCACCGGCAGCGGCAGCGGGCGCGGCCACGACGGCGGCCGGCGCGGCCAGGACGGCGGCGGCCGGCGCGGCCAGGACGGCGGCGGCCGGCGCGGCCACGGCGGCGGCGGCCGGCGCGGCCACGGCGGCGGCGGCCGGCGCGCCCACGGCGGCGGCGGCGGCGCGGAGGACGGGAGCCGGCGGCGGCGGCGCGGCGGTCGGCGGCGACACGGGAGCCGGCGGCGGCGGCGCGGCGGTCGGCGGCGACATCCACAGAGGAGAAGAAGAGAAGGGGGGGAAGGGAGCCGGCGGCGGCGGCTGGGAGCAGGGCGGCGGCGGCGGCTGGGAGCAGGGCGGCGGCGGCGGCGGCGGCTGGGAGCAGGGCGGCGGCGGCGGCGGCCGGATGGCCAGGGCCGGCGGCGGCGGCGGCGCGCCGTCCGCCCGGGGCGGCGGCTGGCTCATCGGGAGGGAGAGAGGGAGGGAGAGACCCTGATACCAAATTGGAGGCTAAAATTAGGGTTTCATTGATAGAGTTTTGGGGTACATGTATGGGTCCCTAGTGGGCTGGATACAATGGGCCTAGCCCAGTACACGAACTGTCTAACAAAACTGACATCTGTGTCTGTGACTCAACATACTACAGAAAATGAGCCATGCAGAAATGAAATCCCCTGTTCGTTGTATAGATAGAATGAGAATGACCACAACATTAGAAGTTACAACTAAAACCAAAAGTACAGCCCCTCTCCCCGCACATTTTTCTAAATCTGGAACAACAGTAACTAGCTTCCATGGGTAAATATGCAAACCGTTATATAAGCCTCCTCCATGCTCGAATCTAATAAATACAACGTCCAATCCAAGATAACAACCTTTACTAGAAGAGTTCCGTGCGGTAACCCAGCAAAGATATTAACTGTCATTCCCAAACAGCAATCGGCATCCAATACTTTCTGCCAAGCATCTGAGCACCTATAGCAATTCCAAATAAATGGAAAACAATTAAAAAGAACTTTCCCAACAAATTCGTACCCATCGTCCCAGACTATAAGATACCTTCCACACTTTCACTCCAGCTTTTCCTTAGGTTGCCCTGAATCAGCCACCGGCTTTCCTTACGATGCAATTCAAGCTATACCGATCCCACTACAGCTCATCTCACGAGCAACGAATCGATCGTCAAAACAAAACAAAAAAAAAACACGACACTAAAATGACCTAATAACACCCACCGGAAACATCCGCCCAATAATCCCCAAATTAAAACATACCCCTCCCTGGGGGCAGACCCAGTGTTCGACACGGATGGACATGTAGAACCAAAACTCTGGCAAGAGAATCGAAGGTACGTACTAGGCATAATACACGCATATACTTCGAATTGGCCTCAGATCCGAACACAAATAGCTGACACAAGGGTTTGGGGGTGCTCCTTTTCGCGCCGCGGGGAGGGAAGAGAAAGGGAGGGGCGTACCTGGTGGGTGCTCGTCGCCGGCGAGGACGCTGAGAAGGGCGTCGCCGCTCGTCGTCTCCAGGAAAGGAAGGCCACGAGAGAGAGGGAGGTGGTCTACTCTCAGGTGGTGTGAACGGGAGAACGACGCTGGCTCTTGGTGAAAACGGACGGGAAGACACGCACGCACGGACCTGAACTGAACTGACCTGGGCCAAGCTAAATTACGAGACGAGCATGACCGTGTGAGTGAATCATAACTGTCTCTCAATTTTTAGGACTGTTTTGTCGAAAACATATTGTAAATCTTTTCAGAGGAAGACACTAAGTGTTCCTTCCATTTTAAAAAATTTGTAGTTTTTTATTTTATTTTTAAACTACAAAGCGACAAATATTTTGGTCCGGAATGACTATTTTCGAAATGCAGTAGATTGTATCAACGGTTTGTATGAAAATGTAGGAATATAATAGATTTACAGTAGCAATGGCAACCCATTTTTTCGATGGAAGCTATCAGCCCATCAAGTTAAAAAACTGTCCTGAATATGCCTCTGGGCTATTATCCACAAGCTTTTTAATTTGGGCCAAGGCCCAAAATGCGGCTCCACATGCTTGTCCCGTTACATTTCCTTCGCCATCACGAGCAGCGATAAATAACAGCCCAACACCGGAGTGGAGATCCCATCCCGAGGTTTGTGCGTAGGTAAAAGGCCCCCCACACGAAAGGAAGCGAAGAAACAGAGCTGTGCTCTGTTCTGTTCATCGGCGGCAAAAGATGGCGCTGCTCCTGCTCCCGCTCGCCGTCCTGCTCCTCCTCGCCTCAGCCTCGCCACCCGGCGCCCACGCATGGGGCAAGGAGGGACACATCATGGTCTGCAAGATCGCAGAGGTGGCTCTCCTTCTCTCTCTCTCTCTCTCTCTCTCTCTCTCTCTCTCTGCCAACTCCGTGCGCACGCGCAGATCGAATGGTTGGTTCTGAATCCTGACGCCTTTCTCGCGTGGGCTCGCAGAAGTACCTGTCGGAGAAGGCGGCGGCCGCAGTGCAGGACCTGCTGCCGGCGTCGGCAGGCGGGGAGCTGTCGGCGGTGTGCCCGTGGGCGGACGAGGTGCGCTGGCACTACCGCTGGTCCAGCCCGCTGCACTACGCTAACACCCCCCAAGTCTGCAGCTTCAAGTACTCGCGTACGCCCCCCTCTTCAGCTATCTCCTCCTCCTCCTCCTGCTCCCTTCTTGCTTACAGCGATTAAGCGAGTTCATTCGTTAAACTGACCGGGCCTTAATTACGGGCAATGAAGCAGTGTTACTGTAACTCATCTACTAAAGTCCTCATAAAAACCGTTGCTGCAATAGGACTAGCGGATTTTCTGTACTCCCTCCATTTTCGAACTTTCTTTCTAGTTCAAAAATAAATAAATAAAAACGAAGGAGTACAAACATGTTCACACAAAGAGTGCACTGTCATTTGCTATCTTCGGGAAAAGCAGAAGAAAAAAAGAGCAAGTAAAGCGGAGTAGGGCGGCCCATTGTGTGTTTGGGGAAGGTTTCCTTCTTTGCCATCTGGATGTGTTTCCGACCTGTCAGAACACTTAAATTGGAATTTTTTAGGTAGATTACATTATAAGGTGTAGAAAAAGGAGAGTAAGACCAGACAGGAAATGTTTAACGGAACCGAGGCAACTCTATCCAAGATTCCTAGCGACACTTCTCGCTGCACTGGTCTTTCCAAAAGAAAAGAAAAACATTTTCTCGCTTCTCGGTTGCTTGCCTTGCGAGCTTTACTATTTGACGTTGTTCCTGATAGTAGTATACGTACTTAAAATAAAATTGGGAACCCAACCCATGATGGAGATGTTGTGCATATCCGTTCAGAAGTACTCCTTCTAGATTCTTTTAATTGACATTAGGACAGGAAACCTAGCTCATTTTTGGTTCAAATATTTGTCTGAAATATCAATTAAAAAGATAAGGAGGGACTAGTGAGCCGAGGTACGGAAGGTGAACACCCCGGCAGAAGGCGGCGTGTCGGCTCCGGCAGGTGGCCACGCCGGCCAAAATTCCGAGAGGTGCGGTAGGTCTTAACCGTTCAACTTAATAGTACGATGCCATTCATGGATTCCTGAGGCGCCATCAGGTGTTGGGCCGAGCACAAAATGGTTGCTTCTTGACAGGGCAAGAGGCTGAGTAAAGATGCAGAGCTCTGAGTTGCTCGCTTCACGCATCACAACACGTTTGGCTTAATTCCGCCGTTGCAAAATATAAATATTCCCGCCTTACCAATCTCGATCCCTGAATTACTCTGTTCGACAAACAAGTCACGGACATGAGGTAATTTCGGTTACTAAAAAAATGACATGGGGTAAAAAGGATTTTCAAGTCAAAGAAGAGACGTATCTGCTGACACATCCCTTTCCCTCAAAAATTGCCAGAAAGCGACAGGATGACGGAGACGAATAGAGCCATAGGACATTGGTAACCTGACTTCTGAAGGTAGCGTCGTCAAGCCATACTCATCTAGCTAAACGTGCCTTGCAGGGGACTGCCACAATTCTCGTGGCCAGAAAGGGATGTGCGTCGTTGGAGCTATCAACAACTACACGAACCAGCTCTACAGCTACGGCCGCCCAAAGAGCTCATGTAAGCACGTGCCAAACACAAGTGAAAACTCTGTTTAAGGTTGCGTCAGAGTTAATTCTGATCTCTGAAATCTCATATGCACGATCAGATAACCTGACGGAGAGCCTGATGTTCCTGGCGCACTTCGTTGGAGACGTGCACCAGCCACTGCACGTCGGCTACGAGAAAGATGAAGGTGGAAACACCATCGTCGTGCACTGGTACCGGAGGAAGACGAACCTTCACCACGTATGTGCTGGACGTCTTTCATAGACAGACAGTCCATAACCAGAACTCAGACTTACCCATTTATGTTCAGGGTTTTCTTTCTGAGAGTTCACAACCTTGTGTTTTGCTAGGTGTGGGATGTCAGCATCATAGACACAGCAATTAAGGATTTCTACAACAAAAGCATGGACACCATGGTAGAGGCTCTCAAGATGAACATTACAGTGAGTATACTTGAACACCATTGTGTCCGTATCTTGAGATTTCAGTCCAGTTGTGCTTTTCTAGTTTCTAATGCTGTAAAGTGTAGGATGGATGGTCTGACGACATTAGTCACTGGGAAAATTGCCAGAACAAAAGGGCGACCTGCGCAAACGAGTGGGTACACTTTAACCTTTTTTAATCATGTGTACTACAATTACGGATAGAATAACTGACATTGCATGACCTTGACCTTACGCCAATGCAGCTATGCGATTGAGAGCATACATCTGTCCTGCAACTATGCCTACAAAGATGTGGAGCAAGACATTACCTTAGGAGGTATATATATCACTAATATGATGGAAACATGAATGCCACTCGTAATTTTATTATGATTCTGTATTCTGGCATGCAGATGATTATTTCTTCTCTCGATACCCGGTGGTGCAGAAGAGGCTAGCACAGGGCGGCATCAGATTAGCATTGATACTTAACCGGATATTTGACAGGGACAAAACAGATGTTATACCATTACAAGTACAATAACAGTTATAGCGTATATATGCACAGCACACACAAAAGTATACAGGAACATCATTCTTTGTTGTCGCTACCACGAGGATCCAACAATTACAACATCAATAAAATTTGCATTGGCTCATAATAAGGATGATATCATTCATAGAAGCGAGGTGATCACTTCTCCCATTTCTTTGTAATTATAAAATATCATTGTATTAATATTTACAGTATATAGTCGGTATTGTGCTATTGAGTGAATATCAATGTAATTAGTTTACATTCATTTACCTCGCTAGTCTCAAAGATACTTTGTTTGAGATGATATGAATGTACCCATGCTGCATGTTTTGTTTCTAGTATAACAATTCTAAGTATAGTGTGGCACTATAGCCATCATGAGTCATGGCCTGCACTAAATGGACCCCTGATGATAAGTAAATTGAATTGCTGTGACAATTGCATCAATTAGGAAGAGAGTGAGCAGATGGAAAGAATCGTTGCATGGAATCAATTTTATTCATAACTGAATCACAAATATCCACCACCTAAACAATGGAATCCTACGTACAACCAACTAACCAACCAATCATCAGCGTGAGCGGCCAGCTGCCCCCGCCAGCACCTTGGTCACCACGTGAACCAGGATCCCGACGGGGCAGAAGAGCAGGCACAGGGAGACGGAATGCCTTGTTTCGATGTTGTTCTTGATGCCGTCTTGGTACACCTGCCTGCATCATGAATGGAAAAACATAGTCGTCAGCGAGCTCCATTACACTCGCGGCAGCTGGTCTCAGTGGTGCCCAACCTTGCGGCGAACAGGTCGACGGCGAGGAGGTGGATCCAGGCAGAAGCGACGGTCATCTCGCTTTCGAACATCCTGACCATGCCCGGCAACTGCGCAATGCACAAGAAACACTTATATTGTCTTAAAAAGCAGCAGCAGGGGCTGCAGAACATTCAGACAGTGTGTACTTCTCTAGTTGCAAAATGATGCTCATGTTAATAGCAGCGGGACACCTCAGGGAATTGTCCAAAAAAGCAGCAAGTACCTCAGGGAGCCAGTACTTGCTGGCGAACATGGAGCGCAGGGTGTCCGGAGTCCAGGACAGGTAGAGCAGGTAGCCGTAGAGGAGCCCGAGAACGACGTACGGGGCGCTGCTCTCCACGGTCCGTTTGGTCTGAGCAAAGAGCAGGGGTGAGGTGAGGTGAGGAATCTCTCGGCCATGGTCATGAGAGCGATGAATGCTTACGATGTTGGCGTTGGGCGCGACGACCATGAGGGTGTAGAAGGGGAGGACGGCGACGGTGCCCCAGGTGAAGGCGCTGCTGGCAATCTGAGACGTCGTCATCCCTGTTTTTGAGGAATTCAAGGCAGTGTAAGTAAATACCTCTATCAGATAGGCCCGTACACTCTGCTAGCCGGGAGCGAGAAGGCTTACATGCGCAGGGCCGGAACAGCGGCGGCGCCCTGCGGGTGCCAGGACGCGGGACAACCGCGGCGAGCCCAGGCCGCGCCCCCTGCGGCCACGACCACGCGGTTGCTGGGCGGAATTCAACGCCGGGCGCGCGCGCCACCGGCCGCTGTCGCAGCGCCAGCGTCAGGCCAACCTACAGCAGCCGCGGCAGAGGCAGAGCAAATCAACTAACTTGCGCAGCGCAAGAAAGAAGTTTTTCTTTTCGAAACTGAATAGAAAGAAGAAATTCGGGTACCGATACATGGAATGGCGAGTTATCGCTGGACACGTACCCGCGCGGTGGAGTAGAGCGCGAGCGTGGAAGAGGGCGCGGAGGAGTGCACCATTTCGCGGGAGGAAGCGAAGCCGCGGAGGGAGGAGAGGGGAGCGAGGACGGATGAGCTGCCATTCGCGTCGGGCGCGAGTGGAGACTCCTTTGTACCGCCCGCACCACTCCGAGCACACTGGGAATTGGCCGGCTAGTGCTATCGCACTACCGCTCGCTCACTCGCTGTATTGCCATGTTGTGCAGTCGGTGGCGGGGCCAGCCGGGATGGTCGGCCGCGGCGGTGGCCTTGCCGGCTCGACGCGTGGGCGGGCGCCACCGTCCGCACCAGCCAACCATCGTGCTGGTGTTGACTCCGTCGCATCACCAGTCAAGGCAACCATGGAAGCGAAGGCCATGTGCCATGTGACGCCTTGGCCGGACGGCGGGGGCGACCTGACCACCACGGCCAATCCGTCCCCGTCCATCGCCGCCGGCACGGCACCTCCACCTCGACACGTCGCTGCCCCAGCCGGGCAGCCCTCGGTATAGCAGTATCCACACGGCTTTGCTTTCCAGGGCGTAATTTCCCACGCTGAAAGGAATGCTTAGATTCATGGGATCTGAATCCAAACCTTCCTCCTGCATGGTTTTTACTCTACTGTTAGTTATCTAATTCCCAGACAACTCCCAGAATCTCACCCTAATTCGGAAACCGCTTGAGCATGGATAATTCCATCAAAATCTCAGAGATCCGCAAAAGCCCAAACAAACACAATTTGCAAGACCGAACCACACTGACGAACGATCCGACGCCGCGGAAGGTTTGAGCAACAACACTAACACCAATCAACACCATAACCCCTACATTTAGCATACCAACAAACACATATAACCAGCAATCACATATAGACCACGATTCAAGATTCTAGATTTAAAAGCAAAACTGTTTACCACCATTTCAGATGCAGAACGAGAAAAGCAAAGTGTTAGTCCTCTGGTTGAGCCATTTGACCGAACCTTCTTCTCACCCATTAGTCTACCAATTAACTCTCTGCAAAGTCGCTTGCATCTCCTCCCAAGTGCTGCTGCTGTTGGGAGGAGATGCAGGAAAACGGTAACTCGGTGAAACTATACTCTTTTGGTTCTAGGATCTATCCCCTCTTATTGTCTCCTCCACACTTCTCTTCACTGTTGAGCCATCTCCTCTCGATGGCTTGTATAACTTTGATGCTATGTTTAGACAGACAGGTACGCTGAGACCATTGACTGGATCTTCTCCCACTCGGAAGATAAGTCCATGTCAGGAGATAACACAAAGCCTGCAGCAACCGCAAGCGCGATCACCACCAGGCTGCTCTTCAGGCAGGTGGCACCACGCGTCAGCCTTCCCAGGATCACCTTGCAGTACTTGTCTGCTTCTTTGATAGATGCCGGCTTTCCAGCGACTGTTGTTGACTCCAGAGCTGTATCATTCTGCAACAGCAACAGATACAAATTTAGACATGAATATCTAGGTATATTAGACGGTTTAATAATAAGAATGTGGACTTTCTCAGCAACTTATAGACTGGCTCTGCAGTGCTAAATGCCTGAAATGACAGTCATGTAACTCTATTTGAGATCATAAAGACCTCAAGCGCATGAATGATTAGCATTCATTAAATGATCATTGAAATTTCAGAATTCAGAGGACTAGTGTCACGTTGCAAAGTAGTGAAGCAAGAGACTCTAAGTGAGCAACACAATTTGGGAAATCATCACTAGGCCTACCTTAGCCTTTAAGTTCTTCACAGTTGCCTTAAGAGCTTCAGAATTGAGCTTGGGAGAGACCTCCTTCCAATCAATGGTGATTTTGCTCAAGACAGCAACACTGGATTCAATATTTTCTAGATAAAGTGTTTCCTGAAAATCGAAATTTAAGTCAGTTCAGTATTCAGTCAAAGAACTCTTGCACGGGCTACAATACAGGAGCAAATGTGCAAAGACAGCTCACCCACTGCTTGAAGGACTCGGCATTTTGAGTCAAGCACCAAATGAATACATCAACAGCCTCCTTGGTAAGTTCTACATTGTCTGAATATGATGTCATCAATAAGTTAGTTGCAAGTGTATCCAAACAAACACGACAAGGTTTTACTCCCTCCATTTCTTTTTATTTGTCACCGGCTAGTTCATTTTTGAACTAACAGATGGCAAATAAAAAAACGGAGGAAGTATGTTTTACAATGTAAGCATTGGAGCATTTTTATTTAACTCACTTTCTTGCACCACCTTCATACACAAAGGCAAAAGCTGTTGTGATGCTTGCCTCACAGTTTTAGAGCCAGGAGGACCAGCAAGGGACAACTCTTTGATTATTGGGTAGACAGTTTCAAACCTTTCAGTAGCCTAAAGAATTACTTCTAAGCGGTCAGAACATTATTCATTTGAATACGTAGTAGATAAACAGGAGGAGGAAATGACAGAACAAACCTTGACACGAGCATTAGAAGCAGGAAATGCAGCTCTCAAGAAAAGGTCAAATGTACTAGGGGGAACCAAGCGCTCCCCCTTTCTAACAGCACCATTCAATAAGATTGAACGAGCTTTGGGGACAGACAAAATTCTACACATGAAAAATGTAAAATGTGTTACAAATACTAATTATTTAAAAATAGAATCAGAATTCACCCGTAAAATAAGCATGGCTACAAAACAATGTTCCTGATGAACTTTACAGTAACCAATACCTCTCAAGCAGCTGCAAAACCAAATCTCTTGCCAGGGGATTCCCACTTGACTTTGCACATAATGTGGGAAAGAGGGAATGGGCCCAGCAAAACATGCCGGTCACCAGGTCACCTTGAGATGCCTGTGTATGTGGAAAAAATAAAATGAAATTCAAAATTAGTACATTTAACTATTTAAGCATCATTAGGATCATGTGATGAGAAATACCTGAGCTATAATCCAGATGATGATTGGAAGCTTCTCCTGTCCAAGATATTTATTGTTTGCCATTATCTTTGGCATAATGTTTACTAGTACCTCAGGCTTCCTTCTTAAAGTCATCGCAAGAACAACGAAGATTGCAACCTGTAAACAGAACAAAAGAAAGATGGAGTTATGCATCTTTTTTTAGGGAAAATATGGAAAACCTATACTGTGATTGCAACCTGTAAACAGAACAAAAGAAAGATCGAGTTATGCATCCTTTTTTAGGGAAAATATGGAAAACCCACACTGTGGTACAGAAAGGGGAAAAAGATGGAGGGGGATACGGCGCATGCATCCAGTGGGGATGGGGGACTCAAGTTCAGGAGTCCAGAACATACATAATGACGATTATTTATGTAAACATCACATTATTTCCTTTCGTAAGACAAACAAAAGATTTGAGGCACAGCACGTCATCTGAAATGTTCAATTACATGATTACAAACCATCACACCTTGTAGTGTATGGCAGTCAACGTATTTATTCTTATCCAGAAATGGAGCATGTAAGCATACTGTCCCAATTCCCAAGTAACATTGTATTTATACAACCATCATACTTTTAACTAGAAGATGATTATTTGGAAATAAATCTTTGAATGCAGTAGTGCACCATGTAACTGCTCAGACTCCAACAACAGGGATCCAGTTTTACACATATGCCTCAAACAGAGTATGATATATACAAACCGTAGAGCATTACCATTATCCATTTTGTAACTAAATGCATACAAATTCAGATAATACTCCCTTCTTTTGCCCCTGGCGCTAAAAAAGTATCATATAATTATTGCAGTCCTATCAGACAAACAGAAATGACTAACTAGAGTATTACTTGAGCTTTTTCCATCACAAGTAGATGACACCCTGTAAGGTTATAAGGACGTCACCTGAGCCCGTGGAGACTGTGGGACAACCTTCTTTGACCCCTTAGCTCCTGCAGTTGGAACTGACAATTCAGACATGATGCTGTCTACACACCACAAAACAAAATCTCCCAGGGCTTCAGGAGATTTTTTACTGATCCAATCACTTGCTGTCTTGACAACTGGCTCAGGAACATTGCACAGTGGAATCTGAACAATGCACCCACTAGTTAGACGCATGGCAAAAAAAAAGACAGGAGATATTATCATGCTTTCAGTGTAAGTAAAATATAATCATGTTCACTAAATAAAAACAGCGGCATCAGCATACTGAAACATTAATTGCAAGCATAACTACCATTTTTTGCATGAAGAAATAGCAATCAATGTGATTCATGAAAGACTACAATTGCGTCCTAATACAAAGGAGAACTGCTATGGGTACGACCAAGTTGTTTGATTTGGTCACAACCGGCAGTGTCCAGCCATGTACTCTTGAAGTGCTTCACTAGGAGCAGCAGGGTGAGTCCAGTCGGACGTGAGTTTGTCGCATGATTGGAGTCGTACATATAGCAGTTCTCAATCAAAAACAGAAATATCCAAATGACCTTATCCAGCTGTATTTATACCCTAATACAATTGATCACGCACACCACATGGATTAGCATAATTAAAGTGATATGTTAACAAGCACATTAAAATTGTCACCATGCAATGGCTCCAAATATGCATCATAAGGTAGGAGCACGATGATCCATAGTAAAGACATATACAGAAATGGCTTCAGAAACGTATATGTTGCCACAATAATAACTTCTCACAGTAGGTTTACTAGAATTGGTTACGGGTACATTAACTGTTTCCTAAACAAGGACTGATCAACATGAACAGAATCGATTTGGCGCGAAAATCTTTAAATACCATACGCATCACCACGTGGCACGTGCGGCTGCAAGATAGTAATTGCCATCAAAATAAAACTACGCGGCAAACAGCAATCAATTACGCGCGATCCAAATACAATGCTGGTATATGTAAATGGATTACAGAATTTCCCGCGAAAAAATTACTCACGTCAACCATCTTGGACACAGGTGATTCCTTGAACATCTTCGCCCATGGGAACTGCGATGTGCTGACAGTTACAAATGCTCTGCCAAAGTAGTCAGCAAACCTCATGAGCTGAATGTCCTGCTGGTTCTCGTACGATCCCTGCACACAGAACAAATCATCAGAATCAACAACGAACGTGACAGAAAGAGTTGCGAGCTTTTACAGGATCCAATCATTGCACCAAAACCCAACGCTCCCCGAGATCCCATCTTTAATATCCACCTTTCTGGTAAAATAATCGTACCATAAACAGATAGAATTCTGGATCATCATGGTCCGGATTCCGGAACCCCAAAGGGCCACTAGCATTTCACCGGAATTTGAGCGAGTTCGACAAGATCCAGCGCTAAACCATACCCAGATCCGATCCCTAACAAACGGACAAAAACTTGATCCGAATCATGGCCCCGAGATCTGACTTCCGAACAACGTTTTCCGCGAGGCGGGACCGGGACCGGGGAGGGGGGCACGTTACCGAGATCTCGACGAGGTGCGCGGCGAGGTTGTCCGCGTCGATGAGCGCGGCGGCCTCGGCGACCGTCACCTTGGGTTTCTTCACCTTAGGCTTCTTGGGCTTCTTCGGCTCCCCCTCCTGGGGCTGCGCGGCCGGCTCGGCGTCCGAGTCCTCGTCGTCGGAGTAGGCCGCGGCGACCCGCGCGTCGTCGAGGTAGGCCGCCTTGGACGCCAGCTGCTGCTGCAGCGCGCGGTGGCGCTCCAGGGAGCGCTTCTCGACGGCGTCGAAGACGTTGGCCTTGGAGCCGCCGTTGAGGAGCGCGAGATCGGGCGCACCCGCGCGTGGGGCCGGCTGCGCCTGCTTGCGGTTGCGCTTCGGGTAGGACACCGTCTGCCAGCCGTCGGAGCCGGCGGCGCGCGAGGCGGCGGCGGCGGAGGCGGAGGAGGCCCCGGCGACGTCGTTCATGGCCATGCTTGCCGGCGCGGGGCGAAGGAGTCGTCGAGGAGCACGAGTCTACGCGAGAGGCGATGAGTAGAGCCGAGTCTACAGGTGGGAATGACGGAGGAGGACGCGTACGAGGAGGATTATATCGTGCTCCGCTGCGATCCCAGCCGCGTGCACTGCACCCTCTTTCCCTTTCTGTTCTCTTCTCGCTTTCTCACGTCGTCAACATTCTCAGCCGTCGGAGCTTTTTACTTGTTGTGTTTGGGACAAGAGAAATTACTGTGTTCTCGACAAACTTTTGATCACGCAGGAGATGAGAGCTGGATATGGATATGTTCCGTCAGCAACCTCATCGTCTGGTTCCGGTTAAAAAGTTGCCTTGCCTGCTCTGTTAAGGAGGCGTCCCGACCGCCTCTCTTTCGTATTCACGGCTCTGGTATTTTTGCTCTCTTTCGTGAAACTCTGGTGGCGAATGCGTACGAACGATGGTACTGCAGTAAGTACAATGTGATAGACGTTTTCAGATAAGACAGGCTGCTCATCCATTCATTCGCCGCCGCCGCCGCCGCTGCTGTGGCTCCGTCTGGCGCCGCCGCCTGGTCGGTCTCGCCGCGTTTCTTCGATCGGTGCTCGTCTCTCTGGCAGGGCTCCATCTGATCCTTCTGTTT
Source organism: Tuctoria greenei (assembly GCA_036927565.1). Classification (NCBI taxonomy): domain Eukaryota; kingdom Viridiplantae; phylum Streptophyta; class Magnoliopsida; order Poales; family Poaceae; genus Tuctoria; species Tuctoria greenei. The sequence continues at coordinate 20,197,275 of JAYESD010000002.1, forward strand.
TCCGTGCCAGGGCCTGTTCCGATGCTATGATCAGACCAATGCAGTGCCACATCCTATATTCACATTCCTCCACAAATCGTGTGTTAAGGTCATAACAGTGCCTTGCCGTATCATGTTAAATCGTTAATAACTTATATGCAATCTGATTTATAGTGCAATCGTGCAATAATCTATTCTCAACAATCGGATAGTCATCCTAAGGTGGTTGTACTTTTTTCATTTAACTTCCTCCACTCAAGAAACACGTGTGGTGGAGGTTAAGTATAAACACACGATCATCTTATCATGAATATCTAATGATTAGCAAAATTACACCATAAATCAGATTGTATACTAGTCATTAACTGTCAAATTCGCGTTCAAATGTGTGAGCAAACAGAAGCAGCGTTGTTGGAGAGACTGGTTCTTCGCCGTCCGGAAGCAAATCATCGTGTCAGCAGCCCACATATCGTCATTCTGGAGACGGAGTGAGGTCACTCCTCCGTCCGTCGTGGACACGGGACGAACAGATATAAATGAGCATGCACCTGCCATCTTGTCACCCGTCTTTATTCTTCAGCCTCGTCGATCAATATATTGACTTTTTTCCATGCATGCACACATGCATAAATGACCACATCGAAGGCCAAATTGGAGGCCATATCTCGGATCGGATCCGTGCCACGGCCATTATCGTACTCCGTATGAAACAAAGCTCTGTTCAAACATGTCACTGTACTTGACCTGCGGTTGCAAAACGTGGTTAAGCGGTGCCACGCCGAGTGCATTGCTCGGTTGGACTCCACACCTTGTTCCTTCATGTAGATTGTTGGACTTTCCACGGAAATGGAGTCATTAATTTAAAACAGATATGCTAGTTAGCATGTGCCTGAAAACAACGTTAGATTTCAGGCCACGGAGCGCGCTGAAACAACGGCGAGGTACAACGAGAACAGCACGAATACAACTAAATTTTTGTTGTTAATCTGTTTTATCGTAAGAGTTATGTTAATTGTAAAATAATTAAATAAAAATATTGTAATTGATTAACCTATAAATTTAAGTGTTAATAGTTAATCACGAGGAGTTGTGATTTATCGTCGTAGTTAATTACTAATTACTCGGTGACTAAAATTTTCTCAATTTCCAAACACTGAAATCTATACAACCCTTTCTTAAAAAAGTACATATAGCTGTTCCTTTTTAGAGGCACAAAGATTGTAAATCCCATGCTCTACTCGTCCATATTTTTTTATATTTTTGTTGGATGTTATTGTATCAAACGTCATACTTGCCACACAATTTCCTAGACCGGAACCCGCCAGTGGGCTGCATACTTGAGACTTTAATGTTCCCAAGAGGAGGCAGCCCAGCCGGCCCATGCCTCCACGACGATCTTTCCGAGAAACGTCTGTGAACGTAGGCTTGTTCTTTTTGAGCCGAAAAAAACTAGTAGTAGATGGATAATGGACCGGCCCATAATAATGACACAAACTGGCAGCAAAACCGTGAAGAACTCCCTTCTCTTCAAAATGAAAAAAAATCGTCTGCTAATCCGCATCAAGGAGCGCCATACAGTAAGTGAGATAGTTAATACTAGTAAGTTCTACGAGGAAAGTAGGGGGGCGTCCCGCGGCTGCCCGCCCCGCGTCCCGTGCGCGCCGCAAATCTTTAGCGGGCGTATGCGGCTTTCCCGCAAACGCCGCTGGATATCGCGGGTGTCCCGCGTAAGCCGCATAAGCCGCTTACTTTCCCCGCGGTCTGCAACGCACGAAGCCGCTTGCACACAGGCCGTAGCGCGCAGGGCCGCTTGCCCCGCAGGCCGCCACATGAACCAAATCTTAGGTCCGTGCCTATTATTCCAGTTCCACGAATTTACATATTTGAGTAATTTTTGCATTAAAATTATATATCAAACTTTCTAATATAGCAGTATGTATAGATGTTCGAATCTTTTATGCTCATTGAACATCACTGGGTACACCTCGAGTACTTGAGTTCTGCATGTTAATCTCTGCTGCCATCAACATTGTGAAGGAACCTCTCAGCTGGGTATAATGCATGGTCCTTGGTGCCATCCTGACAGTAATAGTAGACTATGGACCTCTGCTGCGCCCATTGCATGGCGCCACACAACTGCCGCTAAGTCCCGCGCCCGCCGACGAGGCCGGTACCGGGCGGCAGGTCTCCAACAAGCCTGTCTCGCACACGTCGATCCTGAACCCTGAAACCGCGGGCCACAAATGGCTGGTCGGGGTAGTCTGCCCCGTACTTGCCGTCGTTTGTGGCACAGTTGGAGACGTTCCAGATGGAGCCGTAGGCCCACATCTCGCGGACCGGGAAGGCGGCGACCCTACTGCTGCGTTGGTAGCGGCGCACGGGGATGTCATCGACGAGAAAGACGATCTGGTCTGGATTCCACATATAGGATTGCGTAGTGGTGGAAGTCGGCAATGGGGTTGAACCAGAGGCGGAAGCGCATCTCCCGGCCGACGAGTAGGTGCGCGCCGTCGCCGGTGCCTCACACGTAGACTTTGGTCTGCAGCGTGTACGGCTCGCCGGGGACGGCGACGGCGCCTCACACGTAGACTTTGGTCTGCAGCGTGTACGGCTCGCCGGGGACGGTGCCCAGCAGCTCCATGTCGATCTCGTCATGGTTATCCCGACGCTAGCACCCTGGAGACGCTTGGACTTGTTGCTGCCGTTCTGTACAGGTTCCACCACCGCATCTTCACTGTGTTTGTGTCTTGGTGATGTTTCGCACCGTAGCGGGCGTTGCGGCGCCGTGGGCAGCCGCGGGACGACCGCATCGTCCCTTTGATCAAAGCGGACATTGAGGCAGGTTTTTAGTGGGATTGTGGTGCGGGCTGGCCCAACGGCGTTGTAGGCAGGCCGGCGCCGCTTGCATCTCTAGAGGAAAGGTTCGCAATGTAAGAAAGATTAACGTGCAATTGATTTGGAAAAATATTAATGATACAAGATCTCAAAAAATGAAATAGCAGCCACCACGGACAGCAATGCGAAGCTAAACTAACAAAGATTTGACCCCTCCCATTCCAACACGCTAAACTAAGAGTGTGTTTAGCATGATTTCACTCTAAACTCTGGTTCAAAATTTGAGCAAAGCCAATCAAACACTTTAACTCTAAACATTTAGAGAGCGGTCCAACTCTAGAGAGTTGAAGTTCTAATTCATTTTGATAAATTACTCCTTTTATAACTCTCAGACAGAAAATGAATGGAGACGTGGAGTTCAGAGCTATCTATCCCCCAATGCGACATGTTACAAGGAAAAAAAACGTTTCGTTCTTTTCCTTCCCCACTGCGCTGCCGCACGCGCTCCGCATCCACGACCGGTCTCCGGCGGGTCGACGTCGACCGAGCGGGGAGGCTATTTGAAGCGAGGAGGGGGTACGAGGACGACCTGGCGCGTCGGATCTAGCGGCGTGAGTCGTCGGAAGAGTCAGAAGTCGGGATGCTCCGGCGGGAGGAGCAAGCAGCGACGGGTGGTCGTGTACCCTACTCGGTGTTCATCGGAGGAGAGCCGTACGTCCACTGAAATCCGGCTACCTAGGTCTGAACCGATTTCCCCCTTTCCTCAGATTTCATTTTGCTCTCGAAATAACAATGCTGTGATCCAAAGCTTGGAGATCTAAAGTCCAAACTAACACGCGGATTAGTTCGATGCTTTATTCGACAACACACGCGACGAGACTAGCCTCCCCGAGCGCTCGGACTCGCGCTTCGCCGTGGCGCAGAGAGCGTTCACGTCGCCGGACTGACCGGACCCCGCCACCACGGGAGGCGCTTCCTCCAACCAGGGTGGAGATGACGGTTTACATGACCGTTGTGGACTGTGGTCATTAACATCATCACTGCGATAGCTGCGACGCCAACAGATCAATTCTCGATACCAACATATGCTGAGCGGGAGCATTAACGAGGGGCCAGAATCATCTTTTCTTCTACTGCTAAATTTGTTTATGTTTGAAGAAGCTAATAATGGAAAGGAAGGAGTAGAGAAGTCGTTGTCTTTGGCTTCCGTGGAATAGATAGGTAGGTTCTCGCCATTGCCCGTTGACAGCTAAAAAAAATCGACGTCTTTAATTTCCGTTCGTGCACGTTGACCGTAGGAATTTGAAGTGCGGTGGATGGCAAACTTATCAAGCACGAGCACGAGAAGGACCTCCGAAATTGACCAACAGAAACACATGAGCCGTTCCTTTTATTCGAGCTAGGGCATGATAAATACTATCTCTGTTTTGAAATGATTGTTGTTTCAAACATTTAAAAAACTAAAATGAATTATCGAAAGTTGTCTTAACGACAAATAAATTGATACGGATAGAGTATATAGAATCAACATTTGGTCATGTATGTGGTGTGCGTCTACGGTTGTGTTTGTAGTTAGGGGAATACGTACTGTACATACCAGGGACGTGGATATTTACTATAACACTGCACAATTATTATTTTTATAAGAAGCCAAAAAAGCACGGCATCCCCCCGAATATACAAGCAAGATTAGCGAAGCAAACCCGAAACTGCAGAGCAGACACGGCCGCGGCGGCAGGGTGGCGATGAGTTCCACCAAATCTGACGCATTCAAATGCACACCATCCTGCCCTGCCACCACTCCTTGGCCCTTGCTTTGCTCCGACCAATCAAAGCCACATAACATAATATGGGAGCGACTAGAATGCAATCAGGTTTTTGGTGCAATCGTGCAATCAAGCACTCTCAACCAATGGATCTGTATCCAACGGTTAGTGCATTTTTTTATTTAACCCCCTCCAGCACCCCTCCACCTGGTGGAGGGGTTAAATAAAAACATGTAACAACTGTAGGATGCAGATCTGATGGTTATAAATGCTTGATTGCACGATTGCACCAAACCTTTGATTGCATAGTAGTCATTGCCACATAATATTCCCCTCTCGTCCCTTGCTCCAGTTCTTGGTTCTTGGACTTCGAACCGGTCCGAACCTTCCAATTCTGACCTTCTCTTTCCGCGCAGCAACAACAACAAAAGTTCATTCGCTAGGTGATTAGTTGGGTTTTAGGGACCGGGTAGTTATAATCTGGGCTCCAACGGCGGCTATTTCGCAGCGGGAGGCTCGTGACTGGTTCTAGAACTTGGGATTTCAGTCCCTAGGTGCGCCCGCGGTGCGCTGGATCGTGGAAGGAGGCGTCTTGGATTGGCTGTTTCTGGAATCGACAGAGCTCATCGGTTCGTTCTCTTCTTTTGCGCGATCTAGAACTACTGTTTCCAAGTCTTACCTTGCGTTATACATGTCTCTTCTTTTGCGCGATCTAGAAGACATCTGTTCGCATATTTCAACTGTTGACTTGTCTGAAGCTCTTCTCGGGGTCAAGATCTTGTTTATGCCTGCTGTTAGGAAAGGGTACCCGAAAGGACAGGAATTTTGGGGTTCTCTCTCTAGAAAGATTGGGGATGTGAAATATCGCATTATTGTGGGAGCAAAATGTCACACTCATCTCATGCGTTTTATTAGGTTTCGCTCTTCTCGTGGGTATTAATTGGGACCAAATTGCAGGTGGACACCATTACTCACAGGGCCAAAGGGGGCGATTGAGTGGGCAAATGGATGCCAGGAACACATGAACAAGTGGAAACGAATGCATAAAAGCAACAAAGGTCTTTGTAACCAGGGTCTGTCTCCTACAAGAAAAGTGGGGAAGGAGCTTGTGGATTAAGCTACGAGAGAAAAGGGCGGGAGATGGTGAAGAAGAAGCTGAAAAAGCTGTCTGGCAAGGATGCACGGGAGTTTTTTAACCAGGTCTTGGAGGAGCAACCCTTGTTGCCCTTCCTGATTCCTCTTGGCCTCTTTGCGTGGTTTGTTGAGCGGTGGGTTGTGCCATTCTCCAACTGGGTTCCTCTTGCGGCTGCGGTTTGGGCTACCATCCAGGTATGTCTCTGCATGCTATTTCATCTGAGTTGATACGATTGTGATGGATTCAACTTATTTCATTTGATGCTATGCTGAATTTGTGGAGTATAGTAGCTGAAATGAGACTTCCAGATGGCAATTCGTGACTTAGCTTGAACAATATTCTTTCCTTTGATTATGAATTCCTGATCTGTCCCGTGGGTTGTTAACTGCTCACATTCCAAGGGAAAATTCATGTCAAGCAACATTGTGCTTCTGCTCTTTCTTTCTTTTGTTTTTCGTTAGGAATTCCTTCTGTCCCTGTTATCGTTATTTGCTTTGTCTTTCTTGTTTTATGCAGTATGGGAGGTTTAAAAGGAGGACAACTGTAGAAGATCTGAACAAAAGATGGAAACATCTTATACTGAATACAACAGTAGGCTCCTTGACCTGTTTTTATTGGTGCCCCGTTCATAGATCATCAGTGGTTTTATTTTGATGCCTTTTGTAGCCTACTACACCGATAGAGCCTTGCGAGTGGTTGAACAAACTGTTGTCAGAAGTCTGGCCCAATTACATGGAACCAAAAATATCGAGAAGGTTTCAGTCTACTGTCGAGGTTAGTTTTTGTATCCATGCTGCATATTTGTCTTCTATAGCCTCTTTTGTTTCTGTGCAATCTCTTCTCTATAGCATCTTGAGAACTAGACACAAGAGTCCTAGGGCCAATTTGCCATTGTTGCTTGTTTTAAGGAAGAGCTCAATTATACTCTCTGTTTTAGGTTGAGGTTAATTATGTCATCTCATTTGTAGAACTTCTTTCAGAAGAAAAATAGCATTTGGGTAACTGTACCTTTCTTTAAATGAAATTGTAGACCAAGATACTCATTTCTTTCTAATTACACAAGTGTGAGAGAAACAAGGAAGCAGATTTTGTCCAGGCTTAGTTTGATTTTCTAAACAAACTACGGTTGCCAACTTTGGAGAAAAAGCCCTGCAAAAGCAACCGCAAGCCACCCTTAGTAATTTTGTACTTGGATACACAAACTAGCTTTAGAGGTTCTAGCTGTTATCTTACTCCATTTCGTAGAAGCTAATTTGTTGTTATCATTAGAGGGCGGAAAATCTTCTGAGGAGGTTTTGTTCTTGTGTTAGAGTTGGTGCATTGATTCTCACAGGTGGATAGATCCAAAATGTATACAACTTTTATTGATGAATTAATATTTATCGCAAGATATGCAGCTGTCATCCTGCTTTGTCTATACATGGCTGACAGGACTATTATTTTGCAGAGACGTTTGAAGAACCGGAAACCAAAACTAATAGTAAGTTTCTTTTTCGATTTACTTCCTCATGTCTTTCTGTTTTGATTCCGTACTAATGGTTTGTTTCCTGTTGCCAGGATAAAATAGAATTACAGGAATTCTCTCTTGGTTCTTGTCCACCTATCTTGGGAGATCAGGGTATGCGCTGGACTACTTCAGGTGACCAGGTTAGTTATTAGTGTTCTGTACTCTGCACGCTTCTGAAAGTTAACTTAAGGGTGATAAAGAAATATTAGATGTTTTTTGTCATGCTGAAGATTGATAGTACTAGTACATTTTGGATATTACTCCTACAGCCAGTGAGAAAAACTTTAGTAAGCATCAGTGAATCTTTGGATGCATATACTATATTTCAAATGATGCTTTGTTGATTCTTTTTAGAGATTTCAGATTTTAGTATTAATTGTATATAGTATTTCAGACTCTTGTAACATTGGTAGCTTGAAATTTCCATCTTCATTGGTATTCTCCTAAAAAGATGGTGATATTTTATATTCGTACATACTTTTATGGGCTTTGCAATTTAGTGTCTATATCTTTACTGATATGTATTTTCCTTTTCTACAGCAAGTTATGCGCTTGGGATTTGATTGGAATAGCCATGAGATGAGTGTAATGTTTTTGGCGAAATTAGCCAAGCCACTGATTGGCGCTTGTCGTATTGTTATAAACAGCCTTCACATTAAGGGAGATGTAAGCCTTTTCCTTTCTCCATCCGTTGCTTGTCGTTTTTCTTTTACTTATATTCTATTTTTGTAATTTCATACAATACTTTTTATTGGTTCTGAAAGCTGAGAATTCATTATTGTGAGGAGACTTGCCTAAGGTGCGCAGTGCTGATTAAAAATTGTCCTTTTGAGCCACTCTGGTCATCCGACATGATTCTGACTGAAGACTTCAGTCCATCAGTGAGGCTTAAGGGCCTCGGAATAATGTGTTCATATGCTTTTATTGCTCGATTTTGAGTTGTTGGCATAGGAGTTTGTGCTGTAACATAACTCGTTTGCATGACACTTAGTATTTTTAATTTAGTACAGTCTGATGTGTTATTTCACTAAATATGATAAGACTTTAGTCTTCATTTGCAAAGCAGATAATTTTAGGCATTGTTCAACCAGTTCAAAGCTTCCAACTTTATACACTTTTGTGCCTCCATTATTCTGTTCTATCTTCTATATGTACAAGAATACATGTAGTCTGGATTTCGAATTGATGATTATTGCATTACACACTTGGCTTGCTGGATGGGATCAGTGCACTATTTAGTGGGTTGTATCTATGCCAAATTGAGCTTTTACACTACCTCTGATTCATATTATATTGATGCAGCTTCTACTAATACCCATACTTGATGGTGAAGCTATCCTCTATTCTTTTGATTCTGCACCAGAAGTCAGTATCGGGGTAGCATTTGGGAGTGGTGGAAGCCAAGCAATTCCTGGTATGGAGTTGCCAGGTGTCTCAACTTGGCTGGTGAGTGTGTTACTGTGTTGGCTATTTAGAGCCAAATTGTAAGAATTCAGTTCACATTGTCAATTCTTTGTTTATTCATATCTTGTAGTCTCTTCATGTAACGGCAGCAATTGCACAACATAATTTGGATGTTAAATCTAATGGTACCTAATCCACACTTCATGAAATGTGCAGGTAAAACTTTTGACCGAAACCATAGTAAAGACAATGGTTGAACCTCGTCGCCTATGTTTTTCTTTGCCATCAGTGGATTTAAGGAAACGGGCAGTTGGAGGTGTTCTTTCAGTTACCATTGTTTCAGCTAGTAACATTGGTAGAAGAAGCACAACTAACGAGGTAGGAAACCACCGAAGTTCAGGTGGGAAGACCATGTCTGGAATAGCTGATAACACCATCTCACATACATTGGTTGAAGTAGAAGTTGGCAGTTTGATGAGAAAAACAAGTACTAGTAAAGGGCCAAATCCTACATGGAATAGTACGTTTAACATGGTACTGCATGGAGAGACAGGTGTTGTCAAGTTTCTTCTTTATGAATTGGACTCTGATGGTGTTAAATTCAATTACTTGTCAAGCTGTGAGATAAAGGTATTTTATTGTAATCAATTTTCTCATGTCCCTTTACCAACTTTGGTTTCTCTCGCTTACCCAAGGACACTCAAAGAACTAATGTGAACAGGTCAAATATGTTCTAGATGGTTCAACAATATTTTGGGCTATAGGGCATAACTCTGGTGTCGTAGCGAAACATACTGAGCATTGTGGACAAGAAGTTGGAATGGTCGTACCATTTGAAGATATCAATGGCGAGGTACCTTGTCCTTTCATCTACATTTTAGTTTCCTGGGCCTGAAATCTTTTATATTGTAGGACATTAGTGTCCAATATAGAAATTTGATAACATGTGCTCGCTAGTTTTCATTAGTCATCACCATTCTTCTCAGGTGTGCATTGTTCCATATGTTTTTAGGAGGTTATCACCAATACAAGTTGAAAAGTAACACCACAGGAGAACCTATTTAATGTTTATCTTTTGCGTCATAGGACATTGATACCTGATTTTTAGAAATTTGATGACAATGTGCTTTGCTAGTTTTCTGACGTCATCACCATGCATAGTCATTGTGTCATTATTTGTAGGTGGCTATCATGATTACATATCGTAAGTAACATGCAGGAGGACCTCTGTAAATGTTAATAGTTGTTAACTATCAATGCTCTCCATAATTCTATCTTAGTGGTATGTTAAACTACCTGATTTTATAGCCGGAACCGGAATGTTTGATAGATTTTACATAAGGCACTCATGCTGGTGGTTGAATTTGATAGCAGTTTTTGGTTCGAGAAGGAAACAGAAAACATTAGAGAAAATAAAGAACCTGTGGAAGTAACAAAATACCCATTCAATTGGATATCACAAGCTGAATAGGCAATATCTTGGAAAGGCAAGACTAATTAGGTTTCATTTTGATGATATTGCAGTGTGTTATATATAACACCATAACTAGCTCTTCTGATTTCAATGTTATTGATATTAGTAGTGAATACTGATCATACTTGCCATGTGGAGCCAGGAGTATTGTCAGTTGTCACTATGCACGCCATGCGTGTCCAAGACAGTATTTATCATTAGTTCAGAATTATCATCAGGTGTTCAGGTGCATCAGGTTCATATTTGCAACCAGGCTAGTGTACAATTATCATTAGTTAAGAGGGCATTAGAATTGAGATAAGAACTGTTAAGAGTTTGTCAGGCAAAACACTAGATTAGTAGACTGTTTCTTCAGATTAGGGGATATATATGAGCCACCTGATCATCCTTTGGAATTCATTCCAGAAGCCAAACCCTAAATTTCTTTACCTTTTTCCTTTACACTTTGTTCTCCTCTCCTGCTTTCTTCAGACGCCCAATCATCCTTTTAATTCATTCGAAAAGTGGAACCCGAAACTCATTTACCTATTTCCTTTGCACTTTGTCCGCCTCCATTACCGGCTGTGACAATACTTTCACATTGTAGACCAGTGTCATTCAGAATCCTGATGTTGGGAACGTGAATTAATTAAATACAGCATCTGTGGTGTTTACTATTTACAATTTTACGGGGCAAAATCCTGATTGTAGGAAAGAATGAAACCAAACTGGCTTAACAATTACAAATAAGAGCTACAAACTGAGTAATTATAAGAAAAGGCTGCTTATTGCTTTGTTTTAGTTTCTTGCCCTAGCTCTTTTTTTGCCTATTAATGATTATGTGAAGCTGTTTTGAACACTATTGGTTGCAGTTAACCGTTAGCCTTGTGCTAAAAGAATGGCAGTTCTCTGATGGGTCAGTTACTTTGAACAAATCTCTGAGCGATGGATTTCAATCGCCATTTGACGGATCACCAAAGCTGCAGTCTACAACAGGAAGGAAGCTTAGAGTTAGAGTAGTTGAGGGTAGGGCCCTTGCATCAAATAGTAAATCTGGGAAATGTGATCCATATGTGAAACTTCAGTACGGAAAGGTTAGTTGTTCCATTGCTGAACTTTAGTTTCATTAACTATTCGGTTGAGACAACGTCAAGCTCTAAAGTTATATTTTCTATCAGGTCCTATACCGAACAAAGACGCTGTCCCATACAGTTCAACCAGTTTGGAACGACAAGTTTGAGTTCGATGAGATTGCTGGTGGTGAATATCTAAAGATCAAGTGCTATAATGCAGATACATTTGGTGATGAAAGCATTGGTAGTGCAAGAGTCAATTTAGAGGGACTTCTAGATGGTGGTAGCCGTGATGTATGGATGCCACTTGAGAAAGTAAATTCGGGAGAGATCAGGCTTGAAATAGAGCCAATAAAGAAAGATGACAACAATAGCATGAAGGTAGGTGCCTTTTCTCTTAAACATCAATTTGAATTTTTCAAAAGAAACAACTACTGGCAATTTTTAGAGGATGCAATTAGAAAATTCAAATAATTGAAGCTAAACTATCAAATATTGTGTGCAGGCAGTTCTATACTATCGGTTATGTCGTGCTATAACATCATTTTTTCCACTTTTCAAATTGTAAAATTGCAAGGGTGGGCCTAGCACAGTGGTAGAGTCTCTCCACTTGTGTCCTGGAGATCCTGAGTCTTTATTGAAAAGGCAGAGCTCCTGCCTCTGTTTAAAACAAAGGTCCTGAGTTTGAATCAGCCTCCTTGCAAAATAAGCAAGTGGGAGGCTGTCTAGAAATTCCCTTTCTCAGATCCCACAATGTGTCGGAGCTTTCAGCTCTGGGGTACACCCTTTTTCTCAAATTGTAAAATTTAAGCTGGCTGGATGATCTAGTTATAATTGTCCTTCCTTTTGCAGAGCTCAAGTTGTAAAATTGAAGCTGGTTGGATTGAGTTAGTTATAATTGAAGCCAGGGATCTTGTTGCTGCTGATCTGAGAGGCACAAGTGATCCTTATGTTAGGGTGCAATATGGGAACAAGAAGAAACGAACTAAGGTTTGATGATAAATTTTAGTGAGACTACTCACTATGTTTGCATGAAATGTGTGCCTGATCGACCCGCCAGTCATGTTAATTTTTATGATTGGCATTTTTAGGCAATTGAGTTAGTGGCAACAATACGCTGGTCTAGCAGTAATGAGCATTATTTGGATCACTATCAGCCTGTTATTTATAGCTAGCATGATGGAACCACTTCCCTGACAATGCAAGGCGGCTGATACTTTTTAGTATACACTCCCACTGTTAACTTTTTTGTGATTTTTTTCCTTGAACCATTTTGTCATGTTCTGCAGTTACATGAGTTCAGAGAAATATGGCCACCGAGCCGGCCCATTTTCTGTTGATACTTTATTGTTTTTATCCAATTGATTCTTTATTGTTATGTATGGAAAAGTAACAATTTACTCAAGCTGTTTTGTTCTTTCCATGCAGGTCGTTTACAAAACACTCGCTCCACAGTGGAACCAGACATTTGAGTTTCAAGAAACTGGAGAACCCCTAATTTTGCATGTCAAGGACCACAATGCAGTACTTCCAACAGCTAGTATTGGCCATTGCACTGTCGAATACAGCATGCTATCTCCAAATCAACCCGCTGAAAAATGGATACCACTCCAAGGAGTAAAAAGTGGAGAAATCCATGTAAAAATCATGCGAAGAGCACCAGGCATGGAAAAGAGAACTACACTTGAGACGGATGCATCTACCCATGTCAAAGGACACAAGATGTCGACGCAGGTATGAGGGTTGTTTCTTCTGAGTGCTTGCAGTTTCATAGCACATCTCTCTTGGTCTGCTCTTTCATTTTGCTATATGATGTGTCTTTTTCACAGATGAGAGAGAGCTTGAAGAATTTTTCAGGCTTGATTGAAGAGGGGGGTGACCCAGAAGCCCTGTCATTAGCCGTGACAGAGATGGAAGGCATCCAGAGTGAGCAGGAAGTATACATTCAACAGCTGGAGAGGGAGAAGGCAGCACTGCTGCGTAAAATACATGAGCTCGGTTCTGAAATAATTAGGACTTCGTCCGGCCCTGCAAGGACACCTTACTAGTTAGTTAGAAAAATATACCCCACTAAACACGATTCTATCCACGACTATATATTTTTGGGCAAAGACCTGATTTTATATAGAACTACACCTCTTCATAATTCAATAAGCTGTAGTAACTTGTAAGTAGCCGGCTGGGTACCAAACTTAGGGTGTATTTGTAGTGCTGATTGCTGAAGCAGCAGTGAGTTGACGGAGTTCAGTGAGGTTCCTCCACTTTATACACAGTTCCCATGTTGCCACGCTTGATTATACCGACAAGTTAGCTGAGACCAGAACTGTGTTTTGCTTAGAACTGCTAATCGTGGAAGACTTTATCTCGAGCCCGATGATAACACGCAGGTTACGTTGGGTCGAGATCAGTACGTATACCAGGCTGTGTGCACATGCATCACCGAAAATTGGAGTACGTACGAAGAAATGATGTTGCAGTGGTCTCTGTTTATTTCCATGCCGTTGTCTTGCCTTGCCTTGTGATGCAGTCAGTCCCATCTTTTCCTTATAACTGCCAGGTTTCCTGGGCTGGTGTCGCCGGCCACGAACGAGCTGGAGAAGGTAGGGCGGCGAAAGCCTAGCGGGGTATGCAGCGCCCAAACTGGAATGCATTCTCCCCGTGGACACGCCGATCTATGCAGGGTGGTGATAGCACCTGAAAGCTACTGGTACAAGTCGTACGCCATGTAAGTATGTTGGGAACCAAGACTTAGTTTTATTTTGTGTGTGTAGAAATTATGCGGGAAAGTCAAAACTTTTCTTTTCTCTGAAAGTCAATTGATCCGATTCATCAGTCTCCGCTATTGAAGAGTTGACTTCACGGTTGACGCTCCCTCGCTCGCGTAGTCGCATAGCCAGGGAAGAATCCCGAAACGACTTGCATTTCAGTTAGACAATGGACAACTTTATTGTCTATTACATAGTTAATTATTTAAGGAAGCAGGAGTACATGTAAGAACACATGTACTTCTTCTGTTCTCAAAACCTCATCGTTTTGTATTTTAAAAATGAAGTACAAAACAATAAATTTTTGGAGACACAAGGAGTAGCTGAGATCATGGTGCATGAAGACTGATGTTAGCGCTAGCTGGAGCTCGATAGCAACTACTCCGTCTATTCCAACTCAATTCTATTTTTAATTTTGGTCAAACTTAACTTTGACCAATGATTTTTATAGATTCTATTAACTTCAATAATATATAAATTGTATATTATAAAAATATTTTTTCATCGTGAATCTAAAAGTATAATTTTTATATTATTAAAATCGATCAAAAATAGATTTGATCAACCTAAGAAATAGAGTTGATATGAGATGGATGTAGTACTACTCTCCTACTAGCAGGAAGAATATGAGGACAAAGCCCGGCACCTCTTACAAAGCGGTAGTAGCACTGATACTAGTGTGTGCGTGAAGAACGCGAGCTTGACACATAGATGATCAGATGTGTAAGGGATCGGAATAGGCCTGTTCAGCCTAGGATCGAGCGAGGTCCACCGGCTGCTGCAGCAGGAGGTACGTACGTTAATTTGCCTTTTGAGGCCGCCTTGTTTTCTTGCTCAAAGATATTGCCAGGCTGAGAATGGCGGAAAAAAATCACACATCGATGGATCAACATACACTGTATTCCGTTTCTTTTTATTCATCATCGATTATTTAAAAAATGATATATTCAGCGATAAATAAAAAGAAACCGAAGAAGTAGATTGAATACTTGATTAGGGATCTAGAGAGCAAGCCGCAACTTGCCGGGTGCCGCTCTGGCCTTGGTGGAGTGGAGTCCGCGCGGGTGGTCGACGAACACTGAGGCAGGAGCTGGAGATGCAGCGTCGGCGCCGCTGCGATCTGGAAGCGATCCGTCGAGCTAGCAGTAGCAGCCATCGAGGAAAACACGAACCCGAAGCGAAACGATCGTATCTGGGGCACGAAGCCGTCTCCTAGACTCCCTCACGCTTGAGTTTTTGGGCTAAAATTCAAAACTAAATTTTTTGCCCGAAATCCAGGGTAGTCCGTGGCCCACTGGACTACCCTATGTGGTCCGCACCTGGTTGTGTGCGCACCGATGAGCGCTACAGCATCCAATCTTATTATTGCACTTTGCATAGGTCGATCGAGCATATGTACGGTCCATTCTGCAGCCTGCTCGTAACACTACTGTAGTAGCTGAGGAGGTAGCAGTGTCACGCCACCGTATATTGTGTATAGCAAAAAAAAAAAAAAACATAGTGCGTGTGTACATTTTGGCGGCGCAGTCATTTCCGGTGCCCGAAGAGATCCTCTGTATTCCACTCAAGCTCACACCTTCGATTGAGGCGCCAGCAAGTATTCATCAACGCACACGCCATGACCATGGGGATGACGTGGAGCCGGAGATTGAAGAAGACATGGACCCACGAGAGTTCCCGTGTAAACTGTCAAGTAGTGACAGTGCTGAAGCAGCGAGAGACGAGCGAACCCCACATATATGAAAGGGAACACTATAAGAAACGGGAAGTCATTGGTCTATTTATAGACACCAGAGCCGTCATATTTAAATACCATAAAAATGTCGGTTTAGAAGGTCCAACGACAATAGATTTATAGCCGTCGGCTATACATATTACCCCGACGAACACAACTAAAGCTGCTGGTCAGCACAAAAAAAAGCCGACGACCATAAATATTAGCGTCGGCCCAATCAGAAAAACGGACGGCACTAGCTGTGAGCATCGATCGTGCCTCCCTGCCCGACGACCATACAGTGGGCTCCGCATCGTGCAAAACCTGTCGCACGCAGTGAATCTCTATTTTATATACACAGTACGCCCATCCCCCCCTTTTAATATTCATCGTGAGCCCACACTTGCCCCTTGCAAACCCTAGGTCGTCCAATCCTCCAGCCTCCGCCGCCCACAACCAGCTGCCACCGCCCACAAATCCTCTCCAGAGCCCCACGAAACCTCTCCCCGAAACCCTAGCACGACGGCCAACCAAGCCTCCCGGCGGCCCGCGCGACCTCCTGGCCCACGACACAACCTCCCGGTCGAGCTACGACGGCTCCCGCGGCCTCCCAGCGTCGACTCCCCCAGCGTGCTAGGGTTGGCGCGTCGACTCCTCCACGCGGGCTCTGGCGAGGCGCGTACGCGCTTGGAGTAGGGATGGCAGAAAAACCCGCGGGTGCGGGTACCCGACGAGTTTAGCACCCGTTGGGTGCGGGTTTGGGTGGGCTTTTGCACCCGCGGGTCTGACCCGCACCCGACCCGACGTATTGCGGGTACGGGTTTCATTTTTTACCCGCAGGTGCCCGTCGGACGCCCGAAAGTATACAATCCAATTTATTTCAGCCCATTTTCACCATTTCTCTCCACAACTCGGCCTAGTAAGTCGGACGACGCTAAACCCTAATCCCCCGACCCACGCGACCGTCACTCCCCACTTCTGTCCCCGACTCGAGTCCCGACTTCCTCCCCCTCTCAACCTACTCTCCCCATTCGCCACCGCCACCGCTCTACTGAAGCCCATCACCTCCGCCTTCGAGTCCCTGCTCTACTGCTTGCGCAGGCGCACTGCACACGCCGTCACCCTCCTGACTGCACAGTGCACACCCCGCTTCCCCGCTGCCGCCCTAGTGAAGCCCGCCGTCGCTTTCTGTCGTCTGCCCACCCCACCGCCGCTACTCGCATGACGTCAACAACCGTTGCCAGCAATCCGCCGCCAGGAATACACAGTAAGTCGCCTAAGATTTGGTACTTAGTATTCTTGTTAAGTTGTTCTTGTTCCTTTCATTCATCCTCTAACCTCTATACACTTTGATCTGAAACATGTCACCTCCTCCAAGTGCAAAGACTATTGCGAAGAGGCAACGACGTGTTGACCCCTCTACTTTGAGGGTGACACCAGCATCACCATCCCCAGTCCCTCGTCCACGGCTGCTAGTGTTGCTGCCTTTTCTTCAAGCAATGTTGGTGCAGTTGTTGCTGGTACATGTTCTCAGACTCAACCAACACTAGTAGAATCTGAAGAAGGTCAACCTTTTGATGTAGATGATAATTAGGGATGGAAATCAGACCCGCGGGTTCGGGGCCCCGTCGGGTTTGGCACCCGACGGGTTCGGGTCCAATTTTCCACCCGCGAGTCAAACCCGAACCCGACCCGACATTTTGCGGGTTTGGGTTTGGGTTTGTTTTTGCACCCGGGGGTCCCCGTCTGGCGCCCGAACAGCCCAATATAGCTCACTACAACCCAGACCCATGTTCACTAAAATGTATATAACTGAGATTCCAACCTTGGGAGAACCCTAGCCGCAACACTCCTGACCAGCCTCGAGCCTCTGCCCGGCGCCCCTGCTCCACTCCTCCCTCCCAGTCCCAGATCGAGATCGAGTCCTGGTGGCCATCTCCCGCGCGACGCCCGTGGCCCGTCTCAGCCAGCTTCGGAGTACGGAGCTCCCTCACCAGCCTCCTGCCCTCTCATTCACGACGCCCATCCACGGCGCTCTCGCCCCGTCCGGCCGTCCCGACCGCGGACCTTCACGGTCACGGTCAGCTCGGCAGCAGGCAACTCCCTCAGCCCTCGCACCGTCACGGCCAGCTCCGAGCTCCCTCTCCTCGCCCCGACCGCGCTAGTGCTCCTGTACTCGGGCCTCCGCCAGTCCGCCACCTCCTGCTGTCTTTGGCCACCGGCCCTCTGTCTCTTACATGAGCTTGCTTCCCCCTCCTCCTGACCTCCTCCATCTTCTCACTTTTTTTAGGGTTTGAAATGGTTAATCCTTAATCTTGGTACTTCATCTAATTACTTCCTCTGCCTAGTCTTAATTAAATTTACATTACCTAGTTGTAGGATTAGGAACTTAATATTTACTGTGTATGAGGTTTTTTCTTTGTATAAATATTAATCTGGTATCAATTTTATGTTTTTCTACCAAACCCGACGGGCACCCGAAACCCGTCGGGTGCGGGTTCGGGTGCGGAGTTTCACCCGCGGGTGCGGGTTTGGGTTTGAAAATCCACCCGCAGGCTTTTTCAACTCGGGTGGGTTTTCGCTCGACCCGACCCGAACCCGACCCATTGCCATCCCTGATGATAATGTAGATGTTGGTACAAGGAGAAGACTAAAGTCTGATGTATGGCTAGAATTTGGTAAAATTAAAGTCAATGGTAAAGAGAAAGCTCAATGCAAATGGTGTAAGAAACATCTACTTGGACATAGTAGAGCAGGAACAAATCATTTGCAAGGTCACCTTAAATGTTGTGAATCTAGACAAGTTAGGGAAGGATTAAGGCAGTCAATTTTAAAGTTAGGAAAATATGAAAATGGTGTTGATGTGGTTGAAAAGTATGTTTTTAATCAGAATACTGCTAGGAAGGAACTTGCACTAATGATATGTGTCCATAAGTATTCACTATCCATAGTTGATCATGTTGGCTTTCGGAGATTTTGTGCAACATTGCAGCCTCTATTCAAAGTAGTGTCAAGAAATACTATTAAAAAGGATATATTGGATATGTATGAGGTGCAAAGACTTTCTTTGGTCAGTTCATTTCAAAAATGTCAGTCTCGTATTGCGGTGACTACGGATATGTGGACAACAAACCATAAAAAAGGATATATGTCTGTTACAGTACATTGCATTGACGAAGAGTGTAAGCTTAAAAGTTTTCTATTAAGGTAATAATATATTGTTGTTGTTAACTTGTTGTGATACCAAAAGATAGTTAAGAATGGCAATTGTACCCGCAGGTTCGGGTACCCAGCGGGTATTACATCCGACGGGTGCGGGTACGGGTAGGAATTTTTACCTGCGGGTACGATAGTGCCCGACCTGGTGTTTTGTGGGTACGGGTACGGGTTTTACTTGTTACTCGCGGGTACCCATCGGGTACTCGAAACATGTAAATTGGGCCATGTGCAAAACAACCCATGTGAAAAACGACCCAGTGAAAGTGCATCTAGGCAATATCTTGTGGGTTTCGGATGATTGATGACAAACAAATGAGATTCTAATGAACTTGATAGGATGAATGCAGGTCAATTCAAATGAGATAGTTTGGTGCACTCAAAAAGTGAAAAATGAAGTTGTGTACAAAAAGAGAAAAGCCCAACTGACGACTGAAGCGCAAAGTAGATTTAAATGTATAGGATGTGTGTGAGAGAAACATTCCAAGGGCTCAAGTCTTTGCGTAGGGGTAAGGGCTTAAAATCAACCTAAAAATATACTAGGCTCCGGACTGGTCCGTTGATAGACCGGACTAGTCCATTCAACTCTCTATTGTCCAAATACACTGTGCAGCGGACTAGTCCGACCATTGACCGGACTAGTCCGATAAACTTTCTAGAACAACATTTCACTGTGCATCAGACTAGTCCAATCTTTGACCGGACTAGTCCGTTCAAGTCTCTGTAAACCCATTACACTATACTTCGGACAAGTGCGTCCACAGGACCGGACTAGTCCGTTGAACTCTCTGATGTTCTATAACACATAGCACCGGACAACTCCGCTCTTGGACCAGACTAGTTCTTTCAAATCTCTCGTGTTCAATTACACAGGGCACCAGACAAGTCCGAACATCTATCGGACTAGTCTGGTATACCTCACACAATTAGGGTTTTTAGTGTGCTGCACAATTCACGCCGACTTTTACACAGCACACCGGACAAGTCTGGTCCCCAGTACAGACTAGTCCGGTCGTCGGGATCCCTAATGGTAACTTTTTTGGAATCTCTATAAATAGAAGATCCACGACCACACAATTATATTTTTCGATTCCTACTATCAAACTCAGAAACCCTAGCATCGTCACCTGTCAAAAGAGCACAAAAACACATCTCCCCACACATCAAAAGTCGTCAAAGGTGAAAATCAATTGAGTATTCAGATTTGGGGTTGGGAGATCGTTGTCTACATGTTGTTGAGCTCTTAGGGTTTGATCTCTTCACACTCGTGCTTTTCTTTGTAATCTTTTAGAATGTATTTGATCATCTTTTCGTTTTAATTCTTGTGGGAGCCCTCAACGTGTGAGGTTGCCCCATAAACTTGATTACCTGTGATAGTAGAATCAAGTCGACCTTGTGTGGTGACTTCACGAGGGAAAGAGTTTGAAGAGACCCGACTCTGTGTGGGCTTCCTCAACGAGGAGTAGATCTCTTTGGTGAGATCAAACCTCGGTAAAAATTGGTGTCCCACGTGCTTCTTTGTTTTTGCATCTTTGTTAATTAGGGCACATAGTTTATCAATCTTGTAGCTTGAGTTAAGATTGCTTTTCAAGTGTAACTTTAAAATATTGATTGTTAATTCACGTGATATTACAAGTTTTTCAAATTTCCGCTGCTATAACGTTTAATTTCTGAATCAACACTTAATCAACTCGACACACATCAGCACATCGGACTAGTTCGCACCTCCAACCGGACAAGTCTGCTCTATCAAGCATTTGGCCATTTGAATTAAGTGTGCAGGAAATTTTCAAGACCTATTCACCCTCCTCTAGGCCACATTCAATTGGTACCAGAGCGAGGTTCTCCATCGACGAGACTTACCGCTCAGAGAGATCAATGGCCTATGAGAAGAACAACGAGATCCCGAAGGTGCCAAACACCGAAGAAAAGCAAGATACAAAAGCCTTTGATGTACTCAGGGAAAATTAACATGACGGTGAAGAAGTGCATCACCTCAAGGCACTTCTAAGGAAGAAACTCCTGAACCAAAAGGGAAAAGAGGATGAGAAGACAACGGGGAGTGGTCATCATGACTACTCCCGATATCCTTACAACTACAATCGTCTTCATACAAATAATCATTATATTTCTATTCCCATGGGAAAGCCTCCGCAATTCGACGGAAACGACTACACCATGTGGAAATACAATATAAAAATGCATCTAATCTCTTTGAATCCTAGTGTTTGGCATATTGTGTGTACAGGTGTAGATATCTTGGATACGGACGAAGAACTAACTCCGGAACAAGAACAAGAAATTCGCCGCAACGCACAAGCCGTTGCAGTGATTACCTCATCACTGAGCCGGGAGGAGTTCACCAAGATCGATGGATTAGAAAGTGCAAAAGAAATCTCAGATACACTTAAAACAACACATGAAGGAAATAGGTCAGTCCGGGAAGCCAAAATTGAGATGCTTGAAGGAGAATTGGGGATATTTTCAATTGAAGAAGGCGAATCACCTCAAGACATGTACAACCGGATGAAAGCGCTTATCAACAATATCCGCGCCTATGGAAGCAAGAAGTGGACTGACTATGAGGTGGTCAAAAGGATGATTAGAGCCTTCATGGCAAGAAATGTCACCTTATGCTCAATGATCCGAGAAAGCCCGAGGTTTTACAAAATGAAACCGGATGAACTATTGGGCGAAATCATAAACCATGAGATGATGGAGAAGGAAGCCCATTACGTCAAAGACCTAGCTAAGCTCACCTCCTCCAAAAAGAAGGAAGTTGCTCTCAAAGCAACTTGCAAGCCTAAAGGAAAGGAAACCCATGACACTCAAGACGAAGGAGACACAAGTGATGTGAGCACTGACCTAGATGATGAATATATGATACTCTTCACCAAGAAATTCAAGCACATGATGAAAAGAAGGAACGAGGGCAACTCAAATGAAGGGAAGAGCAAAGAAAAGGGAAAATCCAAGGCTCGACGTACCTGCTATAACTGTGGTGAGTACGGTCACTTCATGGTTGACTGCACTTATGAAGAGAATAAGAGGATGAAGGAAACGAAGCCTCAAGAAAAGAAAATCTTCAAAAAAAGAAAGCAAGCTCATCAAGCGCACATTGGCAAGGAGTGAGACTCAAACGATGAGTCCTCCTCCAATGAAGAAGAGGAGATGGCCACCATTGCCATCAAGAAGCCTACCAAGAGGTCTACGCTCTTCTCAAATATAGGAGGACGAGAGACACACAATCACACTTGCCTTATGGCTAAAGAAGGCATGAAAAAGGTTTGACTTACTCCCCCCTCGCTAAATTCCTCTATTGATGATTTTTATAGCTCTAGTGAAAATGAGGAGATGTTTAGGGGACTAAGTAAAACTGCATTGAAGAAAATGAAAATGTTGCCGAATAAAATATTTAAGAATGAGGAGCTTGTCAACTGACAAGAAGATATGCTCATTCGTGAAAGGAAGAGGTATCAAGAGGTTGAGATACTCCTTGAGCTTGAAAAGGAGAAGAGAAAGTCACTTGAGCATGAGCTACCTCTCAGTAAGGAAACTTACTCAAAGCTAGAAGACTCACACATTGAAATTAAGGATGAACTTGCTAACTTGTCAAAAGTTAACAAGATTCTTGAAGTGAAAGTTGAGTCACTCAAGCAAAGTGACTCCTCCTCCTCCAAAAGCTCACCTTCCAAAGGTGTAAGTCCGACAAGAATTACAACTTGCACATGTTCTATTAAGAAAAATGTTATCAAATCTGATTCTTCTATTTCTCATGCTAAGAATCCTTCCCAAAGTGGCATCTTTTACATGGAGAAGATCAAATATGCACGAAGTGGATATATGGTCACTAAGCCTCCTAACATAAAAGATGGTCTTGTATTTAACAAGAACAAGCA
The DNA here is from genome assembly GCA_036927565.1 of Tuctoria greenei. NCBI lineage: Eukaryota > Viridiplantae > Streptophyta > Magnoliopsida > Poales > Poaceae > Tuctoria > Tuctoria greenei. The sequence goes on from JAYESD010000002.1 coordinate 20,220,021, forward strand.
CATGTGCACCAATGTTCACGCTAAGAAGAAAATCACTTTTGTTAAGGAAACATCACATTAATCTAACTTGTAAATACTATTTTGCACTTTTGATGCTTCCTATGTATTTATGAAAAACAAGTTTTGGCATGTATTTGCTAAATATGCAGGGCCAGCTACAAGAATTCAAAAACTTGTGTGTGGGTGCCCAAGACTCTTGTGACTAACCTGAGAGGACCCAAGCAAGATTGGGTACCTAAAGCCAAGGAATAATTCTGTTCTGCAGGCCTACTCCTCCTGTGGATTGAAATGGGTGTTAGACAGCGGATACACAAATCACATGACCGGAGAGAGGAATTGTTCGTGGAGTATGAGCGCAATGCAAATCCAAGTGAAGGGATATACTTTGGAGACAACAGCCAAGGAAAGGTCTTTGATAGCAGTAAAATTGAAATCTCTTCTCAACATACTCTCTCGAATGTTTTACATGTAGATTCTTTATATTATAACCTTCTGTCCATATCTCAGCTATGCGACAAAGGTTATAAATGTTTATTCACTAATGAGGGTGTGACCATTTTTCGAAGAAGTGATGGCTCGATTGCATTCAAGGGAATGTTGAAGGGAAAGCTTTATCTTGTTGACTTCAACAAAGATAAAGCTGAACTCAACACTTGCTTGGTTGCTAAAACTAACACATGATGGTTGTGGCATAGACGGTTAGCTCATGTTGGAATGAGAAATCTGTAGAAACTTCTAAAAGGTGATCACATCCGAGGTTTAAAGGATGTTGTTTATGAGAAAGACGATCGTGCAGCGCTTGCCAGACGGGAAAACAAGTCGGAGCACCGCACCCCGCTAAGAACGTGATGACTACCACAAGACCACTGAAACTTCTTCACATGGACCTTTTCAGTCCAATTGCTTATATAAGCATCAGCAGTAACAAATATGGATTTTTGATGACTTTTCAAGATTTACCTGGGTATTTTTCTTGTATGATAAATCAGAAACTCAGAGAATCCTCAACAAATTCCTGAAAAGAGCTCAGAACGAATTCTCCTCAACTGTGAAGAATATTAGAAGTGACAACAGGATAGAATTCAAGAATACAAAAGTTAAGGAGTACTTAGATGAAGAAGGAATAAAGAACGAATTTTCGTTGCCCTACTCCATCAACAAAACGGGATGGCCGAAAGGAAAAACAGAATACTGATTGAGATGGCGAGGACAATGTTGGATGAATACAAGATATCAGACCGGTTTTGGGCTGAAGCGGTGAACACCGCTTGTCACGCCACAAATCAGTTGTATCTTCACCGACTCTTGAAGAAAATGCCATACGAGCTTCTCACCGGTAACAAACGAAATATTTCATATTTTAAAGTATTTGGTTGCAAATGTTTTATACTGAACAAGAAATCGAGGACTTTGAAGTTCACTTTGAAATCTGATGAAGGGTTCTTGCTCGGTTATGATTGGAACACCTATGCCTATCATGTCTTCAACAAAGTCTCTGGCCTTGTTGAAGTAGCACATGACGTAGTGTTCGATTAAACTAACAACTCCCAAGTGGATCAAGTTGATAAGTGTGTACTAGATCAAGAAGAAGTCCCATGTAAAGCGTTGAGAAGGATGGCACTTGGCGATATTCGACCTCAAGAGCAACCACAAGATGAACCTCAATAAGAAAGCAATGATCAAGGGGGAGCTCATGCACAAGATCAAGATCAAGAATATCAACATAACCACAAAAGTAATGATCTAGGGGGAGACAATGAATATGAAGACAATCAAGAACAAGCAACTTCACAAGTCCCTCACCCAAGAGTACATCAGAGCGTACAAAGAGATCATCCCGTCAACAACATCATTGGAGACATTGCTAAGGGAGTAACTACTAGATCTCGCATAGCAAATTTTTGTGAACACTACTCTTTTGTCTCTTTTCTAGAACCACACGGGGTAGAAGAAGCACTATAGGATCTAGATAGGGTGATTGCAATGCAAGAGGAGCTAAACAACTTTGAGACAAATAAAGTATGGGAGCTCGTGGAAAGACCAAATGTGAACATTGTTGGAAACAAATGGGTCTTTCGGAACAAACAAGATGCACATGGAGTGGTAACAAGAAATAAAGCACGACTTGTGGTTAAAAGTTACTCACAAGTCGAAGGTTTGGACTTTGAGGAAACTTTTGGTTCCGTAGCTATACTTGAGTTCATTCGTATTTTATTGGCATATGCTACTCACCATAATTTCAAGTTGTATCAAATGGACGTCAAAAGTGCCTTTCTCAACGGGCCAATTAAGGAGGAAGTGTACGTGGAACAGCCACCAGGATTTGAAGATCAAGAATACCCCAACCATGTTTATAAACTGCGTAAAGCTCTCTATGGCCTCAAACAATCTCCTTGAGCTTGGTATGAGTGACTCAGAGATTTTCTGATTCAATATGGTTTTAAAAATAGAAAATCTTATTATGATTTGTTCACAAAACACTTTGATGATCATCTATTTGTATGTCAAATCTATGTTGATGATATCATCTTTGGTTCTACTAATAAGTCGTTTTGTGAAGAGTTTAGCAAGATTATGGTAGACAAGTTCGAGATGTCGATGATGGGCGAATTGAAGTTCTTCTTGGGATTCCAAGTGAAGCAATTAAGAGAGGGCACATTCATAAGCCAAACCAAGTACACGCAGAACATCCTAAGAAGTTCAATATGGACAAGGCCAAGCCCATCAAGACACCCATGGCAACTAACGGACATCTCGATCTCAACGAAGATGGTCCAAATGTGGATCAAAAGGTATATTAGTTACTCTATTTATGTGCATCTAGGCCAGCTATTATGCTTAGTGTGTGTATGTGTGCAAGGTTTCAAGCCGCATCTAAAGAGTGTCATTTAATAGCTGTAAAAAGAATCTTAAGATACCTTTGGCACACACCCAACTTGGGCCTTTGGTATCCCAAAGGATCCAAGTTTAACTTGATAGATTATTCTGATGCCGACTATGCATGATGCAAAGTCGATAGAAAGAGGACGTCGGGGACTTGCCAATTTCCTAGCAGATCCCTAGTTTCATGGTCATCTAAAAAGCAAAACTCCATTGCTCTTTCCACAGCCGAAGCGGAGTATGTTGCAGCTGGTAGTTGTTGCGCACAACTACTTTGGATGCAACAAACTCTAAGGGACTATGATTACAATCTGAACCATATTTCACTCCTATGTGATAATGGGAGTGCTATAAAGATTGCACACAACCCAGTAGAGCACTCAAGAACTAATCACATAGATATTCATCATCATTTTCTAAGAGATCATTCATTAAAAGATGACATAGTAATCTCACATGTTAGGACTGAAAAACAACTTGCATACATTTTAACCAAGCCACTAGATGAAAAGAGGTTTTGCGATCTAAGAAACGAGCTAAATATACTTGACTCTAGAAATGTGGCTTGAAACATTGCATACCTGATTGTGATTTCAAAGTTTACTCATTTCTGCAAAAAATTTGCCCCTTATCTACATTTTCTCTTGAAAAATATTTAAATTAGTAAATCTTGGTGAATTATGGCCATTGTATGATTGTTGATTGCTTATTTGGTCATGTCATCAAGATTATTTGTGAAATAATGCCCTTGAGATCACTATTAGATCAAAAAACTAAAATCTAGTTGATTCAATTCAGTTCTGTCCTATTGACACCGGAGTTGTCCGACGTTAGAATCGGACTAGTACATTGACACAGACTAATCTGGTCCTAGTCCGACACACCGGACTTGTCCGGTATCCGCCGGACTAGTCCGGATTTGTCAGGGTTAACCCCAATAATCCGCCGCCAGGAGCTCATCTTCCATCTCCAACAATCTTCATTGCACTCTCTCTCCTCCACGGTGAGCTCCACAGGCGATCTCCACTTCCAACCATAAAAAATGCGGATTCCTCCAAGGGAAATATCCTCCTTGGAGCGAAGCTTGTCCACTCCGGACTAATCCAGCCTCCTCTCCGCTCCTTCAATGCAAATCTTCAACTTTTCAGTAAAATCTCACTCAAACCCTAACTCTCAACTTTTCTTGATTCTTGCTTATTTCACTTGATTCCTAAGGCATACATTACACTTCTAGATGTACTCCTACTGTTTCCTAGACTTTGTGAATCGATTCGAGCTAGATTTGTTGAAAAAAAGGAAATTAGGGTTCTTATGCCAGACCGAACTAGTCCGGTGTTCAAGTGCGGACAAGTCCGCTCTATGAAAACGGACAAATCCGATATCTGACAATTTGAACCTTTAAATTCCTATTTGCACATAATCTCAAATCAATTCTTATCAAATCCTTGAACTTCCTTGTCAGGCACGATGCCTTCAGGATCGTAGGATAGTTCTTTTAACTATGATGAATAGCGAGAACGTGCTCGAGTGCAAAGAGCCAAATAGAGTGTGATGAAGAAAAGACATGACCACAATGTTCACTCTCCTCCTTCCGATCACACCCTTTCTAAGAGAAGTAGAGTGATAGTGAAAAAAACACAGGGCAAGGATGCTGTTGGGAGTTCATCAGGGCCCAAGAGAACTCTCAACAAGGGAAAAATACTTGCTAGTGGTCCTATTGGACCTTTGAAGATGAAAGCTCCTACTCACCGCAACAGACAACCATCTAGTGTTGATTTCACTAGCATAGGGGGGTGAGCTAGCTGACAAGTTCAGGATGGTAGAAGTCTATGATCAGCCCAAACAATCAGTTGATCCAATATTTTGGAGCAACTTCCATGCTGACTATTATGAGCATGTCTACTTGAAGATGGGGAATCCAGTGATTGAAAGTCAGTGGGTGGATATCACCTACCTCTAGTCCAAGAGATGTCAAGCTTATCAAGAGGTCCTAGAGGCATTGGAGCGACATGTACTAAAGGATCTTGTATATTTCCAGTGGGACTGGAACATTGAGGTCATCACTCAATTCTATTCCACTCTTTACTTTTCTCGTGATGAAGGAGACACGATGATTTGGATGACACATGAAGCAAAGTACAGTGTCACGTATGAGGAGTTTGCAAGAATTCTTCACCTAGAAGATTCTGTGGAGAATGACATCATAATCCACAATCTAAAGCCTCTAGAGAAAGATCAACTTGACTTTCTCTATGATACAAGGATGTCATTCAAGTCTCCAACCACAAAGTACTTGAAGCCCTTCTTTGTTGTGCTAAACATGATCTTGAGGAAAACCATAGCTCCCAAATAAGGAGATGCAGGGACTATCCAGGGGACACTTAAGATATTGATGAAGGTGATCAGCAGGAGAAGGCTCTTCAATGTCTTGGAGTACATGTAAAATGACATAGTGAACATCTCCATCACCCCTAACAGGTCCTGTGTCTATGCACCATACATCATGTATATGATTGAGAAAGTGACATGACTTGAATTTGTCAAGGATGTTCCTCATACTGGACTCATGCCCCAGAAGCCTACTATCTACACTGTCCCCTCCGCTCCTACCTCACTTGCAGAGGAACAAAGATCTAAGATGGCTCAAGAAGGCACAATATCTGAGACTGTTGCTCCTCCTCCTCCACCTCCTAGAGAGTTCTCCAGTGGAATACTGAAGATGCTCTCATCCATCTTTGCTTCCTATCCCAAAGTGGAAATCAAGCAACACAAGGAGAGTTTGGCCAGGAAGAAGCATCAAAGATATGTGAAGGCCAATATCAAAGCAATCTGTGAGAAGTTGGAAATAGAGCTAGTGGGGTCACCTCAAATCCCAGAAGACTCTAAAGAAGACATCACAGAGATGACACCTCTAACTGAGCAAGAGACGGCTTCATTCAGACTAGCTGGCACATATGCTCCCCCTTCTCCTCCTCAAGCATCTGAAGATGAAGAAGAAGATGAAAAGAGGACTGAGAGTGAGGGAGGCAGAGACGATGAGTGATTCCACTCAATTTTTCCCTTTTTGGTGCCTTGATGCCATAGGGGGAGATATTGAGACTAGCTGTCTATTTTGTAGTCATTAAGCCATTAAGGACTTGTGACCAATGACATGAACTCGTTTTCAAACTATTGTAATTTGTTTTGGATGTGCTTAATTTACTTAATGTGTGATGCTTAGTTAATAGTAATGTGATGATTGTTGCTATAACTGTCAAGTGTTTATGTATTGCTCATCACATCTTTTGGTCACACACTGTTAGGCACCCCACCATAAAGAGTGCATATATGTGAGAAGTTTTGTTACTCATTTATTATTCTCATATATGCACACTTTATTAAAATCAATTTTTACTCTTAACTGTGAAATCTCAATTGGTTGTCATCAATCACCAAAAAGGGGAAGATTGAAAGTGCATCTAGGCAATCCCTTGTGGGTTTTGAACGATTGATGACAAACAAATGAGATCCATATGAACTTGTTGAGATGAATGCAGGTCAATTCAAATGAGATAGTTTGGTGCACTCAAAAAGTGAAAAATGAAGTTGTGTAGAAAAAGAGAAAAGCCCAACTGACGACTGAAGCGCAAAGTAGATCTAAATGTATAGGATGTGTGTGAGAGACACATCCCAAGAGCTCAAGTCTTTGCTTAGGGGTAAGGGCTTAAAATCAACCTAAAAATTCATTGGGCACCGGACTAGTCCGTTCATGGACCGGACTAGTCCGTTCAACTCTCTGTTGTCCAAATACACTGTGCACCGGGCTAGTCCGACCATTGACCGGACTAGTCTAATAAACTTTCTGGAACCACATTTCATAGTGCATCGGACTAGTCCGTTCAAGTCTCTGTAAACCCATTACACTATACTCCGGACAAGTCCGTCCACAGGACCGTACTAGTCCGTTGAACTCTTTGATGTTCTATAACACATAGCACCAGACAAGTCCGCTCTTAGATCAGACTAGTTCGTTCAACTCTCTGGAGTTCAATTAGACAGGGCACCGGACAAGTCCGGACATCTACCAGACTAGTCCAGTATACCTCACACAATTAGGGTTTCTAGTGTGCTACACATTTCACGCCGACTTTTACACAGCACACCGGACAAGTCCGGTCCCCAGTACGGACTAGTCCGGTCGTCGGGATCCCCAACGATAACTTTTTTTGAAAACCTTATAAATAGAAGATCCACGACCCACAATTACATTTTCTGATTCCTACTGTCAAACTCAGAAACCCTGGCACTTCCATATATCCCAAGAGAATAAAAACACATCTCCACATGCATCTAAAGTCCTCAAAGGTGAAAATCAATTGATTATTCAGATTTGGGGTTGGGAGATTGTTGTCTACACGTTGTTGAGCTCTTGGGGTTTGATCTCTTCACACTCATGCTTTTCTTTGTAATCTTTTTCGAGGTATTTGATCATCTTTTCATTGTAATTCTTGTGGGAGTGCTCAACGTGTGAGGCTGCTCTATAAACTCAGTGATTACCTGTGATAGTGGAATCAAGTCGGCCTTGTGCGGTGACTTGACGAGGGAAAGGGTTTGAAGAGACCCGGCTCTGTGTGGGCTTCCTCAACGAGGATTAGATCTTTTTGGTGAGATCGAACCTCAGTAAAAATCGGTGTCCCGCGTGCTTCTTTGTTTTTGTATCTTCGTTAATTAGGGCACACAGTTTATCAATCTTGTAACTTGAGTTAAGATTGCTTTTCAGTGTAACTTTAAAATATTGATTGTTAAGTCACGTGATATTACAAGTTGTTCAAATTTTCGCTGATATAATATTTAATTCCTGAATCAACACTTAATCAACTCAACACACATCAACACACCGGACTAGTCTGCACCTCCAACCGAACAAGTCCAGTCTATCAAGAATTTGACCATTTGAATTAAGTGTGCAGGGAATTTTCAAGGCCTATTCACCCCCCCTCTAGGCCACATTCACACAGCAAACTTGTGACTATGACCCTTTTTTAATCCATTGACTAGAGCCCTAATTTTTTCAAGCATCCCGAGTCTCCTTCCCGATGGGCCTTGACTTGGCCGCCTCTGACCCAAGCACCAGCATGCCAGATTCAGCCGCCACCCGATCCCTTCGCCCCTACTATCGCCGACCGCGTCTGTTGTTTGAGATTGGAATGCCAGCGAGTGTGGTGGAGGAATGCTGGTCCGAGTGGGAGGAGGCAGAGGAGAAGTGGATGCCGCGCCGCGGAGACATGCTCAAGCAATAGCAGGCTCGCGGAAGCAAACACGTCTCGCCAAGGTGCTCGACATGTCATACATCTCTGTGGGCACACGTGTAAGGCAAGTGCTCAGCCCCGCATCCCTGCTCAAGGGGAAGTTCCACGCTCCTTTGCGCTTGACATCAAATTGTTCAGAAGATTTGCGGTTTTCAGCCCAATTTGTTCCTAAATTAGCTGCTTATTCCAAGTGAACTATTTTGCAAACTCAGGGTCCTACCGATGGTACTAGTGTTGATCGATTTTGGTCATATCCGACGGGTACCTGAAACCCGCCCGAAACCCATTGGGTTCGGGTGCGAGTACCATTTTTTACCCGCGGGTACGGGTTTGGGTATGAAAATTTACCAGCGCAATATTATAGTTCGGGTTGAGTTTTTGCTCTACTCGACCCGAACACGACCCGTTGCCATCCCTAAATATAGTTGATGTCATTGCTGTCATTGTTGGTAAATGGTAATATATTGTTGTTGTTATGTTTTGTAGGTTCATTTATATGTCAACCTCACATACAGGTGAAGTTATAAGTGTGTCCTTTACGAAGTGCTACAAGATTGGCAGACTGAGAAGAAAGTGCCCACAATGACTCTTGATAATTGTAGCACCAATGATAATCTAATGCGAGCCATGCAAGATAAGATGCCTCTGTCCTCTCTGATGCTTGCTTCATGGTACACTATTGCATATGCGGTGTGCTGCACATATCATAAATTTGATTGTGTAAGATGGAATGAGTGTTATGGAAAATGGTATTGAAATGCGTGAAAGTGTTGGGTTTTGGTGTGCCACACCAAAAAGACATGAACGTTTTGAATGCATGGCTTCACAAATGAATATGAAATATGGTAAAAGAATAGCTCTAGATTGTTAGACTAGATGAAATTCAACTTACCTCATGCTTAGCATTGCTCTAGAGTATCAAACGGTTTTGAATGTCTTGCAAAAAAAGAGAAACTTTGTGCACCATTTAAGCCAACCAATGATGATTGGGAATTCGCTAGAGAACTTTATGGTAGGTTGAAGATATTCTATGATGCAACTGACCTATTGTCAGGAAGTGGCTATGTCACAACAGATTTGTTTTTCCCCAAAATTTGTGGCTTTTATTTGGCTATTGAGAAATGGAGAAGGAGTGATATCCCTAAGGTAGAAGAGATGTTAACATTGATGAAACAAAAATTTTATAAGTATTGGACAGATGTGCATGACTTGATGGAAGTAGCTACTATTTTAGATCCTAGGTATAAAATGAAATTTATGAAAGCTTTTTATAGCACTATTCATGATGAAGAAAGTCCAACTACAAATAATGGACTTTTTAGAGTCAAAAGTTTGTTGTATGATGTAGTATTGGAGTATCAAGACTCTATAGAGGGCATGGCAACAAGTGATGGTGTATGTGCAGCAAAGAATGTCATACATAATGAAGGAGATGATCTTTTCTTCGGCTTATTTGACAATTTCTTTTCTGAAGAAGTAGAAGAGTGATCAACTTATGTTCGAACTGAATTAGATTTATATTTAGAGGAGCCAATATTGCCAAAAGAACTCAAGACTTGGATATCATTCATTAGTGGCAGTATGCAGGAATTAAATACCCAACTTTAAGAAAGTTTGCTCGAGATATATCGGCAATTCCCGTCACAACAGTGGCATCCGAGTTTGTTTTTAGTACAACCCGTAGGACAATTAGTCCACATCGGAGTAGGCTTGCTCAAAAAACAATTGAAAGCCTGATGTGCATGCAAGCTTTGTTACGTGCTGACATGTTTGGCTATGACTCCTGTTTTAAAATACTCTAATGACTTATATGGAGGACGAAGATGAAGAAATTGTAACATACTTTATAGTATTTTTATAATGATTTATTTAATCTTGTTTTAATTCCACTAATATGCTCTTTTGTAGGATGCTCCTTCATCGACCATTATTGAATAATGAATGTTGGAACTCTAGAAGTTATTAAAAGAAGTGGTAACAATCTTTAGTATTTCTGTAATTTAACAATCCTTCATCGACCACTATTGAATATTAAGTCTTGTACTCAAACTGCAGGTTCTATGGTTGAACAGCTGAAGTGCTGAATTTCTGGTTCATCGACCACGTCCTTTAATTCAATGAATGAAGTTCTATAAACTTTTGTGAACTTGTTGTGTGGCTTCAGTTCAGTCTTGAGAACCTGTTATGTACTTTGTAATTAACTTTTGTGTGTGTTAGTATGCGACTCTGTGTTGAATTTATGTGAACATTTTTGTGGCTGTCAGTTTGTTGAATGTGTGAACATTAAACATTTGTGTAAACTTTATGTTTGCTATGGAACTTTTGTGAAAATTTGGATCATTCATGTGACCTATTCATGTATGATTTGTAAATATTTGTGGTTATTTATGTCTCCTGTGTCATATTTGTAAAAAAAATTATGGACAATTTCTGGTCTGTCAAGTATGCTGTTCTAGACTTTTGCATACCCGACGGGCACCCAAAACCCGACGGGTGCGGCTGTTAATTTTCACCCACGAGTGCGAGTTCGGGTCTAGAAATTCCCCCGCAGGTTTTTTCGATTCGGGTGGGTTTTGCTCCACCTGACCCGAACCCGACCCGTTGCCATCCCTAGCTTGGAGTCTGGGATGGGCTCCAGTTTGAGCTTGGATCTGAGGTGCTTCATCTCCGAGGCTGTGAGGCCGACCAAGGGCTCGCTGGGAGCGTAGGACGTGGATGCCTACATCCGGCGGCTTGAGGAGGAGTGGGGCAAGATCGAGGTCTTCAAGCGTGAGCTCCTGCTCTGCGCACGCCTCCTCACCGACAGTTAGAAAGCCTCCCTTTTTTTCCTCCTTTTGGTGTGTGCCTTACCCTTGTGAAGCAGTTGTTCATTTGGCGATGTGGTGGATCTGCAGTGATCGATGTCATGAAGGAGGAAACGGAGAAGAAGCAGAACGATCCACCTCCACGCCGCGGAGGGATGACGACGACAAGGACTCGATGAGGCCAAGGATCGTCCACTCATGCTCTCATTGGATTGTGATCCGTTTTTGTTTGATCTGTTTGTAATATAGCCAAGAAATGTGGCCTGTTCTTGTGTGAGACATATAAAGATTTGGATTTGGATTTGTTCTTATATGTCTGTTCTTGACCCGTGCTCGATCGTGCAGAAGCTGATGTAGTGCTTATGTTCATTCGTACTAAGATGTTCATTCAGTTTCGTGCTCTGTATGAACTAAAAAAACTAAAGCAACCAGCGGTGCGTCTGGTGTAAAAAAAACAGAAATAAAATAGTAAAGGTGTCGGGTGCCTGACGGCCTTAATTCAATAAAGGCGTCGATACAGAGACCGACATCTTTAATCCACTAAAGGCATCAGGTGTTGAAACTGACGCTTTTGCATCTTAATTGCGTCGGAACCGACGATTTTATGACTTAAAAACGTCAAATAAAGGACGTCAGTTAAAGCCGACGATGCACCGACGTTTATAACGTATGTCCGTTGGTTTTAGTGGACATCCGACAGATATAAATCCAACGCTTTTTTTACTCATTTCTTGTAGTACTCGAAGCAGCTGGTGGGTGCGCTCCGCTGTCTCTCTGGTACGAGCTAGCTAAGGTTGCATGCCTTCATCAGTGTATGAAGAGAGAGCCCTGGCTGGCATCCTGGCCTCCCTCCCCTCTCTGTCTCTCTCTATCTCTCCATGTGAGTGGCTCTGCTCTCCGTGCACATTTCAGCTGGCCTGCTCACGACGTTAATCTTTCGCCTCCCCATCTTCTGTCCTTTCTGTTCGCTTTCCCGGCTCATGCCATTCTTTTCTCGCTAGACGCCCAGCTCGCTCCTCGCGCCTTATGCATGCATGTCCGGCCGGCCCCTGGAAGGGTTCCATGCCTTCGTACTGCTCATGCTGCACGCGCTGGTCGAATTCTGTTTGGCCGAGCTAGGGCTTGCCCAAGGCTTCTGCTCAAGTTCACCCGGCCGATCGGTTGAGTCGAAATGACTTTTTGTTACTCCAGCCCAAGCATGCAAGATACTAGACTCCAAGCATGCAAGAAGGATCATTGAGCATATATATCATGATGCATACAAATCTAGTGGTGGTACTGCAATGTACTGCACGCGCCAGCCATTATCGCACATGATCCTAATAGTGCACTAATGACAGGGATCCTATATGGCATGCATGTATATATAGTGGCAGCTGGCAGTGGACACACACCATATAGTGCAGCAGATCCTGATGCAGACATGCGTGGCTCCAAAGCCGGGTGCATACTCGAATATATCATCTCGATACTTTTTAAATTTAATAAAATGCTCATTATCGAAAGAAAACATATGTGGCTCACTTTGGTGTAGCCTGCAGGATAATACGGCTTATTACTGAGTGGTAACATGAGATATAGAAGTCCCAATGCATCCTTAAACTTGTACTCCCTCTGTCTCTAAATATTTGTCACTTTGTAATTTATTTTTAAACTATAAAGCGACAAATATTTAAGGATGGAGGGAGTACTTTTTATATCCTACCAAGAGCATTTGTCGAACTCAAAGTCATGCTATAGCTTTTTAGAAGCACAAGTACCAGAATCACGTTTCCCAGTGAAACAATGTGTGGCAAAATTAATCTTAAATAAGTCACTTAGGGCCTGTTTGGTTCAATGGCTAACTTGCCTAAGCCTAATGTTAGGCATGCCACACTGTTTTAGGCGGGTGTTTGATTGTTGACTAAGGTTAGGCGTGCCACAGAAGTTAGGCAACTTTTGCTTTCATCGCCTAACAAAAAACTGCCTCAACTGTGACGCTCAAATCAAACGCCTAAGCTTAGCTATTTGTCTAAGCTTAGTCATGGTAACAAAACAAACACATGCCAAACTTTTTTAAGCGCGCCTAAACTTAGGTTATGGTAGTAATCCAAATACATGCTAACATTAGCTAGCTTAGGCGTGCCACAAGTGTGGCAAGTGGCTAAGCTTAAGCTTAGGCAAGTTAGCCGTCATCCAAACATGCCCTTAATGCAGCATAATTTTATTTCTAGCCTCTAACTGTCACAAAATGTAAAAAGAAAGCTCCATCCACACCTAGTAAACCATAAGAAAACATAATAAAAATCAAACAAAAAAGAATGGGTGCGAATCACTAGCTAGCAGTAGTAGCTACTAGCAGGTGCTAGATGCAGCTGTGCAAGTGACTACTGCTCCGGTGGATGAAAAACGCGAAAGTCAAAGTGATTTCTTTTACTCCCTCGGAACAAAAAAAAATGTCAACGCGCACAGCAAATCACGAGGAGCCGCCAGATGTTCAGCTCCCTGACTAGACCGGCAGTAAATTAACTGTCACGATATCGAGCGCATACTTCTTGGTCACAAGCCTGTTTCTCCGGCCGTCTTTTCCTCCTTGATTGCTCCCACATTGCAAGCTCCACATCCAATCAGCTTCCTCCGTTGTCGGGGCTTACATGGCCAGGACAAGCAGTGCCACTGACCTACGACACGCATGCCTTTGCTAATTCCAGAGAGAGAGAGATGAAAAACATGTGCGCCACAGCTACTGTCACCACACGAAGAAGTTTTCTCATCGCTTGTAGTACGAAAATGCTCAATGTCTCGTATTACTGACATACAATTTAGTACTTCCTCTTTTCTTAAAAGATTGTCACCTTCTAGTTCATTTTTTACTAGAAGGTGACAATCTTTTAAAAATGGAGGGAGTACTTGTCAAGGTTTTTCCAAAAAAAATAGTACTCGTCAAATACGGAGTACATTACTGAACTTAAGGTGTTTAACCTGCTCCTACACACACTCTTCCTCCAGCCCTAACTAAACTCCCAGTAGTACTTGACAACAGCACTTGCTAGCTACCAACCTACTCCTGCATACTAGGTAGCCGAGCTCAAAGGCTACTAGTAAGCAAAGCATGCATGCGGCTATAGGCCTTAGACTCCTTGTGCTTGTGCATGCCCCTCTGAACTAAATACTGGAGCAGGGCTTTGTAAGAGGTGCCCTTGTCTTCATTATCCTACCCCCTCTCTCAGACTCTCACTCATCAAGTTGTGCATGCATGTCCTACACGACCACAGGATGAGGGAGAAAGAAGCAAACAAAGACACAGGTCTGTTGCCTATACGAGCATAGTATACATTCAGATATAATGTGTGCATGAGCACCTAAAGTTTAATGGTTCATGCAGGAGAAGCCTCAGCATATCCGTCGCTGGTTGCAAATACAAAGCAACGTTAAGAGTAGTGGTGTGTGGGGCTTTCTTACCTGCCTAGTCCTAGTGTGTGGCTACTCTCACAAACACAGCCCTGGAGGTGGAGGGGAGAGAGAGAGGATAACAACACCAGTACACCACACTAAACTCCAGCTCCATTTGGATTGCAACCATCACAGAGTCCAAGGATCACATTTGTTAGTACTAGCTGCTTTCTGCACAGCATCTTGATGGAGGGAGAGTAGCAGCAGCTAGGTGTGTGTGAATGTGTGCTAGGAGAGAGAAAGAGACGGCTGTGCAGAGGTGAACTGAGAGAACTTTCAGGCTTTTCCTCTCCGCCTAATAGCTCTACTGGAGTACTTCTTTCACTCTAGACCCCCCAAACCAACACTTTTAAGACATCCTTCCCCCATGCGTTTGCTGTTTTCAGACTGCTGTGTGTCTTTTTGCTTCTGTATCATGATTCTAGTAATACTCCTCTCTCTCTCTCTCTCTATACAGCCACACAGAGATATATCCCCTCCACCCCAACACCCATATATACCTCCTTTTTGTTTTCCCCTCTTCCAAAACCTCCATTGCATCAGTGTTGAGCTGTCTCACTCCCTGTCCTCTGCTCCACCATGTAAGAAGCACGAAGCACACACCCACAACTACTCGTGACTTTTTCGCTGTCTTCTTGTATTGTTCATCTCTCTATTTTCTACATCTCTTCTGAACCACTATTGTCTCTGTATGTGTCTCCTGTTTTCGTGTGCACATCTGTTCGCTTCTTTTTTCCTGTTCACAAGCACAACCACTGAGTTTTTTTTTTTGTGAACCCAACAACCACTGAGTATTTTATGAGCAAATCTGGATTTCCATGAACAGCTTGTTGGTCTAGACCGTTCTGGTACTATTTAGGACTGCTACTGCATATTTTTCATTGTTTTTGTTATTGTTCTTGCTTGGTTTTCCCTGAACACATCTCGTTCTTTTGAGCTCCTGTGTGTGCCCATCATTATTGATCTGGAATAAAAACTGCTTTAATTTTGTGAACCGACCTTTATTCTGTAAGCTTTACTTCTCTGTCAGTGTCTTAGTATTGGGATATCCTCGTAACTATTTTCTGATGTTTCATGTATCGAACTCCAGGAGGCAAGAAGGGAGCCCCTTGGACCTGAACAACTTGCCGGAGGAGTTCGGCAAGCAAAACGTGGAGAGCTCGACGACAACCGCCACTTCGAGTGCCGACACAACTGCTAGTAAGAGAACTACAACATCGATATGTTTTTTTATTTGAGGTGAAATAGTTTCAAGTGCATCATGAATGGAGTGATTTATGAAATCGTTGACATGTATGAACTATAATGTGGAGTTCTTTATTGATGTTTTGCGACTTGAAAGTATATCGGATTATACCTAGCTTGTAGAATGTTTATCATCTTGATTTGTTTGAAGGGAAAGGATCCCTACACTTTTTGATGTATTTATACAGGTTCAAGGACTGATAAGTTCTTTATGCAAATGCGTGTGCAGGAGCAAAGAGGAAGAGCAGTGGAGGGAAGGATGATTCTGGCAAGGTTTATGAATGCCGTTTTTGTTCCCTCAAGTTCTGCAAGTCTCAGGCTCTTGGTGGCCACATGAACCGGCATCGGCAAGGCAAGATCACACACCAACTATTTTGACCATGCATGGTTTTAACAAGAAATTTCACTGTTCGATTGAGATGCAAAATGTCTTTCTGCTAGTTATTACTACTGGACCAAAGATTGTTCTTCTGTTACATTTCCTACCCATTTTGAGGATCACTAATTTGTGGGGTTTAATTTCGTGCAGAAAGAGAGACTGAAACCCTCAACCGTGCCCGGCAGCTCGTCTTCGGCAACGAAAGCCTCACAGCCATGGGCGCGCAGATGAGGTGCACAATCGCTCATTTATCCCTTGCAGATGATCATGAATTCATGATCAAGCTTTCTCTTCGATTAGGGTTTCTCACAGCCGTTGCAACATTCTGGTTTCAGTTTCAGGGATGTGAATATGGCAGGTGCTACTCCGCCGACTGTACTTGGAGGTAGCTTTCGGGGAGGCGTCACCAGCAGCGGCGGCATCGGTGACCCGTGTCTCCCGTTCCGGTCGGTGCAACCGCGGCTGTCGCCGCAGCCACCGTACCATTACCTCTACACGGCGCCATCCACACTGCACCCGATGAGCTACCCGGCGACGTACCCGGGCCCTCCGCGCCAGCCCGCTGTCGGCGACTACGTCATCGGCCACGCAGTCCCAGCCGGCGACGCACTGCTACAGACGCCGCCACCGCAGCACCGCGGCAGCTTCTCCTGCTTCGGAGCTCCACTCACCGCGCCGCCGGCTGCGGCGGCGAACGTGCAGGCCGACAAAGTTAACTGCAACTGCAGCTTCGCCTGCGGCGGCCACAGCAGAAACAATAATCTGAACGCCTCCTCTTGAGCAGACGCGCGTCCGTACGCTACGGTTGATGAGATCAGTTAAATTAGTGTAAAGAGAAGTTCAGTTAGCGATGTTTGTTTTGACATTAAAGTGAAGTGTTCCGTAGTTTCATAACTTCGACTTCTAGGAACCTTGTCGGCACTGAATCTATGATATATAATACTATCTCTATCTCCTTCAAATTTTATTTTTGAAATTGGTCAAAGTCGGACTAATCTAATTTTGACAAAGTCTATAGGAAAAAAAATTGCATCCACCACATAAAATAAGTATTGAAATCTAATCATGGTGAATCTAATGATACTAATATGATGTTTCAAAAAATAATATTTTTTCTACAATTTTGGTCAATGTAAGAGTAGTTTGACTTTTATCAACTTCAGAAATAGACTTTAAATGAAACGAATGGAATAGTTCCGGGTTTCAGGTACAAAGAATTATTGGTTAATACTCCTACTCAGTAATGTTGTTTCTCAAAAGATAATGTTTGTGAATGTTTAGTCGACTTTCATCAATATAGTTTAGTACATAGGTACAAATAGATTTTGCTATGTGAATCAATATTTGTGATGATTATGGAAATTTTCATTCTGTCATATAAAAATGTTAAAAACTCTATAAATTCTAACATGCTAATGTGATCCCTAAAACTGTAAAATAGAAAAAAATATAAAATCCATCTCCATAGTAATAGTTATTTAATATACCCAGCAAAATTTGTTGCAATCAAACAACTGCAATTTTATTTAGTTTTCATTTCATATAGCCTTACAGCCGTGACTTGCCACTGATTCTTGGCGGACCAACAATGCAGCTTCTAATATTATACTCCCTCTGTCTCATTGGAACTCTACTTTTAGGTTTAGTTGACGATGTTTCCTTCTTGCCTTTGACTAATGATTTTTAAAAATTTGATCAATTTTAACAACATACAATTTATATTTTCTTGAATATGTTTTCATATTATATAATTTGTATGTTAAGTTAATCAAATTTATAAAAACTATTGGGCAAAAAGAAAAAAACAGTCAATCTAACTTAGAAATGAAGTTCAAATAGGACGGAGGAAGTAAGAAGTATCATAGTGTGAATCACGTATATATCCCAATTGTGTATAGTGTATATATTTTTCTTCATAGGGCAGTGATTATATTTTGTGCCGTTAGTGACCAATAGCAGATACATCTTGTGCCGTTACGATAGTGTCTATAGGACACTGATAATTTGTCCGTAGGACACAAGAAATGAACTGTAACCCGTGTCTTATAGACAAATTATTTTTTATTTAGTATCCTATTGGCAAATATTTCCAGTGTCCTACAAACATCTGAGTATACTGGTATGAGAAAAACCTTAGACTGAGCGCACCAGGAACTGTAAAGCCGTCTCTATCGTGTTTTTAGCGTCGCGTGCTGCCGCAGCGGAGCCGTCATATGACTCGCTATTTTTCCGGCCGGAACAGGAAGCCTCCAAATTTGACGTGCTCGCTATCAACCGGTTGAAGCAGAAAGGAGAGAGAAAAGGGAGAGAATAGGTGAGAAAAAATAAGAAAAGAGAGGGATATAATATAAAATAGATGGTATAATATATAGAGGTCTGATTTAGAGGTGAACGAGTGTGGAGAACCAAACTGTAAAGTTGAGAATCTTTTGAAGATAAATATAAAATATGATATAGAGGTCCAATATAAAAGTTGACGATTGTGAGCAGTCTTATGAGCCTAAGCTACACTGAATACTAGTACTAGTATTCTGAAATCTCTCCATTTCCCCATGTAGAGCTCAAGCATTTGAACTCATCAGAACTAGCCGCCGATCACATTAAAGACCTGATTTGACAAGCAAGCTGCAAGTCAGCCAGGCTGGAGATGGCAAAATCATGGGCTGGCTCAAGAAAAATTGCTCCCCGAAGTACTAGCGGCCTGGAATCTGGATGGGTGCTGAACACAGGCTGTGAGTGCTCACTCTCGAGGAAGCTGCTACTCGCAAAGATTTTGGACAGTGCCATGTTGACTACTACTGCGCTGCTGTGTTCTTGATGGAACAGGCAACTTTTCCTGCATATTGCTATACTTATTTCTGATAGGACTGTGGTGCTATGATTTCTAAAATGATCACAATACCGATGCTGAATCCAAGAGCTCAAGGAATCTGACAAATGAAATGTAGTATACTCAATAGATGTTGTCACATTAATAATACACACAAATACTGTTAAGAGGGAAGAGCTCCTGCAGCTGCTAACCACAGTAGATGTTGGGTATTTGACTTAACAGTTTAAACCCCTAAGCTGATGATTCAAATTAAATTGGGACTATGCTGGTCCTGATTATTTTTATCTACAATAATATCTACCGCTGCAGATTTTATTTATACAATTTTTTATCTCCAGATTAGTTGTGTACACTGAAAGGTTCAATGTAAAGAGTTTTAGATGGTACAAATTTCTGACATTAATTTCGAGGTACCAGCCAGTCCAAAATCCTCTATATGGTGATTTCGAATCATCTATGAGTCTTGTTTTGATCCACATTTAAGCCCCAGCAATCTTATTAAATAAATAAATACTACGCCTTTATAAATAGTTCTTGCTTCTGTATGCCGTATTTGGAACAAACATAAAGTTGGAAAACATCCCCAAAATATACCATGAGATGTTTTCTAACGTCAGGTTAGATATGATAATTTGAGTAAACATATACAACCATGCATTTTTCTTTCTCTTTCTCTCTGGACTGGCCTATATACGTTTCATATATGTAGACTCCTAACCTGAAGGGATCGCTGTTGCAGGGCGTAGTAGCCCACAAAACTTTCTGCATAAATGTTTCATCTAGGTTACAGAAGCCAACCAAATGACTGGTCTGTGAGCTTCTCGAGATACACTTACACATATCATATAGATTGAGTTGTCAAGAGCATGCTTGCCTCCTAACTAATGCTCGCTTCCGGTCCATCGCTAGCCCTGAGTCTGAGTCCTACCTTGCACACAACCACTTTAATCAGAGAGGCCTGCACGCATGAGCGAGAAGCGCAGCCGCATGAACTACTCTTTCTTTTGTTTCTTAGCAAGAAGAAAAGCATCGATAGGCCTTTGCAGATTGCAAAGTTGAGGTTGTTTACGCTGCCAAAGCATGCGTGCATGTCCAGAGGCGCCCAGGCCAGCTACGAGAGTAAGCAGCTCGTAGCCCTGGCAAACCCTAAGCTTAGCTTCTCTGCTGTCTTCGACACCCGTTTCATCTTTAGCTGCTGTGCGCCCCATTTGGCACACATATTAACAACAGCAAAAATCCAAGCGCAACGATACAAACCCTCAGATCGCACTCTCGCGCCCGGATAGAACATTGGAAGCAAAAGGTCATCGATCAAGGATAAGGGGCCAATAAAGAATATTGCAGAGCAGATCACAAAAAATTTCTTCTTTTCGGATAAAAGAGATTGTTCTAGGGGATGAGCATTTGGAATGTTACCAGATGTCTCACTTGCTATTCTAATCCATAATTTTAATTGTATTGGCTATATATATGAATAGACTTATTATTTTTTGTCAATATATGCTGCATATTCCTTTTTAGATGAAGCAAACTTCCTTATCTCTACCATCAACCACTGTCTATATGTTGATAACACTGGAATAATTTTGTGTACATTTGTGTAACAATCAAAAAAGTTTTATATAAAAATTTTAAAAGCGAGTTTGGGTTTTTGTGGGTTTTCGCAAATGTTGTACATGTACGATTTATTTAAGTGGTCAAGTGCACAAAAATAACCAAGATGTAGATGGACCTATGCGTGTAGAAAAACTATTAAATATCCACTGAATATACTGAAGCTAAAATTGTAAAGATAAACAGTGAAATTACAATCATGTCCTTAGTTTTAAAAAAGTTTCATGCATCGCCGTAGATTCCCTTTTTTATTTGCTAGCTAGGTCACGTCGTAGCGTAAGGCCATCCGCAGTGGTACACTGTAAAGCGTACTGGAAAACATATTGGAAAGCATATTGGAAAGCACACTGCAATTTTTTGTGAGAGCACATAGTGGAAGTATAGAATATATAGACTATGGTTCAGAAGGTAGAGTATATTTCAGAGGATGCTGGTGCAGATGATCTAAGAGAGCTTACGACTCTCTGTTAAGATTTCCAGCTGTGATTCTCTCGATCTACTAGTTTTACATCGGTAGACTTCTGTTCTTCCAAATTACTGAAGATAATAATACGCTTGCATCTGCAGCACCTGAAATTTTTTATAGGATAAAACGTGGGGCCTTGTTTTGATAGGATAACACACCATGATGGTACATGGAAAGAGAAGGAAAGAACAATGAGCTTGCGAGCGAAAAGACTTGTGTTGTCGTCAAGGAAAGAAGCGAGAGAGCAAGCTACAGAGGTGTGCTACGCAAGCTGTGCTCCTACTGCCGTGGTACTTGCATGACAAGTCCACCAGCTCTGTGCCTGCCTGTCTTTTCCAAACTCTTGTCCCCCAAAATTCGCACATAAATACAAAAAATTCGATTTCGGGTTCAGCGCAGCGCGGCCGCCCGCCCAGGAGGCACCCATCCGGTAAGTTTAATAAAAAAAGAAAGCCATAGTAACATCCGGAATTTCGGGAACGAGCTGCGGCTCCCATGGCCAGCGTGCTCCAGTTGCGCTTGTGCCGCCGAGGTTCGATCTCTGGTGTCCACCTTCTCCTTCTTAATGAATTGGCAGTGCTCCTGCCATGGTGTTTCAAAAAAACATCTAGATTTCAAAGAAAAAATAAACAAGAAAAATACTGCAATATATATGAAATTTCATTTTCTCTAAAATTCCTAATTCAACTTGCATCATAATTATGTGCATTTTTGTGGAAATCATTTGAATTTTGAAAATGAAAAGAAAATCAAAATCATGTCTTGGGTCGAAGCACATTTTCCTCCACAGCATGGCAAGTTTCCTCTCCGTGGTGTGTAATAGGTCCACCCACGCAAACGTGTCATGCCTCTCTTGGCAAGTTGGTGCCGCCTCTCATCCCGGAGTGATACAAAAGAGGGGTCTCTACAATGGAGGTAAAATGGACTCATTGTATGTTGTTAGTAGTACTTACTGCTTAGCGGTTGCTAAGGGGTATGACGACACTATTGAAGGGCTTTACAGTGTGACCTTGATGACACATCATTGAAAAATATGCAGCAAAATGGGAAACACGACTCAGTCGTAAGGAACGCGTGTACTCTGCATAGTGTAAACACGTCGTGATAGTGTGCTCACAATCCAGAGCACTGCATGGACTTGCACTACCTTGTTCATGATTAGTGGGCTGGATTGGATGGATCAATATTGTTTTGGTAGCCGCCTAGTGGAACCTTGATGAGTTGATAGCCGAATTTGGGTATTCTATGAGTTGGTATTTGATTATGATACGATCGAGTTTGAAGTTTAGCACTTAGTAAATAGATTACTTATGATAAATTAAGTCTAGATTAGATTGGTTTAGTGCTTATAACCATGAGTTGATCCTTCCTTGCAATTGGCCAATATGTGTTATCTATTTTTCTCACTCTGCGAAGTTCTATATGTATTCACACTTGTTTTTCCCATCTTTCTTCTTGGACAAAATTGATGTTCGGAGGAGAAGCAAATGCAAATGGTGACGACATCGACCCTAGGCCAACTTTTTCACCGAGCCATGGCATGAATACCTTGCTTCACTCGTCTGCTCTTCGATATCTTTTTTTTTTATATTTACGATTCATTATATAAATGTTTAACGGAGGACCTGATACTATAATGATATTATACTTATTGTGACACACGTATTGTTCCCGTTTTGAGAGACGTGTGCCTGCATGCAGCTGGGACTGTGACTGGGCGTGGGTCCCGTGTATCGTCCATCGCATCCATCAGTTGCTTGATCGATGGTGGCTTGATATGATCAGATGAGAGGGATGAGATGCCTCTACTGGTTGGCCCGTCTTGAAAATAACAGAAGAGGGCAGAGAGATCAGATGGCAGGGTGGCGGCAGGCACTTTGTGTGCTGTCAATCAGCCTATGGCTAGTGAAAACCTGCATGCAATGCCATTGCAGCCGCAGCAGGAGCAGGAGCTAGCTAGTAGTAGTAGCGATCAGTGACTCGACTTGTACTGCAGTACAGTACTCGCCTCGAGTGTGGCACACAAGCAAGGGGACAAATCCGTTGACACCGAGGACAATCGGTCGGGCCGGGTTACGCGTTTGGGGTGATTACCACGCGTGTGCTCCATTCGGTCTCAGGAGTTGTTTGGAGAAATTATATACTCCCTCCGGTCTAAAAAAGATGTCGTTTCAGACAACAAATTGCACTAAAAATACATTATCCAGTGATGTCCGGACGACATCTATTTTGGACCGGAGTGAGTATTACTTGAGAGAATGTGATCATATGAAATGTTGATTCGAGCTCACCATGTAATACCCCCTCCTTCTCATATTATTTGTCGTTTAGGACAAGACTTTTAGTTCAAAATGAACTAAAATCTTTGTCCTAAATGACAATTAATATGGAAAGGAGGGAGTATGTATTATTCTCCATGTTGATGGTGTTGGATTGCGCAACATTGTGTGTGAGAGTATTTTCTATGAAACTTGATGAGCATAAAGATTGTGAGGTTGTCACATTTATACTCTGTTTTATGAAGTTTCTTTTTTGTTTTTCTCTGTCTTATACTACCTCTTTCTTAAAAGTTTGTCATCTTCTAGCACAAAAAAAAGAATAAGAAGATGACAAAAATTTTAGAAAGTAGAAAATATTATTTATCATTTTAACTCTGAAAACAATAAGGAGTGGAAGATGTGTTATATACATGAGCCGTGAAAGGAGGGAGAGAGAAGAGATTTAGATATATAGAGGTATATTGAGAATCGAGAATGGCAAGTAATTTAGAAAAATGTAAAAAATTAGAATGATAAGCAAATTGAGATTCTACGCTACCGTGGGCTTTTACTATCCTGGGTACCAGCGCTTGAACAATTAGGCCCAGTGTACTCTCCGTAGCACTAGAATTTTGGGCCCATATATAGCTTGCGGGTGCTGGATACCGCACCACCACTCGGCCTATGAAGGTCCCAGTCGGTCCCCCAACGGATGCAGCCCATCCAATCACGTTGATCTTGCAGCCCGTGTAGTGTAGGCGTGTGGGTGCTCCACGAACAGACGCATTCGGTGGTGTCCAGAAGCCAACCGTAGAGTGTGCTGGATGCTTGTAACGTCCAAACTGTGGATCCATTGCTTGTCGCCATGGCTTGTGCGCCCAATTCGCAAACACCGTTCGCATTGCGGCGCGGTTTAGGCAAAAACCTCGGTTTCTGGCCGTTGTAAATTAATTGTTCATGATGTAACCAACTAGCCAAGTGGAATAAAAATATTACTAACAATGTACCTACACAATGGGATAATGGTCACAGCACGCAGTTTTAGATCAAGTTGACTAGAAAGAAGATCAGTTTTTGTGGCAAGTGCCTCGGAACCCTTTACAGTTCACACATTCATATAATCGCCATGCACCCAGTTGCTTGCCCTTGGTACATTCATTCGTGAGCCAGGTGCAATGCATGCATCTGGCGGTCACATGACTCGGGGGGCTGGAATCTGTCGTGCTTGACACGGGGAGATTCGTGGGATCAATTTGTCCCACAGAATATGGAAGATCATCAGATTGTCAGATCAGAGACTTTTAATTTTGCCTCTGTGCCTGGGCTACAGAAAAGTGTATATATATACGAGAGAGAAGGACAAAATTTATCAGAAAAAATTGTATCCGTCTATATAATCATGTTGTACAATGTATTTATGCCTACGTTGCACTACTGGAACAACGTACGATTTGCACACTTTGTCCTGCAACAACGTAACGATATGCTTTAGACGAAGCACCGTCACGTCAATTTAAAAGCTAGCTCTAGCTTCTTCGATAGATGTCGTTCAAATCTGAATCTCATCTCGAAGAAACTTTTTAAAACCACCCCCGCCTCTCCGGGACGCCGCTGAGGAGATCCATGCACCAAACATTGCGCGTGCAGAAGAATACCCCAAGTGGATCATCTAGTTGTTCTGGCCAGGGCTCATCGATTTTGACCGTGCCTCGAACGCATTGCCAAACCAATGGAAAGATTTAGGTGCTCGATGCGCTGCATCTGGACATGCCGCGTGGGTAGCCGGTGTCCCCGTGGAGACCACACGCCCCCACTAATGTAGCCCCCTCCTTAATCTAATCACCAGTTGGATTGCTAAAACCAGAATACCGCTGGCCGGGAGCGCCGGGTGCAGTGTACGCTGCATGCTACCGGAGGAACCGTCTAATCAAATGCCATATTGGTTCGGCTTATGTCAGTGCTTACCTATCATGTTCCATGGCGCCACGAATAAAAAAAAGGAACACAAAAAACCACTACGACCTCGAGATGCTTGCGCGGCTGCAAGTTTTCGCACCGCGCCTGATGGTTTGCTTTTAAAATTTTGGGTCTAGAAGTTTCCTAATGCATGGTTCCTCTATTTCTATTTGCGCGCCCACATTTCATGTGTCAAATTTCTAAGGAAATGCATGCCTATATCTCCATTTTTGTTACTATTCCACATTATAACAAACATAGCTTCCGACGGTCAAGAACCAATTAAATGATTCTTCGGGGGAAACAGTACTATCGATGTTAATTAGCTATTTTTATGACTGATAACAAAAGATATACTTTGTACTATCTTTTTCAAAAGCTCGAAAGAAGGAGCTCCCTGTTAGTTCTAATCAAGCTTGGGATCAATGCTAGGAACACCTAATCGGGATTACTTAAATCTAATCTAATTAGACAGAAACACTTAGGCATAATTAAACATTGTTCTAATGACTTAGGCTAATGATCAATCAATCAAACATAGAACGGATCGTACATGGTATAGAAGATGCTTAGGGAATTAGAGGATAGATGTGAGGGTTACCGTCAGTGGATTCATTAGATGCCATTGGGCTCTAATTGATGGTTGCAGAAGATTTAGACGACGCAGGGAGTTCGGCGATGCAGGAAGATCGTATAGCAGTGTAGGCTCGATGCAGAGGCGGCGACGAACTCCTTGATGCGGTCCTTCCCCTCACGTCGCACCCTAACATATCGGTTAGGGTTCGTGGGGAGAGGTGGTGGCGGCTAATCAACAGTTGATTACGCCCCGGCCCTCCCCCCTTCTATTTATATGGCGCGGGTGAGAGGGGACCACACCGAACTGGGTCGATTGCGCCCTCGATCAGGGCGCATAGGAGGAGTCAGTCTCGGGGGCGTGGTTGTTGCCCACGTCACTCCCGAGATCACAACTAACATTCCCCCCCTTGATCTCGGTACCTTAACTTATTATCTTATTTACTAAACTAATCTTACTCATATTTCTTTTGCTTTGACATAAAGAGCACGTCACATCAAAATAACCATTTACGTATTGTTTGACTCGACGATCGCAATACGTCTTACAATTAGAAACAATCTTACACTTTGGTGGCCCCTTAGAATCCAGGATATTATAACAATGTCTCCTTCAAACCCATGTCGGCTACGTGTTCTCTGAACACGTTGGGTGAGAGCCCTTAGTTAGCGGATCCAGAAGCATTTGTTTAGTACTAATATGCTCGAGACTAATTATGTGATCCTGGATTTTCTCTTTCATAACATAGTACTTAATGTTGATGTGTTTGGCAACACCACTTGACTTGTTGTTCTGAGAGTACATTACCGCTGGCTGATTATCGCAGTGGTTTATGGATGTTGTCGACCACTTTAAGACCGGGAACGAATTTCTTAAGCCAAGATGCCTACCTGGTGGCCTCATAAGAAGCAACAAACACATCATACATTGTGGATGATGTAGTAATTGCTTGTTTGGAGCTTTTCCACAATATAGCTTCATTCGCGAGGGTGAATATATAATCTGACGTGAATTTCTTAGTATCCACACAACCCGAGTAATCTGAATCTGAATAACCCACTATTTCTAGTGACTCAATCTTACTATATGTTAGCATGAGGTGCTTAGTACCCTGTATATATCTTAATGCCTTCTTAACGGCTTTCCAGTCATCTAATTCTGGGTTACTTTGGTATATGCCAAGCATCCCAGTCACAAAAGCTAAGTCAGGATGTGTACATATTTGAGCATACATCAAGCTTCCGACAACAGAAGCATAAGGAATTCTTTTTATCTGATCAACCTCATACTGATTCTTAGGCAATTGTGAGTTTGAAAATCTATCGCCCTTAACTATTGGAGCATGTGAGGCTTTACTAGCATGCATACCATACTTTCTAAGTATGCTTTCTAAGTATACCTTCTGAGATGGTCCTAAAACCCCCTTAACACGATCTCGGTGTATCTCAACCCCTAAAACATAGGTCGCTTTATCTAGATCCTTCATATCAAAGTTTGAGGATAAAAAACTTCTCAGTTTCTAAGAGTAGATTGACATCACTACTTGCTAATAAGATGTCATCCACATAAAGGACTAAGAAAATGAACTTATCATTCTTAAACATAGCATAAATGAAATTATCCTCCTTATTCTCCTTAAATCCAAACTTTCTAATAACCTTATCGAACTTGAGATATCATTGTCTTGAAGCTTGCTTAAGTCCATAAATGGACTTCTTCAAGTGACATCCTATATGTTCCTTACCCTTAACAACAAAACCCTTCGGTTGTGTCATATATACGTCCTCATATAGATCCCCATTGAGGAACATTGTCTTTACATCCATTTGATGCAATTCTAAGTCATAATGTGCTACTAATGCCATGATTATTCGAAAAGAATCCTTAGACGACACGGGAGAGAATGTCTCATTGTAATCAATACCCTCCCGCTTAGTGAATCACTTAGCCACAAGCCTAGCATTATACTTTCCGATCTTCCCTTTGGAGTCACGCTTAATATTGTAGACCCATTTACAACCTACTGTTTTGGATCTTTTAGGAATCTCTACTAAGTCTCAAATCTTGTTGGCACTCATGGAACTCATTTCATCTTCCATGGCCTTGTACCATTCAGATGACTGAGGTCTCCTCATGGCATCTTCGTAAGAGGTGGAATCGTCCTCCATCTTAACTTCTTCACTCAAGTAGATCAGATAGTCGTTCGGGATGGCCGACCGTCTTACTCTTTGTGATCTTCTTACTTGAGCATCATCTAAGGGTGGAGACTGTTGTTGAACCTCATTTTGTTTTACCATATACTCAACAGGCTGAGACGGTGGAACCTCACTTATTTCTGTTGTGACTGATGGAGGTGCAACAATAGGCGTCGTGTCACTAGTGGCAGGCACTGGTGGCACAACAACAGCAGGTAGGGTGAAGTAAGGCTCTTGGGTCATCGGAGCGGGTAAACTAATCTGTTCCTCCTCAAGGTCTATTTCCCGTCATACCATGCTCCCCCTGATCATAGCATCTTCTAAGAATACGACATGTCATGTTTCTATAAACTTAGTATGCCGATCTGGACAATAAAACCTAAAACCCTTACTTTTCTCTGGATAGCCAATAAAATGGCAACTAAATGTTCTGGATTCCAGTTTACTAATGTTTGAGTTGAACATCTTAGCCTCAACTGTACAACCCCAAATATGAAAATAGTTTAATGAGGGCTTACGTCCTATCCACATCTCATACGGTGTCTGAAATACTGACTTAGTGTGAAACCTATTAAGCACATGAATGGCGATTTTTAACACCTCCATCCACAGGTTAACTGGTAACGTAGAATAACTTAACATACTTCTAACCATATCCATAAGCGTACGATTTCTATGTTTCGCAACACCATTTTGCTGAGGTTCGCCTGGTGTTGAATATTGGGCAACTATGCCTTGTTCCTGTAAAAACCTTGCAAAGGGTCCATGACCCTCACCATATGG
Source organism: Tuctoria greenei (assembly GCA_036927565.1). Lineage (NCBI taxonomy): Eukaryota > Viridiplantae > Streptophyta > Magnoliopsida > Poales > Poaceae > Tuctoria > Tuctoria greenei. The sequence continues at coordinate 20,248,728 of JAYESD010000002.1, forward strand.
GATATGCCGACCATAGTACTCACCTCCACAATCGGATCTTACTACCTCAATCTTAACATTGTGTTGATTTTTTACTTCAGCCTTAAATATTTTAAACTTATCCAATGCTTCGAATCGCTCCTTGATTGGATAAATGTAACCATAACGAGTGTAGTCATCCGTGAACATTATGAACGAATCATATCCGTCTACGGAGACTACGGGAAACGGGCCACAAATGTCTGTGTGAATGATTTCTAAAATTCTCGTGCTGCATATGACATTCTTCTTAATAGTCTTAACAAATTTTCCTTTAATGCAATCAATGCATTCTTTTGAATCTGAAAAGTCTAAGTGAGGTAAGATCGATTGAGATACTAAGCGATCGATCCTCCCCCTCGAGATATGGCATAAACAACAATACCATAATTTTGACGATGTTTCGAAATTGATTCTTTTGTGCTTGTTTCTTCCTATGTCATTCTTAGCGGGAATTTGATCATTACTTAAAACATTCACATTATCATGAGTGGACAATAGATAAAGCATGTCTTGTATGAAGGCAAGACCCACAATCTTATTATTAAAACTAATAGAGCATTTGTCCTCGCCAAAATGGCAAACAAATCCACAATCATCCAAACATGAAACTGATATCAAATTCCTCTCTAAACTAAGAACATAAAGAACACCACGAAGCCTAAGTATGAAACCACTACTAAGTCTAAGAGGATAAATTACAATGACTTCGACTTCAGCTTCACGGCCATCAGCGACTTTGATGGTCCTTTCCCCCCTTCTTATAGTCCTCATCGTACTTAATCTCTATATAGAATTACAAATGTGCACAGTTGCACCTGAGTCAATCCACCAAGTAGATCGTGAATAAGCTAAATACAGTGACTCATTTACAAAAGTAATAACATTCTTACCAATCTTAGCACACCACTTGACAAAGTCAGTCCTTCTGGCGATGTCCAAAATCTTTGCAAAACTTGCACTGATCTGACTTTAGCTTAGAACCAGAAGATTGAGGAGTTGTCTCTTTGCCCTTAGAAGAGGAGTCATGCACCTTAAAAGATGGTGGTTTGGGAGAGATAAAGTAGGTCTTTGCCTTTCTCTTATTCTTACCTAAAGTGAAGTTAATGGAGTCTCCACCCTTACCCTTTATGCGCTCCTCCTCCTGAACGAACATAGCCATGACCTTTTCTAATGTCCAACTATCTTCCTTAGAGTTGTAATTGATTACAAAAGCCTCAAACTCCTTAGGCAAAGACATGAAGATGAAATGCACAAGCATCTCATCAGGCATGGCTAAGTTAAGAATCTTGAGGTTTGCATTCAAATTACTCATATTAAGGATGTGATCTCTCACACCCACACCAGTGTATCTCTCATTGACAAGCCTTTTGAGAAGAGTGTTTGCCAATGTCTTAGTAGAGCCTGTGTACTGACTTTTGACCTTGGTAAGATACTTAGTAGTCAGCTCACAGTCAGGAATAGCTCTTCTTATGGACTCATAAATGGTAGCCTTAATGACCATGAGGCATTTTCTGTTGGATTCCTCCCAAGCCTCAAGGTCCTTAGGGTACTTTTTCTTAAGCTTAATGTACTCCTCTTTTCTTAATGCAAATTGCTCATTGGTTTCCTCATTTTGAGAAATAGGGACTTTAGGATCAACAGGACGATCCTTCCTTAGGCATAAGTCAAGATTTGCAATTGCTAAGTTCATGTGAAGCCTCTCATTTCATGTCTCACAGTTATGATCCGTGAGAGTCTCTATGGAGGCAATGAGACTTACCACATTGGAGGCACCTTAATAAAATAAACATAGGGGTTAGGAAAATGACTAAAATAACATTTAATGTAGCACATACTTAAAATTGCACTTAAACAATTAGAAATGGCATAAACTTGATTTTCGCGTTGGTTACTCAACAAAACCATTTCACTTAATAACTTAGGCAACATGAAAATATTTCACGTTGGTTACTCTAGATTTCATGTAAACATACTTAAAATTTATGTTGACATATCCAATATGGTGCAAATATACGGAAAATAAATTTAAACATGGCAAAAAATAAATTTTCACGTTGGTTGCTTATTTAATTTCCATGCAAAACATACACATTCTTAAATTCTAGCAAATTTAAACTTCCACATTAGTTACTTATTTAAATTTACTACTAAATAACAGCGGAAGCTAAGTAAACTTAATTTCTTAAATTTCTGAAATTAATTACAAAACACTTAATAGCAATGGATTTAAATAACTGAGAAAATATACTTAAAACAATAATTAACTGAAAATAACAGAAAATATGCACTCAAATCACACAAAACATAAAAAAAATTCCTAAATTTTCTCAGCTATTTAACTAATTTTTCTAATCATTTCCTTAATTTATGGAATTAATTTTCTATTCTAAATGTATTCTGAAAATTAAAACTGTTGAAAAATTGCTAAAAGGCCGAAAATCCTAAAATTCAGCCCAGTGACACGGCCTAGTGGCCTTTTCTCTGATAAAACCCGTGCTCGCGACCCATATCAAAGTCTGCCCGATGCCGAAAACAGTCCAGGGGGAAATGCTGAAAAATCTTAAAAATTGAAATGGCAGCCCACGAGCCCATTTAACCATCCCTCATGGGCTCAGAGCCCATTTTCCCTAGGCAGCAGCCAGCGCGTGCTGAGGACCATCGGATCTCGATCCGACGGCCAATATCGCTCGAAGCCTTAAAAAGCAGCCTCATCTGAGTCGTTCGTTATAGATCTGACGATCGAGCGGCAAGATCAGGAGATATACAATCTTCTCTGCCGCGGAATCCGTCGAACCCCAACGCATTTCCATCTCCGCACTCTCTCTCTTACCCTTAGCGAGTGAGCGGCAGCGATGAGCGAGAGGCCTAGCGACGCGGGACCTCCAGCGCCACCGCACCATCGTCGCCAGCAAGAGACGTCCCACCAAAGTGGTTCTCTGTTGGTGCCGATGGCACAAGCTGGTCGACCGTTGAGGGAAACTGAGGGTTGAATCGCCAGATCTGAGGGAGGGGACAAGGATGTCACGTCGGGGACTTCCAGCACGGCCGCGCCTTCGTCGCCGGTGAGCGACCGAGAGGTTGCTCGCTGTCGGCCGAAGTGACGTTGGTTAGTCGCCATCGAAGGAAACCCGACCGGTAGAGTTAGGGTTTCACCCCGAAACCCCTAGCACAACCTCTTAGGTTTTGAGTGTTTCTGTTTGCAGGTACACCGGCGCCGCCAAGGCCTTCTCCATGGCGTGCACTTCGTGCTGCCAGTGGAGAAGACGTCTAAGGTTAGGGTTTCCTAACCCGAGACTCTGAGGTGGCGGCGGCCTTGAGGTGTGGGACTAGGGTTGGGACTTGGTCCTGAGGCCCTAGTGCTGCGTCTGTGGACAACGGCACCGCCGTTGTCTCTCCGTTGGGAGATCCAACGGTCGGTCGCTGATGAGGGGAGGAGTGAAAGCATCTAGGCCCCCATGAGGTATGGTTTCGGTGATTAATGACAACCATTGGATTTTATTAATGAATTTGTGCATGCAAGGTCTTCCATATCACTCATCACACTCAAATGAAATCTATATGAATATCATCTACTGCTCATTGGATATGAGTGGAGACCCCTAAACAATCATTCTATGAGATCAATCAATGTTTATGAAGATTAGAAGTAAAAGCTCACATGTCAAAATTATTCGACCAAAATTGACAGCACTCAATGCTTGATAATCATCAGAAGAATATTTCCAACCAATGCCTAAGAGGTCAATCGAGCAAATTCCAAAAGAACCACTTAGAACAACTCGAAGCAAACAAAATCAACTCATCGGATCAACCGATGATTCCAGAAAACAACACATCGGTCGAGTTGGTTCAGCAGAAGAAGAAGACCTCAGAACTAAGTACTCACAGGATCATCCGATGATGAAGGGCATGTTACATCGGTCCATCAATACAGTAAGCAATCTCCCTGGACCAAGTGTAACACCGGACCATCCCATGTACAACAATGAACACATCGGTCGATCACTCCAGTAAGCATCAATTCTGAACTAATTCTAGATGAAGTGCCACCAGATCATCCGATGAGAAGGCAAGGGTAACATCGGTCTAACAACGGTCATATCTGACACAGTGACATCAGCTAATTTGGATTTGACTGGTGATAACTTAAGGGGGAGCATCGAATCATCCGGTGTTCGCAGAACAGTGATGTCAACCTACTTTTCCAACGGCTATTTCGTGGAGGCTGGATACTTATACCCCTTCAACCAGTCTATTCGACATGACTTGAAGCCCAGACTTACTCTACACCTTACCAAACATTCAAGGCATTGAGCTACCACTTCCATATCATTTTCACCACTTGTACACCAAGAGATAGGCTAGAACTAATTAGATATAGTGCTTGTGTGCCTCCATTCTTGGTGATTGGAGTCTCTAGTGTAGTGAGAGCTGTAAGGGAGTGTCCCTTGGTGATTGTATGGGAGTGAGCCTTCCTGAGCTTACCAAGACGGTTGTGGAAGCCCAGAGGATCCAATTTGTACAATGCTTGAGCTCCACCTTGCCGAGGTTGGCGAACGGAGAAGTATAGTGAAGATCCCTGGTCTCGGTGACTTGGGAGTGGCTATACCCTTTAGTGGGTGCCACAACGTGGATGTAGGAAGATCTTGACGATCTTGCCGAACCACGGGATAAATCTCCGTGTCTTTGTGTCTCCTTGGGAGTTTGCGATTTCTTCCTCTCCCCTTACACTTATGCATTTCATATACCGCAAAGTTACTATTCACTTGAATGCATAGGTTGTTTACATAGGGAATTGGGCTTTTAGTAATTAAGTTTTATTGCTTTAATTTTTGAAAAGAAGCCCAATTCACCCCCCCTCTTGGGCATTCAATCCTTACAATTGGTATCAGAGCAAGGTTGCTCATTGGATCATTCTAGCTTCGCCGCTAGAGAACTAAAATGGCCAAGAATGGGGGTTCAGTTCCTATCTTCGAAGGCAAGAACTTTGCCTATTGGAAAGCACGCATGCGTGCTTATCTAGAGGCTATTGCTCCCGAAGTATGGGAAGCGACCCATGTGGGGTTTGTTGAGCACAATTATGTTGGTGATTAAATCAAGTGGGATGCTAAAGCTAGAAATGCAATCTATGAATGTATTAGTCAAGATGTATTTGCTAGGATTGCTAGCAAAGAGAAAGCTTGTGAAATTTGGGCTTGCTTGATAGAAATTCATGAGGGTTCTTCTCGTGTCAAAGAACTAAAATATCATATGCTTAAAGCCAAATATGATGAGTTCAAAATGTTACCTCATGAAAATGTCAATGAAATGTTTTCTCGCTTAAATGTGCTTATTGAAGAAATTAATGCTCTTGATATTGCTTCTCTTGGCAAGGACTCATCAACCGCAAGATTCTTATGCTCCTCCCTAAGCCAAAGTACAACATCATCAACTCCATACTTCAAAAAGAATCTCTTGATCACATTGAAGTTTCAGAACTTATTGGAGAGATTCACGCTCATGAGATGAGTGTACTTGGGATGATGGAGCAATCATCTTCAACTACAATTGCTCTAAAGGCTTCAGTCAAAAGAACAAATTTCAACAAAAAGAAAGTGGTTGAGCCTAGCCCTAGTGAAGAAGAGCAAGCATCAAGTGAAGATGACGATGATGAGCTTGCATCAATGATGAGAAAGTTCTCTCGCTTGAACTCCAAGATTGCCAAGAAGTGATACACTTTTGATCCCAAAAAGAAAGAATTTCTACCAAAGAGAGATGACAACAAGACTTGCTATAATTGTGGTGATCAAGGTCATATCTCCTATGATTGTCCAAAACCGAACAAAAGAAGAGAGAACCACAAGAGCAAGCATCGCAAGCTTGAAGATAGTGAGGATGATGAAGAGGACAAGCCCAAACCAAGATCATTTGGGAAGAAGAAACATGACAAGGGCAAGAAGGCTAAACTCTTCCCAAAGAAGAGAAAAGGACCACAAAAGGTGTTCATGAGGCAAATGAATGGATCACCGACGAAGAATCAAGTGATGAAGAGAGTGAAACGGAAGAAGAAAGCTTGGCCGACCTTGCCATTGCCAATAATGATGATTCACCTCTTCATCCACCTCCCATGTGCCTCATGGCTAAAGGTAACACCAAGGTATGTGATGATTCTAGCGATGATGTGCTTTCCCTTGATGATTTAACTTCATTAATAAATGAATACCACACTATCATTAAGAGGGAAAAGAGTAAGGTCAAGGCTCTTGAAGAAACTCGTGCTAAGCTTGAGAGTGCTAACCTCGATTTGCTTGACAAGTATGAAAGCATACTTAAGGAGCATGACATGCTCAAATCCCATGTCAAGCAAATTGAGGAGGATAAGGCTCAAATCAAGTTATATCATCATGAGCTTGACTTAGCCCACCAAGCACTTTTGGGAAAGCACAATGAGTTAATCCAAGAGCATCAAATACTTAACCTTGCTTATGAAGTGCTTGATCAAGAATTGAAAAATATAAAGAAACAAACTCTTAATGATAAGGTATCCATTACTTCTCATGCCACTAATGTCTTGCACAAGTCTTTGCCTTTGAAAGAAAATGCTAGGGAGAAGGACTTGTTGGAAGAAATTGAAAGTCTCTGCACTAGTGTGGCAAGACTATCTAAAGGAGAAGTCAAGCACAAGGAAATCCTCTTTCAACAAGCAAAAGCCTTCAACAAGAGAGGACTTGGATCCTTCTCGGTGCATAATAAAGGAAAGGTGCCCTCACCGGAGCTTAGAACAAGCTTCATCAAGGAAGTTGGTTCCTATTGCCAACATTGTGAGATCACCGATCACCATACAAGGGAGTGTCCTCTTCCTAACCGGCCTTCTCCAAAATTGCCTACTAACTACAAGTCTACTTTTAATGATCATTATTATCTCTTGAGTAAAGTAGATGGCAAGGTGAAGGCAACGTTCATTGGCAAGGACATAAAGGGCATGAAGGGGAAGCTTCCAAGAAACTTTGGGTCCCAAAAACACTTGTATCACACATACAAGGACCTAAGTTGGCTTGGGTGCCAAAAATCAAAAATTGAATTCATGTGTGTAGGTGAACTACAAATCCGGTGGAAAGCATTGGGTACTCGATAGCGGGTGCACTCAACACATGACCGGCAACGATGGTATGTTCACCTCCATAGAGGACCCCGACAATCTTGAACAAGTCACCTTTGGTGATAACTCTAAGGGGAAGGTAATTGGGTTAGGTAAGATTGCTATTTCAAATGATTTATCTATTTCCAATGTATTGTACGTTAAGTCACTTAGTTTTAATTTACTCTCTATTGCACAATTATGTGATCTTGGACTAACGTGCACCTTTAGCAAAAATGATGTTGTTGTGACTAGTGAAACAAACCAAGAACTAATCTTCAAAGGATTTCGGCATGGACATCTCTACCTAGTAGACTTCACCAACAAAGATGCTAGCTTGACCACTTGTCTACTAAGCCGAGTTTAGGTTGGCTATGGCATCGACGCATAGCGCACATTGGAATGAGCAAGCTCAAGAAGTCATTCAAACTTGGGATGGTGACCAGCGTGAAGGATGTCACATTTGAGAAGAACAAGCTTTGTAGCGCTTATCAAGCCGGGAAGCAAGTTGCTTCACACCACCCGATGAAGACAATGGTGTCAACCTCCAAGCCACTTGAGCTACTCTACATGGACCTCTTCGGACCGTCCACATATCAAAGTCTTGGCAGTAACCTCTATTGTCTTGTTATAGTTGATGACTACTCTCGCTATGCTTGGACTTTGTTTCTAGGTGACAAGAGTGAAGCTCCGGAAGTGTTTAAGACCTTCGCCAATTGTGCTCAAAGGGCATTTCAACTTCCCATCATCAAAGTCCAGAGTGACAACGGCACCAAATCCAAGAACTACAACATTGGGGAGTGGTGTGACCGTGAAGGCGTGAATCATGAGTTTTCGGCCACATACACTCCTCAACAAAATGGTGTTGTTGAAAGGAAGAACAAGACTCTCATCACTCTTGCATGAGCAATGCTTGATGACTATGGCACGTCCGAGAAGTTTTGGGCCAAAGCAATCAACACGGCGTGCCATGCCACAAATGGGGTCTACCTACATCGACTACTTCAAAAGACCCCATACGAACTTCTCATTGGGAGAAATCCCAACATCTCCTATTTCCGAGTCTTCGGGTGCAAGTGCTACATCTACCGCAAGAAAAGGCTCGGTAAGTTTGAAAGAAGATGCGATGTTGGTATATTTCTTGGTTATGCATCAAACTCAAAAGCATATGGAGTATTCAACCAAACCTCCGGTTTGGTTGAGGAAAGTTGTGATGTTGAGTTTGATGAAACTAATGGCTCCCAAGAGGAGAGTTTTGGTCATGATAAAATAGATGATGAGCCTCTACGAGAAGCTATGAAGAACATGACCATTGGAGACATCAAGCCTAAAGTTGAGGAGAGCCATGATCAAGGGGGTGCTTCAAGTTCCAACATCAACACATCTATGGCTCCTCAAGTTGACAAAGAAGAGAATGATGATCCATTGCCGACTCAAGATTCACAAGCCACACAACATCAAGAAGAAGAAGAAGTCCATGATCAAGTCCAACCACAAGAAGAGCAACACGCATCAACACCGCCAAGTGCTTCACAACCACTTATGAGGCATGGACGCATCTCCAAGGCGCATCCGATGGACCAAATTATCGGAAGTCCGTCAAGGGGAGTAAGTACACGCTCTCACCATTTCGCTTTGTTTTGTGAGCACTACTCGTTTGTTTCATGTGTAGAACACACTCACATGGAGGAAGCACTCCAAGATCCAAATTGGGTGATGGCCATGCAAGAAGAACTCAACAACTTCATCCGCAATGAAGTTTGGGTGTTGGAGGAGCGACCAAAGGACAAGAACGTCATCGGAACAAAGTGGGTGTACCGCAACAAACAAGATGAGAACGGCGTTGTCGTCCGCAACAAGGCAAGACTTGTGGCCAAGGGGTTCTTGCAAGTTGAAGGACTAGACTTTGGGGAGACATTTGCTCCGGTCGCCCGGCTAGAAGCCATCTGTATACTCCTTGCCTTTGCATCACATCATAACATAAATCTTTATCAAATGGATGTGAAAAGTGCCTTTCTAAATGGTTATATTAAAGAGCTAGTCTATGTTGAACAACCTCCCGGGTTTGAAGATCCGAGGAATACTAATCATGTGTTTAGATTGCACAAGGCGCTCTACGAGCTCAAGCAAGCACCTAGGGCGTGGTACGAACGACTACGGGATTTCTTGATCATGCAAGGATTCAAGATCGGGGGGGGGGGGGGGGGGGGGTGGACACTATACTCTTCACCAAATACATCAACGGAGAATTATTTATTTGTCAAATTTATGTTGATGATATTTGTCGACTGTTGGAGTCGGCAGATCTCCTGACACTGCTAAAGTGTTGAAGGAGTTTGTAGTTCGGTGTGGGCGCGCGGAGACTCAAGAAGGTGAATTGCGGTTTAACACAGGAGACACTAGGATTTACGTGGTTCAGGCCGCCTGAGCGTAATACCCTACTCCACGGGTGTGTTGGTGTTGTATTAGCTTATCACGTATGATCTCTATGTCTATCTTCGTGTGTTTGTCTGTATCGACGGCCTGTCCTTTTATAGTACAAAGACAAGCCATTACAAGCTGGCCCTGGACCGACATGTGGCCCTGGCGGTTACTAATATTGACACACGATTAATTGTTGTTAATGATCCTGTAATGGGCTCCGACAGTGCCGTTACAGGTGTTAAGATCGTCCGTTTAAGTGTCATTAATATGGCATTAGTGACATTTAAACGGGTCTTGAAGTCCTTGGCTCTCCTTTGAAGATCCAGAGCCGTTACAAGGTCTTCCGGAGGTTAGAGGCCGCCAGCTCCGACGTTTAGACACGTGGCAGCTCCAGAGCTTGCTGTGGGAAGCAGGAAGCTCCGGGGCTACCTGACACGTGTCAGGTCCGGAGCTTCTCTCGGTCAAGGGTTAAGTCCGGAGGTGCCATTTCGGTACTTGGTCCGGAGCTTCCCCCTTGTGGGCGATAGCTACGGTTCTGCAGTACACGTGGCGACCTAGGGATTAACCATGTTGGAGAAGCAGGTCCGGTCATGTCTGACAAGTGGGCCTCCGAGGGTCTTCAATTTAAGTAGCCGTCCTTCCCTCGAGATCTTTGTAATCTCAGGGGGTGTACGGTTTTTAGGGTACCGACAGTGGCCCCCTGGATCTACCTCCGAGGAAGGTCACTGGGGTGAAGTCGTTCCATCGGAGGTGGGTCCATCCTTGCGACTCTTGAACTGGGTCTTCAAGGGTCTTCGGAGGTGCCGTTGGCAGGATTTTACAGTTAGATCCCGACGCGTGGCGTACCTCAGGCGGCAGATAAGATCTTTGACGTGCGGATCTTACGCAATTGAAGGTCGCCGGTTCCCGATACGAAAACCGTATCGGTTCCGCGCGCCCTGTCAGGCCGCCGCCTTTGGGTTTCCCGCCTCGTGATGACAACCGTTCGCTTGGGTGAGAACCTCGACTTGATCGTCGGGGTGGTCCCGGGCCCTCTTGTCATCGGCTGGGTTGAACTCTTGAGTAGTATCTTCGACTCCCCTGCAGTTTCCGTCCAAGCGTTGCGAGGGCTTACTTAAGAAGGAAAGCGCGCACCGTCGGGAGTTCTTTACGCCTCCCTTCTGATCTTGCGCTCGAACTCCCGACTCGTACTTTGCTCCTCTTCTCTTGCCTAGCTGTGCTGCGATGGAGTTGGGTCTGCGCGAGAGTCGCCTGAAGACCGACAACGATTTGAAGAAGGTCCAGGCCCTTATGGGGTGGTCCTCGGACTTCTTCACCCGCTCGGTCCATGCCGGCGGAGAGCTCCCCTTTGAGAAGGAGCGCGCTGGCGAGATGGTGTACTTTTCTTCGTACGCCATGGTGGGGCTGATCCCACCGTTTTCTTCTTTCTTCTTGATGCTGCTAGACTTCTATGGTCTGCAGCTATACCACCTTGGCCCTCACTCCATTCTCCTCGTGTCCATCTTTGTCCACTTCTGCGAGATGTGGGTGGGCATCCCCCCCTGCGTCGAGCTCTTCCGAACCTTCTTCACCGTTCACACCACCGGCCGGAGCAATGAGTACCTTGGCTTCTACTACTTCGTGAAGCGCAAGAAGTGCCCATTCAAGTACCTCCGGTCGTTCCCTTCCGGGAAGTGGGATGACTGGAAGAAATATTGGATAGTTGTCAGGGTGGAGGAGCATGAGCGGTTGGAACTGCCAGACAGTCTGCCCGGCATTGACACGTCGATATGGAGTGAAGTTCCGGTGCTGGCGGAAGTTTTCGACCCTGTCCTGGCCAGGATCCGCCGATGTGTGGAGGGAGGATTGACTCCCCAGGCGGTGTTCTGCAACTTCCTGACCAACAGGTGGGCGCCGCTGAAGAGGAGGGAGAAGCTCGCCTGGGCCCTCAACAGCGTGATGGACGAAGACCGGGTTGAGACCGGGTTGAAGTCCAACATGGTGGGGAAGACCTTGGAGTTCCACCTCAAGAAATTCCAGCACGGCATCGACGTCGACGGAGATTACTTGACTCCGCCGCCGGCCTTTCTCCCTCTGAACGTGGAAGTGGAGTTCAGCAGAGAGCTCCGGCGGAAGATGCTTGCGCTTGACGACCTTGGTGTCGTCGAGAGAAGACCAACCACCCGGGTGGCAATCCCTGGGGTGCCCGAAGATGGCTCGGTCCCTGCTCCACAGTCGAGGGTTGAAGTCATCGGCAAGGGAAAGGAGCTGGCGGAGGAGCCGGAGAGTCGGAAGAGGAAGCTACGGCATGCCGACAGAAGGTCCGTCATGCCCGCTGCTTCCACCTTGGCTCCTTCTCCCCAGGGGGGAAGATCTTCTGCTGCCGTGGCGACTGTCCCCGTGGTGGGGTCCTCCCGGAACGAGACTGTTCTTGCAGTGGGATCCTCCCGGAGCGCGTCTGTCTCCGTGGTAGAGCCCTCCGGTGGTGCTAGCTCCGGGTGTACGACTCCGGCCCCCGGGGAGGTTGGAGCCTCCAGGTCCAAGGGTTCCTCCCGATCGAGGAGAGCCTCAACCCGGGAATCTCCCGTGGCTGCGGCGAGTTCTGGGGGGCCTCCTGGAGCTCCTACGCCGACTATGGCCAGCCCGGAACGTCCGGGAAAAAGGTTCCGCGCAAGCTGGTGCGGGAGCCTTCCAAGGTAATTTCTGATGTTTACCCTGGTTAACTTTTTAGTTTTAGCGATTGTTTGTTAATTCTCTTTATCCATCCTCTGCAGCGTCCCTAAGAAGGGGAGTGAAGCTCCACCCTCGGCCACGATTTCTGAGGCCGTGGGAGCTTCTGCTCCTGTCCCAGTTCCGCCCCAGGTGGTGGCTGAGGCTGCGACAGCTCCGGCGCCGGCTGTCGTGGTCATGAACCTCGACTCGTCCCCAGAACTTCTCGTGGTAGCTCTGGACCACGGGAGTGAAGACACGCCAGCGGCACTTGTCTCGGAGGTTGAAGCTCCGGGTCCTGGTGCTGCAGTAGTGGAAGCTCCGGCTGTAGAGCCGGAAGAAGTAGTAGTCCCGGCCTTGGAGCCGGAATTCGTTGAAGCCCCGGTGATTGAACCGGAGGTGACTGGAGCTCCGGCATGCGAGCCGGAAGTTGAGGTAGTTCCGGCAGTGGAGCCGGTTACCTCCGAAGCACCGGTCGCTGAGCCGGTTGTTGTTGGAGCGCCGGTCACAGAGCCGGCGGTTGGAGAGGCGAGGAAGCTCGAGCTTCACTCGGAAGAGGTGTCCCGGTCGGAGCCGGTAGTAGCTCCTACTCCGGAGGCGGCAACGTCGATGGTACCTGTGGCCGAGCCAGAGTGCCTAAGCGAAGTCGCCGGCCCCCTGCCTGAGGGGGCGAATGAAGACTTGGCGGTGGGGCCTTCTTCGATGGCGACTGAGGCCATCCCGGAGGACGGCCCTAGCGCCTTGGAGGCTCAGGGTTCCGCTCTTGTAGAGTGGGACCCAATTTTTGTATGTGAAGACCCGCTGGAACCAGCGGAGGAGACCCCAGCAGGTCCGGAGCCCATCCCGCTGTCGATGTCTATCGACAACGCCTGCTCCAGTCTACGTCAGGTCCAACTGGCCTTCTTCCACGACAGCAAGGCTCTTGAAGAGGAGCGCCAAACCCTTAGGTGGTGGCGTAATCGGCTCCACTTCGAGACTAAGCTGGCGCAGTCGAGGCTAGCGGATGACAAGGAGTGGATCCAGCGGGAGAAGATCCGCCTGGAGTATTGGGAGAAGCTGCTGGACGAGAGGGAGAGCATGACCCATGCCCTCGACGCTCATTCCCGGGAGTTCCACGATCAGGCCAAGGCTGCCAACGACGCGGCCAATGATCGGTTCGAGCAGCTTGAGGCCATCAACGCAGCGCTCATCAAGCGCCGAGAGGCACTTGAAGGGAGGGAGAGACGGCTCGAAGACGAAGAGCAAAAACTCCTGGAGCTGCGGGATGACATCCTGAGAAGGGAAGAGGAGCTCGCCGAGAAAACAGCTCTGGCTGACAAAGGTCTCGAGGAGCGCACTAAGAAGTTGGAAGAGCGCTGCCTCGAGGAAGAGGAGAAGACCTCGGTGCGAGGGCAGGAACTCTACGAATACGAGTGTGCCCTTGTTGCCCGGGAAAAGAAAGTGGAGGCTAGGGAGAAGGACCTTGTCGATCGTCGAAACAAGATCCACCTCCGGGAGGAGGAGCTCGGAAGACTTGAGAGGCGGGTTGCTGCAAAAATTCAGCAAAACGCCAAAGAAGTTGAGCGCCTCGCCCGTGAGAATTCCGAACTGACGGCGGCCAAGAGATCCTTGGAAGAGGTGAAGAGCCTGAGGACGGCGGACTCCCTGCAGATTTGGGAGTTCCTGGGCAAGGCCAACGATGCGCTGACGCCGATGGGTTTCAGCCCCGTGCGCCCGGATGATCCGGAGCCAGAGCCGGACCTTGCGCTGCAAGCGTTGAGCGCAGCAGGCAGCAAGCTCTCCAAGGTGGGCGACGTCATCGTGGACCAACTGGAGGTCGAGGGGCAATCCCTGGCGAGGAACGTCACATAATATGTGCTGACGTGCTACACCAGCCGGAACCCTCAATTTCCTCTGGACCCGGTGATTGAAGGCCCCGTCGAAGGAGAAGGCGAAGCTACCCGAGCCAGCGTATCGGAGGTCGCCCAGAAGGTTCTTCCATAGGGTCTAGGACCATCTCTTTAGCTCTCGCTTGTATTTTCTCTTCTTCAATTTTGTAATCCCTTGTCTCCAGATGTAATCTCCTGTCTCCAGATGAATGAAATCCCCAAATTTTTGCGAATTTCATTTTTTGTCTTCAACATCTTTATCTTCTCTTGGCCCCCTGGTAGATGTACACAATTTGATTGTGAACATGTACCAAAAGGATACTAAGTTTTGTTGAAGACGAATTTGCTTCGAACTTGTAGAATTTAGGTCCAAAGTCTTTGATAGTGAAGGTCCCCTGAAGTTGTCGGAGCTTAGAAGCTCCGGTACTGTCCATCGCTGGAGCTTAGTAGCTCCGGCAATAGCCTCTATCAACACGTAGAGCGTCGATATTTAGTACTCCAAGGTGTCGTAGCTTAGTAGCTCCGGCAATGACCTTTGCTAACACTTGGCAACAGACTCCTTCTCACCATCTTTTACTCAGTGCCGACGGTTGACCCCCTTGTGGGGGTCGGAGCTTGGTTAGCTCCGGCTTTTCTCCATCAATGTAGAGTTTATTTTTCCTGCACACTTAAGCCAAGAAAAACAGTAAAATTTGTTCCTTGTCTATAATTTCGTCGCGGCTTATGATTCTCAAGAAAATTTTAAGTTGAACGCGATTTTAAATATAACTGGATGCGTTGTCTTTTCTCTTAGATCCAATTGTCCATGGACCCGCCTTACTTTGGCCTGTCGGGGTGTAGGTAGAGTGGCGTACTTAGGGTGCTTGACCAGGCTAAGTCGATAGCGCACTCCGGCCCTAGATTGGCTTGGCGGCTTTCAGGCGAGTTGGCCATAAACGATATTTAAATCCAAGAGATCTGACAATTCAACTCGAGTCGTATATAAACCGGTCAAACTAAAATTTCTTAAGAATTGCACGTTTCTGTTATAGACAAGAAATAGAAAAATAAAAATGTCGAGTCTGCACAAAATGAATGCACGTGGAGTCTATTTTATATGAAGATGTCTTTCATTATAGGTCCGGGGTACAGGGGAAACAAATACACTCTTAGGGTACGGGACCAGGCTAAGTGTGCTTGGTTTCTCGTTTGACCCAGGGTAGTTAGCCACGCTTTTAGTCCGGAGACTGTGACAAGTGTTGCTTGAGCTTTGCAGACCTTTCAAAAAAGGTCCGGCTGCTCTCCCGGAGGAACTACCCGACTCTGTACAATGACTCTATAACATACATCTCAAGTTACTCAAGACTCACCTCCGTGTAATTAAGTGTAGAACTTACGGAGGTGCTCGATGTTCAAAGGATTTGGGAGAGGTGTCCCATCCTCAGTAGCCAAGCGAACGCTTCCGGGACGGGATACTTTGATCACTCGGAAGGGCCCCTCCCAGCCGGGGGAAAGTTTGTTTAGCCCTTCTCTGGATAGTATTCTCCGTAGCACCAGATCGCCTTCCTCAAGTTGTCGGTTGTGTACATGCCGCTGGTGATAACGCCGTAGAGCTTGGCGATATCGGGCATTCCGAACAGCTGCTTGGCACCTTCCCTCCTCGAGGAGGTCTAGGTCTTCACGCCGGAGCTGGTCCTGCGCGGCTTCGTCGAAGGTCCGGACCCGGAGCGAACCCAAGGTGATTTCCGGAGGAAGGATTGCTTCAGCTCCGTACACCAGAAAGAAGGGTGTTTCTCCGGTTGACCGATTTGGAGAAGTCCTGTTGGCCCATAGAGTGGGCGGAAGCTCTTCGATCCAATTGGCTCCGTGCTTTTTCAAACGCTCATAGGTGCGCGTTTTGAGCCCTTTAAGGATTTCTTCATTTGCTCTCTCAGCTTGGCCATTGCTGGCGGGATGAGCTACGGAAGCGTAGCAAACCTGTATGCCGAGGTCTTCGCAATACCCTTGGAATGCGTAGCTTGTGAATTGAGTCCCATTATCAGTGATGATCTTGTTTGGGACTCCGAATCTGCTTACAATGGATTGCAGAAAGTTGATAGCAGATTGCTTGTTGATCGTCACAACTGGAGTTGCTTCCGGCCACTTGGTGAACTTGTCGATGGCGACGTACAGGAACTTGTAACCTCCGACGGCTCTTGGGAAGGGTCCCAAGATGTCCATCCCCCACACAGCGAAGGACCATGTAGGAGGTATCATTTGTAAGGGCTGAGCAGGTGTATGAATTTGCTTTGCATGAAATTGGCATGCTTTGCATTTCTTCACCAGCTCAGTGGCATCCTGGAGTGTTGTAGGCCAGTAGAAGCCATGCCGAAAGGATTTTCCGACCAGCGTGCGGGAAGATGCGTGGTTCCCACACTCGCCTCCATGGATTTCTGCGAGAAGCTCGCAGCCTTCTTCCCTTGTGATGCACCGCATTAGGATGCCGTTGGCACCGCGCCGATAGAGATCCCCTTCTACCAGTGTGTATCTTTTAGCCAATCTGACTACCCGGTCAGCGGATACATCATCGTCGGGAAGGATGTTGTCTTTCAAATAGTTCCGGATCTCCGAGATCCATGCATCGGAACTGACTTGAGCATTTGAGTCTTGCGTGCTGGGTTGCTCGGAGCTTCCGGCAGCACCTACGACCCTTGATGGCTGCCATGGTAACAGGGCCATCGGGACCGTCAGCTTCGGGATGCTGATCTCGCCCCCTTCGTTTAGTTCGGCAGGCTGAACTGTGGGTTTTGACAACCTCCGGACAAAGATTCTGTCAGGAGCCGGAGCTCCGGTTGACGCTTTGGTCGAGAGTTCGTCAACTTCAGCGTTGTGGGTACGCTGAACATGGTGGAGGTTTAGGACTTCAAAGTCCTTCTGAAGCCTCTGGACTTCAAGGAGGTAAGCAGCTAGCTGGAGATTATTGCAGGAGCATTCACCCTTCACCTGCTTAATGATGAGCTGTGAATCTCCTTTGACCAGCAGTTGCTTGACACCGTACGACAGTGCCACCTTTAGCCCGTAGATGAGTGCTTCATACTCCGCCATGTTGTTGGTTGCCTTGAAGTCAAGGTGTACCATGTATTTTATTTTCTCCCCAGTCGGTGCAAGGAGAAGGATTCCATCTCCGGCCCCCTGCTTCTGCATGGAGCCATCGAAGTAAAGGGTCCAGTGAGGCCCGGTGAAGGTTGGAACTTGATGTTCCGTCTTCTGCTCGCTGGGGCCCCCAGGGTTTGATGGAGAGGGAGTCCATTCCGCCACGAAATCTGCCAATGCTTGACTCTTGATTGCTTGTCTCGAAATGAATTCGAGATCGAATTCAGCCAATTCCGCTGCCCACTTTGCAATGTTCCCAGTTGGATTGGGATTATGCAAGATTGCTCGAAGTGGATAGGAGGTCACCACCGAGACTTTGTGAGCTTGGAAGTAGTGTCGGAGCTTCCTGGAGGCAATAAGAACTGCATAAAGCAGCTTATGTACCTCTAGGTATCGAGTCTTGGCTTCATGTAATACTTCACTGATGAAGTATACTGGGCGTTGAATGGTCCGGACCCTCCCGGGGGGGTCCGGAGCTTCCTCTCTATTGATCCGGACCCTGTCGGAGGAGTCCAGATTCTCTTCGGGGACCTCCGGGTTCTGGCTGGAGGAACCCGGAGCTTCTTCAGAAATGACTTGGACCCTCTCGGAGGGGTCTGAGTCTTCTGAAGTGACTTCTTGTGGATTTGAGTCTGGGAGCTGGGACCCAAACTCACTTTCAGGGACCTCCGGACCCTCCTGAAGGGGTCTGGATTCCTGAGTATGGGGTAGTTCTGGTCTCTCCGCAACCAGAACCATACTGACAACTTCGTCAGTAGCTGAAATGGAAAGCAACAAAGGCTCACCAGGGTTTGGAGCTATCAGAATTGGTAGGGTGGTGAGGAACTGTTTCAGCTCCTGGAATGCCTTATCTGCTTATTCGGACCATTGGAATGGTCCGGACTTCCTCAACAACTTGAAGAAGGGGAGTGCCCGTTCCGCCAGTCTTGATATGAACCGGCTGAGGGTTGCTAGACACCCAGTTAACTTTTGGACGTCTTTGATGCGGGTTGGTGGCCGCATGTCTTCAATGGCTTTTATCTTCGCCGGATTAGCTTCTATGCCCCGGTGACTTACCAGGAAACCCAGAAGTTTTCCGGAGCTAACTCCGAAGACACACTTGTCTGGGTTTAGCTTAGTGCGGGTGGCCCGCAGCTTGTCGAAGACAGCCTGCAAGGTGTCCAAGAGGGACTCCTTGTTCTTGACCTTGACCACGATGTCATCGACGTACACTTCCACTGTGTCTCTGATGAGTTCTTCAAAAGTTTTGTACATAGCTCGTACAAAAGTTGAAGCTGCATTCTTGAGACCAAATGGCATGGCTGTGTAACAATACAATCCATCTACTGTGATGAATGAAGTATGCTCTTCATCCTCCCTAGACATCCTGATTTGATGATACCCAGAATATGCGTCTAGGAAACACAGTAATTCACACCCGGAGGTAGAATCCACTATCTGATCTATTCTAGGTAGTGGGAATGGATCTTTTGGACATGCCTTATTCAATGTGGTGTAGTCGATGCACATCCGAAGCTTCCCGTCGGCCTTGGGCACAACGACTGGGTTCGCCAGCCATTTTGGATGGAAGACTTCTCGGATGAATCTGGCTTCGAGCAACTTCTTCACTTCTTGTCGGATGAAGTTCTGCCGCTCTACGGATTGCTTCCGAGGCTTCTGATGCACAGGCCGAGCATCGGGGTAAATCTTCAGATTGTGCTCAATCACTTCCCTGGGGATCCCAGGCATTTGTGACGGTTGTCAGGCAAACACGTCAACATTAGCCCGGAGGAAAGTGATGAGCGCGAGTTCCTATTTGTCGTTCAACCCTCCCGATATACGGGTGGTTTGAGCGGCATCGGAACCAATTTGGACGACCTTGACGGGAATGTCGGTGTCGCCGCTTGGCTGCACACGGGGTGCAGAGGTTGAGCCCCATTGACGAATGCTCGGGGGTTTCGGAGCTTGCTCCTGTCTGGAGTCCTCCTCTTGCGTCGTGGTTAATGCATGGAGCTCCTCCAGAGCAGTTACTCCGGTGGTGCGATCTCTGCGGATCCGGAGAACGCCTACTGGTGTTGGCATCTTCAACACCAGGTATCCATAATGAGCAGCTGCCATAAATTTGTATAGGGCAGGTCTACCCAAGATGGCGTTGAATGGTAAGTTGATCTGAGCGACGTCGAAGACCAACTTCTCGGTGCGATACTTCTCCCGTGTCCCGAAGGTAACGGGGAGAGTTATAGCTCCGAGTGGAGTAATGGCCCCCGGACCTACTCCGGAGAAAGGTCGAGAGGGCTGGAGATCCGAAGGCCGGAGATGAAGCTTGGTAAAAGCTTCAAAGCTTATGAGGTTCAGCCCCGAACCTCCGTCCACCATAACATGATGGAGCTGGATGTTATTGATGGTGGGAGATACCATCAGAGGTAACTGTCCAGCTCCGACCATGCTTCGTGGACAGTCCGAAGCATCAAAAGTGATGGATGTGTCCATCCACTTTCGATGTGGCTCCGGTTTAGCTGTAGGAGCTACAGCGACCATATCCCGCCGCATAGTCTTGATGACGCGACGGGAGGTGATGTCCCATGATCCACCAAAAATGGTGTTCATGGTTTTCCGACGCTCGTTGTCAGAGACGTCAGAGTCGTTGTCGACGGAGGTGTAGACGGCCTTCAGGACCTTTTTGGGATCCTGAAACCCTAACTCCTCTTCAGCCGGAGCTTCGTCGACCTTCTGTTTTCCTTCCCTCTATCGGAAAGGAGACCCTTCCCGGCGCTTGCTGTAGCGCTCGGCAAGGTTTTGGACCTCTCGGCAGTTTTCCAAACCGTGGCTGCCCGTTTTGTGAATGGGACACCACACTTTGGGTTTGCCACCGTCTTCGGAAGACGATCGAGGTCGCTTCTCGGGGCGTGGCCCCCGGCCACCAGGAGTTGCAGCAGCTGCAACGTTGGATGTAGCGGCTGACAGCTTCTTCTTGCCGTGGGTCTTCTTTTTCTTCTTGCCACCCTCGGAGGTAGCGGCTTCTTCTTTGGAGGATTTCTTGTGATCCTCCGAGGCTGGTTTGGAGTGCATTTCACGATCCTCTGCAGCTCTGGCACATTTGTCTGCCAGGCTGAAGAGTTCCGTGACGCTGGTGATCTCTTTGATCGCCAGTTTCTCCAACATCTTCTTGTCCCGTACGCCTTGTCTGAATGCCACAATGACAGAAGCGCTTGAGATAGAAGGGATTGTGTTGCGTACCTGAGAGAACCTCTGGATGAAGGACCGCAAAGATTCTCCCCCTTTTTGCACGACCGCAAAAAGATCCAGTTCAGTGCCTGGTCGGGTGTATGAACTCCCGAAGTTGGCAGTGAACTGACGGCACAACTCTTCCCAACTGTTGATAGAGTTGGGTGGAAGGCTCATAAACCAGGACCTGGCGGTCCCGGTTAAGGCCACTGGAAAGTAATTGGCCATTATAGCCTCGTTTCCTCCAGCTGCCAAGATTGCAGTGGAGTATATCTGAAGGAATTCAGCGGGGTTGACAGTCCTGTCGAATTTTTCCGGCAGGTGTGACCGGAACTTCTGTGGCCATCTAACCATGCGCAGGTGCATGGCTAGGGCTGAACAACCTCCTCCTACTCCTTCCATAGTAGAAAGATCCTGAGCTTCCCGTCTTTCACGAGCACGCTCGATATGGACACGGCCATCCTGTTGGCGGTATCGGCGATCCAGCTCCGCCCGGAGGTCATGAGTCGAAAGCCTGGATACCGTATGGGTACGTCGTGCCCCAGAGGGCAACGATGTCACCTGTTGTGACGCAGACCGTCTCCTGTTGTTGGAGACGTGCGGACCAAGTCTCCCAGACAAAGTCCGTCGCTGCGACGGGGCTCGTCCCGAAGGAGGAGGACCCTGGTTGTTGAGGCGTTCGGCCGCTGCTGCGACCAAATGCTCCACATCGGCCCTCCATTGCTCCATTGCATCTCGAGATGCGTCCGGAGGTGGTGGTCGTTGGAGAAGAGCACGCGCTGCATGGAGCGCGTGTTCTGGGTTGTCATGACTTGCCGACGCAGTCAGTGACGCCGGCGCACCATCACGTTGTCCAACACGATTTGCCGGAGAAGATGGTGGTGGTGGGAGAGTGGCTCCTGCTGGTGGCTGCCTGTTGGAGGGATTGCCCTCAACAGCTTGAGCAGCAGGTTGGCCATTGGATGATCCAGTCGCGGAGTTTACCATTCTCAAAAATCTGAGGCCCTCCCCTACCTGGCGCGCCAACTGTCGACTGTTGGAGTCGGCAGATCTCCTGACACTGCTAAAGTGTTGAAGGAGTTTGTAGTTCGGTGTGGGTGCGCGGACACTCAAGAAGGTGAATTGCGGTTTAACACAGGAGACACTAGGATTTACGTGGTTCGGACCGCCTGAGCGTAATACCCTACTCCACGGGTGGGTGTTGTATTAGCTTATCACGTATGATCTCTATGTCTGTCTTCGTGTGTTTGTCTGTATCGACGGCCTGTCCTTTTATAGTACAAAGACAGGACGTTACAAGCTGGCCCTGGCCCGACATGTGGCCCTGGCGGTTACTAATATTGACACACGATTAATTGTTGTTAATGATCCTGTAATGGGCTCCGACAGTGCCGTTACAGGTGTTAAGATCGTCCGTTTAAGTGTCATTAATATGGAATTAGTGACATTTAAATGGGTCTTGAAGTCCTTGGCTCTCCTTTGAAGATCCGGAGCCATTACAAGGTCTTCCGGAGGTTAGAGGCCGCCAGCTCCGACGTTTAGACACGTGGCAGCTCCGGAGCTTGCTGTGGGAAGCAGGAAGCTCCGGGGCTACCTGACACGTGTCAGGTCCGGAGCTTCTCTCGGTCAGGGGTTAAGTTCGGAGGTGCCATTTCGGTACTTGGTCCGGAGCTTCCCCCTTGTGGGCGATAGCTACGGTTCTGCAGTACACGTGGCGACCTAGGGATTAACCATGTTGGAGAAGCAGGTCCGGTCATGTCTGACAAGTGGGCCTCCGAGGGTCTTCAATTTAAGTAGCCGTCCTTCCCTCGAGATCTTTGTAATCTCAGGGGGTGTACGGTTTTTAGGGTACCGACAATATTATTTTTTGTTCAACTAACGAAGCTCTTAGCCATGAGTTTGGCAAAATGATGTCTAGGGAATTCGAGATGTCAATGATTGGAGAGCTCAACTTCTTCCTTGGATTTCAAATCAAGCAACTTTAATAGGGGACCTTCGTCTTCAATAGAAGTATACCAAGGACCTCTTGAAGAAATTTGAGATGGGAGATTGTAGCTCAAGATGCACTCCAATGGCAACAAATTGTCATCTCGACGCGGATAAGGACGGTAAACCTACTGATCAATCTAACTACCGTTCTATGATTGGTTCATTGCTTTATCTTACCGCATCTAGGCCCGATATCATGTTTAGTGTATGCTTGTGTGCTCACTTTCAAGTGGCACCTAAAGAATCGCATCGGAAGGCGGTCTTTAGGATACTTCGGTATCTTAAGCATACCCCTAGTGTGGGCTTGTGGTACCCTAAAGGTGCAAAATTTCATCTCTTGGGTTACTCAGATTCGGACTTTGCCGGATGCCGTGTGGATCGCAAGAGTACCTCCGGTGGGTGCCACTTGCTTGGGCGTTCCCTAGTATCTTGGTCTAGCAAGAAGCAAAATTCCGTCGCCTTGTCCACGGCGGAAGCAGAATATATTGCGGTCGGTGCATGTTGTGACCAAATTCTTTATATGAAGCAAACCCTTTTGGACTTTGGTATTAAACTTGGTTGTGTGCCTCTCCTTTGTGAAAATGAAAGTGCGGTTAAGATAGCTAAAAACCCCGTTCAACACTCCCGCACTAAGCACATTGATATTCACCATCATTTCTTGAGGGACCATGAAGCTAAGGGAGACATCTCATTGCGAGGTGTTAGGTACGAAGAACAATTGGCGGATATCTTCACTAAAACACTTGATGAGAAAACTTTTTCTAGACTAAGAAGTGAATTAAATGTGCTAGATGCATCGAAAGTCATGTAAGTTGCCATGATCATGTAAGAATGCATCTCATATAGGTCTTGTCTAACTTTCAAAGGATAGGGGTGATCAAGGGTTAGCTTGGGATGGAGGTTCTTTTGGGTTTCCCCAAGGCTTGGAGAGTGGCTCTCCCTGAAGAAGCCTTTGAAAGGTTCAAATTTGGCAAGATAAATTTACTTTATATCTTGCATGATGCCTGCCATATAGACTTGAACTCATATTTAAATTTTTTGCATTATAAATTGTTTGACATTGCATATGGTAAATTGTCACAAAGGGGAACCCACTTCATGAGAAAGAGACTTGTTTGAAATGCAATATCTCAACTCATATGATGTGGAAAGAACAAAATGTTAGGTGCGTTAATGCCTAAAGGAACATGCTTTAAAGAGATAGAAGTCTTCATCCTCTAGCTCACAAAGCATGGGCCTTACATTTTATATGGATTTATTCCTTATTTTCTTTGGT
This sequence comes from Tuctoria greenei, assembly GCA_036927565.1. Taxonomy (NCBI): domain Eukaryota; kingdom Viridiplantae; phylum Streptophyta; class Magnoliopsida; order Poales; family Poaceae; genus Tuctoria; species Tuctoria greenei. Next base: position 20,272,426 of record JAYESD010000002.1, read on the forward strand.
GTTCTATTTGCTTTAGGGCTTAGCCAAGTTATTGGCAATTCGTATTTTTGAGGGGTAAGGGGTTGCCCAAAAAGTCCTAAGACATGTGTTTCTTCGTGTTTGTTTGCTTGAGTCAAAGGACATATATGGGATGTTGCTATTTTGTAGTCATCGGATTATTCGATGCATAGGCCAGAAGCTCATCAGATCAGTTTGTGTTCAAATGCCAAGGGTCAACTCAGTCAGAAAGTCAAATCAACCGACGAGTTCATTCTGATAAACATCGGTGCATCCGATGTTCACAATTCTGGAATTGTGCCACATTCAACCGATGTTTATCCTTTCATCGTCGGATCATCCGATGTCGATGGCACTTTTGGAATACCCTTATTGTACCATTCGACCGATGCTCCTATCATCTCGTCGGTTTATCCGGTGTTAAAATTTGAGCTAGGGTTTGGGCCCCACCTATTTAGCGCGCCGCTTCAGTTTCTCTCTCTCTCCCCGAATCTCTCACTGCCACTGACGCCCTCACCTCCACCGCCGCCGCTCCCTCGCCCTCTCACCGCGCTTCGGCCGCCGCTGCCCTCCGAGCCGCCGCCGCTACCGCCTCCGGCCACCGCCGCCGCTCACCCTGCGCGCAACGCGGCACCACTCCACGCAGCGCCGCCGTCGCCTCCCACGCACCACCGTCGCCGCCCCAAGCACAGCCGCCGTTCCAGGCACCACACTCTGCGCCGTCGTGGTGCTTCCCCCTTTTCAGTCGTCGTCGCTTCACCGCTAGGGTTTCCGGCTGCAACGACCTTTGCGTCGTTGTCCCCGAGCTTGTTTGTCCCGCGTGCTCATCCTCGTCGTTGTCATGGGCCGTGACAAGAAGGGAAAGGGCAAGGCTATCGAGGAGTCGGTCACCAAAAAGCAGAAGTTGTCGAAGGAGGCAAAGAAAGCCCTAATGGCTGCTCGCGCCGCTGAGGAGCGAGAGCGTGGCCGAGGAGGATCGTTGAGGATCCACGAGGCTCGTCAGAGGCAACCTCCCGTTCCAGAGGAGTTCGAGGAAGAAGAGGAGCCCGAAGTGCCGCTTGTTCGCCGGCGCTCAGCCAGGACCCGCGGGGGTCATCCAGCTGCAGTACCGAGACCAAGACCGTCAGCTGCGGACCTTCGAGAGGACAAGGCGGCCCAGAGAGCCGTATATGAGATGGACACCAACATCTGTGTTGGTGAGGGTGTCCGACTGACAGACTACAGGAAGATGAAGGCCAAACAGCTCAAGAAGCTCAGGTGGAGCATTTTACTTGAGGAGTGGTTCCCACATCCGAGAGAGTCACTCGTGGACAACCGCTTTTGGACCTTGACACAGGCGTCACTGTACGAGACATACAGACGTTGGGGCCATAAGCTCTTCCAGCATAATTTCCTGGATTGGGATCAGCTTGCACTGGCAGTCGAGACGGAGATACGCCCTTACTTTGAGAGGTATAGAGGGCTGGTGGAGATGATGTCTTACGAGAGGAGTGCCTACGTGAAGGATTGGGTCTGAGTCTTCTATGCCACACTCTACGTCTCTGAGGGCCGCATATCCATAGACTTCATGTTCATGGGCCAGCATGATCACTTGACCAGGCAGACTTTGGGGAAGCTGCTAGGAGTGGATCTCCATGACACTTGCCTGCACGAGAGGGTGTATGGACAGGCTGACCCACCGAGGAGGCTGCTCACTGGAGGAGTGGCACCACCACTTGAGGAGATACGCTCACTGTTTGGTCAGCCTTTCTCTCCAGACCAGCCGAGGGTACCGACACTACTCACTCCAGCTGCGCGCACTATGCACCTTGCCTTGCGCCGCACACTTCTGCCAAGGTCCGGATACCTTGAGGGGTTCACCAGCCTGCAGCAGACTCTCCTGTTCTACATCATGAACGGGATGGAGTTCGACATTGTGGACATCCTCATATGTGAGATGGATGACGTAATCGCTGATGGAGTTGGGATGATGAGGCAGCTCGTATTTGGTCTCTGGATCAGTTAGTTGCTCTACATGGTAGCTCCAGAGGGGTCCGTCGTGCGTGACAGTCTCACCGACGAGAGCGTCACACGGTTCAGCCACTACCGTGCTCCTGCTCCTAGAGACTGCCGCCTTGGCCGTCCAGTTGAGCGTCGGGTGCGTGCCCGTCTCTCAGAGGAAGACTGGTCAGACCTGGAGAAGGAAGACGAGAGACTAGCATAGGTAGAGGCTCAGGGTGAGGACCTTCAGCATATTTGGTCTGAGAGTGACACCAGCGACAGTGTCGAGGAGTACTTCCCGCCTCCTCCCTCACCCAGGCAGCACGACGCGGAGGCTGGAGGCTCGACTATGCCACCTCCTACTCCACCTCCTGTGTTAGAGGCACAGGTCTCTCAGCCATCTGAGCTTATCTCCCTACTCCAGCAGATGGTTGAGCAGCAGCGCCTGGACCGGCTTGGAGCTGAGCAGGCCCGAGCTGAGCAGGATGCGTGTCTCTTGGAGCTCCAACAGCATCAGCAGGAGATGCAGCGATAGATCGCCCGCGAGAGGCGAGAGGATACCGACAGGCTGACTGGGCTGATTGATCAGATGCACCAGTGCTCTCTAGACCAGCAGCAGCAGACGCAGCAGGCGATGATGGGCATCTTGGGGTTAATCACCAACCTCTACACGCAGATCGGGATTGCCTTGCCGTCGTAGCTTCCAGGCCTTGCTCCAGGTCCTCCTGTTCTGGCTCCAGCTTCAGCGCCAGTGCCGACCACGCCGATCCCGACGATCAGCATGTCCCCACTTCTTGCTCCAGGTGCTCCTATCCACTCTCCTCTGCCGGCTACGACGCTTTTCCAGCAGACGCCGACGTCCGTTGCCAGTGCCCCGTTACCAGCAGTTCAGTCTCAGCAGGCACCAACAACGGCTCCTAAGCTCCCGTCACCGCTACTCCAGCTTCGGCAGCACCAGGCAGCAGCTCTGACGACAGCACCCCCGACGGTGACCAGTTCGTCATCGCTCCGAGCGCTCAGAATCCTTAGGCACTCGACTTCCTTTTTGGTGTCTTGATGCCAAAGGGGGAGAAGAGTCAGTAGGAGTCTAGCTTAGCCTCAGGGGGAGTCCTAGCTGTAGGGGGAGTCTATCTTTTTGGAGTTCTTTTGTAATTTGATGATTTGCTACTTCTTTGCTATTCATTATGTATTCTTGTGACTCTTAACTCTCTAATATGTTATTGATCGTTAAGCTTTCAAATTATTAATCTCTTTTGAGTCTTCAAGTTTAATGTGCCATATCTTGTACTCATTGCATATCTTCTTGAGTATCGTATTGTCAAATTCATTACTATTATGTTTCACTTGTTGTGTTGTCATCAATCACCAAAAAGGGGGAGATTGAAAGCATCTAGGCCCCCATGAGGTATGGTTTCGGTGATTAATGACAACCATTGGATTTTACTAATGAATTTGTGGATGCGAGGTCTCCCATGTCACTCATCACACTCAAATGAAATCTATATGAATATCATCTATTGCTCATTGGTATAATTGGAGACCCCTAAACAATCATCCTATGAGATCAATCAATGTTTATGAAGATTAGAAGTAAAAGCTCACATGTCAAAATTATTCAACCAAAATTGACAGCACTCAATGTTTGATAATCATCAGAAGAATATTTCCAACCAATGCCTAAGAGGTCAATCGAGAAAATTATAACGAATCACTTAGAACAACTCGAAGCAAACAAAACAACTCACCGGATCAACCGATGATTCCAGAAAACAACACATCGGTCGAGTTAGTTCAGCAGAAGAAGAAGACCTCAGAACTAAGTACTCACCGGATCATCCGATGATGAAGGGCATGTTACATCGGTTCATCAATACAGTAAGCAATCTCCCTAGACCAAGTGTAACACCGGACCATCCGATGTACAACAATGAACACATCGGTCGATCACTCCAGTAAGCATCAATTCTGAATTAATTCTAGATGAAGTGCCACCGGATCATCCGATGAGAAGGCAAGTGTAACATCGGTCTAACAACGGTCATATCTGACACAGTGACATAAGCTAATTTGGATTTGACTGGTGATAACTGAAGGGGGATCATTGGATCATCCGATGTTCGCAGAACAGTGATGTCAACCTACTTTTCCAACGGCTATTTCGTGGAGGCTGGCTATTTATACCCCTTCAACTAGTCTATTCAACATGACTTGAAGCCCAGACTTACTCTACACCTTACCAAGCATTCAAGACATTGAGCTACCACTTCCATATCATTTTCACCACTTGTACACCAAGAGATAGGCTAAAACTAACTAGAGATAGTGCTTGTGTGCCTCCATTCTTGGTGATTGGAGTCTCTAGTGTAGTGAGAGCTGTAAGGGAGTGTCCCTTGGTGATTGTATTGGAGTGAGCCTTCCGGAACTTACCAAGACTGTTGTGGAAGCCCGGAGGATCCAATTTGTACAAGGCTTGAGCTCCACCTTGCCGAGGTTGGCGAACGGAGAAGTATAGTGAAGATCCCTGGTCTTGGTGACTTGGGAGTGGCTATACCCTTAGGTGGGTGCCACAACGTGGATGTAGGAAGATCTTGACGATCTTACCGAACCACGGGATAAATCTATGTGTCTTCGTGTCTCCTCGGGAGTTTGCGATTTCTTCCACTCCCCTTACACTTATGCATTTCATATACTGCAAAGTTAATATTCACTTGAATGCATAGGTTGTTTGCATAGAGAATTGGGCTTTTAGTAATTAAGTTTTATTGCTTTAATTTTTGAAAAGAAGCCCAATTCACCCCCCCTCTTGGGCATTCGATCCTTACAAGGAGGCTGCTAGGGTTAGGGTTTCCCCTAACCCCGCACTGAGGAGGACAAGGTGGTTAAAGCCACTTCATCCAGATAAGTCCTCGTCCCCTTCTTAGTTCTCTTAATTCGGATTTTGGTTTTTCTTTGCTGGATTCTTAGATTCTTAGTTGCAATCGAAACTGAAACTCATCCTTTTCTTCTAATTGTTGTGATAATTAACTTAACTAAAACTAATCTTAGTTAACAGAGACTAGGCCTTAATTAAAATGATTAGAAACTAATTAATGTGATAATTATCCAATTAGGGTTCACAAGCACGGCTCTGATACCATTGTTAGTTCTGATCAGGCTTGGGATCAATGCTAGGAACACCTAATTGGCATTACTTAAATCTAATCTAATTAGACAGAAACACTTAGGCATAATTAAACATTGTTCTAATGACTTAGGCTAATGACCAATCAATCAAACATTGAACATATCGTACATGGTATAGAAGATGCTTAGGAAATTAGAGGATAGATGTGAGGGTTACCTTCAGTGGATCCATTAGATGCCATTGAGCTCTAATGGATGGTCGCAGAAGATTGAGATGATGCAGGGAGTTCGGCGATGCAGGAAGATCATGTAGCAGTGTAGGCTCGATGTAGAGGCGGCGACAAACTCCTTGATGCGGTCCTTCCCCTCACGCTGCACCCTAACAGATCAGATTAGGGTTTATGGGGAGAGGTGGTGGCGGTTAATCAACAGTTGATTACGCCCCGACTCTCCCCCCTTCTATTTATATAGCGCGGGTGAGAGGGGCCGCACCAAACTGGGTCAGTTGCGCCCCCGATCAGGACGCGTAGGAGGAGTCAGTCTCGGGGGCGTTGTTGTTGCCCACGTCACCTCCGAGATCACAACTAACACCCCCGCATAATATCATATAAAAAGTAAAGTGACTCAGTTTATATCAGAAAATAGGGCCGGAAAACTGTACAACGGAGAGGATGATGCCACATCTTTCACCCGGTGACATAAACATCAATAATCCTGTGGATCTAAAGACAGATGTTTCACTGTACTTAGATACTAGTAAGAGGTGACAAAGAACTTCGATACAATATCCATCCTCCAAGAACGACACCTTCAAGAAGGGAAACGATATAAAAATGTTGTCATCGTTAACAAGGTTTTCACCCGAAGGATCGACAACAGGAGAGGTACCTCGACAACACCTCAACAAGACTTACTACATGCGAACGCACCGTTGTTGTCAGCCCCGGCCCACACAACAAACTATTGTACAAGAGTCTCTGTCACCACCACAAATACTTAGGGCCGACAATCGCCCAACTTGACAACACCACCGAGCAGAGTTGTCTGCACCGCACTCACAATGACCACATCACACCACGCGATCATCATCGCGAGCGCGTCTACACTACTAAGCCACTACACACCCACGACCACTAAGCCATGCAGAGCCAACAACATACCGAGGCACAAGAACCTCTGCGGCCCTCCTATGCTGCTCGCTTATCGGATACCGCGCCACGAAAGCCAAGGCACTAACACCCGATCTGCCCAAGTCTCCCACCATCTGCTAACTTTGTACTATTATTACTGTCAATCTGCTAGGCCATTTGGAGATATGCTTTGAAAAAAAAAACTAATAAGACCTCCTACAAATTTGATTACATGCAAATAAATATATAGATAGTCATATATATTGGTGAGACTTTAATACAAATTTTGATTGCAAGCATGAGTGACACTCAAATTTTAAAGAAAGATATAGTTTATATTTCTGGCTTTTACAAACTTCTTTCTGAGTTAGTCCTAATTTCCTTATATCAAAGAGTCATCACAAGCTTGCTATAGACGATGACCAATTTAAATATCATACTTTACAATGGAGGCGAGCGGGGGATGGTTTCAATATGGTCTGATGCTGACAGTGGACTGCACAACAACGAGAAAGCCTAAAGAGAAATGATCAGGAGGTCGATGCTTAGAGTACAAGTGGCCCAGAATTATTAGTTCATCAATGATGCATCAGTTGATCACGGAAAACATCGATGGAGTAGGAATCCGTACTACAATTTCATAAGTATACTAACACAACTTGGCTTTGTGTCGTACATGTTAAATTTTAGCAATTTTTTTAAGAAATGGTGCTGTATTCGCAACAAATACTAATATACATGATAGAAATTAATTGCCTAGCTCGGTACATGACAACCTAGATCCTCAACAATAATATGGTCTATTGAACCTTACATATACCTTAGAGTAGGTATTTGCAGATAGATTCAGACCATCAACCACACACATTAACAATTAGGAGAGTCAATTGTGGTGCCTATATATCAAGAACTACTCGAAATAAAATTGGAGCCTATATATCAACAAATATATTAATGTAACAAAGAATGGCTAAAATACTTGTGCAAAAACCTCACCGAACCGAGCTATAAACTGTTAGTTTCCTTAATTTGTGGTAAAACTTGAATAGACATAGATACAAATCCTTAACCGAGCATGCAATACGTGATGTTCATCTTCTTAAAAATGCACACATTACACTTGTCCAGTTGTTTAGGTTAATTTGGTGTGGTGATGGTGGTGCGGGTCGACGGTTTTGGCGTGGCGTGAGAGTGAGGTGTAGCGTTGCAGACATGCTCCCTGGCTAGTGAGAAGTGGGTTCGTCCGGTACTAGAGAACCTGGTTCGGTGCGAGTCCTGTTTCAAGTTAGCAACCATGTGGAGGTGTCCACCAGACTAGTAGCGTATGTATGGTTCTTATCGAAGTATGTCATGTTGTTTTCACCAATTATATGATTTTCAGATCCGATTTTTTCATATAAAGTAAGTTAATTATCTCTTCTTATATAATAAATTGTAAGAGCTCCTTCTCGTGAGCTTTCGATAAAAAATTGCTTAGGTTTTGATTGTCGAAATTGCACGTACCGTTTCAAGCCTGTAACCTGTCCTACGTATCATATTTACAGCTAATTATTTTTTAACAGCGATAGGATGGTGTCGGTACCTGCGTATCGGGTACTCATGATACCATAAGAGAAGCTAAGGAGTTCTACCCTTTCAAGTTGAAGACCTCTGAAGGCCGCTCGTGTAACTCAGTACTGGACTCGCCTCCCTCATGTGGGTAGCTCCGTCACTGATACGTGTAACATAAGACCGGACCTAACTCCCTTTATTAGGAAGTTCCGATCTTACCACGTGTCCAGTGACCCCGGACATAACCCCACTAGAGGGAAGCTCCGACGCTGCCACGTGTATAATGGCTCCGGATCTGCCTCCCCACGATGGGAAGCTCCGAGCCGCCATGTGTCAAACCTCCGGAGCTAGAACTTCAATGGAAGACTGAGAGATCTCCAACGACTCGACGCTCAGGGGACAGTTAAAGCGACAGTTTACAAGACCTGATTACGTGTCATTAATGTTATACTAATGACACACTATCAGTGGACTGTTAAAAGGGGTAACGCCGTCATTAAGGCGCATTATCACTCTAGTAATGATGTTTAATACCTGTAGATCGTGCATTAGGCTATTAACTACGCCAGAGCCACATGTCGGGTCAGGCGAGTGATGTAACGACCAGTCTTTAGATTATAAAAGGGTTTTGCCACACGGTACATGGACAAAGCAAGCTCATACGCTCTCAAGCGCCACACATATTAATACATATAACACACAATCTGTGGAGTATGGTGTTATGCTCAGGCGGCTCGAACCACGTAAATCCCTCGTATCACTGCGTTGTCCAAATCTCACGCGCTCCAACTAATCTGTTAGAAATTAAGAGGCAATTTACTGAATAATTCCGGAAAAACACGAGAAAAACAGCAGCGATCGGCAGACAGACAGGACGAGAAATAACGCGTACCGATTTGAAGTCGACCGCACCGCTGTAGATCCGACGGCGAACAACCGCTGCAGGCGTTGGTGACGACGTTGAGCCGTAGCGCCTGATCTGCTCGGTAGACGAGCCGTGGTGAAGAACGCGAGCAGTCGCGCGGAGCGCTTCCCAAAAACCTTATTCGCCCTCTCCCGGTGCAGGATCGCAAGGGCGGGCGGTTCCGGAGACCTGCTCTCCCGATCGTCGGTGCACGCCGACGCTCGGGATGGAGTAGACTAGAAGGCGGCGCAAGAAATGCGAACGTGGGATCGATCTGATCGTGGGATACCCTGCCGTACCGCGGACGCCCGTATTTATAGAGTCCCAGGAGGCGGTTCGTATGTGATCCGGAGAGTCCAGATCCAAACTGACTCGGTAGCCCAAAAAAATCGGAGGCTCAAAAGCCCAATTTAATTTTCTGCAAAAATATAAAATATGGGCTCGGCTCGAATTCACGCGAACTGGGTGGGGCGTGGCGTGGCGTGGCGTTGCGAGGCGAGCGAGGAGGAGGAGGAGGAGCGCGTGTGGGCCACCTCTCTCTTCCTCTCTTCTCTCTCACTCAAGGAGTGGAAGAGCAACCTCCCTTATATGTAGGGATTGCTCCACTTCCACTTCTCATGTGAGACTAAACACTTAGCACCACTCTCTCCCTCTTGCTCTAATGGGCCTTTGAGATTTATTGGGAATTAATTCTGAATATTATATGGGTCAAGCCCATTTATCCAACATAATCAAGAACATTCGTGGGCTACGATCTAAATAGTACTGAAGGAAGTGTCGATCACACACTTCAATATATGAGATGCACATACGTATGAGTATATTCATAATACACACTCGTATGATGTGACTGTGGTGAGTGTGAAACTTCTGAATAACATCCATCAATAAAAAAAGCAAAACATACGCATCAAACACGAAAGAGAGACGTGCTACTCCTACCAAGTTGGATCGAAAAGGAGAATCGGCGCAGAATAAACAAGTGACGTAGTGGCCCAAAACCGCCCATGGATCGGGGCCGCGGCCGCGGCCGCCCATAGATGTGTGCGAGACCACCGAGGATGTGGACATGTCACATGTACGACACCAACTGCTACCCGGGAAACCGCTGTGGTACAGTACACGCGCGTACGACGGGCCCCAGGTCGCCGGAACAGGGACACACGGCGAGACCAAGAAACTCACGCGGTTGCGCCGCTCTTCTCCGACCGACCGGGCCCGTTTTCTTCCTGAGCGTGCGCGCTGCATGCTCGTCGTCTCGTGGACGTGGAGGTGGAGACCGGAAGCAGAACATCAAAACCATCAATCAAGCGTCTTGTGGCTGTCTTGTTTATCATTGCGCTTCTTGCTCTCCCGTTGGCCATGGTTTCGTTAAAGGCTTTATTAAGCTTTAACTTGGTTGTATTAAAAACAAAACAAGAAAAGGTCGTGTATTTTTTCGAGACTGTTTATATTTTAGGTGTCTGTAATTATAAAAAATTTCAAGCACCGAGTAATTAGCAGCTAATTACTATCATTAACCACTAATCATTGTAATTAACCATTAATTCGTAATTCTATAGGTTAATCAATCACAAAACTGCTTATTTTATTCTTGTACAATTAATATAACCCTTACAAATTACGAATTAACAAAATAAAAATAAAGTTCATCATCTTTCACCCAGTAACCTCGGGCCGCTGCTGTTGCGCACGAGCCATCGCCTGAAATCTGAGGTGGCTTCAGGCACCTGCAAACTAGGATTCTCGATTTTATTTTGCTAAAACATGTAATCTAGTAAACACGTCCAATACACAATTATGATATTTAATCTCAGAGCAAATCTTATTGAGAACTCATTTTGAAAGAACATCACTTTTATTAGCGGAGTAATACGCCACTTGTACCAACAATCGAATTATAGTTGATTGGTATGTGTATGAATATTTTGCCGATCTTTCTGCAACTACATTGCTGGGTAATAATAAAACAATATGGAGGTAAGATGTGCTATTTTTTATATGGTAATGGTGGTTAAATTATAAATGTATATAGGATTATTTTATGCTATTTTCCTGTAATACCAGTGATGGATAATTCTTTTTCCAATAACGTAAAGTAGTAATTCTAATGTTCTAGAGCAAACAAGGTAACTCCTCCTTTTTGCGGCTAAATATTAAGACAATAGATTATTGTGTACCACTTCAGCAGTCCATGAAGCTATGCTCTTGGGTAGATCCGGGCACACACTAATCAACTTTGCTAATTACTTTACCAAATTACTATTAGATGCTTATCATTTTTAAAATACAAAGCGACAAACTTTCAAAAATGGAAAGAGTATATGACTTCTGTGGCATATAGTGAAGGGAACGCCGATTCACCAAAGACACACTATCTGATGATACAATTAGATTATTTCACTCGATAATGAACATAGTGGGGGCTCCTGGTCATGTTGGACTGTAGAAAATGAAGCCATAGGGGCTCTCTCTAACTAGCAAACATTACTAACTAGCACTATGTCTAATTGTGGAAATGCATAACTGCTAATACCAACGAAATGTCAGTATACTAATACTATACGTGCTCTCCATGCAGTATGCTTTAGGTCGGTGCATATATATGCGATATGCATAAAGCAAATTAAAGGAAGGACATTGCGCACCGCACTAATCTCAAAGAAGGATTTGCTATGTAATTTTATGTCTGATTACATTTGAACGCTTTTTATATTAGGTGCTAAAATGATTGTTAAGTATTCACTTATCCAAAGGCGTGTTGTTATTACACTCATCACAACTTCCATTGGCTTGCATCTGAAGCCAGACTTTGCTCCATTGAGGCGTGACAGTGATGACGATTCAATGCGAAAATGGTAGATTCAGATGTAAGGCGGTTTTCTTGATAACTACGCACTTTTTTTTTTGACGGGAAGATAACTACACATTGTTGTACTAAAAATAGCTAAGGTACTAGTAGTTTATTGTACAACCTTCCACTAGATTCTTTCTTTTTTGAGCAACTAGCCCAGTTGAATCTATCAGCCCTAGGACCACTTCTTCCTGAAAAAATTTTAACGTTCAACCCCTGTGTGCCTACCATCAGTCTATGTGCATGCATGATGCTCTCCCAATCTTCATCGCCTAGTTAGATATAGATTCGGGGCATTTGTATAATCTGATAGGTCTGGGACCCACACCGAAAACCAGCTTTCCACTCCCAGGGAAACCGGAGGCGCTCCAGTCCGGTGTCCACCCTCCCAAAAGCTCCACCTCCCGAGTCCCGATGCTTTATATACACCGTACCCTCGAACCTCCGTCTCTCGCCTCACACCCAGCATTCATCTCTCTCTCTCCCTTCTCTCTCTCTGCTCGTCTTGTTCCTCCGTCCCGGCCATTGACCCAGAGCGGGTGTCTCGGCAAGGATCATTAGATCAACGAAGCGATCGAGCATACAGTCATAAGGGATTCATCAGGATGCGGATGAGCTGCAACGGGTGCCGCGTGCTGCGGAAGGGGTGCAGCGACAACTGCGCCATCCGGCCGTGCCTGCAGTGGATCCGCAGCCCCGACGCGCAGGGCAACGCCACCGTCTTCCTCGCCAAGTTCTACGGCCGCGCCGGCCTCATCAACCTCATCTCCGCTGGCCCTGAGAACCTCCGACCCGGTATGTATACGTCACGTGCATGCACCTGTACCTGTACACCCGTATAGCGTCCGCCACGCTTTGGCACCGTGCTCATGTCATTATCTCCATGTACTTGCAGGAATATTCCGGTCGCTGCTGTACGAGGCGTGCGGCCGCATGCTCAACCCGGTGTACGGCTCCGTCGGCTTGCTCTGGTCTGGGAACTGGAAGCTCTGCCAGGCCGCCGTCGAGAACGTCCTCCGCGGCATACCCATCGCGCAGCCACCGCCAGCCGCCACCGCCGCTGTCCCTCCTCTGGAGACATGCGACATCCGCCACGTAGCCAGGCGACGCGATGACAGCGGCGTGGCTGTAGCCGACATCCACGGAGTGGCCAACAGGTCGCACGGGCAGTTCAAGCGACGTGGCGCCCAAAGGTCCGCAAGGTTCGACACTGCCATCGAGCTCGTCTTCTCCCGACCGTCGTCCGCCATGCCGGCCATCGACGTCCGTCAGGCGCTGCCGCTGAGCTGGGCACCAGCTGGCAAGCCGAGCCAGGAGTACTCTGCGAGCCGTGACGTTGTGCCGGAGACCGATAGCAACACCTCCGTGGACACCGGGGAAGTTTCTCATGTCAGCCAGTCCGATGAGCCGGAGGCGCCAAGAGAAACCGACGGGTGTGAGGTTGGCCTGGACCTCGCACTAGGTCTTCTGCCGACGGCGCACAAAATCGAGCCGTCACATGTTGACAACGACCAGCATTATTACGTAGGCGAGTCAGTGAAAATCGGCTTGGGGATCACACCTTCGAGATAGAGCTAGATGATGAACATAATGAAGTCACAGATATAGTGATCGAATCCGGAGGGACTACTTTTGATTGTCAGGAACTCTTGTTAATTTATGTTTTTGGTTATAGGAGTCTCCTTTGGTGTTTTCCATTTTTGGAAACATCCTGTAAAAATACTGCATGCATGCCTCTATTTTCGCCTCGATCAGCAATGATAATATTACATATACTCCGTTTCTCCCGTTATTATTCTCTTTATTCAACTTTAGATTTAGATGTTTTGGTGGTGTGTATAATCATATACTCCCTCCATCCCCAAACAAATGACGTTTTTGTACTAATTGGATATTTATCATGTCTACTAAGGCTGTGATTAAATGCAGATCTCTCTCTCTATATATATATATGGCTATATGCTTGATTAATTAAACGTATTATTCATGTTCATGGACTTTGGTTATTTCATTTAAGTTCGATATCTACGGAACAAACTTAGGGTTCAACATGCTAGAACTGGCCAGCATGATGTCCTGAAATTAAATGTTTGTTCTCGGCGAAACAAGAAATGGAACTAAAGTTTAGGAAAAAAGTCCACAATACAATCTCAGCTATATAACGGAACGTCGACGAACAAGCGAGAGACTTTTTCTTGGTACATGCGGCACCCCCACAAGGGGAGGTTCAGTGTATATGGCAAAAGCATGTAGATGGGGCGGTCAAGTTGCATGATTAAGAACACTCAAGTTAGCTAGGGTTGATACAAAAGTTTCTTGACAATTGGCCAAGTAGCAGATTAAGTATCTATTACCAGTGCTAGCAGTATAGTTTGATGCAAACATGTACGACCGGTATATTAATTCGCGCACTTAATATAACAGCACAATATTATTCACAAGCATTATGCATGCACTATCAGCGGAGCAACCGTTAGCTGGCCATAATATTTATAGTGTAGGGCATTTGTCCTTTTTCTTAAGTTATTTGGTGACCGAATAGAAGATAGAACCGTATTGCAGGTGAGTTATCATTTTCTCGAGCTATTTATTTTTGTCCCAGAGATTTTACAGAGATGAAATTGCTACATGCGTGTAGTTATATTTTGTTATATAGGAATAAGTTGGGGCTCGAGTGGCCAATACGGATGGGTCCGCCCGCGCCCACCCATGTCCGTCTGCGCATGTCCGCCTTCTTTCTTAAGGAAATAGTTCATGACATTTGGACCATGCTGGCTTAAAAAAGTTATATTTGTTTTTTTAAAGACCGTACAACGATTAATTATAAGAGGAGACGGAAATATAATTTGATACGTACAAAGATGAACACCCTAGAGGATACAATGTGTCAATCACACCTAGTCCACACTATTGCCACACACTAGTTGGTTAAAATCCTTCGCGCCTACTAAGCGCCACTGCAGCAACTGTTCTTTCAACATGACAATTAAAAGTCCTGCCGTCTGTTCAACCTCTTGAAAAATTCTTGAGTTTCTTTTCCGCCAGATAGTTCATATTGCAGCCAATGCAACAAATGTAAAGCATGGCTGTGGCCTTGCACCGCTCATGTGGAGCAATGAGGGTTTCGAATGTTAGCTTCTCAACTGTCAGGATGGAGTAAAGGCTCGTTGATCAAATTACTAGTGTCTTACCAGAGTTTAATTGTCAGCCGTTATATAGTAATGGGAGGGGGATGTCCATACGTGGATTTACCCTATAGTTTAGAATGTGTTTTATAACAGAAGTTGTTGGTCATCTAATAAACAGAAACTAAAGTAAGAGGTCATTGAGATAATTGTCATTGACAAGCTAGATTATTAGTCCTTCATTTATTATACAGGGGGTGTTCAGAACAAAAGAAACTACATCAGTTATCCTCAGACACATGTCAATATAGATGTTTGGAAGAAACGTAATTGACTAGCAATCATGCTAGTCTGCTACCGTCTTGGAGCAAGTTCATGTTCAGAAGTTTGTATCCGTAGTGAGAGATACTCCCTCCATCCGATGTCGTTTTTAACACTAAATTTAGTGTTAAAAACGACATTCTTTTAGGGATGGAGGGAGTATATATCAAGCTCCGGAAGTGATGTTCTTTTTTTTTGCCGGTATTACCGGCGTTCAATTGTAAGAAGGGAATTACATGCACCAGAGCTCCGGAAGTGATGCTTACATTCAAATATACATGTCCTCAGATCTGTAGCATGACTAGTGGCCTTAACTCCGATGTAACTAACCAATCAGACCTCAGCCTTGTGCTCTGGCCGGTGCGTGAACTCGAAGTCGACATGAACAAACGCTCGCTCGACCTCGGGCAGCTGCTCGAGCTTCTCCTGCAGCGACTCGCCGATGTCGTGTGCCTGGCTCAGCGGCATGTCTCCCGGCAGCACGATGTCCACCTCCACGAAGTAGTGCGTGCCGAAGGTGTAGGCGCGCACCGTGTCGATGTGACGGATCTCCTCGTGGTGGTTCCAGATCAGGTACGTCAGCTTGGTCAGGTAGTCCGCCGGCGCGGACTTGCCGATCAGCGTCCCCACGTTCTCCAGCACCGTCCGTGCCCAAGTAGTGATCGTGTACAGAGCAATCTGCATTCACGATTCATCTTTTAGTGGTCCGCTCCAGTGCAACAAGTATTGCGATGAACTGCATTGCATAATAGCACTAATTTGCAGTTGTGCTCACCAGTATGGCGCCAACTGGATCCATCCACCACTTATACCGGACCGCGAGCAAAGCCGAGGCCAGGCCGATCGAGTTTGTGATGACGTCGAAGAAGTGATCCAGCGCGTATGCTCTCACGATCTCGTTCTTGAATGACCGGCAGTAGAGCAGGAGGAAGAACTTGACAACTGCAACGGAGGACATGCTGGCTACCATCCAAAACTCCTGCTTGTGACTGAAATTTTCATGCTTCTGTTTGCACAAAAGACTTGAAAAGTCAGCAATCTAAATCAGGAAGAATGACAGTTATTTAGACAGATAAATTTGTTATCATAACCAAAGATCTTGTACCTGCGTAATAAGCTGTCGACCTGATTCAATCAGTACTTGGAAACCAAGTGTGCCCATTACAGATGCAAAAACTATTATGCCCTGAGAATTTCAATCAGTAAAATTAACATGTGGACTTGAGGTCAGGCACCTCATCATGAATAGCGAGCAAACAGAGAAATTTTCAGAAGGGGCAAAATTGTCATATAAAATCGTAATCCAGACGAAAGGTGACTGGTTCAACGAACAAGTCCTTACCACTGGCTGCATGCGCCTCTTCCCAATCGGATAACTGTACTTGTTGGGTTTTTTCATAGCATGTGCAGTAAACCAGAGTATGAAACCTGACAAAAGATCCAGCAGAGAGTCCAGAGTCGATGCTATGACCGCCATTGATAAGCTTTCAATGGAAGCAGCAACTTTTGTAACAAAAAGGATCAGATTAACTACGTTCGACACGTTGATAGCCAGTCTTTCGCTCTTTGCCAACTGCTTCAACTCTTCCTAAGAAGAAAACAAGGGGGCATAGTTCACATCAGGGATGTATAAAGCAAAACAGTATTGGATGCCTAGTTACACAATTCCATAATCACAAATGACGCCACGGCAAAGCCGTCCAATCAGGCTTATAGTACCTCGGAAGGGGCACTCTGGTCTAGGCAACCAAATTCATTCATGGTCTCCATCTCGCTGAAGTCCTTCAGTAGATTTTCCTGTTTCTTGTAGTACTTCGCGATTTTCCTCTGTTTCCCTGAACAGTAACTGAACTGTCAGCTGAGGCAAGGCGCTAGATTGAAAGTTGTGGCACTCAACTGATGCACCACATGAAAACTCATGTTCACCAAAACAAAGATCATCCAAAGGCGATGAACAGAAGCATACAACAAACGGAGTTTCTTTTTTTTTTATCTAAACAAAACAAAGTTGAACAGGAATATCATATACGTCAGCAGAAGTTAAAACAAAGGCTTGTGATAACCATGCTTCCGTTATCGAGGAACTGATCTTAGGCGTACTATCGCTGGTAAGGAGGAATGAACCTAAAAACAGTATTATTGCACTCCCCTATTTGGAAGCAACTCCGTACTCGTTCGATTGTTTAGGCCATTATTACAAGGATAAAATTGCTAGCTAGTGCTTTCTGGTAGCTCCGCTTGACATGAAACCTAGCGAGGCATTACTCGCCAATAATAGAATTTAGGTGGAACCGAGTTGGACACAAATGAGGAAGCAAAGTGCATCGTCGTCTAATATGATTTAAAACGACGCCTAAGAACCGAGTTAGTGACTGCAGGTCCAACGGCGTTGAACAGTAACGTCGTATAACCACACATGAACATGAACAAGTATATCAGGACTTCAAAACAATGTCTCAAATCCAACCAATGATCAGAAATGATGAGATGCTCTGTTTCCCCAGTAACTTCAGTGTCGTTGTTCGTTTACACGTCTCTTTTCAGTTGAGAGAGGAAGAGAGAGGACTACTAACAGACAAGGAGGAGTCGAGGCGCGGGCGAGTACCGTGCGAGCCGCCGCCGAAGATCCTGGCGTAGAAGGGCGCCCGTCGGTGGAACCGCTCCGGGACGCGGAAGCCGCTGTCCATGCGCAGCCGCCACGACCCCGCCTCCGACCCCTCATCCCCGCTCCCACGGCTCCCCATGGCCGGCCTCCCCCTCCCTCAGACCACCGGGCTCGCTGCTCTGCCCGGCGGTGCGCACGCAAGTCGACCGGCTCTCGCTTAGCCGTCACCGAGCGCCCCAGCCGCGTCGCAGAGTTTATCTGACGCCCGTGTGTATCAGAATGGAAAGGTACGGGACGCAACGGAACGTTTCGGTGCGGTTTGGGCTCTGCCGCTTTGCTGTTTCGGCGGCCGAGTTGGGCAGCGCGGCCGCGTGGCACCAGGCCCCGAAGCATCCGGACGAAACCGATCGCGCGCGGAGAAGGAAGGAAGCAGAGCTGAGGACGGCGCAGCAACATCATACGGGCACCTCCCTGGCCAACCGGTCAAAAGCCACCACCTATCAGCACCCGTGGCGCGCGCCCCGCCACCCGCCTTGCATGCCGGGACGCTGGCGCCAAGCGGGCAGAGGGCGGTGACCGCCGCACGCGACGGCGACGCGAGTCCCGGCTCGGGAGCAGACGTGACGTGCTCGTGTTCGCCGCTGCCGAGCCGAGTCGTGACGGGACTCCTCGAAAGTGGAAAGGCATTGGAGGGAACGAAGAAGACACGGCCGGCCGGGGAAATAGTACTTAAAGCATACTCTATACACTATTCTTCTTCAGCTTTTACAGTACGTACTCTAAATTACACTGTGAAACAGTGTATCCAGTATAATTTACAGTACACCACTGCGGATGGTCTAACCACAGTGCAAATAAGATGCGATGCGAGATGGCAGGTTCCTCGGAGAAACCTCGGCACGGGCACGTCAATCCAGTGTGACACGACCATTGAACTGATCGATTCTCTTCCATCCAGTGTATTTTTTGGGTCTATTGCGATTTTGCCCCTAGGCTCAAAGCTAATTATGAATTTAACCTCTAAATTGAGAGTTTGTGAATTCACTCCTGATTTTTTAAAATGAAGACAAAATATATCTCTATTTCATTAGTGGGTGTTAACTGTGTTAGAGATGACAAAAAAGACTATTGCTCTTGTGATTTTACCCCTAATTTAATTGGGTATTGTAGTCTTTTTTAAAATTCTAGTTCCTTATTTTATTTTTCAAAATCATTTGAACCTAGGCAAACTATAGCGTTACAAACCGATGGCAAACGGTAACTTCGTTTCAAAAAAGGAGGGGCAAATTCACAAAGTCACAATTTGGAAGGTAAAATCACAACTGAACTTCAAAACAAGGATTAAATCACAATTGTCCCTATTTTTTAGATAATGGGGAAAAACACTATGCATTCCCTCTCGTCTAGGTTGTAAGGGAGCCTGAGTGTATCTCATTCGCGTCGCCTTGGCCTTGTGAACTGGCTCTGATCCTCTTGGAGATTTCGTTAGTATAAAGTGGAAATGACGGTGATAGGGTGACGAGAGTAGTTGCGTCCGGCAATTAATTACTCCTTGCGGTCAAAAACTTCGTTTTGTAAAGCGATAAGGTTTTGAAAATGAAAAGAGTAAATACGGTAGTTAAGCTGTCTATCCTTATCTCAAGCTGCACAGTCCCATCTGGCTTAACTAGTTTGTTATATCCACTCGATGCAGATGCTCAAATATTAATACATATTTTTAACGGATATACTAAACGACAGACGCCTGAAATCCACGCCGGCGTCAGGCACTCTCGCGCGCGGAACAGGCGAAAAATGTGGAGGTAATTATTTCTTGTTAATTATTAATCCGTAATTTATAAGGATTATGTTATTTGTAAAATAATAAAATAAAAAAATTTGTAATTGATTAATCTATAGATTAAATGATTAATTAAAAATTAATAGTTAATAACAGTAATTAGCTACTAATTACTCAGTGTCTGAAATTTTCTTAAATTTTGGGTACCTAAAATATAGACAATCCCTATTTTTAAATATATGCCACCCCCGACGGTGCACGTCAGCTTAGTTTTTATCATGGCACCTCCTATTTTCGGCTATGTTGCGATTACTTTTCAATTTGAACTGTATATGTTTCGTTTACCCCTTTTGCCCACCTCAATCTAGTCATAATCAGTCCCTCTAAAAATTACTAAGTCATACTGTTGCGTGAGTACGAGCTGACGGAGTATGCTGACAGGTAGTCCTCCTTCGTCTATTGTCGATTGCAAAAGTACTGAACTGCTGCTAGCCTGACACTGCTTATTTTACGCAGAGCACAGTCTTGGCGTGGCAAGACACGTGCATCGCGAAAGCTGGCGAGGTTTCCGAGTTGGGTGCATGCAAGCAATGCAACTATGCATGCTGGGTACGTGTAAGATGGTTGCCGATCGAGTCGGGTACATGCAAGCAATGCAACTGTGCATGCTGCAGCCTTTCATTGTTTGTACAGCCCCCAAGTGACTCCAAACACAACTGGGCATCCATGAAAAGGAAGAAAAACGTTTATGATATCCACGGGGACTCCAAAACACAACTGGACAGTGCCTTTTTTAATGTTGTATTTTATAAAGCGAAACAAAATGTATAATGTGAAAAAAACATGCTCCAAGCAAACCTACTCTTACAACATTAAATTCTTCAGTGCTAAGTCTTTGAAAACCAGTAGATTTCCTAAGTAAAATCGGTGACCAATAGCAGAAGAGCATCGTGACTACTGGGGAGTTTCAAATCGGACTCCACTAAGCACCATTAAGAAATATTTATATGTAATTCATCCAACCACAAATCGAACATAAAAAACATGACGGCGGCGGTATATCCAGTCCACATAGGAATCCACTAGGCACCACTAACTTGTTGGTATCGTGGCCAGTTATCACCTCGGAATAAACTAACTGGCGCCACTAGCTAGAGAGATCTTCCTAGTGTTTGCAGTTTTAATCTTCTTCCAACCTGGTGATTTTTTATAGAATAAATTGGTGATGATTAGTTTACAAGTGACACTCAACATAGTACAGTGTGGGCAGGGAGATGACGACACGCAGGAGAGGAATGCGACTGTGGTTTTCCATGGCAACAATCTGAAGGGGGGATCCGGCCGTTGGAGTGAACAGTCAAAGTAAGGAGCGAGAGGAGGCCAGTAGTATTACCGTGACCGCGGAGGAAGACCCTGGTGACGAAGGGCGGCTCCTTGGGCCGCTCCGGCATCTGGAAGTCGCTGGCGTTGAGCCGCCACGGCGCCGCCATTTCCGCCGTCGTCTTACTACCCTCCTTGTCGCCCATGCCGGCCGATAATCACGAACCGGACAATTAACTAACAAAGCACGACGGTGGCGGGAGAGAGGCCGGGACCAGGAAGAAGAAGAACCGGCGTCGCGGAACGCATGCGTAATAACCGCGCGCGCGCGCGCGCACACGAGAGCGTCGCGCTTTGAGAAGTAAGAAGTTGGTGGCAACTGGCGACGGAGGACGCACCAGCACCACACAAGGAAAGGCGGCGAAAAATATGTGTGCGCGCGTCGTTGTTTTTCCTGATGACCTCGTCGTGTCCTCTTATGGATGCGGAGAGGAGAGGAGAGGAGAGGGAGGCAGGCAAGGAGCAGTGGCGCGGTTGGGGGCGTGACGGGATCGATGGGTTTGGTGCGCCGCGCCTTGGTATCTAGCGCCCGTCGGATCATCTCTGCTTTCGGTGGGTCAGGCTCTTCAGGTCACGCCTGCTGCCGATGCACAAGGGTCACACGGCAGTACGTACGCTGCGAGTGCGCGGTGATGCGGAGGACGGATGTCAGTTTCCGTGATGCGGCACGCACTTCCTCCTGACTCCTCCTCGCTCTCCGCCACGGCGTTTTTCATTTTTGTCTTTGGATCTTCCGTGTCACGCGCGGAACGGAGGCACACGAGTGACGACAAGTCTCTCGGTCTCTCCATCGCACAGCTAACTCCGGAGGCGCGGCGTGGTTTGGCGCGCGGCTTGCACGCCAGTGGTGACGAACCTCGGTGATGATAACCACCGCCTCGGACGTGGCGTATTCTGCTTGGCCTATTCAGAAGAAGAAAGAAAAAAAGACCTGAATGATATGCTTCTTTCTCTGTGGCTTAAGATCCAGCTACGACGGTGACAATACGTAGGCCCAGAAAGGCCAGTATTTTGGTGCCGATTAAGTGCATAGGCCAGAGAGCTACAACACGGTTCAGGCACAGTTCGGAGATCGTGCAGCACCGTATATGAACGAGACGAACCAGATAGACAGCCATGCTTCAACCACGAGAACCTGAAAACGAGGCGAACCGCGTGACGTGAGGCGGACATCACTAGGTCGATCGAACGAGCTCGCGCTGCTTCGTCCTCGTCGTCAGTTACAGATACTCTGGTGGTTTTCGGACTCGGACGGCTTCATTCGATTGAGACACTGATCTGCCATCAGGAATCTGCTGGCCGCGGCGGTGTGTGACGCTCGAAAATATGTTTCCCGTCTTCCGCTTTGAACGAAGAGGGTTTCGTCGCCCATTGTCGTTGGATCGTGTCGACTTCAGAATCGTGGGCCTTCGTTGGTGATCTTGGACAAGTGGGCTTATAAATCTGAGAGTACCAAGTCGTGGGCCTCATGATTTCGGCATCTGCCACAAGGACATATAATGTTGACGTCGATTCTATATGGGCTGATTGTGAATTGTGATTGTGAACGTGGACCGGTAACGTGGCTGTAATACAGGTTTCTGGTTGCGTCCGGGCCAAGGGACAGAGAGAGACTCGGTGCGAGTGCGACTGGCGCGACCTGGTCATGGAGAGAGAGGAAAGTATTCCGCCACATAACAAAATGCACCAGTAGTATTACTGCTCCGTAAAACGAGGCGATCGAGCCGTGCGGGCCACGAGCTCCGCCGTTGACCACCGCGATCCATACGAGAAATGGTTAACAACTGCCTCGTCTTACCTTTTGCACGAACAAGATCGTTAAAAACTTTGGGGTCTGGACTTTCAGCACGCCGAGGTGGTCGCCGGAACACACAGCAGCTCACGCACAAATAAAATTGTTTTATCTTTTATTTTATTTGTATTGGTTTTACGCGACTGGACTCCGGCTCGGTCAAGAACAAATAATCAGCGATCGAATCGATTCGTCGTGTAGAATTACTTGACTTGACTAGTGCAAGCTTGGCGTCGCAAAACTTATTAGTTTGATTGAGTCCATAATTGAACTCAAGGTGTGATGATGTGATCGTATAGAATATATATTTCTTCCGTTCCAAAAAGTTTGTTGTTTTGTAGTTTAAAAATGAACTAAAAAACGATAAACTTTTTAGGACGGAGGGAGTACACATTAGTACATTACCTACCGACCAAATCAGAATCTTCTTTTTTATTCTTTTCCATGCTTCTTGGAAATCGCTTAGAACTGGTAATAGAGTCGTGTGATCTTAATAAACAACGTGTTTCCTTCAGATTGCCGAGATTTCTCTTCTAACAACACAAATTGTGACTTTGTTTGGGCAAAAACAACAACAAAAAAAGGTGGAATACATCCTTCCATTCCATGACAGCTGATACGATACGATGCGGCGGCTTGGAATCAAAGTTGGGTGAACAAAGCAGATCGCCTCGTGCAAGGGAACGTAAGAGACCCTGACATGCTTAGAAAGTGGTTCGTCATGGTAATGTGTTTACAAATTAGCATGGGCTGAATCATAAAATCAGAAGATTTTGTAATGCTTATCCTGCTTTAAACAATGACAAATTGACATGCGGGTCAAGACTGCAGTCTGATGACGCAGTGTCCATTGGCGTGCTTCTCTACCTAGTCTTGTTTGACTAAAGTTTGATTTGATTAGACATTTCAATGCTTGAATAGCATGTTGTTTGTCCAAATAGTTTCTATTTTCCGAAAGACCGGGAAATCTCCGGCGATTTTAAATGATAATAAGAATAGAGTTACATACAGATTTACGGTGCTCGAGCATAGACCCGAGTGGCAGCACATTAAAAAAAAACTAGTTGCTAATGATTTGTACAATGTTTGTTTGTGCTAATAGTTACTTTTTTATTTTTGTTACCGATCAATTCAAAAATAAACTAGTTGTGACAAATAAAAAGAAATGGTAGGAGTACGTTAGAAACTAGGTCCGGTATATCATTTATGGTCAAATGGGATGTAGCCTGCAAATGGAAATAAAGGTGCGCAAGCTATTAAGGATTTGAGAGAGATGAATATTAGTTTGTTAGTAAAATAGTGGTGGAAACTAGAGACTGAACAACGGTTTTGGCAACGGATTGTTAAATCTAAATATTTGAAAGATAAGTCTGTGGGGTTGATCAAACACGGAGTTTTGATCTTTTTAGCTCTGTTTATTTCTGTTGTTCCTCTTCCTCCCCCTGTTCTCCAGACAAATGAATCACCTCGTATCCCGGATTTCAGCTAGCAGCTGATCCTCGGACTTCTCTCGGACATCGAAAACTCACCGATTTCTCTGGTTCCGTATTACTCGCGCCATCCCAAATAAATGACGTTTTATGAATCCAGCACACAAGGATGATTAGCGATCGGGTTCCTCAGGCTGACTTTTCCCTATAAGCCCTCGTGAGATTGTAGAAGCACCCTGCAATGCCCACCCCCTCCTGACCTGCCATGTGATTGGATTCAGCATCGCTGCAGCAGCCCAGGCCCAGCGCGTAGTGTGCGACCAAATGGACCGTGAGGTGGGGCAATGGGAGAAGAGATGTACTTTCTCCGTATTAAAAAATTTGTTGTTTTGTAAGTAAAAAATGAATTACAAAATAACAAACTTTTTAAAATGCAGAGAATACATCCGTCTCCAAACTTTACATGCAACAAGAACCGTGGAGCAAACTCGAAACAGCTTTTCAAAAGTTTACATTTCCTCAATGTTATCACAGAATATCTATGTAATTGATTATTTTTAGATAAAAAGAACGAGCCTAATACAGAAAATCCAACATGAGCAGTACGCCATGTTAAAAGCAAGAAATTAATTTTATCAAAAAAGCAAAAAAAATGATACACGAATAAGAAATTAAACTTTTCATTATCGGCGGTACATTAATAATTACTGCGACCAAGTCTTCCTACGAGTGCCGGATTAGCCGGCGTCACCTGTCGTCGCCATAGGGAAGAAATGGAGAGGCATCTGATTAAGCATACCGAATCCATGAACTGATCACGCCATGGACGGTTAGTAAAGCGTCGCCACCCAAGCAGACGCTGACGCATGCGCTGATGTGCGCAACCTGCGCCACGCGTCGTTGCCTCGGCGGCGCTATCGGTTGCGCAGTCGTGCTTACGCCTGGGCGCGCGCCGAGCGAGTGGCGGCCGGGGCCGGCGCCGGTGCGGAGGAAGGGGCTTCGGGCTCCGGCTCGACGTTGAGGTCGAGACCGACCCGCGGCGGCGCGGCGGCGTCGTCCTGGTCCTGGGTGACGCGCTCGTCGTCGGGCCGCGGCTGCGCAGGCGCGGGGATGGCGAAGTCCTCCCAGGAGAAGCTGGGCCGCCACGCCGGGGCGCGCGCGGGAGGGCGCGCGCCGGCGCCGCAGAGGCGGCGGGAGGCGTCGCGCATGCGGCGGAGGATGGCGTAGAACTCCTCGACCTCGGCGTCGGATACCTCCTCGACGGCTGTCGCGGACGCGCCGCCCGTTGTGTCGGTGGCGAGGCGCTTGCGCTTGGCGGTGGTCGCGTCCATGGTCGTCGCGCTCACTGTCTCAGCGGGAGGAGGAGCGTTTGGTGGCTGAGAAGTGTTTCGGAAGAAAAGAAAAAGAAAAAGGGTGGTTTATAAAGCAAGGGAAGGGAGAACGATGGGAGAATAAAGCTCTTCTTTTGTTAGTCGTCACGGACACGTATTTTATAAGGACTAAGGCTGACTCCAACGGATACCTCATCCGGAGACCCAAGTGCGATATGAGTCACGAGACCCGTTATTTCTGTCTCCAACGGGATACCGAAGATGGTGACCGTATTTGCGTACTCCCTCGCCCATTCCCGATATATCGGTCCTTCTCAGCTCGATACCGAACACTGTGCGTAGTGAGCGAGCGCGTGCCGTGTCTGGCGTTTTGGCGCGCTGACTGATTTCGCGCGTGGACGCACAGGCAGTTTTGGCCCGCAAGGGGCGATTTCGCGTTGGCGCCAGCGCGCAGCAGCGGAAAAATTTTCGGTACCGTGTAGTGCGTCCTCCGTTGGAGCTGCTTTCTTTTGGGGAGTCAGAAACAGGCTGGATGGTGACGCAAAAGGGGATATCGGTACTCGAATATGGGTAACATCGTTGGAGTCAGTCTAAGAGTGTTCGCAGTTGTGCCATGTAAAATTTATTGTAAAGTTATTGAAAATATTATTAGAAAATTTCAGAAAACATAGAGGAACTCTATTAAAATATTATCTGCGTAGTACGTCGCAGACCCTACCGAAAGCGGTGGAGAAAGCAGTTGCGGCGCACCAGCAAATCTTTGCGCATGTACTTGACAAAATATGGTCATTTGCCACCTACGCCACCGCCGCCACAATGACATGCGCATAGTTGTCTTCATGTCGTAGCATTTAGTTTCGAAAATAGAAAGGCTATTGCAATCTTCCTTCCGGTGACCACCATTTTGTTTGAAAATAAAAGAAAAGGCTATGGCGATCTTCCTTCCGCGACCTAAAAAAATCTTGGTAGCTTGGCATCAATGAATGATGGGCATAATGGACGGTCCAAACAAGCGAGAGGTTTGTCCGCCGCCCCTCGTTCCCGTCTGTGTGCGGCCTATAACCACCACCGCACTCGTCGGCAATGGATGATAGACCACCAACTTGACGATGATTCCTTGGCAGGGGGAACACGCTTTTATGCTACGGCCACCGGAGAAGGCAGCGTTTGCACGCTACAAAATCCTGTACCCCTCATGTCAGGTCGCGGTCGACCGTCTGAACGGAAGGAGCCCAGCCCATCGCGACCGGTGCGGCATGTCGATTCCGGACGTCCGGCAATGGCGTCACGGAACGACTTCCCCGCACGCCGCTCGCGCGTCAGCGTCGCCATGGAAAATTTGCCCCTCCGATTAGGCCACGTCACTTTCACCGCCGGTAGCTACTTGGCACTAGCAGCTCATCGCTAGGCTCCGCACGACTAATGGTCGGAATCACGGGTAGTAGTCTAATCTATCTATCTATCTTGACCTAAACCAATAAAGCATGAGTTCTTGCGATCCAATTTGCCACCCTGTGATTATTTACCCAATTAAGCAGTTTGTTGCCTTGGATCTAACGGGGCCTGCCAATCCGTCCACACATTTCTGAGTAGGTCCACGTTAACAGAGCAGTTCCTTCAATCATTTGTTTACACGTCTTTTACATGTTTGGTAATTCCGCTTTGAAGTTTCACGTGTGTGGCACATGTGCATGACTGCTAGTAGAAGCTAATTACCCGGAAAGCTGTGTGAATTTTACTCCGGTTCCGTCGAGGCTTCGTACTAGTTTATTCTCTTATCATTCACCCCTTTATTTTTTTTCTTGATCGTTTAATACTGTGGCCCCATAACTTGTAACTTTGTGAACAATTTGCACGAAAAAGAATGTGTACAAGTTGGCACATGCACGGGCAGGAATCTCTAAACTTTCCAAAGCGCCGCGAACTGTACTATAAAAATTAACAACATGCGCTACAGTTTTTAAGGGGGACTTCTAGACGTTGGACGCCGTTTAACTGGACCTAATCTGGGGATGCTATTTTAAAGGGACTTTCGCTGCGACCTGAGTGCAGTTCGCCCCCCTATTTCCTTGACACCTGCTGTACTCGTACCAGTACATACGTACTGAAATACTAGGCTGAAAGCTAAAGAAAACGGTGAATAAATACATTGATCTTAACGTCGCTGTCCAAGTTATGGTGCTCACTCGTACATTAGTGCCAGTCGTTTCCACCGCCAATTAATGTCCCGTAATCCATGTTTTCTTACTACTACTATTATACTCCGTTCGTCTTTTAAATCTCGTCGTTTTTTAGTTTATTCTTTAACTGCATCCCGCACAGAGCAGCTGGCGTCACTTGGCCTCCGCCAGTGCCCTGACGTCAGTCGCAGCTGGTTGGCCGGTCCTCGCTGGCGTCACGCTGTTCACGCTCGTGACCTTGAGTAAAGAAGGCAGCGACGTCGACCTGGTCAAGGTCTCCTTAAACTACGGCTGCTCTTGCTGCTGCGGGCTCCATGGCAAGCAATTGTATCCCATCCGGGAAAAGGAAGGCATCTTGTTTTCCGCCGAGCGACGCCAAAGCGGTCGAACCACCACAAGCGATCACAGCGCATCGCGCGAGAAGGTGCTCGTAGTCGTAGTAGTACGTACTAGTCCCAACTTGACAGCCGGTGGTGCTTGCTTGCTGTCGCTGGATGCTGAATCACCACGCACTGATGAGAACAGACGCCCAAATAAAACTCTGCACCAGCTGCCGAGCAGCGAGTGATCCGAAAGCGGCCCGTTGCACCACTAGGCTATGATGAGAGCGAGTGATGCGAATGTGGCGACAACGTATCGACTGTACATGACGGAGCGGCTTATGTATCCACATGGATAGGGCGGAAAATACAGTGGCACAGCGTTGTCCGTTGGTTCCTGCGGTGCCGGACTGGCTCTCGCTGGTACAACGGGGAGAGTGTAATTTTCTGTTTTAGCCTTTTTCACAAACGTTTTTTCGAAGACAGACCCCTAAGGAAGTGTTTTAACAAACGTTTTTCGCAGGCGACCCCTAAAAAATATTTATCACCAAGAATGATATTTTTGTTGTGGGAATTGTATGGTTCAGGTAGTCAGGTTGACGACTCGGATATTTCATTCCTCCTCAAAAGGGCAAACGCACGACTCCTGTAAAAGTGTATGGGCCGTTTCCCTCATTATTAATATAGGCCCGTTTCATAGACAAAAGGCCCATTCGTACAACATCCAAATTTACACAAGCCCGTGGACTGTGTTCTACTACTCGGCCTTTTCACTTTTTAAATTCCGCAGCACTACTATTGTACAGTAGAATTTAGATTTCTCGTACTCATGGGAAAAAACTGTATCGTGTGTTTTACTGGTATTAATTGCTCGATTATATTAGGGTCCTTCTAGATAGTAGATACACGTACTGATCAACTGTCATCAGTCCTAAAAATAAAATGTCGGTTTCAGAAAAAATAATGCCACTGGTGTGATCACAAAACGACATTCGTCAGACTTGTTGGTAGAGTACTCTCTCCATCCCAGACGTCACCTTTTTTAGGATGGAGGAGTACACAATGCGAATATGGCAGTACAATTGCGTTCCAACCCACGCACAATCCCAAATCCAATTTGCCAACGTCTGAAAACCCAAGCCTCAATTAACTATTTTTGGCTCCGGCGAGTTTCATGCTGCGCATGACCTGCTCCATCTATTCTACTACTTTAAATCACCAAAAAGAAAATCATTTTTCACGCGCGACACTCCGTGGTTTGGCAGGAAAAAAAATAAGCCGCCCCGTCGCGTCGCGTCGCGCCGCATATCCTACCGCGGCCGCCAAATCGCGAACTGAGCGGCGCCGCCAGGCGGACAAGAAAAAGGCCGAACGCCAGGCGATGCGACGATGGGTCGCCTCCCTCCTGGTTTGGCGCCGTGTCCACCCACGAGGCGCACGGGCTGCTTGACGTCGACGGGGCCAGGCCGGCGCGGCAGGTTGGCCGCACCCGTTCCGCCGCGACGTTGCTTGTCGCACCAGATATGATCGAAAGCTATCCTTGTCAGCGTCGCAGGCCCCTCCTTTGTTCTTATGTTCCTGAGCGGCGATTAACAGTTATTAGTCCTTTCGCCAATGGGTGCACAAGCTCAACAAGACGACACACCAATACATCATCATGTTGCAAAAGTGTGCGAAGGTACCGCACTACATCGGGCCACGCCACCCCGCTGCGGTACACGAGTACGTACTCTTTTTTTTATATAAAATGAATGCACGCGTGGGTCCTTCCCGATACGAGGAAGCAAGTTGGTGCCGCGGCAGCGACCGGCTCAACCATCGAGGCCGCCGCAGCGCTGGCGTGGGCCTCGACACGTCCTTACACGCGCGCCGCACCCGTCCGTGAAAGTGTGAAAGGAAAGGACCTGTCGACGGAGAACGGCAGTGCATGCACACCACGTCGCGTGCAGTGTTTGTGCCAGCTTCGGCCGCCCTCGGCGATCGCGCCTGACCGGACGTTGCAAATGCAACAGCCTTCGTCGCGCTGATCGAAGTCGAAGCGGGAGCCAGATCGATGGATGTCCCTCCTGTCGGCAACGACCCCTCAAAACTGCCGCTGCGGGAACCGAGCCCTCCTATACAGTGCCGTGGTAGGAGTACTTGTACTCTATTTTTACTCCGTCCATTGTCGTGTAACATGTCGACGACTGCCGAGAATTGACCCGTCTATGCTCTATACGATCCCGCTCGGATCGTTCTTCACATGCTGGGGTTGGTGCAGCGAACGGTCCCGTCCGGTGTCTGTGAAGACTGTGTTTACATCGGTTGTGCTCTATCCTTTTGTAGTTCAAAAATAAAATACAAAGCGATAAGTTTTCAGAAACGGACGGAGTACGTATGTACAAATGCTTCCGCTTCTAAAAGTTGTTACGTTTTTGTTTATTTTTGAAATGAAAACGACAAATCTTTTCGTTGCCGGCCCATGCGTCGCTCCACAAATTCCATGTCATCCCTGTAGTTCTCCTCTCCGGGAGTCGGGGGACCATCGCTTGCTGATGGCTGCCGTGCGGTGTACCTCCGCAGGCGACGTCTTCCAGAGGCGAGCCAGCGCCCATACTAGCTGTAGCCTGTAGGCGTGATACGTGCCGGGAATTCCCTTTTCGGGGCCGGGCAGCTGGCGGCGAGGTGACAGCAGCGTTGATTGTTGCTTGCTTGCTGCCGACACTGCGGTTTCGTGTACGCCAGACGTGAGGGATACGGGCGGTCCTTCCGAATCTCGAAAGACAGTGGCCTTTGCTGTGGCTGTACGTACTGTAGGGTAGTGTTTCGATCGGAACCAGCAGTACAGTGCGCGTCGTTTTTTAGTCACTGCCTCGTGCTGAAAGAGAAACGGGAAAGCCAATTTTGCGATGCGATTCCATATTCACCATGGCCTTGACACGCGCGTCTCGTTTTCTGCTCGAGCTCCCTCGGGTAGTAAGGTGCGAGTTTGTCGGTCCTGTACTCCTTCGCCGCCCTGAAGACCATGGGAAAAGCGGCGCAATCTCCGGCGAGACGCATTCTGCAATTTGCGCCGATGATTGACAACAGCTCAGACAGGGACCGAACAAACGACCGGATCATTCATCAAACAGTGACCCTATCCCACCGGATCCGACCACGGCTCCAGCTCGTATGCACTGCCAGTCTGGTGGGTTTATTTATTGGGTGCCAAAGAATCAGCAGGTTCAACGGCGACGAGAGCCATGTTGATTGGATTGCTGGCGCATGCGAGTGCGGCTGCCCGTAAAGACGTGCCAGAGACCGAACGCGGCTTCGGTGCTCCCGTTTGATGTTCCCATAAGTACTCCTATTAAGTATCACGTTTTTATTGGTGTATCTTTTTTATGTGGAGTCCAATCACCTCACGGTGAACTAATAGAATCGCGCTACATCACGGGAGTACAATTAGGAGTACGGAGTCGGGAGCACCCAAGCCGTATTCCCAGAGACCGGGACATCCATAATGCCATGCGGCGTGACAGGCTGATTAGCTTGGAGGATCCCTTTTCCCGTGTCGGCGCGGCGCAGCACGCATGATTCCTACAGTAGCTCCCCCGGCCCCGGACTACGACAACGACGATTGTCTGCCTACCATCCATCGCTTGCACTACCTTTCATCACGATACGATTTCCTATTTAAATAAAGCAGGGACTGATCATGAACGCGTGCTAATATCGCCGCGGCAGTAGTACAAATCAGCCCACGGCACCGAGCAGCTGGTGACCGTGATTCATCTGGCGCGCATCGGAACAGCTATAGAACTGCACCGTCACGTCAATCAGGGTAGGGAGGATCCGAGGAGATCCGCTCGACCATGGACCGGAAATCCTACCTACCTCTACTAGTCTAGAGCATCGATTCTGCACACCGTACCACTGCGTGCGCGCATGCCGTGACAGTAGGTGCCCGTCCGCCGCATGCACCGACCGCGGCCGGCGTTTCCGGCAGCATGGAACGCACCGGCAACGATAGACGAGATGTCACGGCCTCACGGGCATCAGTCGTACGATACTTGCATGACCGTTCACGTTCTGAACACAGCCTTCCCTATATGCGGATTACCAGGGACGAGCAAAGAAACGACATGGGCCCAATAATCAGGCCAGAACACAGAAGCATGCTTCGCAACGGCAGTTGTTGGCACGAAGTTTACGAACAGAAACGCCTTTGCACAAATCAACATATCGGTAACAAAATGTCACTTTGACCCTTGTTTGGCTCAGGTCAGTGAGGCAGAAGCCATGTTTACCCATGTTCTGTTTAAATGGTGGCTACCATCAGGCATTAGCTATCAAGCTATGTGCGACCTTTCACCCGAGTCGCCATCATCGAGAGGCATTCTACTTCTCCTTGTCTTCATCACGCTGTGTCGACATGCTACTGATCATTGCTTTGATTATAATGGCTTAGTTTACCAAACTCATGCGGGAAGATGAGGACGACCCGACAAAGCAGCGAAACAACCGAGCCAATTTGATTCATTAACTACTCCTACATAGAGGTGAGAATTGGACTGGACCGAAGTCGGGCGGTCCGAAGCACGGGGCAGCGATGCCGGCATGTAGTCCGGCTCGACACGAAGAACAATCAAGTCGTGCTGCCGCGACACTAAACCTTAGACTGTGCCGTGCTTGGATATTGGGCACGGTGGGCGGTACGGCACGGCGAAATGGGCCTTCCTAGGATTAGTACGACACGACACCAAGTATGAAAACGGTACGGAAATAGCCCGATCCTCGAAAAAAATTGCGCCCGAGAACAACCACGGGAAAGGTAGGACGAGCACAGGGCTGTGGAGCCCGAAAATGGGCCGAAAAACGCTGCTCTTTTTTTTTAAAAAAAAGAAGAAAACAATTTTTTTGCTGCAGTGAGCTGCTCGGACCTGGCATGATCTGAAGGCGGCCTGTCAGCTCCGGGCCTTGCCGGGCAGTGATTTTTGGTCACGGGTCCGGCTGGCCCGGTACGAGCCGGTTCGTCATGCTTTCGAGCCTGAGTCATTTCGATTCGAAACACGATTGGGCCGCACAACTCGATTTCCACCTCTACTCCTAGATAACGTTGTGATAGCGTCCGGACTTAATCGCATGGCTAATGTTTGCCACAGCATACAAAAAGACTTTTTGCAAGTGTGCGCGAGAGAGGCTATCAAAAACGCCGTGCCGACTCACGACGACTGGGACTAGGTGCACCCAAGTGGCCATCCATTGATGTCGACCCAAAGTCGGCTTCGAATAGAGAGTGAAGTCACCCGCCCGTGCATCAACAATTTGAATGTGTCATGAGCAAGCCTTGACTAGAAAGGATATTGTATTCGTTCATCCGACGGCTTGGTTTAATAAGATACTTCCTTTATTTTCAAAAAAATTGTGGAAAGAGAGTACCATATTAATTCTCAGAGAACTTTTAATTATCAACTGGCTCACCTAACAGACAATGGAATCGCCGTGTGTTTCAGGAGATGAAAACGACGAAGAACATTGGGTTTACTTGCATCATTGTGACTAGCATAATAACATCCCTAATTACCTAGCTACTACATCATCACGTACAGATTCTCCATTGCCACATTCCCCATCCCTGCACCAAAACGCTTTCCCTGGCGGCCGGAACAGGACTATCGATGGGGGGAGTGCAAATAGCAGCCCAGTTCCCAGCTAAGGCCGTGCATCACCAAATGCGATTATGCGAACAATCCGTTCACTTGGCGGCGGAATTGGGTATCTGGTAGATTTGGTGGATCCTCCAAATGTCGTCGTCGAATGCCACCTCGGCGTCGCCGGCGCGGCCGCTGCCGAGGCACCGGAAGTCCTCCTCGACGAAGGGGAACCACCCGAGCAGCTTCTCCTCGTCGACGCCCCACGTCCACCACGCCCCGCCGCCGAGCCCGGCGTCCAGGAGGTCCCAGTCCATGGCCTGCGCCTCGCCGGCGCCGCACACATCCGGGACGATGGAAGCCGTATCCGGCCCGGGCGATGCGGCGGCTGCTGCTGCTGCTGCGGCATTAGCAGCGTCAGCCACGGCGGCGCCCTCGCCGCGCGTTGTCGCTGCGGCGGGTTTCTTAGCGCCCTTGGGCTGCCTCGGCTGCTTGGCCCGACGCTGGGGCTTGGTAGGGTTGCCGGCGTCCACGACGGCCGGGTCCTGCGGCTCCGAGACCTTGGGTTGCTGCGCCCTTGCTCGCTTCATGGCGTCGTGCTCTGCTCTGGAGAGTACAGACTCGGTCTCGGGCGCGAGAGGGCGGGTGTTGGAGGGAGTGGGGTCTGCGAGGCGTTGGGGCGGGTGTGCGCTCCTTTTTGTAGTCGAAGGCGGGTGGTGGGGGCTCGGCGCCTGCCACAATTCTTCTGGAGGCCGGCGCGGCGGGACAAGTGGGCTCGTGAACCGTGAGTCCGTGACGCTTGAGAGGATGGTTTGGGTCCAAGCAGCGGCCGCGCCGCGCAGGCGGAATGCGCCGACCGGTTCGCGTCTCTCTCCTCTCATCGCGTGTGCAGCACACCTAGGCCCTAGCCAGCCGACTTGGATGACAAGCGAATGGAAATCCGAACGCGACTAATTCTCGGACTCGCTGTCGCGCGCACCACTATTCGTGCAAACCTGACGACCAGAAAACGGGAGCTTCGACTGATGTTCGATAGGGCACGGAGTAGTAGTAGCAGTAGAAGAACCTTCTGCTCCTTTCGTTTACCGTACCGCATTCCCAGGCGAGAAGCCACAAGGCAAATGGGAACCGCATCTCTCACGTAAGGCCCAGCTTGATAGTCTCACAACACCATGTGCACCGAGCAACGGCCGGCACGCAGCGCGGCGGGCACGAACCTGGCACGGCGCTGGATCCCAGTTCACGTGGAAACCGCCGGCAACTTGGGAAGGTGAGCGTGGAGAATCGCGTGCGCGCGCGCGCCGACGTCGTGAGATACTCGTACCAACAGCTAGCGGAGCAAGAAAAGCCTCGTCACACATTCGGCGCAGATCTGATGATAATAAGCGCGGTGGCTAATCTGCCGCATGTGACCATCATGCCAGTAACTAGATCGTCATCGCTGGTACTAGAATCAGTACGAGTACTTTAATCTCAGTACGGGTATCGTACGCCTCGCTCCGGTACAAAACTACATGGTCGGACGCGAGTGAAGATCGATCGTCGTCGGCGAAGTCGTATCTTGTTAGCAAATCGGTCAGAGGAGTATTTAAGGGCCGACAGGGCGTGGCCGGATGTCGGCAAAGCCGGGATTAATGGGGTCACGGCCAGCTGCCTGTAGTATTCTATGCAAGTTGCGCACGGCAGCGCAGCCAGCCTGTCCACACTCTGCATCAACCTGAAGTTATTGATTGCTCTGGTGGTGGCAGGGCAAGATGTTGAATGCGTAGGGTCGGAGCGTTTCTCCTCACCTTTTCCTTCCTGCGGCGCGGCAACTTGGCGTGCGTTTTCCTTCCTGCGGCGCGGCAACTTGGCGTGCGCCTGCCTGCCGGCCCGGCCCCGGCGCCGCTACTGAATGGATAACCACTGTCCTCGCTCGGCCGAACCGCCGCAGCGGCTACAAGTCTGTCAATTCTCGTCGGTGGTGTCATTCTTCTGAAACCGGAACAACACGATGCCCCGTCGCTTGCAGCGCGAATGACGCCTTTACATCTCACCGTGTCGTCCTCGTCCACGACGCGATACCTCATCATCTCTCTCGCCGCCGGTGGTCCGCCCGTCTCGATGCTGCCGTCGCGGTCGCCGGCGTGTGGTACCGCTCCCAACTTGACAGGGCGTGCCCAGCACGTCCACGTGCGGCGGCGCGAGGATCCCGCCGCTAAGATAAAAACAAGTCGCCGCCGACCTCGGGTGGCGGATCTGGGAAGTGGGAGTCGGCCCATGTGGTTGTGCCGGTGCCGACCACACGAGACGGCAAGCTGGGCCGGAAAATCACAGTGTTTCGGGAGTTGTTGCCCATGAGAGTTAGGTTGAATTTGGTCCCAGGAAGTAAGGCCCAGTACGTAAGATTTCATTTGGGCCCACTAGCTCATTCGAGGCACGCACCGAGCCCAGCCGAGCGATCTCGCCACCAACATGGGGACAGCGACAGCATCGATGAATTGGCCGTGCGAGCGCGCTGGGCGAAGCATGGCGGCGAGGCAACGTCGCGGCGATGCGGCGAGCTAGCGTGCACGGCGAGGTAGGGCGGCGCTGGCCTGGCGAGCGGATCGGTAGAACTAGAACAAGACCGGAGGTACCCCTACGTGACCGTGTCCACTAGCTACGCAGCACGCTAATCAGCTGGAGGCAGCTAGCGTAGCAACTCCGCCGCGCAGCCGGGGCGCTGCATAACATAAGGAGAGCTCGATCGACCAGTCGGTGCGCGGTCGCTCTAGCGTGGCGTCGGCGTCGTGGCGTTGGGTGGACCGGGACGGCCCGTGCTGCACAGGCGTTCCCGAATCCCGATCGCAAGGGCGCGCCACGCGGCGGCGTGGAGTGAGCAAGCACGCGACGCGAGGGCCGGGCGCTTCGCCACGTGGCACATCCTTCACGTGTACGTCCGCGCACCCTCCGCGATCCGGTCTGAACGGACGGATGGAGCGGCCGGTCAAGATCGGATCCGTCGTCCGCGGTCCTAGTCGCACAAGACGTGCCGTGGTCGTGCCGTCGTGCGTGGTGCATCATCGAAGATGGCCGGATCTGGCCCGCGGCGCTCAGAGGAAGGAACTCGAACTTGTCTCTTCCCTTTTTCTTTAACCAAGCGAAAACATTATCCTAGTCTGGTCGACAGCGAATCCCGGGCCGTGCTTGCAACTGAACCAACCATGGCACCCAGGTCTGAACAGTTACGACTGGGAACGCGTACCAAAACTCGTTGCCTCTGCAAGCGAAGAACGTGCGAAGGGATAAGTACGACAACGGCACACTCCCAGAGGAAAAAGAAAGAGACGGCGGCAGGGGCAACAGGAAGCGCTGAAAAAAAAAACGGTATACTCTTTTCGTTTTTAAAAATTTGTAATTTTGTAGTTTAAAAATAAATGACGAAGCAGCAAGCTTTTGGAAACAGTACGTTTTCATGTCGGCAAACTCGAATTTTCAAAGACCACATAAGTGAATTATTCTGATCAAAGATCTATATTAATGAAAGATGCAGTATACGAATATAACATGCATATCTAGCTCATATACATAGTTGGATTTTAAAAAACATTTATGACACGGCGCAGCACTTGTGACGTGAACATGCACAACGCTCGATTCCTTCCGGCAATCCTCCGTTCGGTACTGCCTACTTTCGCAGATGTCACCGCCTCCGCTACTCCTTTCAAACTGCCACATTGGGCCACAAGATGATAGACCCGGAAAACGTCCGAAGAGCTAGCTTGGGCATTGGTAACCTGACTCGAGTTTTAGCAGCAAAGAGAGGTGTGACGCGATTCCATGTGTACCAGGACCACTCCCACCCTGGCACCACGGCAGCGGCGACGCAAATGTCAGAACTACCCCTCATCCAGGTCCCGCACTCTCACGGTATCACAATCGATGAGTCGCACGGCGCGTCCGGCCCCACGATAAACGGCCTCGGCGTCCCCAACGAATCCCTTCCCGGATCCGGTTCACTGGACCACACCCCGTCCTCTGCTCCACCGACCGGATGGCCGCAGCAACGGCACCGAGAAACCAGAAACATAAACTCTGGCCGCCGTGGCAAAAGAGCGTTTGATAATATTATTTTAGTTCTTGTGTAAAGTTTTAAAATTTGAAAATCATGCCAAACACAACCTAAACTGGCGCGTCGATGCAGTTCGATGCTCTGCTCCCTCTCGCGTGTTCTCGGAACGCAACCACCACCGCTGCTTCGTCATAGTACGTGCGTGAACCGCCGAATAAATACCCCGATTACGCTGTCGCTGCCCGTATCAGCCATAAAATTATTTCTCGGTCCACGGCTCGCTGTGCGGTGAGTGAACAAAGCATATCTGCATATTGCTCCAATACTTTGTGCCTGCGATGGCTGCTGCTGTTGCTGCGGTTGCTTATAAAAAAGTTGGATGCTGATCGCTACACCCGCAGCTGCAGCAAGCAACTAGTCTACCGTATTTAGGTTATTGGTACTAACATATTCTATAATATCGTCTAAAGTCTAATTAAAGTCATAGCATATTTTATAACTTACTCTATATTTACTTTATTCTTATAAAACTTCTAATATGTTTTACTAGGCTTTACAACACAGTCTAACAATACAAGCGACAAGAGATTACGAAGAGAGCTGGGCGACAGGTTATGATAGGGCAGGAAGCTAATTTTAATGGAAGTCTTATTTTTATTAAAGAAAGTTATGTCATTATTTTTGTGACATGGTAAAAAGTTACTGGAGAGATACGTTGACTTTCATTTAGATAAAATTATATACTCACTTTATTGTTAAAAGATTGTCGTTTTATAGTTCAAAAATAAACTACGAAACAACAACTTTTAGAGACGGAAGAAGTATGTAGTGTTTTCAATGCAACTTGTGTCTATGTGTTTACTTGAGAACAACAAAAATAAAACTATAAATTGTATAAAGTATTTTATCAACAACGTATGATTTGTTGCTTATATGGCACCTGTCGGTACCTTAAAAACCATACACCCCTTGAAGTTACAAAGATTTCAAAAAAAGACCATCTACTTGGTTTGAAGACTCTCGGAGGCCCACTTGTCAGATATGACCGGACCTGCTTCTCCAACATGGTTAATCCCTGGGTCGCCACGTGTACTGCCAAACCGGAGCTACCGCCCACAAGGGGGAAGCTCCGGGCCAGGTACCGAAACGGCACCTCCGGATTTAACCCCGGACCGAGAGAAGCTCCGGACCTGACACGTGTCTGGTAGCCCCGGAGCTACCTGCTTCCCACAGCAAGCTCCGGAGCTGCCACGTGTCAAATCGTCGGACCTGCCAGCCTCTAACCTCCGGAAGACCTTGTAACGACTCCGGATCTTCAAAAGAGAGCCAAGGACTTCAAGACCCGATTAAGTGTCATTAATACCATATTAATGACACTTAAACGGACGATCTTAACACCAGTAACGGTACTGTCGGAGCCCGTTACAGGATCATTAACAGCAATTAATCGTGTATCAATACTAGTAACCGCCGGGGCCACATGTCGGGCCAGGCTAGCTTGTAACGACTTGTCCTTGTACTATAAAAGGACAGGCCGACGATACACTCAGGGACGTTCACAGACGAACTCACGCACCCGATACACTCGTGACAAGCTAATACAACACCAACACACCCGTGGAGTAGGGTATTACGCTCAGGCGGCCCGAACCACGTAAATCCTTGTGTCTCCTGCGTCAAACTCCTATTCACCTTCTTGAATCTCCGCGCGCCCACACCGAACCACAAACTCCTTCAACACTTTAGCAGTGTCGGGAGATCTGCCGGCTCCAACAGTCGACAGTTGGCGCGCCAGGTAGGGGGGCCTGAGATTTTCGAGAATGGTGAACTCCGCGGCTGGATCATCCAACGGCCAACCTGCTGCTCAGGCTGTTGGGGGCAATCCCTCCAACAGGCAGCCACCAGTAGGAGTCTCAGCACCAGCAGGAGCCACACTCCCACCACCACCATCTTCTCCAGCAAATCGTGCTGGGCAACGTGATGGTGCGCCGGCGTCACTCACTGCGTCAGCAAGTCATGACAACCCGAAACACGCGCTTCATGAAACGCGTGCTCTTCTCCAACGTCCACCACCTCCGGATGCATCTCGAGATGCAATGGAGCAGTGGAGGGCCGATGTGGAGCATTTGGTCGCAGCAGCGGCCGAACGCCTCAACAACCAGGGTCCTCCTCCTTCGGGACGAGCCCTGTCGCAGCGGCGGACTTTGCCTGGTAGACTTGGTCCGCACGTCTCCAACAACAGGAGACGAGCTGCATCACAACAGGTGACGTCGTTGCCCTCTGGGGCAAGCACCCATACGGTATCCAGGCTTTCGACTCATGACCTCCGGGCGGAGCTTGATCGTCGATACCGCCAGCAGGATGGTCGTGTCCATATTGAGCGTGCTCGTGAAAGACGGGAAGCTCAGGACCTTTCTACTCTGGAAGGGGTAGGAGGAGGCTGTTCAGCCCTAGCCATGCACCTGCGCATGGTTAGATGGCCACAGAAGTTCCGGCCACACCTGCCGGAAAAATTCGATGGGACTGTCAACCCCGCCGAATTCCTTCAGATATACTCCACTGAAATCTTGGCAGCAGGAGGAAACGAGGCTGTGATGACCAATTACTTTCCAGTGGCCTTAACTGGGACCGCCAGGTCCTGGTTTATGAGCCTTCCTCCCAACTCTATCAACAGTTGGGAGGAGCTGTGCCGTCAGTTCACTGCCAACTTCGGGAGTTCATACACCCGACCAGGCACTGAACTGGACCTTTTTGCGGTCGTGCAAAAAGGGGGGGAATCTTTGCGGTCCTTCATCCAGAGGTTCTCTCAGGTACGCAACACTATCCCTTCTATCTTAAGCGCTTCTGTCATTGTGGCATTCAGACAGGGCGTACGGGACAAGAAGATGTTGGAGAAGTTGGCGATCAAAGAGATCACGAGCGTCACGGAACTCTTCAGCCTGGCAGACAAATGTGCCACATCTGCGGAGGGTCGTGAGATGTACTCCAAACCAGCCTCGGAGGATCACAAGAAATCCTCCAAAGAAGAAGCCGCTACCTCCGGGGGTGGCAAGAAGAAGAAAAAGACCAACGGCAAGAAGAAGCCATCGGTCGGTACATCCAATGCCGCAGCCG
Organism: Tuctoria greenei; assembly: GCA_036927565.1. Lineage (NCBI taxonomy): Eukaryota > Viridiplantae > Streptophyta > Magnoliopsida > Poales > Poaceae > Tuctoria > Tuctoria greenei. The sequence continues at coordinate 20,312,991 of JAYESD010000002.1, forward strand.
CTGCAGCTCCGGGTGGCCGGGGGCCACGCCCCGAGAAGCGACCTCGACTGTCTTCTGAAGACGGTGGCAAACCCAAAGTGTGGTGTCCCATTCACAAAATGGGCAGCCACGGTTTGGAAGACTGCCGGGAGGTCCAAAACCTTACCGAGCGCTACAGCAAGCGCCGGGAAGGATCTCCTTTCCGTCAAAGGGAAGGAAAACAGAAAGTCGACGAAGCTCCGGCTGAAGAGGAGTTTGGGTTTCAGGATCCCAAAAAGGTCCTGAAAGCCGTCTACACCTCCGTCGACGATGATTCCAACGTCTCCGACAACGAGCGTCGGAAAACCATGAACACTATTTTTGGTGGATCATGGGACATCACCTCCCGCCGCGTCATCAAGACTATGCGTCGAGATATGGCCGCTGTAGCCCCTACAGTCAGGCCGGAACCTCATCGAAAATGGATGGACACCTCCATCACTTTCGATGCCTCTGATTGCCCGCGGAGCATGGTTGGAGCAGGTCAGCTACCTTTGATGGTATCTCCTACCATCAACAACATCCAGCTCCACCATGTCATGGTAGACGGAGGTTCAGCGCTAAACCTCATCAGCTTCGAAGCTTTCACTAAGCTTCAGCTCCGACCTTCGGATCTCCAGCCCTCTCGACCTTTCTCCGGAGTAGGTCCGGGGGCCATTAACCCACTCGGAGCTATAACTCTCCTCGTTACCTTCGGGACCCGGGAGAAGTATCGCACTGAGAAGTTGGTCTTCGACGTCGCTCAGATCAACTTACCATTCAACGCCATCTTGGGTAGACCTGCCCTATACAAATTCATGACAGCTGCTCATTATGGATACCTGGTGTTGAAGATGCCAACACCAGTAGGCGTTCTCCGGATCCGCGGAGATCGCACCGCCGGAGTAACTGCTCTGGAGGAACTCCATGCACTCACCACGGCGCAAGAGGAGGACTCCAGACAGGAGCAAGCTCCAAAACCCCCGAGCATTCGTCAACGAGGCTCGACCTCTGCACCACGTGTGCAGCCAAGCGGCGACACTGACATTCCCGTCAAAGTCGTCCAAATTGGTTTCGATGCCGCTCAAACCACCCGTATATCGGGAGGGTTGAACGACAAATAGGAACTCGCGCTCATCACTTTCCTCCAAGCTAATGTTGACGTGTTTGCTTGGCAACCGTCACAAATGCCTGGGATCCCCAGGGAAGTGATTGAGCACAATCTGAAGATTTACCCCGATACTCGGCATGTGCATCAGAAGCCTCAGAAGCAATCTGTAGAGCGGCAAAACTTCATCCGACAAGAAGTGAAGAAGCTACTCAAAGCCGGATTCATGCGAGAAGTCTTCCATCCAAAATGGCTGGCGAACCCAGTCGTTGTGCCCAAGGCCGGCGGGAAGCTTCGGATGTGCATCGACTACACCACACTGAATAAGGCATGTCCAAAAGATCCATTCCCACTACCTAGAATAGATCAGATAGTGGATTCCACCTCTCGGTGTGAATTACTGTGTTTCCTAGACGCATATTCTAGGTATCGTCAAATCAGGATGTCTAGGGAGGATGAAGAGCATACTTCATTCATCACAGTAGATGGATTGTACTCTTACACAACCATGCCATTTGGTCTCAAGAATGCAGCTTCAACTTTTGTACGAGCTATGTACAAAACTTTTGAAGAACTCATCAGAGACATAGTGGAAGTGTACGTCGATGACATCGTGGTCAAGGTCAAGAACAAGGAGTCCCTCTTAGACACCTTGCAGGCTGTCTTCGACAAGCTGCGGGCCACCCGCACAAAGATAAACCCGGACAAGTGTGTGTTTGGGGTTAGCTCCGGAAAACTTCTTGGTTTCCTGGTAAGTCACCGGGGCATAGAAGCTAATCCGGCGAAGATCAAAGCCATTGAAGACATGCGGCCACCAACCCGCATCAAGGATGTCCAGAAGCTAATTGGATGTCTAGCAGCCCTCAGCCGGTTCATATCAAGACTGGCGGAACGGGCACTTCCCTTCTTCAAGTTATTGAGGAAGTCCGGACCATTCCAATGGTACGAAGAAGCAGAGAAGGCATTCCAGAAGCTGAAACAGTTCCTCACCACCCTACCAATTCTGGTAGCTCCGAACCCTGGTGAGCCTTTGTTGCTTTACATTTCAGCTACTGACGAAGTCGTTAGTATGGTTCTGGTTGCGGAGAGACCGGAACTACCCCATACTCAGGAATCCAGACCCCTTCGGGAGGGTCCGGAGGTTCCTGAAAGCGAGTCTCGGTCCCAACTCCCAGACTCAAACCCACAAGAAGTCACTTTAGAAGACCCAGACCCCTCTGGGAGGGTTCAGGTCATTTCTGAAGAAGCTCCGATTTCCTCCAGCCAGAACCCGGAAGTCCCCGAAGAGAATCTGGACCCCTCCGAGAGGGTCTGGATCAACGAAGAGGAAGCTCCGGACCCCTCCGGGAGGGTCCGGACCATTCAACGCCCGGTATACTTCATCAGTGAAGTATTACATGATGCCAAGACTCGATACCTAGAGGTGCATAAGCTGCTTTATGCAATTCTTATTGCCTCCAGGAAGCTTCGACACTACTTCCAAGATCACAAAGTCTCGGTGGTGACCTTCTATCCACTTCGAGCAATCTTGCATAATCCCAATTCAACTGGGAATATTGCAAAGTGGGCAGCGGAATTGGCTGAATTCGATCTTGAATTTATTTCAAGACAAGCTGTCAAGAGTCAAGCGTTGGCAGATTTTGTGGCGGAATGGACTCCCTCTCCATCAAACCCTGGGGGCCCCAGTGAGCAGAAGTCGAAACACAAGACTCCGGTCTTCACCGAGCCTCACTGGACCCTCTACTTTGATGGCTCCATGCAGAAGCAGGGGGGCGGAGCTGGAATCCTTCTCCTTGCACCGACTGGGGAGAAGGTAAAATACATGGTACACCTTGACTTCAAGGCAACCAACAACATGGCGGAGTATGAAGCACTCATCTATGGACTAAAGGTGGCACTGTCATATGGTGTCAGGCAACTGCTGGTCAAAGAAGATTCACAGCTCATCATCAAGCAGGTAAAGGGTGAATGCTCCTGCAACAATATCCAACTAGCTGCTTACCTCCTAGAAGTCCAGAGGCTTCAGAAGGACTTTGAAGTCCTAGACCTCCACCATGTTCAGCGTGCCCACAACGCTTAAGCTGACGAACTCTCGACTAAAGCGTCAACCGGAGCTCCGGCTCCTGACGGAACTTTTGTCCGGAGATTGTCGAAACCCACAGCTCAACCTGCCAAACTGAACGAAGGGAGCGGGATCAGCATCCCGAAGCTGACGGTCCTGATGGCCCTGTTACCATGGCAGCCATCAAGGGTCGTAGGTGGTGCCGGAAGCTCCGAGCAACCCAGCACGCAAGACTCAAAAGCTCAAGCTAGCTCCGATGCATGGATCTCAGAGATCCGGAGCTACTTGAAAGACAACATCCTTCCTGACGATGATGTATCCGCTGACTGGGTAGTCAGATTGGCTAAAAGATACACGCTGGTAGAAGGGGATCTCTATCGGCGCGGTGCCAACAGCATCCTAATGCGGTGCATCACAAGGGAAGAAGGCTGCGAGCTCCTCGCAGAAATCCATGGAGGCGAGTGTGGGAACCACGCATCTTCCCGCACTGTCGGTACCCTAAAAACCATACACCCCCTGAGGTTACAAAGATCTCAAGGGAAGGACATCAACTCAAATTGAAGACCCTCGGGGGCCCACTCGCCAGACGTGACCGGACCCGCTTCTCCAACATGGTTAACCTCTAGGTTGCCACGCGTACTGTCGGCCCAGAGCTATTACCCGCAAGGGTGAAGCTCCGGGCCAAGTACTGAAACGGCACCTCCGGAGGTAGCCCCCGACCGAGAGAAGCTCCGGACATGACACGTGCCAGGTCACCCCGGAGCTTCCCGCTTCTCCCAAGCAAGCTCCGGAGCTGCCACGTGTCCATACGTCGGAGCTAAACCGCTTCAAATCCCCGGGAGACGTTGTAACGGCTCCGGATTTCCAAAGGACAGCTGCAGACTTCAAGACCCGATTAATTATCATTAATTCCATATTAATGACACTTAATCGGATGATATTAACACCTGTAACGGCACTGTCGGAGCCGTTACAGGGTTATTAGCAACAATTAATCTCGCGTATCAATACTAGTAACCGCCAGGGCCACATGTCGGGCCAGGCTGACTTGTAACGGTTTGTCCTTGTGCTATAAAAGGACAAACCGACGATACACGAAGACACGAACTCTCGAACACTCTGAAGCTCACAAGTTAATACAACAAACACACACCCGTGGAGTAGGGTATTACGCTCAGGCGGCCCGAACCACGTAAACCACCGTGTCACTCGTGTCCAAATCGCATTTCACTTTCTTAGATCTCCGCGCGCCCAGACCGAACCACAAACTCCTTCAAACACTTTTCATAGTGTTAGGGGATCTGCCGACTCCAACAGTCGACAGTTGGCGCGCCAGGTAGGGGCGCCTGAGATCTTCAAGAATGGTGAATTCTGCAGCTGGATCATCCAACGGGCAACCTGCTGCTCAGGCTGTCGGAGGCAATCCCTCCAACATGCAACCACCGGCAGGAGCCTCAGTTCCAGCGGGAGTCACACTCCCACCACCACCATCTTCTCCGGCAAGACATGCCGAACGACATGATGGTGCACCGGCGTCACATTCTGCGCCGGCAAGTCGTGACAACCCAGAACACGCGCTCCATGCAGCGCGTGCTCTCCTTCAGCGACCACCACCTCCGGATGCATCTCAAGGTGCCATGGAGCAATGGAGAGCTGATATTGAGCATTTGGTCGCAGCAGCGGCCGAACGCCTCAACAATCAGGGTCCACCTCCTTCAGGGCGGGCCCCGTCGCAGCGACGAACGTTGTCTGGAAGACTTGGTCCACATGTCTCCAACAACCGGAGAAGAGCTGCGTCACAGCAAGTGACGTCGTTGCCCTCTGGGGCACGACGTGCCCATACTGCATCTCGGCTTTCGACACACGACCTCCGAGCGGAGCTTGATCGCCGATACCGCCAACAGGATGGCCGTGTCCACATCGAGCGAGCTCGAGAAAGACGAGATGCTCAAGATCTTTCTACTCTGGAAGGAGTAGGAGGAGGCTGTTCCGCCCTAGCCATGCACCTGCGTATGGTTAGATGGCCACAGAAGTTCCGGCCACACTTGCCGGAAAAATTCGACGGGACTGTCAATCCCGTAGAATTTCTACAGATATACTCCACTGCGATCCTAGCAGCTGGAGGAAATGAGGCTGTAATGGCCAATTACTTTCCAGTGGCCTTAACTGGGACTGCTAGGTCCTGGTTTATGAGCCTTCCGCCCAACTCTATCGACAGTTGGGAGGAGCTATGCCGCCAGTTCACCGCCAATTTCGGGAGTTCATACACCCGTCCGGGCACCGAACTGGACCTTTTTGCGGTCGTGCAAAAAGGAGGGGAATCTTTGCGGTCATTCATCCAGAGATTCTCTCAGGTACGTAACACAATCCCTTCTATCTCAAGCGCTTCTGTCATTGTAGCATTCAGACAGGGTGTACGAGACAAGAAGATGTTGGAGAAACTGGCGATCAAAGAGATCACCAGTGTCACGGAGCTCTTCAGCCTGGCTGACAAATGTGCCAGAGCTGCGGAGGGCCGTGAAATGCACTCCAAACCAGCCTTGGAGGATCATAAAAAATCCTCCAAAGAAGAAGCCGCTACCTCCGGGAGTGGCAAGAAGAAAAAGAAGACCAACGGCAAGAAGAAGCCGTCGGCCGGCACATCCAACGTTGCAGCCACTGCAACTCCTGGTGGCCGGGGGCCACGCCCCGAGAAGCGACCTCGACCGTCTTCCGAAGACGGTGGCAAATCCAAGATGTGGTGCCCCATTCACAAAACGGGCAGCCACAGGCTGGAGGATTGCCGGGAGGTCCAAAACCTTGCCGAGCGCTACCACAAGCGCCGGGAAGGGTCTCCCTTCCGCCAGAGGGAGGGAAAACAAAAGGTCGATGAAGCTCCGGCTGAAGAGGAGTTAGGGTTTCAAGACCCCAAAAAGGTCTTGAAAGCCGTCTACACCTCCGTCGACGATGATTCCGACGTCTCCGACAACGAACGTCGAAAAACCATGAACACCATCTTTGGTGGATCATGGGACATCACCTCTCGTCGCGTCATTAAGACCATGCGACGGGATATGGCTGCTGTAGCTCCTACAGCTAGACCGGAGCCACATCGAAAGTGGATGGACACACCCATCACTTTCGATGCTTCGGATTGTCCTCAAAGCATGGTCGGAGCTGGCCAGCTGCCCTTGATGGTATCCCCCACCATCAACAACATCCAGCTCCATCATGTCCTGGTAGATGGAGGTTCGGGGCTTAATCTCATCAGCTTCGAAGCTTTCACTAAGCTTCAGCTTCGACCTTCAGACCTCCAGCCCTCTCGACCTTTCTCCGGAGTAGGTCCGGAGGCCATAACCCCACTCGGAGCTATCACTCTCCCTGTTACCTTCGGGACCCGGGAGAAGTATCGCACCGAAAAGTTGGTCTTCGACGTCGCTCAGATCAACTTACCATTCAACGCCATTTTGGGTAGACCTGCCTTGTACAAATTCATGGCAGCTGCTCATTATGGATACCTGGTGTTGAAGATGCCGACACCAGTAGGCGTTCTCCGGATCCGTGGAGATCGCACTGCCGGAGTAACTGCTCTGGAAGAACTCCATGCACTCACCACAGCGCAAGAGGAGGATTCCAGACAGAAGCAAGCTCCACAACCTCCGAGCATTCGTCAACGAGGCACGACCTCTGCACCCCGTGTGCAGCCAAGCGGCGACACCGACATTCCCGTCAAAGTCGTCCAAATTGGTTCCGATGTCACTCAAACTACCCGCATATCGGGTGGCTTGAACGACAAATAGGAACTCGCGCTCATCACTTTCCTCCGGGCTAATGTTGACGTGTTTGCCTGGCAACCGTCACAAATGCCTGGGATCCCCAGGGAAGTGATTGAGCACAATCTGAAGATTTACCCCGACGCTCGGCCTGTACACCAGAAACCTCGGAAGCAATCTGTAGAGCGACAGAACTTCATCCGACAAGAAGTGAAGAAGTTGCTCGAAGCCGGATTCATCCGAGAAGTCTACCATCCAAAATGGCTGGCAAACCCAGTCGTTGTGCCTAAGGCCGGCGGGAAACTTCGGATGTGCATCGACTACACCACCCTGAATAAGGCATGTCCAAAAGATCCATTCCCACTACCTAGAATAGACCAGATAGTGGATTCCACCTCTGGGTGTGAGTTGCTGTGTTTTCTAGACGCATATTCGGGATATCATCAAATCCGGATGTCTAGGGAAGATGAAGAACATACTTCATTCATCACAGTGGATGGATTGTATTGTTACACAGCCATGCCTTTTGGTCTCAAAAATGCAGCTTCAACTTTTGTACGAGCAATGTACAAAACTTTCGAAGAACTCATCAGAGACATAGTGGAGGTGTACGTTGATGACATTGTGGTCAAAGTCAAAAACAAGGAGTCCCTCTTGGATACCTTGCAGGCTGTCTTCGACAAGCTGCGGGCCACCCGCACGAAGCTAAACCCAGACAAGTGCGTCTTCGGGGTTAGTTCCGGAAAGCTTCTTGGTTTCCTGGTGAGTCACCGGGGTATAGAGGCTAATCCGGCGAAGATAAAAGCCATCGAAGACATGCGGCCACCAACCCGCATCAAAGATGTCCAAAAATTAACTGGATGTCTAGCAGCCCTCAGTCGATTCATTTCAAGACTGGCGGAAAGGGCACTTCCCTTCTTCAAGTTACTGAGGAAGTCCGGACCATTCCAATGGTCTGAAGAGGCAGAGAAGGCATTCCAGGAGCTGAAACAGTTCCTCACCACTCTACCAGTCTTGGTAGCTCCGAACCCTGGTGAGCCTTTATTGCTTTATATTTCAGCAGCTGACGAAGTCGTCAGTATGGTTCTGGTTGCGGAGAGACCGGAACTACCCAATACTCAGGAATCCAGATCCCTTCGGGAGGATCCGGAGGTTCCCGAAAGCAGGTCTGGGTCCCAGCTCCCCGACTTGAATCCTCAAGAAGTCACTTCAGAGGACCCGGATCCTTCTGATAGGATCCAGGTCATTCCTGAAGAAGCTCCGGGTTCCTCCACCCAGAACCCGGAGGTCCTCGAATATAGTTTGGACCCCTCCGACAGGGTCCGGATCAATGGAGAGGAAGCTCCGGACCCCTCCGGGAGGGTCCGGACCGTTCAACGCCCAGTATACTTCATCAGTGAAGTGTTACATGATGCCAAGACTCGATACCTAGAGGTACATAAGATGCTCTACGCAGTTCTTATTGCCTCAAGGAAGCTTCGACACTATTTCCAAGCTCACAAAGTCTCGGTGGTAACCTCATATCCACTTCGAGCGATTCTGCATAATCCCAATTCAACTGGGAATATAGCGAAGTGGGCAGCGGAACTGGCTGAATTCGACCTCGAATTCATTCCAAGACAAGCAATCAAGAGTCAAGCGTTGGCAGATTTCGTGGCAGAATGGACTCCCTCTCCATCAAACTCTGGGGGCCCCAGCGAGCAGAAGAAGGAACCGCAAGTTCCGGCCTTCACTAAGCCTCACTGGACCCTTTACTTCGACGGCTCCATGCAGAAGCAGGGAGCCGGAGCTGGAGTCCTTCTCCTCACACCAACCGGGGAGAAGGTAAGATACATGGTGCACCTTGATTTCAAGGCAACCAACAACATGGCGGAGTACGAAGCACTCATATATGGATTAAAGGTGGCACTATCCTTTGGTGTCAAGCAGTTGCTGGTCAAAGGAGATTCACAACTTGTTATCAAACAAGTGAAGGGTGAATGCTCCTGCAATAATCTCCAGCTGGCTGCTTATCTCCTTGAAGTCCAGAGGCTTCAGAAGGACTTCGAAGTCCTAGACCTTCACCATGTTCAGCGTGCTCACAACGTTGAAGCTGACGAACTCTCGACCAAGGCGTCAACCGGAGCTCCGGCTCCAGACGGAACCTTTGTCCGGAGGTTGTCAAAACCCACAGTTCAGCCTGCCGAGCTGAACGAAGGGGGCGAGATCAGCATCCCGAAGCTGACGGTCCCGATGGCCCTGTTACCATGGCAGCCATCAAGGGTCGTAGGTGCTGCCGGAAGCTCCGAGCAACCCAGCACGCAAGACTCAAATGCTCAAGTCAGTTCCGATGCATGGATCTCGGAGATCCGGAACTACTTGAAAGACAACATCCTTCCTGACGATGATGTATCCGCTGACCGGGTAGTCAGATTGGCTAAAAGATACACGTTGGTAGAAGGGGATCTCTACCGGCGTGGTGCCAATGGCATCCTAATGCGGTGCATCACAAGGGAAGAAGGCTGCGAGCTCCTCGCAGAAATCCATGGAGGCGAGTGTGGGAACCACGCGTCTTCCCGCACGCTGGTCGGAAAAGCCTTTCGGCACGGCTTCTACTGGCCAACAGCGCTCCAGGATGCTACTGAGCTAGTGAAGAAATGCAAAGCATGCCAATTTCATGCAAAGCAAATTCATACACCTGCTCAGCCCTTACAAATGATACCTCCTACGTGGCCTTTCGCCGTGTGGGGGATGGACATCTTGGGACCCTTCCCAAGAGCCGTCGGAGGTTATAAGTTCCTGTATGTCGCCATTGACAAGTTCACCAAGTGGCCGGAAGCTACTCCTGTTGTGACGATCAACAAACAATCTGCAATCAATTTTCTACAATCTATCGTGAGCAGATTCGGAGTCCCAAACAAGATCATCACTGATAATGGGACTCAGTTCACAAGCTCCTCATTTCAAGGATATTGCGAAGACCTCGGCATACAAGTTTGCTACGCCTCCGTAGCTCATCCTGCCAGCAATGGGCAAGCCGAGAGAGCAAACGCAGAGATCCTTAAAGGACTCAAAACGCGCACTTATGAGCGTTTGAAAAAGCACGGAGCTAATTGGATCGAAGAGCTTCCGCCCACTCTATGGGCTAACAGGACTTCTCCAAGTCGGGCAACCGGAGAAACACCCTTCTTCCTGGTGTACGGAGCAGAAGCGATCCTTCCTCCGGAGATCACCCTGGGTTCCCTCCGAGTCCGGACCTTCGACGAAGCCGCGCAGGACCAGCTCCGGCGTGAAGACCTAGACCTCCTCGAGGAGGGAAGGTGCCAAGCAGCTGTTCGGAACGCCCGATACCGCCAAGCTCTACGGCGCTATCATCAGCGGCATGTACACAACCGACAGCTCGAGGAAGGCGATCTGGTGCTACGGAGAATACTATCCAGAGAAGGGCAAAACAAACTCTCCCCCGGCTGGGAAGGACCCTTCCGAGTGATCAAAGTATCCCGTCCCGGAAGCGTTCGCTTGGCTACCGAGGATGGGACACCTCTCCCAAATCCTTGGAACATCGAGCACCTCCGTAAGTTCTACACTTAATTCCACGGAGGTGAGTCTTAAGTAACTTGAAGTGTATGTTATAGAGTCATTGTACAGAGTCGGGTAGTTCCTCCGGGAGAGCAGCCGGACCTTTCCCGAAAGGTTTGAAGAGCTCATGCAACACTTGATACAGTCTCCGGACTAGAAGTGTGGCTAACTACCCAGGGTCAAACGAGAAACCAAACACACTTAGCCTGGTTGCGTACCCTAAGAGTGTACTTGTTTCCCCTGTACCCCGGACCTATAATGAAAGACATCTTCATGTGAAATAGACTCCACGTGCATTCATTTTTGCATAAGGCTCGACATTTTTTTTTTCTTGTCTATAACAGAAATGTGCAATTCTTAAGAAGTTCTAGTTTAACCGGTTTATGTACGATTTGGGTTGAATTGTCAGATTTTTTAGATTTAAATGTCGTCTGTGGCCAACTCGCCTGAAAGCCGCCAAGCCATTCTAGGGCCGGAGTGCGCTATCGACTTAGCCTGGTCAAGCACCCTAAGTACGCCACTCTACCTACACCCCGGCAGGCCAAAGTAAGGTGGGTCCATGGATAATTAGATCTAAAAGAAAAGACAATTCATCCAGTCATACTAAAAATCGTGTTCAACTTGAAATTCTCTTGAGAACCGTAAGCCGCAACGAAGTTATAGATAAGGAACGAATTTTACTGTTTTTCTTGGCCTAAGTGTGCAGGAAGAATAAACCCAACATTGATGGAGAAAAATCGGAGTTAACCAAGCTCCGACTCCCACTGGCGTTAACTTGAAGATGGTGAGAAGACTCTATCACTAGAGTCTGTTGCCAGCAAGCCAGGCGTGGCAAGGGTCATTGCCGGAGCTACTAAGCTCCGACACCTTGAAGTATTAACTATCGACACTCAACGTGTTGGTAGAGGCTATTGCCGGAGCTACTAAGCTCCGACGATGGGCAATGCCGGAGCTTCTAAGCTCCGACGACTTCAAGGGACCTTCACTATCGAAGACTTCGGACCTAAACTACACGAGTTCGAAGCAAATTTGTCTCCAACAAAACTCAACATCCTTTTGGTACATGTCCACAATCACATTGTGCACATCTACCAGGGGGCCAAGTGAAGACAAAGATGTTGAAGACAAAAAAATGAAATTCACGAAAAATTGGGGATTTCATTTCATTTGAAGACCAGAGATTACATCTGGGGACAAAGGATTACAAAATTGAGGAAGAAGAGAAGATACAAATAAAGGCTAAGAAAGATAGTCCTAGACCCTATGGAAGAACTCGGCGACCTTCTGGGCGACCTCCGACACGCTGCTTCGGGTAGCTTCGCCCTCTCCTTCGACGGGACCTTCAAGCACCGGGTCCAGAGAGAATCGAGGGTTTCGGCTAGTGTAACACGTCAACACATATTCTGTGACGTTCCTAGCCAGGGATTGCCCCTCGACCTCCAACTGGTCCGCGATGACGTCGCCCACCTTGGAGAGCTTGCTGCCCGCAGCGCCCAACGCTTGCAGCGCAAGGTCCGGCTCCGGCTCCGGATCATCCGAAAGCACGGGGCTGAAACCCATCGGCGCTAGCGCATCGTCGGCCTTGCTCAGGAACTCCCAAATTTGCAGGGAATCCGTCTTCCTCTGGCCCTTCATTTCTTCCAGGGACCTCCGGGTCGCCGCCAGTTCTGAGTTCTCGCGGGAGAGGCGCTCAACTTCTTTGGCGTTTTGCTGAATTTTCGCAGCAACCCGCTTTTCGAGTCTCCCGAGCTCCTCCTCCCGGAGGTGGATCTTGTTCCGGCGGTCGACCAGGTCTTTCTCCCTAGCCTCTATTTTCTTCTCCCGGGCGATGAGGGCACACTCATACTCGTAGAGCTCCTGCCCTCGCACCCAGGTCTTCTCCTCCTCCTCGAGGCAGCGCTCTTCCAATTTTTTAGCGCGCTCCTCGAGGCTCTTGTCCGCCAGAGCTGTCTTCTCGGCGAGCTCTTCTTCACGACGCAAGACGTCGTCCCGTAGTTCCAGGAGTTTTTGCTCCTCATCCTCGAGCCGTTTTTCCCTTCCCTCAAGTGCCTCTCGGCGCTTGATGAGTGCGGTACTGATGGCTTCGAGTTGATCGTACCGGGCGTTGGCCGCATCATTGGCAGCTTTAGCCTGGTCGTGGTACTCCCGGGATTGGGCGTCGAGGTTGTGAGTCATGCTCTCCCTCTCGTCCAGCATCTCACCCCAGAGCTCCAAGCGGACCTTCTCCCGCTTGATCCATTCCTTGTCCGCAGCGATCCTCGACTGCGCCAGCTTGGTTTCGAATTGGAGTCTATTACGCCACCTCCTAAGGGTTTGGCGCTCCTCTTCAAGAACCTTGCTGTCGTGGAAGAAGGCTAGTTGGACTTGGCGCAGACTGGAGCAAGCGTTGTCGATGGACATCGACAGCGAGATGGGCTCCGGACCTTCCGGGGTCTCCTCCGCTGGTTCCAGCGGGTCTTCATTTACAAAAATTGGGTCCCACTCTGCGAGAGCGGAACCCTGAGCTTCCAAGGCACTAGGGCCCTCCTCCGGGATGGCCTCAGTCGCCACCGAAGAAGGTCCCGCCACCAAATCTTCATTCGCCCCCTCAGGCTGGGGGCCGGCGACCTCGTTCAGGCACTCTGGCTCCGCCACGGGTACCATCGACGTCGTCGCCTCCAATGGCTCCGGCCGGGACGCTTCTTCCGAGGGGAGCTCAAGCTCCCCCGCCTCCACCACCACCGGCTCTGCAGCCGGCGCTCCAATAACTACCGGCCTTGCGACCGGAGCTTCAGAAGTAACCGGCTCAATTGCCGGAACCACTTCAACTTCCGGCTCGCACGCCGGGGCTTCAGCTGCCTCCGGCTCGACCGCCGAAGCTCCAGCATTTTCCGGCTCTGAAGCCGGGACCGCTAATTCCTCCGGCTCGACAGCCGGAGCATCTACTTCTGCAGCACCAGGGCCCGGAGTTTCAACCTCCGGAGCGGGTGCCTCTGGCGCATCTTCAACCCCGTGGTCCGGCGCTACCACGGGAACTTCTGGAGACGAGTCGAGGTCCATGACCACGACAGCCGGCGCCGGAGCTGTCGCAGCCTCCGCCTGGGGCGGCACCGGGGCTGGAGCAGAAGCCCTCGCAGCCTCAGACACTGTGGCTGAGGGCGGAGCTTCACTCCCCTTCTTGGGAACGCTGCAGATGAAGAATGAAGAAATTGAGCAAACAGATGCTATAATTAAAAGTTAATTGAGGTAAGCAAAAAAAATTACCTTGGGAGGCTCACGCACCAGCTTGCGCGGAACCTCTTTCCCGAACGTTCCGGGCTGGCCACGGTCGGCGTAGGAGCTCCGGGAGGACTCCCAGGACTTGCCGTAGCCGCGGGCGTTTCCCGGGTCGGAGCTCTCCTTGACCGGGAGGAACTCCTAGACCTGGAGGCCCTCACCGCTTCTCGAACCGGAGTCGCCTGTCCGGAGCTGGCACCTCCGGAGGGACCCATCACGGGGACAGCCGTACTCCGGGAGGATCCCACCGCCGGAACAGTAGCGCTCCGAAAAGACCCCACCACGGGGACAGACGCTACAGCAGCGGAGGATCCTCCTTCCTGAGGACGGAGAACTGGCGGGGAAGTAGCAAGCCCGACGGACCTCCCGTCAGCATGACGCAACTTCCTCTTCCGGCTCTCTGGCTCCTCCGCCAGCTCCTTGCCCTTGCCGGTGACCTCAGCTCTTGGCTGAGAGACAGGGGCGGAGCTGCCTTCCGACAACCCGGGGATCGCCAACGGGGCGGTCGATCTTCTCTCGACGACGCCAAGGTCGTCAAGCGCGGGCATCTTCCGCCGGAGCACCCTGCTGAACTCAACTTCCTCGTTCAGGGGGAGGAAAGCCGGTGGCGGAGTCAAGTACGCTCCGTCTACATCGATGCCGTGCTGGAATTTCTTGAGGTGAAACTCCAAGGACTTCCCCACCATGCTGGACTTCAACCCGGTTTCAACCCGGTCTTCGTCCATCACGCTGTTGAGGGCCCAGGCGAGCTTCTCCCTCCTTTTCAGCGGTGCCCACCTGTTGAACAGGAAGTTGCAGAACACCGCCTGGGGAGTCAATCCTCCCTCCACACATTGGCGGATCCGGGACAAGACGGGGTCGAAAGCTGCCGCCAGCACCGGAACTTCGCTCCACACCGACGTGTCAATGCCGGGCAGACCGTCTGGCAGCTCCAACCGCTCGTGCTCCTCCACCCGGACGACTACCCAATCTTTCTTCCAGTCATCCCACTTCCCGGAAGGGAACGACCGGAGGTACTTGAACGGGCACTTCTTGCGCTTCACAAAGTAGTAGAAGCCAAGGTACTCGTCACTTCGGCCGGTGGTTTGGACGGTGAAGAAAGTGCGGAAGAGCTCGATGCAGGGAGGAATGCCCACCCACATCTCGCAGAAGTGGACAAAGATGGACACAAGGAGAAGGGAGTGAGGGCCAAGGTGGTATAGCTGCAGACCATAGAAGTCCAGCAGCATCAAAAAGAAGGAAGAAAATGGTGGGATCAGCCCCACCATGGCATACGATGAAAAGTATACCATTTCGCCGGAGTGCTCCTTTTTAAAGGGAAGCTCTCCTCCAGTACGGATTGAACGGTTGAAGAAGTCCGACGACCACCCCATGAGGGCTCGGACCTTCTTCAGATCGCTCTCCGTCTTCAAACGACTCTCACGCAGACCCAACTCCATCGCAGCACTGCTAGGCGAGAGAAGAGAAGCAAAGCACGAGTTGGGAGTTTGAGCGCAAGAACAGATGGAAAGCGTAAAGAACTCCCGACGGTGCGCTTTCCTTCTTAAGTAAGCCCTCGCAACGCTTGGATGGAAACTGCAGGAGAGTTAAGCATACTACTCAAGAATTCAACCCAGCCGATGACAAGAGGGCCCGGGACCACCCTGACGATCAAGTCGAGGCTCTTACCCAGGCGAACAGTTGTCATCACGAGGCGGGAAACCCAAAGGCGGCGGACTGACAAGGCGCGCGGAACCGATACGGTTTTCGTATCGGGAACCGACGACCTTCAATTGCGAGAGATCCGCACGTCAAAGATCTTATCTGCCGCCTGAGGTGCGCCACGCGTCGGGACTCAACCATAAAGCCCCGCCAAAGGCACCTCCGAAGACTCTTGAAGACCCAGTTCAAGAGTCACAAGTATGGACCCACCTCCGGCGGAACGACTTCATCCCGTTGGCCTTCCCCGGAGGTAGGTCCAGGGGGCCACTGTCGGTACCCTAAAAACCATACACCCCCTGAGGTTACAAAGATCTCAAGGGAAGGACATCAACTCAAATTGAAGACCCTCGGGGGCCCACTCGCCAGACGTGACCGGACCCGCTTCTCCAACATGGTTAACCTCTAGGTTGCCACGCGTACTGTCGGCCCAGAGCTATTACCCGCAAGGGTGAAGCTCCGGGCCAAGTACTGAAACGGCACCTCCGGAGGTAGCCCCCGACCGAGAGAAGCTCCGGACATGACACGTGCCAGGTCACCCCGGAGCTTCCCGCTTCTCCCAAGCAAGCTCCGGAGCTGCCACGTGTCCATACGTCGGAGCTAAACCGCTTCAAATCCCCGGGAGACGTTGTAACGGCTCCGGATTTCCAAAGGACAGCTGCAGACTTCAAGACCCGATTAATTATCATTAATTCCATATTAATGACACTTAATCGGATGATATTAACACCTGTAACGGCACTGTCGGAGCCGTTACAGGGTTATTAGCAACAATTAATCTCGCGTATCAATACTAGTAACCGCCAGGGCCACATGTCGGGCCAGGCTGACTTGTAACGGTTTGTCCTTGTGCTATAAAAGGACAAACCGACGATACACGAAGACACGAACTCTCGAACACTCTGAAGCTCACAAGTTAATACAACAAACACACACCCGTGGAGTAGGGTATTACGCTCAGGCGGCCCGAACCACGTAAACCACCGTGTCACTCGTGTCCAAATCGCATTTCACTTTCTTAGATCTCCGCGCGCCCAGACCGAACCACAAACTCCTTCAAACACTTTTCATAGTGTTAGGGGATCTGCCGACTCCAACAGTCGACACGCACGCTGGTCGGAAAAGCCTTTCGGCATGGCTTCTACTGGCCTGCAACACTCCAGGATGCCACTGAGCTGGTGAAGAAATGTGAAGCATGCCAATTTCATGCAAAGCAAATTCATACACCGGCTCAGCCCTTACAAATGATACCTCCTACATGGCCCTTCGCCGTGTGGGGGATGGACATCTTGGGACTGAAAGTTGCCTAGAGGGGGGGTGAATAGGCTAATCGACCTGTAAATGACTGAATAAAACGAGATTAAATCACAGGGGGCGGACTAGTCCGGTCTGGGGGCGGACTAGTCCGGTCAGCCTGCGTGAAGAACCCTAAAAAGTGTTTCTAGCAAGTTTTATAGGGATTTTCTCGAGGCTACAAGTGAGGATATGTTTAAGACAAGTTTAGAAACTATCAACACAAGAGTGAGTCAAGTTTTAACAAGATTAAGCAATGTGAGGCACAACGACAAGACTAGCAACTCTAGAACAAAGTATGTAATAAATAAGATGCGAAGAACACGGAGACACAAGGATTTTATCCCGAGGTTCGATTCCACACAAGAATCTACTCCCCGTTGAGGAGTCCACAAAGGACCGGGTTCACCAACCCTTCCCTCACCAAGTTTACCGCACGGGCCTAACTTGGTTCTCCACTATCTCAAAGTGCGAATACAAGATTCGTTGGGGCTTCTCACAATCTGAGGCTCCCACACCACAAAGATGATCAACAATGCAAACACACTCAACACACAGCTCACAAAGACTCAATGAGTGCAAGAGATCAAACCGGGAGCACAAGCGCGATGTTCTTCCTCTTCTCCACCTCACTAAACCCTAATCCACACAAGAATTAGTTTTAGAGGGAAAGTTGGCAAGAAAGAGGCTTAAGAGTGCTCCAAGTTGGCTGTGGCGGCGCTAGGGTTCAAGTCTGTTCAAAGGTTAGTTCAAAAGAACCCAAGGGACCTCTATTTATAGAGGTCCCAAGCCCATACTGCTGACTTCAGTAGAAGGGTGGACTAGTCCGGCCTCACGCCCGGACTAGTCCGGCCTAGGGGACCACTGACCTCTTGTCAGGCCCCGACAGCTGACACGCTATCGTCACACTACCCGCCAAACTTCAAATTCAAACGATCACTTCAACAACGGACTAGTCCGGTCACCACCGGACTAGTCCGATCTCACACAGAGCCTTTTGCTCCGTGTGAAAACGGACTAGTCTGAGGACCACAGACTAGTCCGGCCCCAAGGGCGGACTAGTCCGGTCCTCCCAGACTTAGTCACAAAACCTCTTTCAACACACCAACCCGGACTAGTCCGGTCCCATGGGCGGACTAGTCCGTTCTCACTCAGGACCTCTTGGTCCGGTCTCAAACGGACAAGTCCGTGGTTTTGAGACTTAGTCCCCAAAACCCACTCACTGCTACCCGGACTAGTCCGACCACAAACGGACTAGTCCGATCTCAGTCAGACCCTTCTGGTCCGGCCGACAACGGACTTGGCCGGCCAGGGGCGGACTAGTCCGGCCACCTGCACGGACTAGTCCGGCCCTACTGCCAGACTGCTTATCCACTCTTTTCTCTCAAGGGGTTTGACCTCTAAAACACTTTGAGCTCCCAAACTTGATCTCAATGCACTTTACACACGCACCCTCCTATTTCCACGGCTAGTCTAACTCAACACGCTAGAAACCCTAGTTTCTACGCTTCGAGTTGACTCCGTTTCCTTCCTTTTTCCTTTTTGAGGGTTTGCGTCTCCGATCGAGTCCACACCTGTGCTAAGATCACTTGAGCTCACTAGCGACTTAACTGTCGTCATCAATCATCCAAAACCCACGGGGAACCTAGATGCACTTTCAATCTCCCCCTTTTTGGTGATTGATGACAACACATTAAGTCCTTCAACAATTAAGAGTATTAAAATTGGTTTTCATAACTTGTGTGCGTATGAATGACTCCCCCTCAATGTATGCAACATGTAAAAGAGGTGGAGGAGATCTTTCATACCCACACACGTTATGGTGGGGTGCCTACGTGATGTGCTCAACAATTGTGACAAGACATAAAGAGCATCAATATAATCAAAGGATTGACAATGAGAGCATTATATTGATATTAAACAACATTAACAAGTCTTGCACAAATGTAAACATCCAAGAGCATGAATATATTACAAAACAAGTCTATAAATCACAAACACACCCACAAAAGATTAACTCCCCCTTAACTCTCCCCCTTTGGCATCAAGGCACCAAAAAGGAAAAGAAGGGAGGAAACTAAGACCTAAGAACTAGTCCTCGTCTTCGCCACTTCCACTCTCCGTGGCCTCGGAATCTTCAACGTCGTCCTCATGATCATCGGCGTTGTCGTCGTCGTCGTCGGAGTTCCTTGCCGAGGGAGTAGCCCGAGAGGAGCTTCCATCCTCTTGGAGCTGGGCGAGCTCATCGGCGGTGAAGTTGGGGAAAGGAGTGATCTCCCCATCACTCACCTCCGGAGAGGACATCGGGACCTCCAGCTTGTCGCACACCGCCTTAAGATATTTCTCTTGACGCTTGTGTGCCCTTTGAGCGCGGATCTCTTGCTTCCGGCAAGAAGTGAAGATCGCCTTGAAGCATTTGAAGAAGGCACTCATGGATTGAGGCGGAGGCGGAGACGGAGGTGCCACGGGGCGAGATGGAGGATCTGCATTCTTGCGACGAGGAGGAATAGGAACATTCGGGGCCTTCTGAGGACGAAGCGGGTGATGCGACACGTCCTTGACAAAGGTCACGCTCGACACCTTATGAATGAGGCACATGATGTAGGGGGCATACCCGCAAGCACGATTGGGGGTATGCGAGATGTTGAAGATATCATCGAAGATGTAATCGACGAGGTTGAACTTCTCTTCCCCATCGATCAGAAGTAGCAGGTGCCTCAAGTTCCCTTGAATCACCCCAGCATCACCGTCCTTCGGTGCTATCGTCCTTCTGAGGATTCTGTTCATAATGTTGTAGAAGGGCTTGATGTTGCGGGCGAGACCGGCATCAAATGGAACGTGACTTGGATACATATATGCCAGCTCTTCACGGTCCACGACCTTAAGGTTAGAGATTATAATCTCATGATCCATGTGTGCCTCAAGCCCTAGAATCTTGGCAAACTCTGCGAAAGTGATTGAGTACTGCTCACCGTGTGTCATCCAAATAATTCTCCTGTCACCAGAGGTGGTGAAGTAGATGGTGGAGTAGAACTGCAGAATCACTTCGACGTTCCAGTCATACTTGAAACCCATGATCTGCTTGAGGTCATGGCGCTCAGCGGCTTCGATGACGGCGTCAAAAGCAGAGTGTTGCTTTTTGGCCATGTAATCCCAGTCAACCCATTGAGCTTCTATTACCGGCTTCTTCATCTGCTGATAGACTAGCCGGTAGTAGTCACAATGGAAGTCACACCAGAATCTGGAATCTGCCGTGCTCCTCTCAAACTTGTAGACCTTCTCGGTCCTTAGCCTCCTGGCCTTTTCAGCCCCTTTGCCATGAAACACATTAGCAGACAATTCCTTCTGCCTGTTGGGGTTCCTTTCTGGTGTGTGAACTTCAAGGGGGCCAATGGAGGTGGCTTTCCCTTTCTCTTTGATCACAACACCTCCAGCTGCCTTCTTTGATGACATCTTGACAGCTTGCTTTTTCTTCTTTGGCTCGACAGGAGCCGGAGCCTTTCCCTTCTTAGGGTCGCGCTCGACCCTGGGCTCAGGTTCCCTTTGGGCTGGCTCCTTGCCCTTCGCTTTCTCGCCAACGGTGACGAGCTTCTTTCGCTTGGGGGCACTGGCCTCAGCAGCCCTGGAGTTGTGAGCCTCCCTGTCTTCCCTTTTCTTCTTCCTCAGCTCATTTAGGGACTCTGCGGTTGCTCGAGCTATGGCTTCTTCCTCATTGTAGATGCTCGCGGCAACTTTGGAGGCTTCGAGTGCCTTCAGCCGCCTCTCTTCCTTTGCCTTTTGCGCTTCTATGAGCGCAGCCTTGGTCCTTGCCTCGACAATTTGAGCTTTGGTCCGCCCCTCGGGGTTGGGACGAGGAGGGGAATGCTCCGAGTTCGACATGCTGTGAAAAGCATATAGAAAGGAAGGTATGAGTCCAAGTAGAGGGAGCATTGCGGAAAAGATCTCGAGAAAAGAATAGAAGTAGGGTTTGCCCTGCGCAAACCGGACTTGTCCGCCCCAAGGGCGGACTAGTCCGCTGGGCGGACTTGTCCGCCAGAGGCCGAACTAGTCCGGGTTGCGCAGAATGAACCCTAACCCTAATCGATTCATCGAAAAATCATCGAATCAGCATGCAATACTCCTAGGCTATGATCGCAAGGGTATATGGAGCAACATTAATGAAGGTGTTCCTATCAAAAACTTTAAGAATCAAGAATGGGGCTAGTTTTTGAAGAACGAGGGAATACCTTCTCAATTCCGTTAGAATCAACGAAATCGACGATGGATTGCGAAGGTGAAGCGCGGGGAAGTGATCCCTCACTCCCAAAGACTCCGATGCGTGGATTGGAGTCGAGATTTGGAGGTTGGAGCGCAAAATCGCCGATGGGGGGCGGTTGCTAGCGCGTGGAAGTGAGAGAGTCAAGTGAGAGGAAGGGGAGGGGCCTGGGCCGACCCTGGGGGTTTAAGCCCCCAAGGGTCGGACTAGTCCGGTTGAGGGGTCGGACTAGTCCGGTCAGCGGACCAGACCCAGACTAGTCTAGATCCGGACATGTCCGGTTGAAGGGCGGACTAGTCCGGTGTGCGGATCAGCCGCGGACTAGTATGGACCCGGACTTGTCCGTCCACTAGGGCGGACTAGTCCGGTCCGACTGAGCTGAAAAGCGATGTCTTTGAGTTGCACACATGCTATTGGTCCTTATGAATAGAAAGCAATACAAACATGATAATTAAAGAAAGAATGTGATAAAAACATGATCAAATCCCAAGAAAAGGTTTTCTCAAACAGATTTTGAAGAGAAATCACAATAGAGAAGAGTTTTTCGAAATAGCTCAAAAAGTGAGAAATGTGGTTTAAGCCACATTCCTAGAATCCAAAATGTTGAGCTCACTTCTTAGCTCACAGAAACGCTTCTCATCAAGAGGCTTGGTTAAGATATCCGCGAGTTGATGTTCCGTCCTCACATGAGAAATCACAATATCTCCCTTCATTGAGTGATCTCGCAAGAAATGGTGTCGAATGTCTATGTGTTTGGTCCTAGAATGCTCCACCAGATTATGGGCTATCTTGATGGCACTCTCGTTGTCACACAAGAGTGGAATGTTGCGCAAGTTAATCCCATAATCCCTAAGGGTTTGTCGCATCCAGAGAAGTTGTGCACAACAACTTCCGGCTGCAACATATTCCGCTTCGGCGGTGGAGAGAGCAATAGAGTTTTGCTTCTTGGAGGACCAAGACACTAGAGATCGACCTAAGAATTGGCATGTACCTGATGTGCTCTTCCTATCGACTTTGCACCCCGCATAGTCCGCATCGGAATATCCAATGAGGTTAAACTTAGATCCTTTAGGGTACCAAAGTCCTAGGGAAGGTGTGTGTACTAGATATCTCAAGATCCTTTTAACGGCGGTCAAATGACAAGCCTTAGGTGCCGCTTGAAAGCGAGCACACATACACACACTTAGCATGATATCGGGCCTAAATGCACAAAGATAGAGAAGTGAACCAATCATAGACCTATATAACTTTTGATCCACACTTGGACCATCCTCATTTAGGTCTAGGTGTCCATTTGTCCCCATAGGGGTTTTG
Source organism: Tuctoria greenei (assembly GCA_036927565.1). NCBI lineage: Eukaryota > Viridiplantae > Streptophyta > Magnoliopsida > Poales > Poaceae > Tuctoria > Tuctoria greenei. The sequence continues at coordinate 20,335,283 of JAYESD010000002.1, forward strand.
ATGGGTTTTGCCTTATCCATGTCAAACTTCCTTAGAATATCTTGTGTATACTTAGTTTGACTTATGAACGTCCCTTCTTTGAGTTGTTTTACTTGAAATCCTAGAAAGAACTTCAACTCACCCATCATGGACATTTCAAACCTCTCCGTCATTATCTTGGAGAACTCATCACAAAACACCTTATTTGTGGAACCAAATATGATGTCATCCACATATATTTGGCACACAAAAAGATCTTCGTTGAAGTGCTTTGTGAAAAGGGTATAATCCGCTTTGCCTATCCTAAAACCATTTTCAACTAGGAAGTCTCTTAGGCACTCATACCAAGCTCTAAGAGCTTGCTTGAGGCCATAAAGAGCCTTTCGCAATTTGTAAACATGGTTAGGATAGTCTTGGTCTTCAAACCCTGGAGGTTGCTCTACACAAACTTCTTCCTTGATTGGGCCATTAAGGAATGCACTCTTAACATCCATTTGGTAGAGCTTGAAGTCATGATGAGTAGCAAAGGCTAATAATATCCGAATTGACTCAAGCCTAGCTACGGGAGCAAATGTCTCATCAAAATCCAATCCTTTAACTTGTGAGTACCCTTTTGCCACAAGTCGTGCCTTGTTCCTAGTTATCACGTCATGCTCATCTTGTTTGTTGCAGAACACCCACTTGGTTCCAACAACATTAGCTTGTGGGCGCTTGACAAGCTCCCAAACCTTGTTCATTTCAAAGTTATTGAGCTCCTCTTGCATGGCAACTACCCAATCCGGATCTCTTAAGGCATCTTCAACCTTATGGGGTTCCAAGGATGAGACAAAGGAGAAATGCTCACAAAAGTTTGCAACACGTGAACGTGTTGTTACTCCTCTTGTGATATCTCCTAGAATGTTGTCAACGGGATGATCCCGTTGAACACCTTGATGAACATGAGGATGCGGAGGTTGAGCTCTTGAATCACTTGCTTCATCTTCTTCACTTTGGTCTCCCCCTTGATCCAGGCCCCCCCCCTTGATCTTCATTCCCATTATCATTTTGGGGAGTATCTAGAGGATCTCCAACTTGTCCAATGGGGGTTTGACCTACTTCATAATGATGATGGTCACTTGGGCTTTGAGATGGTTCTTGTGGGCGAACATCTCCAAGTGCCATTCTACTTAGAGCTTCTAGTGGAGGTTCCTCTTGATCAAGGGCATGTTGATCAACTTGCTCCACTTGAGAGCCATTGGTTTCGTCAAACACCACGTCACGTGCTACTTCAACAATTCCGGAGGATTTGTTGAACACACGGTACGCATGAGTGTTTGAGTCATATCCAAGCAAGAAACCCTCATCGGACTTTGAGGCAAACTTCGAAGTCCTAGGCTTCTTGTTGAGGATATAACACTTGCTACCAAAAACACGAAAGTAAGAAACATTGGGTTTCTTACCAACGAGAAGCTCATAAGGAGTCTTCTTGAGGAGGCGATGAAGGTACAATCGGTTTACGGCATGGCAAGCGGTGTTAACCGCTTTCGACCAAAACCGGTCCGATGTTTTGTACTCATCTAGCATCGTCCTTGACATCTCAATGAGCGTCCTATTCTTTCTTTCGGCAATTCCATTTTGTTGAGGAGAATAGGGAGCGGAAAACTCATGCTTGATGCCCTCCTCATCTAGGAACTCTTCTACTTGCATGTTCTTGAATTCGGTGCCGTTGTCACTCCTTATAGCCTTTATCCTTAAGGTGAACTCATTTTGAGCTCTCCTTAGGAATTTCTTGAGGACACCGGGGGTTTCACTCTTATCATGCAAGAAGAACACCCAAGTATATCTAGAGAAGTCATCAACAATGACTAGACCATACTTGTTGCCACCGATGCTAATGTAAGCAATGGGGCCAAAAAGATCCATATGGAGTAACTCCAAAGGTCTAGTTGTCGTCATGACATTCTTAGAGGGGTGTTGAGCTCCTACTTGCTTTCCCGCTTGACATGCACTACATGGCCTATCCTTTTCAAATACCACATCCTTTAGGCCACGAACGTGCTCTCCCTTAAGGAGCTTTTGAAGGTTCCTCATTCCAACATGGGCTAGCCTTCTATGCCAAAGCCATCCCATGTTGGCTTTCATCATTAAGCATGTGTCAAGTTGAGCCTTATCAGTGGTAAAGTCCACAAGATACAGCTTTCCCTTGAGCACTCCCTTAAAGGCTATTGAGTCATTACCCTCTCTCAGAACATTCACACCCTCACTAGAAAAAACACACTTATATCCTTTATCACAAAGCTGTGATATGGATAGGAGATTATAGTCTAGGGAATCAACATGCAAAACATTAGATAAAGTATGCAAAGAGGAGATAGCAATTTTACCGGAGCCAATGATTTTCCCTTGGCTATTATCCCCAAAGAAGATTCCTTCACTTGGGTCCTCGTTCTCCTCATACTCTATGAACATGCTCCTCTCTCCGGTCATGTGGTTGGTACATCCGCTATCCAACACCCATTTCGATCCACCGGAGGAGTAAGCCTACAAAACAAGTTTATGCCTTCCTTTTAGGTACCCAAGCAGAGTTGGGTCCTTTCACGTTAGTAGTTAGGCATTTGGGCACCCACACGCAGGGCTTGGGGCTCTTGCGGAGTGGCCCAACATATCTAGCAAACACTTTGCCGTGTTTGTTCCTCTTAAGCACATAAGATGCATCAAAATCATGAAATAAAGGATGCGATTCAGATTTAGGCATTTTGCTGCTAGGGGGTGAGTTCTTTTCAATTTTAGTTGGGGATGAACTCCCCTTAACAAAGACAATCATGTCTTTGCCATACTTGGAGGTTTTGGCGTTATGCCTTCCACCTCTAGTATAGCCAAGACCATCTTTGACATGGGGAGGTCTTGTGTTGGTGTATGCACTTCGTGCATACGCCACCTTCTCCTTGTCAAAGATGGCACCCTTAGGTGCTTGCTTGCCTTGTGCTGAGTTGAGTTCATCCTTAAGCTTAAGGATTAAGTTAGAGCACTTGCAAGGCGGAGTTGCATTGGATGAGGCCTTGGGGGAGGTTGAGCTCTTGGAGGAAGAGGCTAAATTGTTCTTAAGGGACTCAATTTGAGTCTCAAGAATCTTGTTAACTTTTGTCAAGTTCCCAAGTTCATCCTTGAGCCCAATTGAGTTCTCCTCAAGACTTGAACACGTTTTCTTACTTAGAGCAAGTTCGTGTTCCAATGCCTTGCTCTTCTCTCTTTCAAGCTCAAGAAGCTCATTAAGCTCTTGACATCTCTCCTTCTCAAGGATGAGCATGTCCTCCTGTCTGTTGATGAGATCCTCCTTCTCAAAGATCTCATCCATAAGCAACTTCATCCTACGCAAGGTGCTTTTGCTTATGTCCTTAAACATATGCTCATTTTCACTAGCGCTATCAAATTCATCATGAGAGGAAATGGAGGAGGAGGAGTGAGATGTTACCTTTCTCCTTCCCTCCTTTGCCATAAGGCAAGTTGGTTTGTAGTTGTCGTTGAGGTTGGGAAAGAGCTTGCTTCCTTTGGAGCTCCTCCCGATGGCTATGGTAGCCATCTTCTCCTCTTCTTCTTCGGAGGAGGACTCATCGTTAGAGTCCCACTCCTTCCCCAAGTGGGCTTGTCCGGAGGGCCTCTTCTTCTTGAAGAATTTCTTATCTTGAGGCTTGCCCTCCTTCTTCTTCTTCGCTTCTTCATGTGGGCAATCAGCGATGAAGTGCCCATACTCGCCACAATTGTAGCAAGACCTTTTTGATTTGGGCCTTGCTCTTTCCTTCCCTTTGCCCTCATGATTGTATCCACCTTTCTTCCTCCTCATCATTCTCCTGAATTTGTTGATGAATAAGGCCTCTTCCTCATCGTTGTCGAGGCTCTCCTCATCACTTTCCTCTTGCTCCTTTGAAGAGGGTGTTGCCTTGAGTGCAACGTTCTTTATCTTGGAGGCGGTGAACTTCTGAAGGTCGTTGTAGAAGAGCGCCTCCTTCTCCATGATCTCGTGGTTGATGATCCTACCAAGGACCTCCTCCGGGGTCATTTGAGTGAACCCCGGGCTTTCTCGAATCATGGAGCAAAGAGCTACGTTCCTAGGCATGAATGCCCGGATCATTCTCTTCACAACCTCGTGGTCGGTCCACTTGGTGCAGCCATATGATCGGCTCTTGTTGATAAGTACCTTCAACCGGTTGTACATGTCTTGGGGGGGATTCACCATCCAATATGGCGAAACTCCCAAGCTCTCCTTCGATGAGCTCAATCTTGGCCTCCTTGACCACCCGATTTCCTTCATGCGCCGTCTTGAGGGTGTTCCATATGTCTTTGGCCACCTCAAGGCCATCGACGCGGTTGAACTCATCTCTTGAGAGAGATGAGATAATCACACCCGCAGCTTGAGCGTTGCGGTGGATGAGGATGGCTTGTTCTTGCGTGATGTTGTCCTCATCCTTCGGAATCTCCACCCCGGTCATGACAATTTGCCACAATGCCGGATTGAGTGACACGAGGTGGATCTTCATGTTGTGTTTCCACATCCCGTAGTCGGTTCCATCGAATTGAGGAGGTTTCCCCAATGGGATGGAGAGGTAGTGGTTGTTGGCGACAAGACGTTCATAGTTGAACCCTTGTCGGTTGTAGTTGACCCCGCCGCCACCACTTGATGAGCTTGACGGCTCAACCATAGCAATCTTCAACTTCTCCCAGAGCTTCGCCTTGAGCTTGCAAGTCTCCTCATCATTCGTTGGCTTGTCTTGATAAGCCATTGTCTCCTCACGTGTCGGTTGAGAGTCGTTGGTCGATACCTCTTCAAACACCACTCCGGCCATCTCTCCGAGTTGTTAGACTCTTTATGGAGAGTCCTGCTCTGATACCAATTGAAAGTTGCCTAGAGGTGGGTGAATAGGCTAATCGACCTGCAAATGACTGAATAAAACGAGATTAAATCACAGGGGGCGGACTAGTCCGGTCTGGGGGCGGACTAGTCCGGTCAGCCTGCGTGAAGAACCCTAAAAAGTGTTTCTAGCAAGTTTTAAAGGGATTTTCTCGAGGCTACAAGTGAGGATATGTTTAAGACAAGTTTAGAAACTATCAACACAAGAGTGAGTCAAGTTTTAACAAGATTAAGCAATGTGAGGCACAACGACAAGACTAGCAACTCTAGAACAAAGTATGCAATAAATAAGATGCGGAGAACACGGAGACACAAGGATTTTATCCCGAGGTTCGATTCCACACAAGAATCTACTCCCCGTTGAGGAGTCCACAAAGCACCGGGTTCACCAACCCTTCCCTCACCAAGTTTACCGCACGGGCCTAACTTGGTTCTCCACTATCTCAAAGTGCGAATACAAGATTCGTTGGAGCTTCTCACAATCTGAGGCTCCCACACCACAAAGATGATCAACAATGCAAACACACTCAACACACAGCTCACAAAGACTCAATGAGTGCAAGAGATCAAACCGGGAGCACAAGCGCGATGTTCTTCCTCTTCTCCACCTCACTAAACCCTAATCCACACAAGAATTAGTTTTAGAGGGAAAGTTAGCAAGAAAGAGGCTTAAGAGTGCTCCAAGTTGGCTGTGGCGGCGCTAGGGTTCAAGTCTGTTCAAAGGTTAGTTCAAAAGAACCCAAGGGACCTCTATTTATAGAGGTCCCAAGCCCATACTGCTGACTTCAGCAGAAGGGCGGACTAGTCCGGCCTCAGGCCCGGACTAGTCCGGCCTAGGGGACCACTGACCTCTTGTCAGGCCCCGACAGCTGACACGCTATCGTCACACTACCCGCGAAACTTCAAATTCAAACGGTCACTTCAACAACGGACTAGTCCGGTCACCACCGGACTAGTCTGATCTCACACAGAGCCTTTTGCTCCGTGTGAAAACGGACTAGTCTGAGGACCACGGACTAGTTCGGCCCCAAGGGCGGACTAGTCCGGTCCTCCCAGACTTAGTCACAGAACCTCTTTCAACACACCAACCCGGACTAGTCCGGCCCCATGGGCGGACTAGTCCGTTCTCACTCAGGACCTCTTGGTCCGGTCTCAAACGGACAAGTCCGTGGTTTTGAGACTTAGTCCCCAAAACCCACTCACTGCTACCCGGACTAGTCCGACCACAAACGGACTAGTCCGATCTCAGTCAAACCCTTCTGGTCCGGCCGACAACGGACTTGGCCGGCCAGGGGCGGACTAGTCCGGCCACCTGCACGGACTAGTCCGGCCCTACTGCCAGACTGCTTATCCACTCTTTTCTCTCAAGGGGTTTGACCTCTAAAACACTTTGAGCTCCCAAACTTGATCTCAATGCACTTTACACACGCACCCTCCTATTTCCACGGCTAGTCTAACTCAACACGCTAGAAACCCTAGTTTCTACGCTACGAGTTGACTCCGTTTCCTTCCTTTTCCTTTTTGAGGGTTTGCGTCTCCCATCGAGTCCACACCTGTGCTAAGATCACTAGAGCTCATTAGCGACTTAACTATCGTCATCAATCATCCAAAACCCACGGGGAACCTAGATGCACTTTCAGGGACCCTTCCCAAGAGCCGTCGGAGGTTACAAGTTCTTGTACGTTGCCATTGACAAGTTCACCAAGTGGCCAGAAGCAACTCCAGTTGTGACGATCAACAAGCAATCTGCTATCAACTTTCTGCAATCCATTGTAAGCAGATTCGGAGTCCCAAACAAGATCATCACTGATAATGGGACTCAATTCACAAGCTCCGCATTCTAAGGATATTGCTAAGACCTCGACATATAAGTTTGCTACGTCTCCGTAGCTCACCCAGCCAGCAATGGCCAAGCCGAGAGAGCAAACACAGAAATCCTTGAGGGACTCAAAACGCGCACCTATGAGCGTTTGAAGAAACATGGAGCCAACTGGATCGAAGAGCTTCCGCCCACTCTATGGGCCAATAGGACTTCTCCAAACCGGTCAACTGGAGAAACACCCTTCTTTCTGGTGTACGGAGCTGAAGCAATCCTTCCTACGGAAATCACCTTGGGTTCACTCCGGGTCCGGACCTTCGACGAAGCCGCGCAGGACCAGCTCCGGCGTGAAGACCTAGACCTCCTCGAGGAGGGAAGGTGCCAAACAGCTGTTCGGAATGCCCGATATCGTCAAGCTCTACGACGTTATCACCAGTGGCATGTACACAACCGACAGCTCGAGGAAGGCGATCTGGTGCTACAAAGAATACTATCCAGAGAAGGGTTAAACAAACTCTCCCCCGACTGGGAGGGGCCCTTCCGAGTGATCAAAGTATCCCGTCCCGGAAGCGTTCGCTTGGCTACCGAGGATGGGACACCTCTCCCAAATCCTTGGAACATCGAGCACCTCCGTAAGTTCTACACTTAATACCACGGAGGTGAGTCTTGAGTAACTTGGGGTGTATGTTATAGAGTCATTGTACAGAGTCGGGTAGTTCCTCCGGGAGAGCAGACGTACCTTTCCCAAAAGGTCCGCAAAGCTCATGCAACACTTGTCACAGTCTCAGGACTAAAAGTGTGGCTAACTACCCTGGGTCAAACGAGAAACGAAACACACTTAGCATGGTTCCGTACTCTAAGAGTGTACTTGTTTCCCCTGTACCCCGGACCTATAATGAAAGACATCTTCAGGTGAAATAGACTCCACATGCATTTATTTTGTGCAGGCTCGTCATTTTTATTTTTCTCTTTCTTGTCTATAACAGAGACGTGCAATTCTTAAGAAATTTTAGTTCGACCGTTTTATATACGATTCGAGTTGCATTGTCAGTTCTTTTAGATTCAAATATCGTTTGTGGCCAACTCGCCTGAAAGCCGCCAAGCCAATCTAGGGCCGGAGTGTGCTATCGACTTAGCCTGGTCAAGCACCCTAAGTACGCCACTCTACCTACACCCCAGCAGGCCGAAGTAAGGCGGGTCCATGGATAATTGAATCTAAGGAAAAGACAACGCATCCGGTTGTATTTAAAATCGCGTTCAACTTAAAATCTTCTTGAGAATCGTAAGCCGCGACGAAATTATAGACAAGGAACGAATTTTACTATTTTTCTTGACTTAAGTGTGCAGGAAAAATAAAGTCTATGTTGATGGAGAAAAGCCGGAGCTAACCAAGCTCCGACTCCCCCAAGGGGCCAACCGTCGACGCTGAGTAAAAGATGGTGAGAAGACCCCGTAAATGGAGTCTGCTGCCAACAAACTAAGTGTTGGGAAAGGTCACTGCCGGAGCTACTCAGCTCCGACACCCCAGAGGACTAACTATCGACACTCTAGATGTTGATAGAAGCTATTACCGGAGCTACCAAGCTCCAGCGATGGACAATGCCGGAGCTTCTAAGCTCCGACAACCTCAGGGGACCTTCACTATCGAAGACTTCGGACCTAAATGCTACAAGTTCGGAGCAAATGAGTCTTCAACAAAACTCAATATCCTTTTGGTACATGTTCATAATCAAATTGTGTACATCTACCAGGGGGGCAAGTGAAGATAAAGATGTTGAAGACAAAAAGTGAAATTCGCAAAAATTTGGGGATTTCATTCATCTGGAGACAGGAGATTACATCTGGAGACAAGGGATTACAAAATTGAGGAAGAAGAAGAGAAAATACAAGTGAGAGCTAAAGAGATGATCCTAGACCCTATGGAAGAACTCGACGACTTTATGGGCGACCTCTGATACGCTGGCTCGGGTAGCTTCGCCTTCTCCTTCGATGGGGCCTTCAAGCACCAGGTCCAAAGGAAATTGGGGGTTCCGGCTGGTGTAGCACGTCAGCACATACTCTGCAACGTTCTTCGCCAGGGATTGCCCCTCAACCTCCAGTTGGTCCGCGATGACATCGCCCACCTTGGAGAGCTTGCTACCTGCTGCGCTCAACGCCTGCAGCGCAAGGTCCGGCTCCGGCTCCGGATCATCCGGGCGCACGGGGCTGAAACCCATCGGCATCAGCGCATCATTGGCCTTGCCCAAGAACTCCCAAATTTGTAGGGAGTCTGCCGTCCTCAAGCTCTTCATCTTTTCCAGGGATCTCTTGGCCGCCGTCAGTTCGGAATTCTCACGGGCGAGGCGCTCAACTTCTTTGGCGTTTTGCTGAATCTTTGCAGCAACCCGCCTCTCAAGTCTTCCGAGCTCCTCCTCCCGGAGGTGGATCTTGTTCCGACGATCGACCAGGTCCTTCTCCCTAGCCTCCACTTTTTTCTCCCGGGCAATAAGGGCACACTCGTATTCGTAGAGTTCCTGCCCCCGCACCCAGGTCTTCTCCTCTTCCTCGTGGCAGCGCTCTTCCAATTTCTTGGTGCGCTCCTCGAGGCCCTTGTCCGCCAGAGCTACCTTCTCGGCGAGCTCCTCTTCCCTCCTCAGGACGTCATCCCGCAGCTCCAGGAGTTTCTGCTCTTCGTCCTCGAGCCGTCTCTCCCTATCTTCAAGTGCCTCTCGGCGCTTGATGAGTGCGGTGTTGATGGCCTCAAGCTGTTCGTGCCGAACATTGGCCGTGTCGTTGGCAGCTTTGGCCTGATCGTGGATCTCCCGGGATTGAGCGTCGAGGGCATGAGTCATGCTCTCCCTGTCATCCAGCAGCTTGCCCCAATACTCCAGGCGAATCTTCTCCCGCTTGATCCACTCCTTGTCATCCGCTAGCCTCAACTGCGTCAGCTTGGTCTCAAAGTGGAGTCTGTTACGCCACCGCCTAAGGGTTTGGCGCTCCTCTTAAAGAGCCTTGCTGTCGTGGAAGAAGGCCAATTGGACTTGACGCAGACTGGAGCAGGCGTTGTCGATAGACATCGACAGCGGGATGGGCTCCGGACCTGTTGGGGTCTCCTCCGCTGGTTCCAGCGGGTCTCCACATACAAAAATTGGGTCCCACTCTACGAGAGCGGAACCCTGAGCTTCCAAGGCACTAGGGCCGTCCTCCGGAATGGCCTCAGTCGCCATCGAAGAAGGCCCTGCCGCCAAGTCTTCGTTCACCTCCTCAGGCCGGGGGCTAGCGACTTCGCTTGGGCACTCCGGCGCAACCGCAGGTACCTCCGACGTTGTCGCCTCCAGAGCAGGAGCTGCTACTGGCTCCGGCCGGGACACCTCTTCCGAGGGAGGCTCGAGCTCCATCGCCTCTTCAACCACCGGCTCTGTGACCGGCGCTCCAACAAAAACCGGCTCAGCGGCTGGTGCTTCGGAGGTAACCGGCTCAACTAACGGAACTACCTCGACTTCCGGCTCACATGCCGGGGCTTCGGTCACCTCCGGCTCAACCGCCGGAGCTTCGACAAGTTCCGGCTCCGAGGTCGGGACTACTACTTCCTTCGGCTCAACAGCCGGAGCTTCCATCACTGCAGCACCAGGACCCGAAGCTTCAACCTCCGAGACACGTGCCGCTGGCGTGTCTTCACTCCCATGGTCCGGCGCTACCATGGGAACTTCTGGGGACGAGTCGAGGTCCATGACCACGACAGCCGGCGCCGGAGCTGTCGCGGCCTCAGCCACCACCTGGGGCGGCACCGGGACAGGAGCAGAAGCTCCCACGGCCTCAGACATCGTGGCCGAGGGTGGAGCTTCACTCCCCTTCTTGGGGACGCTGCAGAGGATGGACAAAGAAAATTAACAAACAATCGCTACAATTAAAAAGTTAACCAAGGTGAAGATCAAAAATTACCTTGGAAGGCTTCCGCACCAGCTTGCGCGGAACCTTTTTCCCGGACGTTTCGGGCTGGCCATGGTCGGCGTAGGAGCTCCGGAAGGCCCCCCAGAACTTGTCGCAGCCACGGGCTTTTCCCGGGTCGAGGCTCTCCTCGATCGGGAGGAACCCCAGGACCTGGAGGCTCCCACCGTCCCGGGTGCCGGAGTCGTGCGCCCGGAGCTAGCACCCGAGGAGGGCTCCACCACGGGGACAAACGCGCTCCAGAAGGATCCCACTACAGGAACAGTATTGTTCCGGAAGGACCCCACTACGGGGACAATCGCCACGGCGGTAGAAGATCTTCCCCCGTGGGGAGAAGGAACCGAGGCGGAAGTAGCGGGCCTGACGGACCTTCCGTCGGCATGTTGCAGCTTCCTCTTCCGGCTCTCCGGCTCATCCGCCAGCTCCTTGCCCTTGCCGACGACCTCGACCCTCGGCTGTGGGACAGGGGCGGAGCCGTCTTCGGGCATCCCGGGGATTGCCACCCGGGTGGTTGATCTTCTCTTAACGACACCAAAGTCGTCAAGTGCAGGCATCGTCCGCCGGAGCTCCCTGCTGAACTCCACTTCCACGTTCAGAGGGAGAAAGGCCGACGGCGGAGTCAAGTCGTCACCGTCGACGTCGATGCCGTGCTGGAATTTCTTGAGGTGGAACTCCAAGGTCTTCCCCACCATGTTGGACTTCAACCCGGTCTCAACCCGGTCCTCGTCCATCACGCTGTTGAGGGCCCAAGCGAGCTTCTCCCTCCTCTTCAGCGGCGCCCACCTGTTGGCCAGGAAGTTGCAAAATACCGCCTGAGGGGTCAATCCCCCCTCCACGCATTGGCGGATTCTGGTCAAGGCGGGGTCGAAAGCTTCCGCGAGCACCGGAACCTCACTCCAGATCGTCGTGTCGATGCCGGGCAGACCTTCGGGCAGCTCCAACCGCTCATGCTCCTCCACCCTGACGACTATCCAATCTTTCTTCCAGTCATCCCACTTCCCGGAAGGGAACGACCGGAGGTACTTGAATGGGCACTTCTTGCGTTTCACAAAGTAGTAGAAGCCAAGATACTCATTGCTCCGGCCGATGGTGTGGACGGTGAAGAAGGTCCGGAAGAGTTCGATGCAGGGGGATGCCCACCCACATCTCACAGAAGTGGACGAAGATAGACACGAGGTGAATGGAGTGAGGGCCAAGGTGGTATAGCTGCAAACCATAGAAGTCTAGCAGCATCAAGAAGAAAGAAGAAAAAGGTGGGATCAACCCCACCATGGCGTACGAAGAAAAGTACACCATCTCGCCAGCGCGCTCCTTCTCGAAGGGGAGCTCTCCTCCGGCACGGACCAAGCGGTTGAAGAAGTCCGAGGACCACCCCATGAGGGCCCGGACCTTCTTCAAATCATTGTCGATCTTCAAGCGACTCTCGCGCAGACCCAACTCCATCGCGGTACATCTAGGCAAGAGAAGAGGAGCGAAGTATGAGTCGTGAGTTTGAGCGAAAGATCAGATGAGAGGCGTAAAGAACTGCCGACGGTGCGCACTTTCCTTCTTAAGTAAGCCCTCGCAACGCTTGGATGGAAACCGCAGGGAAGTCGAAGATACCACTCAAGAATTCAACCCAACCGATGACAAGAGGGCCCGGGACCACCCAGACGATCAAGTCGAGGCTCTTACCCAGGCGAACGGTTGTCATTACGAGGCGGGAAACCGAAAGGCGGCGGCCTGACAGGGCGCGCGGAACCGATGCGGCTTTCGTATCGGGAACCGGCGACCTTCAATTGCGTGAGATCCGCACGTCAAAGATCTCATCTGCCGCCTGAGGTGCGCCACGCGGCGAGATCTAACTGTAAATCTCTGCCAACGGCACCTCCGAAGACCCTTGAAGACTTAGTTCAAGAGTCGCGAGGATGGACCCACCTCCGGCGGAATGACTTCACCCTAGTGATCTTCCCCGAAGGTAGGTCGAGGGGGGCACTGTCGGTACCCTAAAAACCATACACCCCTTGAAGTTACAAAGATTTCAATGGAAGGCCATCTACTTAGTTTGAAGACTCTCGGAGGCCCACTTGTCAGACATGACCGGACCTGCTTCTCCAACATGGTTAATCCCTGGGTCGCCACGTGTACTGCCAAATCGGAGCTACCGCCCACAAGGGGGAAGCTCCGGGCCAGGTACCGAAACGGCACCTCCGGACTTAACCCCGAACCGAGAGAAGCTCCGGACCTGACACGTATCTGGTAGCCCCGGAGCTACCTGCTTCCCACAGCAAGCTCCAGAGCTGCCACGTGTCAAATCGTCGGACCTGCCAGCCTCTAACCTCCGGAAGACCTTGTAACGACTCCGGATCTTCAAAAGAGAGCCAAGGACTTCAAGACCCGATTAAATGTCATTAATGCCATATTAATGACACTTAAACGGACGATCTTAATACCAATAACGGCACTGTCGAAGCCCGTTACAGGATCATTAACAGCAATTAATCGTGTATCAATACTAGTAACCGCCGGGGCCACATGTCGGACCAGACTAGCTTGTAACGGCTTGTCCTTGTATTATAAAAGGACAGGCCGACGATACACTCAGGGACGTTCACAGACGAACTCACGCACCCGATACACTCGTGACAAGCTAATACAACACCAACACACCCGTAGAGTAGGGTATTACGCTCAGGCGGCCCGAACCACGTAAATCCTTGTGTCTCCTGCGTCAAACTCCTATTCACCTTCTTGAATCTCCGTGCGCCCACACCGAACCACAAACTCCTTCAACACTTTAGCAGTGTCGGGAGATCTGCCGGCTCCAACAGTCGACAGCACCCAGAAACAAAAATAAAATATTTTTCATTTTAATCTGTTTTCCAATCATTTAATATTAATAGCCGCTGAATTTTTTTATTACTCCCCACGTCCCACAAAGATAGATGTTTTAGTATTTTTTAGACATAATAGTGGAGCATGTAAATGACGCATGTACCCTCAATTTTAACTTTCACCATTGGCTCACCTCGAGTTCCTAGGTACGGGAGCAGCGCTGATTGGAGGAACTTAATGTTGACTTTAAATTAGTACACACTTTACATATTAAGAAGACAATCTTTGTGATACAAACTTACAAGCTCAAAACCTCTATCTTTATGGGACGGAGGGAGTACAAATCTAGGCCACCCCTCTTTTTTTTGTAAGGAAAGCACACCGCTCCTCCGCCCCTACCTCAGTTTGCGGAACCGGATGGGTAGGTGCGGCCCACTAGCGATTTGGACAGGCACAAGGATTGATGCGAGGCGGGGCTACACGGCAGCAGGAAGGGTAATAATGCACGCGCCGACGTGCTCCGTCGCTGGCTGATGCGGTGGGCACGTCTCGAGGCTTCCGGCTCGGCGTTCGAGGCCCAGTCGATGTGCACGCGAACGAGCTAGCCGAACGACGAGCTAGTCGGTGGGCGAGCCGCGGCCTGTGGCGTGGTAGGCGGGGTCACGAGGTTCGACAGGTGGGGATGGGTATGGGCACCTAACCCACACGTCGGATTTTGGATCGGGATTAGCTTTGCCTTTCATGCGCGCGCAGGCCAAGCCAGACAACCGGACCATCCCAACCCAACCACAGCTTTCCGCATCACGTGTGCACGGCCAAAAAAATTAACGCGTATCCAAGCCATCGCACAAATTGTTTGAGATAGGGAGCACAAAAGCAAGCACTAAGCACTTTGTTGTTGCTGGCAATTACAGTATTCCTGAATCATTTCCTTTTGCGAATAAAGTCCTTCGTAATCCTTCACAACAACCGAGCATTTTAGCCGGCGAGGAATTATCCGTGGTGGCAGACAATTAAAATGCTCGGTTGAGATGTGTGGATGAGACGACGGCGGCAACCGTGAGCCTCAGCTTTATTTGCAGCTCACTCTCTCCGGAACCACAGCGACACTTGCTGTCAAAATGGCAGGCCGTGAGTGAAGCTTTGTTCTTTTCAGTGGGGACGATGGTATACTACAGGCAAAATCGCGTTAGACAAAGCCCAAGTTGCCGGAAACGCAACAGTGCATCAGACGGAAGGCCGTGCTCGGCAGATTGAGATTGTGTGAACGGAACTGAACGAGCATGCGTGTAAACTTAGTGCACCGAACAAAACGGATGGTCTACAGGTCTACGGCAGGAACCACACGTTGTACTGTAGCTTTCTTATTCTCACCACCGGTAATACTGTGCTCTGGAACAGTGCCGGGACAAGCAACCGACACAAAAAGAGGGATGAAACCGTTCCACACGAATCATGATATTTGTCCGAAAACGGTGTGGATAATAGTACGTGACATGTGAGTCGCCCAAGTGGAAAGCATGGCGGCCTTGGGTGCCGAGAGTTTCCTGCCTGCGTAGTGCGTACTTCCTGAGGATTCCTTCGTGGACCGACCGCTTGCTTTTGGTGCAATTGCAAGTTCATGGCCGAGACTCACAGGCCGGCCCGCGCCCGCCGTCGTCGACTTGACTAACCTTGATTCGCGTGAAGCCGCTGCAACCCCACGCGAAAGCGACGGCGGTGCACGAACATTTGCATTAGTGCGACAAGTTGTGTCTTGGCGCGTTTGAATTGACTCGCCCGGTAAACGAGGCACGGTGACACCACGGCGTCTCCCGCGCGTCAGCTACGGACTTTCTTGCATGTGAGGGAACGGATCTAGCTCATATCGTCATTTGCAAGGTTGTGAACGCTATGTTTCCAATGAGTGGAGCAACAATCACCGACTGGGTGCTGCGTTGTTCTCGTTCTAGGTAGGAGAGTAGAGGTCACAAAAACAGATGTACTCCCTCCGTCTCTATGAACTTATTGCTTTGTAGTTCATTTTTAAACTACAAAACAACAAGTTTATGAAGACGGAGGGAGTACAGCTTAATTACAAAGGTCGATAGTTGTAACTTGGGTAGCAGCGACAGCTGAAGGCGAGATAGACCTAATAATTGAAGAACTATCAGCGCGCAATAATTTGTCTTGGATGGTCGCTGATTTGGTTGCCGCTTCATCGTCTTTCCATTATCTGGTCACTCGCTCGGTGGAATCAACCAAACAATTGTGTTGCCATTGAACAACTACTAGTTCTATATTTTCCGGTCTTCTCGGGGTCGCTTGCAGCAAAAATTTGAGTTAAAAGTATGGTATTTGTAACTTCTGTGGTGAACTTAATGGGCGACTTGCGACAACCATACATTGTTTTTGGTCTGGTCCAATTACTCTGTCATCGTGCCTAGCCGTTGGTTGAAAGGTCCACAAGTCAAAAATAGGACACTTTCAACCGAGAAGCGGTAAAACCAACAGCAAACTACCGTGAACCAGTCCACCGGCTCAGAAGTCAGGACGCATCCGAGCCCATGATGCTCAGCTCGCAACCATGCGCCGGCTCCAACAACAACCGCTGTCGGCTCATCTCGCGGACGCGAAGCTCCCAGCCGCCGGACTTGAAACGCAGCGGATAGCGGACTTGAGAATCGAATTTAAATCGGGAAATCGGGGGCACAAAATGGGAAAAGGCGACACGCCCGTGACGGATGGCCCCAGAACCCCGATCTCGGGTGACGCTCCCGCGCGACGTTTGCGCCTAGGCCCTTACAACGACCTGTTATCTTACGGTACTCGCGGTTTTTTATTTTAAAAAGTACCCCTGCGCAGGCCCGTCTCGATGCAGACGCTCGTCGCGTGGAGGTCCCTGGAAGAACTGGTTTTCGCAGATACGTGGACGTTGAGTCACATGCTTGGCGCTTGCGTGGGAGCGTGGCTTGCTGCCTTGCCGGTAGATGAAATGAAGGTGGTTGCTTGCTCGGGTTGGGTCGCCATCCGGCCATTCCAGGCGCGGTCCGTCGTGTACGGTGCGCCGAATTTGCAATGGAAGTAATCTTGTAGATGTGATATGATGTCGAATTAGTAAATTTATTGCCTTGGCATGACTAACCATCGCATCGCGTTTGAATTTCGTAATTCAAAGATATATTTGACTTTGAGGTTCGAGGCCACCTTATTTCTTATTAACCCAGGTTTTGACTAATTATACTGAGGTACGCACGTTCCGGGATTACAGATCAACCTTCTTAAAATATCGTTGGACGAAACTTAAAAGATGTTTGATTTTTTACTGTATTAAACAACACCACTGACTAATAAAGGCAGGCAGCTGGCGTTTCAGGAATCCAGTAGAAGGGAAAAAAAGTAACGAACAGAAGCCGTCGCCGTTCAAACACCACAAGACCAATCCAGAAATCCACCACCCATGTTAAGGTGGCGTGGACAAAAGAGGCAGGCGCGGACGGGGACGCAGCTGCGCCCATACGACCCGGCCGCTCTTCTAGATGGCGCCGATACGCCGCTCACCTCTTCTCCAACCAAATAAAGAAAAAGATAAAAAAAAAACGCGACGCAGGGCAGATCGCTGGGGAAGAGAGAGTACTGGTTGCGTCCACCGCACTCGCAACCAAACCGCATCCCGCTACTTTTGCGGAAACCCCCTTCAAAGAGTCGCCCGCCTCCCAAGCCGCCCATCCGCCTCGACGCTATATAAGGCGCGCCCCCAGTCGGCGTCGCTGCGCAAAACACCTCGCCTTTTGTACTCTTCCGTCTTTCCCTCGCCGGTGTTGGCGTACGTACGCGTGCACGCGTCCAGAGAGAGAGAGAGAGAAAAGTATTTTATTCAGCTGATGGAGAGTTCTTCTCATAAGCGGGCGCGCGAGGCCGCCGGCGTCGGCGATACTGCCTCGCCGGAGACGGCCAGCGAGCCCAAGAGGCTGCGGCCCGAGGACGTGCTCGACATGCTCGACGATGACACCGACTTGGCCGCCGCCGGCGACCTCGCGTCCGTCATGCGGAGCCTCGAGGAGGAGATAGGCAGCTTCGACGACGAGGCGGCCGCCGCCGCCTGCGGCAAGCTCGCATCGGCGCCGCAGCCGGAGCTGGGATTCCTGCTGGAAGCATCCGACGACGAGCTGGGCCTGCCTCCGGCTGGGGCATCGTCCTCGTCGGAGGAGGTAGGCGGCGTCGGGGAGCCGGAGGCGGCCGTGGGGCCCGACGACCAGCTCTGGGGGTTCGAGGACGAGATAGCCGGCGGCTTCGGCGGCTACGGCGGGTCGTCGCCGGAGGCGGCCGCCGCCATCGCCGCTGCTGCCGCGGCCGGGTGGGACGACGAGGGCTTCGACACCGGTCTGTTCACGTTCGGCGACGAGGCGTGCGGGCCGTCGGATCTCGCGGCGCTTCGCCAAGAGACCATGCCGGCCGTCTGATCCCGAGCCAGCTAGCCAGACAGTGGAACTAGCGTTTTCTTTTTCACCTTTGGCTAACCTTAGTGTTACCATTTTTTAACCTTTGGTGTAAAGTTTTTAGAAGGGGTAAAACAGACGCATGGAAACTCGGGAAGGTTCTTTTCTCTGGGTGGTCTCGGGACCAGGCGAAAACCCTGGTTGAGAAAAAAAGGAATTGTTTCCGTTTTTTGCCCTTTGAATTAATTTTTCCATATTCAAAAATAAAATAATAAGCCAGTGAAGTCAAGGAAAGATACCGCCACGTTGGTTACGTGGAAGAATGGAGGTGGCTGCAGATGAACGCAGCCGCGTTCTCATCATCTGACACGGACGTTATCACGGAAATCACGATGAGAAAAAGGGCTGGCATGAATGAACCGTGTAATAATCGAAATGGACAGAATTTCGATGGAATACTTTTATATTTCTCGGTTATCTTGGACTGCGACGATTATTCTGGCTTGTGGTTGACCTCAATCAAAGCAGCTTGCAATTCCGTGGAAGAAGATAAGCTCACAGGGAAAAAGGGCGTGAGCCACCAGCTGCAGCAGCGTTTTTTTTTTTCCCGTTTGCTGTCGTCGTGAGGCAACGGGCGAGCTCGAACACTGAAAATGTTCGTCGCGGGACAGCCGTTGAACACCATATCGTGTCAAAAAAAATACAAAGGCTGATGATTCGCTGTCTCCGTTTTTGCAAAACACTTCCGTTCCAATTTCCGAAGATAAACAGACCTTTTAACGGTGAAGCTATCCTTTCCAGAAAGTCCACGTCGTGCTAGGAAGAAGACTACTGGAACGTAGAACGGGAAATCAAGTATTTTCTTGTACTGAGATCAGTCGTATTTTACAAAAAAAAAGGAATAATTGGTGCGTACTCCCTCTTTTCTTAAAAGATTGTCATCTTCTAGTATAAAAATGAACTAGAAGGTGACAATCTTTTGAGAAAGGAGGGAGTAACTTTTTAAAGACGAAATAATTCACATGACTGACGGTGTGCTTTTCCTTATGCGCATCATACTCAACACGAAAAAAAGCGACGCGTTCTCTGCTCTTTCTTCTGGATCAGCGGCGAGTCCACTGCTCCTATCCTGGGACGTGGTCATGCCTTTTTTGTATCGTGTCCGTACGTGGAGAGTCCCACGGCATTTTCGGCAACATTGTTACATGTGGCCCAGTCAATTTACTATAGAAGCTGGACCGCGACATCGAAGGCTGGTGGTAGTGCGATTACTAGGACAATACGACCCGATCGACTCGAGCACACCATGTGGGTGACTTGCGTGACATAGTCACGTAGAGAGGAGTCGTGGTGTCCGTACATAGTTGGGCACCGCACGGATGGCTCGCGCTGTCTCGCGCATCGCGTGCTCCTGCCTTTCCCCTTGTCCAGACGCAACGGATCTGGATGCCGACCACCAACAACCGATCCGTTCCCCGCGCTGCTGCTGCCGCCCCGGATCAGAGCGCACGGCACGGCACGTCCGGGGCACACGATATTGGAGTTCCTGACCTGCCTCGTCTCACGCGGCTGCTGTTCGATGCGAGTCGTGCCGAAGAACTGGCTCCGCAGTTCGCATTTCGCCGTCCACGGTCACGCCCAATCTTATTCCATTCTTGCTGCGCGAAGACAGTTGGGCTAGGCGCCGCGATGTCAGTTGGGCTCGGTCTCGCAAAAAGAATAATTTGTGCTGTAGAAGCTGGACCGCGAAATCGAAGGCTGGTGGTAGTGCGATTACTAGGACAATACGACCCGATCGACACGAGCACACCATGTGGGTGACTTGCGTGACATGTAGTCACGTAGAGAGGAGTCGTGAACTCGTGATGTCCGTACATAGTTGGGCATCGCACGGATGGCTCGCGCTGTCCGCCAGTCCCGCGCATCGCGTGCTCCTGCCTTTCCCCCTTCCCCCTTGTCCGTCCAGACGCAACGGATCTGGACGCCGGCCACCAACAACCGATCCGTTCCCCGCGCTGCTGCCGCCGCCCCGGATCGGAGCGCACGGCACGGCACGGCACGCCCCGGGCACACGAGTCCTAGTGTCCTACCACGCACCGCGGCCGGCTCCGGGCCCTTCCTCACCTGCCTCGTCTCACGCGGCTGCTGTTCGATGCGAGCACTGGCACCCACCGCGTTCAAGCTGCGCCGAGTCGTGCCGATCGACTGGCTCCGCAGTTCGCATTTCGCCGTCCACGCTCACGCTCACGCCCAAACTTATTCCATTCTTGCTGCGCGAAGACAGTTGGGCTAGGCGCCGCGATGTCAGTTGGAGCTCGGTCTCGCGATTAGCTGAATCAGTCTAGTAGTACACCCACAGGTTGGAAAGGTTGTTGGATCGCGGGCGGAGGCTTCCGCGCGAATGTGTCGTCACATGCGCGACGGGGCCGTGGCGGCCGGAGACCGCGCACCTCATGCAGCCACTGCAGAGGCGGCAATCAATACGGCAGGCGGCATTAAAAAGGCGGTGGTGACGATGGAGTTGGAGGGAGGAGCTCCCCGGATTCCGCCACCACCTCCACCTGCGATGCGAGATCTCGAGGACCGGCCGGCCCCGGCAGGTGCAGCGGCAGCAGCAGAGGTGCGCACATGCATGGAGCGGTGCGGGCTGGGTGGTGGCGGTGGTTGTTGGATCCGAATTTAACTGATAAACTGCTCAACACCCGCGGCAGACGCTTTCCTTCGTGCTTCCGCTACCGCCGTGGCCGCGCTTCCGTAGAGCCGTTGAGGTGGACGAGCTGCGTGCTCCACATACAATGTCCCTTATGTGTTTCACGATTGTGGTATGGTAGGGCCTCGATAGATCAACGCAGTGTCCTCGGCCACTGCAGTCCCTGTACCCACTAGAGGAACAATGCTCCTACATCGGCAGCAGCAGCACCACAATAATTGAAGCCCGTGTTTGCAGTACATAGTTAGCAAATCCTCATCCGCAAAGTGCTAAGACTATCGACACAAGCAATTTATAAAGCATATTTTATCTTCTAAACTATACTTTATACTTTTCGTATGTGCATTCATAACAAATTTTCGGTATGTTTTTTTGTACACTTTACAGCATAACACTTCAAATGGACAAACCATCCGGAAGGGCGGCACTACTCGAGAGTTTTCGTGCAATCAACGAGAAAGAGTACGAGTACTAAGCAACAGCATACCCATCCACTGCTCCCCCCGAATCCACCATGCTCATATGTCCATCACATAGCATACCAATAGCAACTTGTACGGAGAGTGTACAACTTCAGTATGTACTCAGATAAGCTTGTTTAAATAACATGTAAAAATTCTACAGGCTATATGAAATTAATATGTGATATAAAATATAAGCTGCTATCAAATAAATGACTAAAGTTGCTACCAATCTAAATTATACAAAACTTTAAATTTTCATATCATAAATAAATGATGTGCAACGGCTTGTGTTATATGCGTACTAGCAACCCGTGTTAATAAAAATATTTTAAATCCTGAGAATTGAAATATAGTTTCGTTTATTTTTTACGTGTACCATAATATTAAAGTCAAACAAAATAGACATAATAGGCTAGAATATAAGTCACTTTAAAGACTACTTGTATAATTAATGGATCATGTGGGCCGAGCAGGGCGCGTGGGCTGCACTCGGGTCGCGCGCTGTGGCCTCAGCACCACTCTGACTTTTTCCGTTTCTGGTGCTTTATTTTTTCCTAATACTGCCTATCGACAGTAGATCAATGCCTATTTATTAAATTATGTGCTTGTGGCCTTTACTACTACCTCCGTTCTTTTTTAATTAACGTTTCGGACAGACAGATGAACTGAAAAATAACTACCGAGTGATGTCCTAACGTCAAATATTTTGATCCTGGAGGTAGTACATGTTAGACAGGGGCAGGCCCACAGTGGCGCAGTTGTGTGTAACGAGCAAAACAGGACTTTCCCGGCCCGTTTTTATTCAGCGAAATAAAAGGAACCACGGTCCGTGGGAAATCTTGCGCCCATGACTTTTCTTCGAAACCTCAAGTCAAACCAACACCGTTGGCCAACTAGACTGGTAACATCAGTGGCTCAGTGCCAGTCCCGCAATTTTGGCAGCCACTCAAACGGTTGCAGATCTGGATTCACCGAACCATAAACAACTTTCCCGCAGCTTTCACGAAGCAGACCAAGCACCATCATCGCCTATGAGTTTACCGCGCTCTTATCGCTAGGACAAGCACTCGTTCGTAACGGTAAATCATCGCACGCGCAAGGCCACGAGGGTTCCCTGCCATGAACACACTGTCCAATGCATTCTACATCGAAATGCCATATCTTTTCCTGCCACTTCCACATGCGAGCACGTTGCACGCACAGTTACACTCCGCACTCGCACTCGCAAGAGCAATCCCATACCCGCAGCCGCCCTCCCACCACGTCCGCAGCAGTCCAAACCACACGGCTGAACGACAAAGGGGATCCAATAGTACACGTACACCTAAAGATCTTGTAGTCTTGTGCACGAGCTAGCTGCACGCCAAAGTGCCTCGCAGCTTCGGCCGTGTAACGTGGCGCGCATGCACGGGCGTGCGCACATACGTGTACCGCACCCGCGTCGCTCGTGGCTTTTTCGCCGCGCAAGCGTGTCAGCGTCTCGAAAAAAAGAAGAGCAAACTGCAGTGCCAGCACTAGCGTAGCATAGTATAGGAGCATCTGGGCAAGGAAAAATGAAATAAACTCCGAAAAATACCTCGGCGACACGGAAACAAATAAATATCGCGCGAGCATCTCACGTGCTTCCCACCACGACGGGCAACGGCGCGCCTAGGCAAAAGCGTGCTCCGGCAAAAAAGAAAGCGCATACGAATAGTCAATTCGCGCGCAACAACAGACAACGGCTTCCAGGCGGGCCCCATGCGAGTCCACTGTTATTTTGTTCACGTGACCACCGCCACCGGCTGGCGGACGCACCTGGGTCTGCGTGCATTGGCGTGGCGTGGCAGGCGGCCGCCGGAGAAGCGTCCACACGGGCACGCATCTCGGCGCTCCAGCTGCGGCAGAGTGATGGGCTCGATGCGCGACCGTCAGGCCGGGCAACGGGCGTTCGCTGGAAGAAAATGTCGCTGTTGTTTTATCGTCCGCACCACCAAAAAGTCCGGTGTCCTTTCCGCTCAGCCAATTCTATCTATCGTCACGGTAGACCGCAACGTTCCCGTATCCATCCAAAAACCTTCTAAAAACACAGTATCTTCCGGCGATTTTGCAAATCCAAAAGATGCAGTATTTCCGAAGGATTTTGCCGGTCCAAAGATTTTGTACTGCACGAGACTCACAGTTTATCTAATTTCGCGGTCTTTTTCGTTGCCAAAAATTTCCACACCAGTTTGTGCAGAACAAGGCCGGAGAACAAACTCGACGGAAAGAATACGTCAACGGCGGCTTCGTTTGTCCTGCCGGCCAGATAGATAGGTACTCGAACAAACACGTCCACGTATCTCGTGCGGTGCCCATAAAAAGCGAGACGGAACCAAATCTTCGTGGCCTTTCGACCCCCAACGACTTTTTGGAAAACGTAATATTCCATTCCATTTTATCACCGCTTTTAGCTTGGCTCTCACGGAAGCTGAAAACAACCCCCACTTCTATCGCATCTGCCTCCAGGACCGGTAGCGCACAGCTTTAGCGAGGCTGACATGGGCCCATCGGTCGGACTAATCTCCACAAATTACTGCTATTTACTTCTTCCTTAAAAACGGCCTTTTAATTACTACTAAGAAATTAGAAACACTATTAAATTTTTCTAAAAAAATTAGAAATACTATTACGGGTAACGCTCCCTGGTCTCGCGGGATATCAGTTCTCAGCCATAGAATCCCAACCCCCCACCGCTTAATGAACGGCGCAGGCTTACCACTGGATCTGGATACATACTCGCAGTTTGGATGAGCGGGCCGAAAAGATTTGCGGCCCCACCGGTCATTGAGTGATTACGAATTCCATGTGCAGGCGTGTTCGCCAAACGTACATTTTCCTAAGCCGCCCTCTCGTTGCCATTCACAAAACCCCACCAACAACTCGCCGCCTGTAGCCTGAGGTCCCTGTCACGATGATAGGTGGGGACGAGAACAGTGTCCCCACATGTCATACAACACCTCAGCATGGTTCCAGACTATTGTGCGGAATAGTTTCTTTACTAATAGATTGACACGTTTCTGACTGCATATGGGACCGCTTATAATTCCGGTTCACTGTCACCGAAAGCGTATGAAACGGCAGTCGTAAATCTTGGTACGTCGGGCGCCAGCTCATCACGGCCGTCCTTTTTAGTGATTTCTGTTAGAGAGGATAAGAACCATGACATGTGGGACGAGCTAGATCTGGACCCACACGTCATGGAATGCAAGTAGACAAGGGTCGGTAAGGGCTGCTCTGGTGCGGGGGCAGCGGGCACAGCCTCGTGGATGGGGAATGGGATTAAATATCGGAGGAGGAGACTAGGCCGACCCCTTTTGCTCCTCTCGCCGCTTTGGGTTGGGGTTTATGCGAGTGTGAGGGAGGCCGGAGGCGACGACGACGGTGCCGGCGTCGGAGTAGAAGCAGCAGCGACCACACCACGCGAGCCAGCTCTCGTATATGTCTTCTTGCCCCGCCTCCGATCTGGTCGTCATCTTCCTCGTCGCCGTCCTCCTGCAGCACTCCCTCGCCTGCACCCGCCGATTTATGCGCCTGGGGCTCAACGGCTGGAACAAGTCCTCGTCGATGTTCAGGTCCGTACTTGGTGTGAATAAATCATCTTTCTTCCTCGTTTTTCCACCGATCAGGGACGTTTTGACCTGTTTCTGAGGCCATGTTCGTCCAGATCTGGCGGGTTCTTCGTTGGGTTTTCATGGGGTTTAGGCTGATTGTTGCCTCTGTTGTTGCAGGGACGGGTTCGGGGTCAAGTATTCCGGGTTCCTCCACATAAGGCCGTGTAGCTTCTGTCGAGGGGACTGACGGATTCGGTCGATTCGCTCCCGGCTCCGTCAAATTTTTGCACCCGTCAGGGAAAAAAAGTTTCTTCTTTTTAGTGTTTTCCCTCTTCAGTTTTGGCAATTTTGGCGAGAAATTTTGGAGTTCTTTCCGTCAGAGTAAGAAGAGATATGGCTCCTCTGAACCACCAGCAGATGCTCATCAAGAAGGCCCTGGCGAAGACGCCCAAGACCAAGAGGATCTCGGGGTTCGGCCTTAAACCCTCCACGGGTCTCCTGAAGGCCAACAAGTCGCAGCAGCCGCCGGCGATGGTCCAGCCGAGGCGCCGCGTCCGCGTCCTGTTTGAGGACCCAGACGCGACGGACTCGGACTCCGATGACGAGGAGTCTGCCGAAGAGTCGCCCCCTGCCAAGTCCAAGCGCTTCTGCTTCGAGGTGTTCCTCGGCAAGGCGGCCCCAAAGCCGGTGATGACGGCGGCTGCTGTGGCTGCCAGCACCAGCGGCAGCAAGCCAGAGAGCTACCGCGGTGTGAGGCTCCGCAAGTGGGGCAAGTGGGCGGCGGAGATCCGCAACCCGTTCACCGGCAAGAGGCAGTGGCTTGGCACCTTCGACACTGCAGCGGCGGCCTCTACCGCCTACCTGACTGCCTCCCGGAGCTTCGCCGAGGAGAAACGCCGCCGCCGTGGGCTGCCTGTGGCCGACTCATCCCCTACTCCTTCGCCCTGTCCAACCCCGACGGCTTCCTCTTCGTCGTCCACCTCGGCTGCTCCGTTCGCCCACCCTTCGCCGTCGTCAGTCCTCGAAGCCACCAAGGCTGCGCCGAAGCAACAGTCTCCAGAGCCGGCTCCAACATCCAACCCGCTGGCCACTGATTCTTCGCAGCTGCCGGACGACCCAGAGTTCTACCAGGATATTCTTCGCGGCCTAAACCTGCCGGACATCGACCCAATGGATTTTCGCGCCGGGCTGGACGCCATGGATGTTTCCGAGGTGCCGTTCTGCCTGGACGACGAACAGGAGGACCTGCTGCTTGGAGAATTTGGGGACGAGGAGCTCGACCTCGATCTGGACGACATCGACGATGTCTTCCTGGATATGCCGGGCTGCGACCTCGGCCGCGGCATGGATGACTTCCTGCGCAACGTGGATTTCTGCGTGTGAATTAAGCTCATGCTTTACTGTTATATGTTGGTGTGATGGTGGGGCTGCAAGTGTGCTTGTGAGGCGAGATATCTTGGGTTTTTTCCCCGGGCGATGCAATCTGCTCGTGCCCAAGAAATCTCTGCTTCCCATAGCAAAGCACATTATTAGCATCTCTTGAGAGTCCGTAATTTTGGTAGTAGATTACATTATGGTAAGTAGTAGCTGGTATGTTTTATGTTTGTTCGGTATGCTTGTCGAGACATTAGTGGACAAGTCATTGAGCTGTTACTATCAAGTTATGAAAAAATAAGTTCGAATTTTACATTCCGGCGCAAGAACGTTTCATTTACAGTACGTTTTCAATTTTTGTGACATTTGTTGCTGTGCTAGTGTGGAATGAACTTTTGTGACACTACGGGTATGTTTGGTTTGAAGCCAAAATTTGTCACATTTTGCCACGTTTAAGTTTAATCAAGTTTGATCAACATAGTCATTGTTTGGTTCATAGTCACAATTGTGCCAAGATTGCTTGCCATCTAACTGGGTCCCACATGTCAAGGACTCAAAAAAGTGTGGCAAGATTCCCTTAGGCTTGCCAAGTAGTGGCTGAAATTTTGAGCACCTAACCTTAGTCAAGTTAGGCAAAAATTTGTGACAAATTGTGGCAACCTTAGTATATAAACCAAACAGGCCCTACGTACCTGCGCGAACTTCTCAGTTACAGTACTACGTATTTCTGTGACATGATCCCGATGCCTGTATGGTTTGAGGCTTTGAGCTGTGGTAGTGCGATTGCAGAATCGAATACGTGCAAGTGAATGCCTGTTAGTCTAATGCGGTTGGCGTTAAGCAGAGATTCGTGAGACCGGAGATCCTTTTTGCGCGGGTGTGGAAGTTGACAGCACTTACCATAATTATGTACTGCATCCGGCTAGATCCGATACGCTCGGTTTTGTTCTCTGTAGGTGTAGGGGTAGTTTTTGTGCAAAAATCGTTTGTGCACGGGGGCATGGTCCAATGCTTGCGAAAACGATCAGTATGGCATGTGAGCGCCTGCATGTCGCAAACAATTAATTGTTTAGATACAGTCAAGTATGATCTTATTTTGAAAATTTAAGTGCAGGTGTTTAAACGTATTAGTGATTGGGTTTACGGTGTACGTGATAAATCTATTTTAAGTTTGATAAATACAGTAATTGGATCTGACGTGATGTTGGACTTTGTTCAAATGTCGGAGCAATGTGTCCTTTTGATCGATTCGTTTTTTTAGCGTCGCATTACCAAATATTCCCTCCGTATTGTTTTAATTGATGTTAAGACAGCAAGTGAAAGTTTATTTTTAGTTGAAACTTTTATCGGGAACGACAACTAAGAGTGTGTTTGGATTGAGAGATATGGTGGGACGGGTCGGGACGATCCCACTTTTCTGTTGTTTGGTTTGGAGACATATGGGATGGTGTCATCCTTAAAAAAAGAATATTTCACCCAGATACGGGATGGAACCATCCCACCAAAAACATGGGGACGGATCTGTCCCACCTCCGTGGAGGCAGGCGCGCAACCCTGCGGAGGTACTCATACTCACATGTCCCTGTTCCATCCTTTCATTCAAACAGAAAGACAAGATCATTCCGTCCCACACCATCCCACAAAACAAACAAAAAGCAGGAATCGTCCCATCCCTCTAAACAAACAGAAAACAGGATCATCTCATCCCTAAAAACTGAGATGGATCCATCTCATCCCACTTTGACTCCAAACCAAACACATCTAAAAGATAAGGAGGGAGTATCAGATGCGACATGCGATGCGAGTGACCGAGTGTGTAGGCCCTGACTGGATGCCCAGGCGGCAGCGCCCGCCAGCGTTGTCTTTCGGCGTGGTCGCTGCGCAACCCATGCCGCGTGCTTGTCTCTTCCCCGAGGCGCCACCGCCAGGGGAGAGGTGGTGGACCGGGCGGGCTGGCGGCAGCAAGCAGCCGGTTGCCTTTGGCGCTCACGAGCCCCCCGCGCTAAACCCAGACCGGTCGGCTGGCTGGCTGGGTAACCCGACACGACATCATGAGTACACACAGATACGCGCGGCCCTTCTCTACCCCGTGAAGTGCAATCCGCTTCGGCCCGGCATTGCCGCTGGCTTTTGTCTCTCCCTCGTCCGACGCGGCATCCTTGGCGCGGCGCGCGGCCGGGGATACGGGCCAGGTCGAGGGACCGTGTCGTCTTCGTCTCGTGCCCGCGGCGCGGTGTGTGTGGCGCTTGCGAGGTGGACGTGAAGAGGTGAGGTGCCGCGCGCGGCGCGGGGATAAGGTTTACCGCATCCTGTGGCGCGCCGGGTTCCGTATCGCGCCCGGGGGGCCCTCCCCTGCCGTCCTTGGCCGTCGTGGACGCAAGTTGGGAAATGGCGATGCGGTGCGGTGCGGACAGCGCGGCAGTGGCTATCCTATTCTAGGACCGGCCGGGACGGCTGTGCTGGTACGTTGTTTCTTTCCGCCGCGCCTGCCGCAAGCCGGGGCCGCCCCCTATTACCGTTTCTGTTGGGAGCTTTCCGCAAAGCGCTCGAGACCGAACATGATGCCGGCGTGAAACGTGGCTTCGGTTGGGACTTTGCGGGCGGGAGTGAGGGGCCGAGCCCGAGCGAGGCGTGTCGCGTGTGTGTAGTACTGGACTGAAATCTTCGCACCACGCGGGGGCGCGACATCTGGACGATGAAAAGTGAATGCGCCCACGCTGGTGCTGGTTGGTGCGGTTAGTTGAGTCGGGGTGGATGATAGTAATTGGAGCGAGCACGGTCAGCGTGGCCGGGCCGGGGTTCACGGTGTCACAGCAGTGTCTGTACCACAGTGGGACTGTGGGAGGGTCAGGGCAGTCGCCGGTCCGCGCTAGCAGGCAGACTGGCAGTCTGCCAGAGCCGATGGCGCGAACTGTGCCCGCGCGTGCTTCACCAGTTCCCGCTTGATCCGGGGCGGGCCTGCCGCGCAACTTTTCTTTGCCAGACGCTGCCACTGAATTTGGAGGCGTTTTGCAGATAATTTTGTTCTAGATCATCCTCAACAGTGCACGCACGCGGCATACGCGCAGTGATCACTGGCGGTTTTGCGTTGCGACTAATAAAACGTTATGGCCTCGAATCGTTCGGCTGTGGAATCTAGTCCTGGTAACACGTTCCGGGTCTTATGGGGAACGAATCTTTTGGGAAAACATAATGAATATTTTAACTCCCTCATCCGCCTCTCGTTTCTGTACGCTCGTCACCACTCGCGCGTGAACGAACGGACACGGTACGCTTGCCGCGATTGCCGCCGCCGGAAAACAGTTGGTGGCAGCAGGAGCAGCAGCGCTCTCGCCGGTTGCGTGTTTGACGAACGAGTTATTGCCCGGCCGGTTCCTTGAATCTTCATTCACCCCCGGGAGCCGTACCCATCGATGGCGGTCCGATCCGAGGCCCCAGGGAACGCACGCACAGCCGATCGAATCCAGACGCTGCCGTGCTGCTGATCGCGTGGCGCTGCCGAGCGCGGACGCGGATCGGCAACGTGACGCACTGCACAGCGACGGCGACGACTGATGTCTGATGGTAAGCAGTGTCGCGCGGTTGCACGGCTGCTCGATGTCGAAACAGTTGCTGCGGTCCTAATTAAGCTGCTGTCATCTGTTCGGGGTCCTCGGGGGCGAGTCCGACTTGGAGGGATCCATGTTTCGTTTTCCCGGCAAGCAGACAGTCCCCGTCGCCGGTGACATCGCGCACATCAAATCGATGCGGGCAGAGTGCTGAAATTTCCACAAGCGCCAGTGAGGCCGTGACATCGTCCAACAAGCTCTTTCTTTCGTTCTTCCACCAATCCGGAGACACGTTTCGACTTTCGGGATAGGTTGTGACTTGTGAGAGATGGAACAAAGGTCACGAGTACTCCCTTCATCTTTAAAATGTTGTCAAAATAAACTATAAAACGATGATTTTTTAGAGACCGAGGGTGTATATGGTAAACTACTGCTAATTGTCACTAACAAATAGGCCAATACGAGTATACGCCCGCGACATGAAAGTATCAAAGTCACCAGCGTGCGCTACAACAAACGAGGAGAAGTAAGCGGCAAGGGAAACTCCAAAACCGAGCCGTGTGCAAAAGAAATCCAGGCGCATCGGACACGACCACGACAGCGTCTGACTGGCAGGTGGTGGTGGTGGACGACATGGTGAGGTCCGCCCGGTTTCTCAACGTTTTCCTGTCCGCAGGTGGCCGTCGCTCTCACGTGACGAGCTGAGGCGGCCGAGACAGTGAGCTGAGCTGAGCTGACTGCGATCTGGAGGGGTCAAAAGACAGGAGGCAGGAAGCAGGCCAAGTTGGACGGATGGAGTGCGCATTATTGGAGTAGTATTTTACAGCGCGTGGAAATTGGGGAAATTGGAATCAATCATTCGCGGGCTGTGGAGCGCCCTTCTGGTGTAGTGGTGTCATAATCTCATACCGTGAATCTTTGATTTTATTTTATTGACCCGCGCTTGTCAGGTGTAGTAGGTGGTTTGCTTTGCTTTGCTTTGCTTTCACTCCTCTCCTGGAGAGACCAGTGCTTCAGCCAGACAAGCTTTCGGAAAGATCAGCACTAACCCTGCACTACATGTGACATTTCTCTGCAGCTGTTTGGAGATGTCGCCGTTGAGGAGGATGATTAGATCTTCAGATTTGACAAAGGCCTTTGAGAAAAGGATGATTAGATCTTCAGATGTCACCGGTTCGTTATGGTTCTAGAGAATGATGTTTTGGATCTACATGTACCTGACCAATCCCCCATTCCTTAGTGCGATCCTACCGTACCGCTGCTACGTAAATTCCACTTGGGGCACGGTGCACCACTTGAGCGCAGCGATTTTTCGGAAAGTTACATAAATTCCACAGTGTTTGAGACAATCCAACATTTGTTTTTTAACGACTCGAATTTGAGTTAAAATTTGTGGTTCAGAGTTAGGGGTGTGTAAGAGAAGAAAAAAATATCGAGGTTAACAGAGATTCGGAGAAAAAGAGAGGAAGCAGCAAGGTATATAAGAAATGTGTCATGGCGCATCCTCGATGGATTGTAAAATTACAATCTCCACTAAGCTTCTTTTTCTCTTGCCATCACAAACTCAGCCTTGACGATTATAGATGCAAGCGATTATCTAATATTTCTTAATTTCTCAAAAATTTGTCACCTTCTAATTTATTTTTAAATTAGAAGGTGACAAACTTTTAAAAATGAGGGAGTAGATAGTTATTGATCAAATCGCTAGTTCACTTGCTCTATTAGTAAAATTTGTTCAGATGCATATTTTAGTTCATCCGTTTTAGAAAAAAATCTGAGCTACTTATAAAATTGAATTCCTGCATCCATATCGGCCCTTATATATTCTCAATCGGACGGTGGACAGATCTCGCATACGTGGCGCATCTCACACATAATACTATTTGGGTCCCATTAAAGATGGTAGGAAAAACAAATCAAGGTCCAAAAAGACTCGAACGCGTTCGAAGGGATGCACAGCTGGACGCAGCGCCTGTTGGGCGCGGCGACGACGGCCGCCTTCCTCCTTGCCGCCGCCTGCGCGGCCGCGTCCGTCCTCGACGCTTTCCACGCCCCTGACGTCCAAGCTCAAGCCCATGTACCGATCCCTCCATCTTCTTGCTCGTTTAACTCTTCCTACCTGCGGCGATCTGCGACCCTTATTTGACTCTCGATAGGGTTTAGGGTTCGGTTCGGCGGCGATTTGGTACGGTACAATTGTAGGAATCGAGATATTCTAAAGTGATTTTCGAATCATTCGAGCTATCCGTACGCTGCTTTGGACATTATTGCGTCTCTGTATTCCGGATCAAAGTATCTAGACACTGATGGCACAACTTTACAAGCAAGTACGTTTTTGGTGGCTGCAGAAATTGGTTTCAGATTAGGGTCTAAATTGAACAATGTAGATACTCTCTTCTACTATTTCGTTGTTTGTATCAGTTCTGCGTGGATAACATCTAGAAACATGTTATGAATGCCATTCCTTGTTTTTACCTTATCATTGTACTCATATTCATGTTTGTTACCTTGCAGGTTACAAAGATAAACAGGTTCCACAAACAGATCAATGGAAATGACAAGGTTTGTCCTTAACATATTTATTTCTGACCTTTTTTATCTAGAAATGTGGTCGTCATTCTTTTCTTTAGGTTATATTACTAATAGCTAAATAAATGCTCGAGAGCAACCGTATAACTATAAATACAGTTAGATAGCTATAAGTTTTGTTCCATCACTGGGCTGAAGGATATGCTTCATCAGCCCAGGGTTATTTGACTATACGTACCATAACTAGTAAGATGTGGATAGGCCAGGTGATGGTTTTTCATCAGGTGTTGGCCCGTGCAACTAGAGTTGCAATGATCATTTTTTATGCTGAGGTGCTGCTGGATGATGTGTTTTCTTACAAGTGGAGTGAAACAGGGGAAACCCATTCGTCTCAAGTTACCAATATGTTCTTTGCTGTTAGGCTGACTCCAACGTATTACCCATTGACGAACGCAAATCAGGAATGGGTTCTCTACCCATTAAAAACCGTCTCCAACCGGATTACTCAAAGAGCTATCAATTCTGCGTATTCTGTCCGCAGCTACTCAAACATGCGTCTTCTCCGAGGGACGACGCAGCGACGGAGCAAAATATTTCGCGTGCAGGCGAGGGCGCACACGTCGTTCCCGCGCGCAGACTCGCATTTTCGCGCTCTGCTGCTGCACTTTGTCGCGCATCCGTGTTATTTTTGGCGCACTGGCTTGGCTGTTCGCTCGCTTCCGCGTGTTTTCGCATGCTGGCTCGGGTTTTCACGATGTCATGCGTCGCCCGGTTGGAGAGCACCATTTTTTGGTTCTGCACGTGAACTCCCGTGAAGACTCAAAGAGCGGAATGAGTAGAGATATATGAATCGTTGCCTTGGAGTCAGCCTTAGAATCTCTGGTTTTTTGACACATTGTATTATCTGTGCTGATATGTCTTAATTCAGTTATATGGGGCAAATTTTTGTGGACCACAGTCCAAAACCCTAAATGAAGTTATTTTCCTATGCACAGACAGTTTGTGGAGTTTGTTTTATTAAATAACGCAACAAAGCTGGGTTATAAGCTGTTGACACATTTTTTGCCATTTTTTTTTTCTGGAAAATTGTATCGGACCCTGAAAGCAAGAAAATGGTTTCTAGGTTAAATTCTTTTTATTTTCTTGGCCGCAATGGCTTGAATGATGTTTTACCTTAATATTTGTGACACATTTTCACATATTTTAGTCTCTTATACTGGGCAAAATTTGTTAAATTCCAATGACATAATTCCTTACATATATAATAGAACTGTAAGTTTCCAAAATCACCGGAAGAATTAGCTCAGAATATATTTTTTCCATATTTCAAATAAGTTGGGCTGTAATATTGTTGTGATATAGTACAAATTATGCCCTCACACATGCTGTTGCAGTTGAACCTCATATATATTTGTGCCACTCCAAATGACATACATGCAAATTTGTTTGACAGGTGACACTGACCTTCAATGTATCTGCAAATTTGGAGTCACTGTTCACTTGGAACACGAAGCAGGTGATAGTTTTATATCAATATACAAAGCCATTTTTGAATGTATATGATCTCTGAAACCCGAGTGCTACTTCCTGGGAAATACAACAATGTTATTTGTGTGTGTGTGTATGTATAGTTATTCTTAAGTATCTAACATATATTAAAGGAAATGGAATTAAATAAATACATTTTACAAGTAAATAACTTTCAAGTCATTCGCATTATAAACAGATAATTCAGTATTGAAGTGATTAGCAAATTATTGTTCCACTATTCAAGTGCTACAGTGTCTGCATTATAATTCAGAATGCATTAAGCAGAAATAAATAGAACAATGTTCCTTGTGATGCCAGAAAGGTAAATCTTTTCATGGTGGCCCCCGTAGCACCACCCTTCTTCATTCTATACTGTCATGACAGACGAGCCATTTTTTTTCTGTTAGATTCATCGTCATAGAGGGATTGCAAAGAATATGCTCAAATTGTTGTTGCTAGTAAGCATAGACACTTGTATTTTATAAAGGAACAGATCTGTAGATATACGTGGTAGTTTAACAAACGTGTCGCTGTACAATTTGTTTCAGAAACATGGCCGATCTCATTCCAGCACTACCATCTACTATATTCTTTGTAGCTATATTTAAAATATCAGTTCATTTCATGTAATATAGTCACTATGCAGTAATTTAGTTTCTCTTTTGATACAGGTCTTTGTCTTTCTGACGGCTGAGTATGAGAACTCAAAAAATTCATTGAACCAGGTATGCTAGCATTCACCATATTGAACCATGCTGCATGTATCTTTATTGTCTATAACATGGTCCAAATTGGAAAGGTGGCTCAAAATGTGAAATCAACTTTTTGCCACTTCAGATAAATGAGCAACTTCTACCTGTTTGCCATCCATGCTAATTCTAGAAAATAGGATACTAACTGGTGCTGATTTGTAATTTTGTATCAAGGGGATTGACAATTGACCATGTTGTACTGATACAAGTGGCAATCATGGGATCACATGTTTTCTATCCGAGTCTTATAGTCCTTATAGTAATGTCATGACTGGAAAGTGACAAATCGTTTCTGAATGATCATTGCCAAACGAAACACGAAATTCATGTCATTGCTTGTCTTCACACTAATACCATTCCCATTGTCTAGCCTTTTGGAAGATCTCGTCAGATTCCAGCTAATTATTTTCCTATATGCCAAATAGTCTTAATTTCACGATATGGCTATTCTTCAGAACATTTCTATGAACATCTGAGTAAACTCCGTAGCAATGGCAGAATGTGCCTTTAGAAGTAAAATTTTGTATTTTATTATTTCGGAATATATATTCTCAAGCTATTTAGTTTCTCATATCATGGTCATCCCCAACTTATACCTGAATGGTTGATGAATCCATAGTTATGTTGGAATTATTGTGACAGGTCTCATTATGGGACCATATTATACCTGACAAGGACCATGCAAATCTGCGACTGGAAGTGAAGAGCAAGTATCCTCTGATTGACCAGGTTAAATTTTCTTCTTGGTACACTACATTCATGTTGGTGTGAGGTTCATGTTTTCTTCACAAAATGCATTTCCTCAAATCAGGGAAGCAGTCTGCGTGGGAAGAAAATTCAGCTTGTTCTCCACTGGCATGTCATGCCGAAGGCCGGTGCCATGATTCGAGATCGAATGAATCTTTCAGAGTTCAAGCTGCCTGACGCGTATACTTCTTGAAAGCAAAGATGTATTGATCTTGGAACAGTCCGCTATGAGACATGAAACATTTTCGGCATCCGTGCCACGGCTCTTTCTAGCTCTGCACCTAGTATTTGCATGTTGGATCGAAGCAGTGTACACTGAAAAGTTACTAACGGTTCAGAGTGACGTACAATGCTTATTATTTTTGAATTCATGCTCGATTGTGCAGGAACGTGCATAGACATGCAAGCTCCGTCGGCTTATTGATGACATGTAATGTGTAATACATGTGTGGGCTCAGCCCGTGCCTAGCCTAGTTTTGTTGCACGGCGGCCGCAGATGCCCCGGAAGGTGTCGGTGCACTGGAACCGCTTGCCCGCCGGCGGATCGCACTTCTTGAGGATGTCCTCACAGGTTTAGAACCCGGAGAACGATTGGGATGAAAATGGTACGGGAAAATTCCGTACCATTCTGTACCGTATACCGTATTTTTTTTGATTTTTCTCGGTTGTTTTTGAATTTTTCGGTAATTGTATGAAAACAGGACGGTGGAATTCGAAATCGGTACGAAAACGATTTAAGTGTTTTATCGACCATTTCAGTTATCGTATTTTGTTTGGAATAATACCGTTTTGTTACTGTTTTATCGTATTCGGAAGAACCAGCTCAACTCGTCAACCGGCCACCTAATGGGTCGAAGTCCACCCGGTCACCTCACGGTCTCAAACTCACCAGTCACCATTCGCTACTCACGGTCTCAACTCTCAAACCCTCGCTATTCCAGTAATCTGTCTGGCTGGTGTCTCCACTCGACCACGCAACGCAGGCTCGCAGGCCGCAGCAGCGCAGCCTCCGCCCTGGGCCGCCGCCGACCGCTTGGCCCCGTCCGCCGCCTGCCCTCTGGACCCCGGAGCTCCTGTCGTCCCTCGCCGACTGCTGCCTGTCCCCCGGCGTAGCCTACCGCCCTCCCCGCTGCAACGAGGTATGGCTGCCACAATCACCACTCTCCCGTTCCCGCCATAGTCATATCTCTGAATTTTTTGTGTATGTGTGTAAGTGTATTTGGATGCACGGCTGCAGAGTACCGTGAGTATGTGAATGTGAAGAATTTTTGTTGTTGTTGCCTGATAAGTGATAATCTGATATGGACCTACTGAAGAAGAAAGAGCCACCATTGCTCGTTTGCTGTTTCAACCACCGCCTCGTCAAAGTTCAGACCATGACATTGGTAGTGGTAGGGGTAGGATCAAGAAGATAGTAGCATCCAAAGTTATAAATATAATATGGTCTTTGTTTTGTATTTGTAATGACAACACTGAGTTCAACTTATGTAACTGTGATATATGTTGTCAATTATCAGGTACGAAAAGAAAGATATGTGATACTGCATCATCTTCTGCGTCAAAGACTGTTGCATCTGATAGGATTGAAACAGGGAGCAATGAGGATGCGTTAGAAATTTCAGCACCTCCGACTATTGGAAGTAGCACAGGGGGCAATGGCACACAAGGTCAGAAGCTGAACAATGATGTAGCTGCTGCAACTGGAACAACTCAAGATGATGCTATTGAACTTGATGACACCACTGACAACACTCGATCAAAGAAGGCTAAAAAGCGTGCATCTATGGTTTGGTAATACTTTGATAAGAAGATAATTGAAGTTGAAGATAATGGGAAGATTTACAAGCAAGAGTGGGGATTTTTGCACCTCCCTAAATGCAAGGCTAAATACAGATGTGAAGGAAGGTTTAGAACTACTGGATTTCTTAATCATTTGCGATCATCACATAGCATAGTTAAAGGGCAACACCAACTCAATTTGGCAGAAGACCATGAAAAGAACATTTTTGTGGTGGAGCCCTATAGGTATGACCAAACTGTTAGTTTGAAGAAATTCTATTTGGCAGTAATCATGCATGAATATCCATTTAATATTATTGAACATGAGTATCTTGTTGAATTTATCAAGTCATTGCGCCCTAACTTTCAAAGTCTCGTATCACAACTAGGAAAGATATATATATATATATATATATATATATATATATATATATATATATATATATATATATATATATATATATATATATATATATATAGAAGAGAAGGATAAATTGTATGATTGTTTCAAAAAAGTTCTTATCGCTTTAGTGCTACTATAGACATGTGGACCTCATGCCAAAACAAGTCTTATATGTGTGTTATCCTTTACTGGATTGATGTTGAATGGCATATGCAGAAGAGGATTGTGGGTTTTTTTCCATGTAGAAGGCAACCATGCGGATCAAAAGTTGTCATAAAATTTCACTAAGTCGATGATTAAATAGTATGTTGATAAGAAACATTTTCTTTGACTTTAGACGATGAAAGTGCAAATGAAGTAGCAATTCATGACATAATTGCTGATCTGAATGACAACTATAATTCTTTAATATGTGATAGTCTATTTTTTCATGTGAGATGCACATGTCACATACTAAATTTAGTTGCTAGAGATGGTATGGCTATAATTTTAGGAACCATTGACAAAATCAAGAAGCTCGT
This sequence comes from Tuctoria greenei, assembly GCA_036927565.1. NCBI lineage: Eukaryota > Viridiplantae > Streptophyta > Magnoliopsida > Poales > Poaceae > Tuctoria > Tuctoria greenei. The sequence continues at coordinate 20,373,054 of JAYESD010000002.1, forward strand.
GTTGGCTGTAAGGGGATCTCCATTGCAATTTGAAGAGCTCATAAAGCGTGCAAAAGAGTATAAACTGGATACATCAAAGAGGTTGTCACTTGATGTTTCTACAAGATAGAATTCAACATATTTGATGTTGAGAGACACATTGTATTGCAAAGCTGCCTTTATGAGGCTAATATCCTCTAACCATCATAAGTATGATCACATAACCCCCCCACCCCACCCCCTCCTGAAGATTGGGACTTCGCTCTTAAGCTTTTTCAATTTCTGAAAAAGTTCTATGATCTCACTGAACTGTTATCTAGAACTTCTTACCCAACTGAAAATCAGTTTTATAGAGATTTTTGTGAGCTAAAAGAATTGTTTGATAGATCGTGTTGCTGTGATGATCTTATTATTAGCAAAATGACAGTGCAATGAGTAAAAATTTTGAGAAGTATTGGAAAAATCTAGTATTGCACTTGTTGTAGTATGTTCTCTTCATCTGAGGTACAAGAAAAGGCTTATATAGTTCTACATGAACAAATTTTATGGTGCTATGGCTTATGAAAAACTTGATGATTTTTTAAGCATCATAAATAAGTTGTACAAATCTTATGCTAGTTTAGCTTCTGGACCATCAAAACCAAATGTTAGTGCTACTGAAAATTCTGGACTAGATGACCTGTTAATAGAATCTCAAGATGATGAAGTTGATCGATTTTTATATGATTCAAGTGGTGTTGATGTGGATGAGTTAAGTGAATTGGATAAGTACATTACAACACCTCTTTTGAAGCACAATAGCGATTATTTTGGTATTTTGTCTTGGTGGCAATCTCATACCAGAGAATATCCTATTCTTTCACACATTGCTCGTGACGTATTGGCCATTCAAGTATCTACTGTTGCCTTTGGGTCTGCATTTAGTGCTGGTGGTCGAGTTATTGATCCTTACCGTAGTAGGCTTGATCCAGAGATGGTACAAACACTAATTTGTACTAAAGATTGAGTCGCTACAGCAAGACATATCAATGTCCTGTTACATTTATTTTTGCAATACTACTTATTTATAATGAATTATTTGCAATACTGCTTCTCTATTCAGATTCTAAGAATGCTAGTACTCTAGTGGCTGATCTTGATAATTTAGAGAAATTTGCTACATATTTGATGTCTGAGAATGAACAAGTATGAATATCAGCTTTTTAACATGTATGTATGCCTGAATGCCTCTAATAATGTGAAATGTATATTGTCTACTTTCTTGCTGGTATAGATGGATGAAAAAGAAAATGATGTATCTGATCCGGATGAAATGAATGATGAGCAAGAGTTTTTTGGGTGACCTGCAGGTTAGAGGGTCACTTAATAAAACTGATTTTTTATTGCTGCAGGTTAGAGTATCTATTTTTTTGTTGCTGCAGCATGAGCAAGATCTTTATAACATAACTGTATGTTAGAGTGTCTAAATGTTTTTATTGCTTCAGGCAACAGACATGCATGTCAGTATGGAGTATGGACCAAGGAGCAAGGACCAGGGAGGCAAGGAGGTTGAGGCAATGAGGTTTTGCTGCACCTGCACCTTGGCTGAAGAAAATATTCTAAGGACTAAGGAGGATGTTAAATTTTTACTGTATCGTTATGTGTTACGATATGAACAATATATTCATATTATCATGTATGTGTGTGGACTATGTATTCATGTATAAACTATGTGTTATATTATTATATTATATGTCATGTGTTAGATTGTTGCACTATCAACTATCATGTATAGACTATCTGTTATGTGTCGGGTGCTGCACGTGGTTGTCATACCGTCATATTTATCATTTTTTCTATCGTTATCTATATATTTTCGTACCGATTTGATCGTTTTATAATAACCGACAATATCGTTGTCGCATCCCGATCGTGATTTTTCAATTTCGTTTTCGTACCGCTCAAAAAATATAAAATTGAAAACGAGTTTGATGTTTTTTCGATCGTTTTCGACCGTTTTCATCTCTAGAGAGGGAGAAGTTGCAGTTTGCACGGAGACGCCACGCGGAAGAATCAACGACGACGAGGAATCCCTCATCCACCTCAACTAGGTCTGCCCCCCATGCCACCCCTATAGATCCTAGGCAGGGGTAGTCTGCTCAGTTAGCGCAAGTCTTGTGATCAGAGTAAGCTGCCTCAGTGCTTTATTATCCCCTCGCCGGCGCCATCATCGGTGGCAGATCGGCGGTGAAGGGCTCGCCACCGGCAGACATCCACATTCTGGGCCGGCCCAAGCAACCTAGTCCGGCCCAAGACCATCAAGAGGCCTAGATCGTGCTTGAAGCAACGGTCTCTGCCCGAGAGAGAGTCTTTCGCGGTACTGCAGAGTCTGTTCGTGAGTATCACCGTTACCGTCATCAGGAAGATGATGATGATGAAGGCAGGGACAGAAGACGTCGAATAACACGTGACATCTTTGAACGTTGTTCCACTGGTTTGACAGCAGAGGAATGGGTAGTGGTGTTGCTGCTGAAAGAAACAGAGGCTTGGGTTGGTACAGAGGTGAGTCCTCTGGCATGCGCCGAGTCTCCAGGGAAGGGATGATCAGACAAGTGGTGCTCATGTTGGCACGCAGGAAGTTGTCAATGCAATTTTGGCAGAGAACAGAACATGGCAGAGCGAGGTCGCTGGACTTACACAGGCTTCAAACAGTTGTGTTGGATCTCCAAGCTACATCCGTTAGCCCACAAGTTTGAGCTCCAGTTGCTAATAAACACACTGCTACATAAAGACTACCGCTCACAGTAAGAAGAAACTGAATTTCGTAAAGTGCTTAAATTGTTTAAGCAAACTACAGTAGTACTACCGAACCTTTCTCCACTTTTATTTTTCAGGCACAATGCAAGCATAACACATCCACATGTGCTGCTGCGTCGGATGAGGAAAGTCCCAATTGAAGGAACTAAAATCCCCTACATTTCGTGGTCTTACTGCTGCTACAATCACAAAGCAAGTAGCTGAGCACGTTCACCACAGTCGTGCCGATGAACGGCACGTTAATCACCGGGCTAATCCTAACACCATGGCCACTATTATTCTTATTATTACTGCCTCCATAGTAGTAAACTCTTGACCTGCTGCCACCATAACTAGCAGCAGCTGCCGCGCCAAATTTCTTTTGCTGTTGAGTCCGGGATCCGGCGTCCGAGGCGACACTGCCGAAGCCGTCCCGTGCAACGGCCGCCGAGCCGGCCGACCGGCTCCGCATGAGCGGGAACGACGGACAGACGAACCTCCGCGGCGCGCCCCTCGTCGCGGCGGAGTTCACGCTGCTGCTACGTGAGAACGGGGACGCCCAAGAACCCGCCGGCCGCCCCTCTTGTTGACACGCCGGCGGCTTCACGTGGCAGCTGCTGCTTGGCGGTTGCTTGCACGCGCTGGGCTTCGGAGCTGGCGGTAACGGCGGCATTGGCAGCAGCACGCCGCCGGCGAAGAGTCGATCGGCCGGGGCGACATCGGCGGCGGCCGCATTGGCAAAGTCGAACTCTGGCTCCTGCAGGCGTGACAGGAGAGACGTGTCTGATCGCTTGCAGGGCATCGGAGGTGATGTTGTGACTGTAGCTAGGTCGTGGGAGAAAGAGATCCTCGGACTGATCAGCTCTGGGGCTTCTTCCATTGGTGCTGTCTGAACTACTGTCAGTGAGAGTAGTGGGAGGCCGGCGAGAAAGGGTTAAATAGAGCTTGCCGAGACTTGGGCCGATGCCCCCCGTGTAGTACAAATTTTCGCACCTGAATTTGTGAGGTTGATTCGATTTCACTCTCGCTCGGTCGCTTGGTCGGTCACCTACCTACGTCTACGTGAGTGACATGTTTCGTCGCCTTTTCCTCGATCCATTCATTCGACGTGAAATTTTGGCAACCAACTTGTCATCTGTGTGTGACCACCTTGATCCATAGACTTGTCCCGGGGCCGGGTTTGCTGTACCGTGCAGTAACTGTCACTGGCCAGACACATTTAGGAGTTAGAATTGCTGCTTACTACGCAACGGCGAAGAGACAGGTTTAACGCCATACGAAATCTTCAGTTAATTCACTTGGACGCGAGACTTCTTTTGGGAGATAATGAAAAGAACAGGATTGAAGTGTTAGATAGATAGCTTGCATCGTTGTTCACGCTGTGTGGCTACAAGACGCAAGACATGGACAGGAAAACCGAGTTTTTCGAAAACCCGACAGGCAAACCGAGTTAACCACTTGTTGGGCACAGAATATGATGGCGAAGGGAGGGGCTATGCTGTCACTATGTCGATGAATGGAACCAGCGAAAACACGGGAGGATGGGAGTCAGATGTTGGATCAATCTCATCGACATTCCGATCAAGGCCACCAAATTAAAGTACTCTCTCCGTTACAAAAACTTTATCGTTTTATAGTTCAAAATGAACTACAAGGCGATAATATTCTTAAGACGGAAGGAGTACTATCTAGACAGCAAAATGAGCGAGAAAGGATGCTTCTCTTTGCACCATTGCAGAAAAGGGGAGTTCTGCAAGTGAAGCACTCAACCCGAACCGCGAAAAAGCACACTGAAAACTTGCACATTTTGCATGCAAAGTTGATACCTCATCAGTCAGCCTTCAGGTAAAATCCATGGAACCATATGCAGCAAGGACCGTATGTTTCCATGCACCAAAGGTGTAGCTGAACGTTTTCCTCTTTATGAATACGACGTTTCGCGCAACACATCATAGTTGCTTCCTCGTGGCGACACTAAATAATTCCCGTACGTTCCATCCTTTTGTGCAACGCTGGACCAGGATGGACAGGGAATTATCGTGCGCCGCTATGCATGCAAACTGATTTTGCTTTACATTATTGCGGAAAGCGCTTTTGTAGGCAGCAAGCATGCCTTATGCACTGGTGTGGTATTACAGGCCATTGTCGGTCAATCAAAGTTACACACCAATTCAGGTCATTCGTCAGTCAATCAGAGTTACTCCTCCCGGTCATAAAGTTTGTCGCTTTGTAGTTTAAAAAGGAACTACAAAGTTACAAACTTCTAAAGATAGAGATAGTACATATCAATTCATGTTGTTTGTCAGTGAATCAGAGGTACACACATGGACCTGGTCCATTGATGTAGTAGCTAAGCTAGTATTCTGGTGAAGACATGACAAGCTGAGCAGTAGAGAGGGAGGCCGTGTCAAGGAGTAGGGGGCATCTGATGCTAGCGAAGCTGGAAGCATCACTCATGATTAAAAGATATCAAGAAACGTTTGGACATCGTTGTATAGTCATCAGGCCCTTAGCTGAACTGTTCCTCCTCGGTACTCACTGCTTTTCTTGGCTGGCATATACCCTCACAGCTGGTTCTGTATCTGTTTTTTGTTTGCTCTGCAGTTAGAGGGGTCCGGTTCCTGAATCTATGGTGTTTGTTGGCACTTTGTAGCCAGCGTCCAGCCTAAATTGTCAAGCAAGGAACAAGGGAGGGACCGGGGCGGGCTTGTACGGTTGAATGGCGAAGGATTCAAAAATCAAATTAAAAGATCGTTTTGCAATAATCTGGTCAATTTATCACAATGTTCAACCATGGTGTATATGACAGCCGGACAGCATAAAAGCCATGAGCTGAGGGGACTCGTGGTAAATCAAGCCATGGAAGCTTTACGATTGATCATAAATGATTTGAGGGGATTAATACTTCAGCGTAAGGAATCTGTAGGGGAAGCAAACAGTTCTGCTGGTATATTGCTTCTACTCCACTGAGTTAAACAATTGTTGTAAAAATAAAGATACAAGCACTAGGTTTTCCTTGGATGTGATGATTGGCAAACTTAGATGGCTCCCGAACTGCCCTTCCCTTCGCCCCCTCCTCCCCCGCCACCAGCGGCGGAGGGAACCCCGTCCCCTACCACCAAGGCTCCACCTCCCCAACCAGGCAGCCATTCCAAAGCCAACCCAACCCTCGACGCCCCTCCATCAAGTCCAGGATCCCGATCTAGCAGCCCAAAGCTCTTTGATTGGGGGTACGTGCCATGCTCTGTAGCCTGGAAGAAACCGCCTAGGAGCTCGTTAGCAACACCAAAGGAAGGAAGCCAAGTCAAGAGCAGCGGTCAGATTGCCACCTCCAGCAGCTCAAGCCAACAAAATCAAATCTACGGACAACACGCTGAAGATTCGAAGGTACGCGGAGTAGTCTAACAGAGCAACTAAGCGAAGTATGCCTGAACAGCGGAGACGAGGGAAAAGGAAAGCAAATCCCCAAAAGACCGATGGACGAGGAGGAAGTTGGAACAGCTACAACAGTAGGAGCCCCCTCTGTCTCACTCCAAGAGATTCCCGTGCAGAACGACAAAGATGCAGAAAAGACTAATCCGATTCCGGAGGACCAAGCAAGATCGCAACAGAATACTTGCAGAGAAGCTAGACTGCTGCAGAAACCCATTCAGCCAACCTACAAAGAGATTTTGCAAAGAGGAACACAACCTCTACGTCAGCAAGAATCGATGCAGAAAAAACTTGTTACCTCTGCTACTTCAGTCCTCTGGCTCACGCGTGAAAGAGGAGTCAGCACCACACGTAACTGGAGATCGTGGGCCTCACAGGACAGTTCGGCCCAAGAAGCCAAATGTATGTGTATTGGGTGACATGTGGGTCTGCGGGTGATCCTGCTGTATGAGTGAGACGAGGGGAAGAGATTAAATAGAGAACAACAAACTCAGTTGAATCTGAACAGAAATGAGGAAGAATTACTGTTTCGCCTATCTTCTTCTTCCTCAAGTCTAGCTTCCTCCCTTCCTCCTCTCGATCTCGCTAACAAGTGGTATCAGATTCCGGATCGATCCGCACTAGAGGAACATCACCACTGTACCCGTCGCCAAAAGCACCACGACACCATGGAACCCAACACCAAGCTCCTACTCAAGGAGTTCATGAAGCAGGTGCGGGAGGAGATCTGGAAGGGATTCATCGACCACACGGAGGCCATGGTCCGATCATCAACACGACAAGTGCATCGCGGTGCTGGAGTCATCCACTGAAGCGTCCGACAAGTCCTTCAACATGTGGAAGCCGGAGATGGAGTCTTCGGTCTCCGCCATCAAGCTCGAGGTTACCAAGCTCAACAAGTACTTTGAGCGGGAAGCATGTGACCATCAAGCAAAAAATGGAATCCTCGAAGTGGAGTCATCGACAGATCAACACCTCATCGGATTCCATCCCGACGGCCCAAGCGGGCACTGTGTCGCCTTCAACCATCGGGATACTGGGTTTGGGTCGGTCTTCACCCATACTCATATCCCGGTCAAGGGTATGAGTGATTCCGAACCTCCCCGCTCTAATCTTTTTTATAGTCCACATGTGGATCATTACCCTGCTCATTCCTCCACACCCCGTAGCAATTTGCCTAAGCTTCCCATTCCTAAATTTGATGGAGACAACCGCAAACTATGGAGATCCCGTTATGAGGACTATTTTGATATGTTTTCTAAAGATCCAAGCCTTTGGGTTAGGGTGGCATCTATGCACCGTGAGGGAGCTGCGGCTCGATGGCTTCAGTCAATCGATCGCAAGCTTAGTGGTTGTAACTGGCAATTATTCTGCTCCTTGGTTCTAGAACACTTTGGTAGGAACGAGCATGAGATCCTTATTTGGAAGTTGTTCCATATCAAGCAAACCAAGACGGTCTCTGAATATATCTTTGAATTCACTGAATCGATAGATCAGCTTCAAGCTTATGAATCTCACACTGACCCACTCTATTACAGTACACGTTTTGTTGATGGTCTTAAGGATGATATTCGTTCCTCTATTTTAATTCAAAGACCTTCAGACTTGGAATCTGCCTGTGTGCTTGCCTCCTTGCAGGAAGAGGTGTCCATTTCTGCCAGGGGAAAAGATGTGAGGCGCTCTGAATTTTCATTGTCTACTACAAGAGAATTTCCCAATACTTATCGCCAACAGTTGAACGAGGCTTTTCCTCTGCTTCCACCACCTCGTGCTGACAAGGTTCAGAACAATGTCCCTGCAGAAGTTCCTCGACCTCAATCTTCTACAGACAGACTGGAAGCACTTAAGTCTTATCGAATGGCAAAAGGGTTGTGCAAGATTTGTGCAGAAAAGTGGCATAAAGGCCATACTTGTTCTCCTTCTATTCAGTTGCATGATGCACAAGAGCTATGGGAGATCTTACAGTTGGAAGACTCTACCTCTGAAACTCATGATGCACCTTCTGATAATATTCTTTTTATAACCGTGTCCAAGTATGGATACTCTTGTCAGGAAGCATGCAAGACTCTGAAGTTAATTGGATCCATACAACACTTGCAAATTCTCATTTTAATTGATAGTGGGAGGTCCCATATATTTATCAATTCTCATGTTGCAGGACAGCTTCAGGGGGTTTCTCCAATAGCCAAAACAATCAAAGTCTGAAAGTGCATCTAGGTTCCCCGTGGGTTTTGGATGATTGATGACGACAATTAAGTCACTAATGAGCTCATGTGATCTTAGCACAGGTGTGGACTCGATCGGAGACACAAACCCTCAAAAAGGAAAAGGAAGGAAACGGAGTCAACTCGAAGCGTAGAAACTAGGGTTTCTAGCGTGTTGAGTTAGACTAGCCGTAGAAATAGGAGGGTGTGTGCGTAAAGTGCAATGAGATCAAAGTAGGAGCTCAAGAGTGGTGGTTGAGGTAAAAATCCTATTTGAAGTTGAAGTTAGAGTAGTCTGGCAGGAGTGGCCGGACTAGTCCGCTCCTGGCCAGACTAGTCCGTTTTCACACGGACCAGAAGGTCCTGTGTGACTTCTGACTAGTCCGTAGTGGACCGGACTAGTCCGGGGTACCCCTTGAAGTGGAGTTTCGGGACTAAGTCCTAGAGAGCGGACTTGTCCGTTTTAGGGCGGACCAAAAGGTCCTGTGTGAGATCGGACTAGTCCGTCCGTGGGCCGGACTAGTCCGTGGTGCCGAGTGCAGAGAGGTTTTGTGACTAAGTCTGGGAAGGCCGGACTAGTCCGCCCTCGGGGCCGGACTAGTCCGTGGTCTCCAGACTAGTCCGTTTTCATACGGAACAAAAGGTTCTGTGTGAGAACGGACTAGTCCGGTGAGGGCCGGACTAGTCCGTTGTGGAAATTACCGTTTGAATTTGAACTTTGGCAGGTAGCGTGACGATTGCCGCGCAGTGCGACAGTGTCAGAGGGGTCAGTGGTCCCCTAGGCCGGACTAGTCCGGGCCTGAGGCCGGACTAGTCCGCCCTTTTGCTGAAGTCAGCAGTATGGGCTTGGGACCTCTATAAATAGAGGTCCCCTGGGTTCTTTTGAACTAACTCTTGAACACTCTGTAACCCTAGCGCCGCCACAGCCAACTTGGAGCACTCTTAAGCCTCTTTCTTGCCAACTTTCCCTCTAAAACTAATTCTTGTGTGGATTAGGGTTTAGTGAGGTGGAGAAGAGGAAGAACATCGCGCTTGTGCTCCCGGTTTGATCTCTTGCACTCATTGAGTCTTTGTGAGCTGTGTGTTGAGTGTGTTTTGTGTTGTTGATCATCTTTGTGGTGTGGGAGCCTCAGATTGTGAGAAGCCCCAACGAATCTTGTATTCACACTTTGAGATAGTGGAGAACCAAGTTAGGCCCATGTGGTAAACTTGGTGAGGGAAGGGTTGGTGAACCCGGTCCTTTGTGGACTCCTCAACGGGGACGTAGATTCTTGTGTGGAATCGAACCTCGGGATAAAATCCTTGTGTCTCCGTGTTCTTCGTATTTTGTTTATCGCATACTTAGCTCTAGGGTTGCTAGTCTTGTCTTGTGCCCCACATTGCTTAATCTTGTTAAAACTTGACTCACTCTTGTGTTGATAGTTTCTAAACTTGTCTTAAACATATCCTCACTTGTAGCCTCGAGAAAATCCCTTTAAAACTTGCTAGAAACACTTTTTAGGGTTCTTCACGCAGGCTGGCCGGACTAGTCCGCCCCCAGACCGGACTAGTCCGCTCCCTGTGATTTAATCTCGTTTTATTCAGTCATTTGCAGGTCGATTAGCCTATTCACCCCCCCTCTAGGCAACTTTCAATTGGTATCAGAGCGGGACTCTCCACAAAGAGTCTAACAACTCGGAGAGATGGCCGGAGTGGTGTTTGAAGAGGTGTCGACCAACGACTCTCAACCGACACGTGAGGAGACAATGGCTTATCAAGACAAGCCAACGGATGATGAGGAGACTCGCCAGCTCAAGGCGAAGCTCCAGGAGAAGTTCAAGATTGCTGTGGTTGAGCCGTCAAGCTCATCAAGTGGTGGCGGCGGGGTCAACTACAACCGACAAGGGTTCAACTATGAACGCCTTGCCGCCAACAACCACTATCTCTCCATCCCATTGGGGAAACCTCCCCAATTCGATGGAACTGATTACGGAATGTGGAAACATAATATGAAGATCCATCTTGTCGACTGTTGGAGTCGGCAGATCTCCTGACACTACTAAAGTGTTGAAGGAGTTTGTAGTTCGGTGTGGGCGCGCGGAGACTCAAGAAGGTGAATCACGATTGGACACGAGAGACACAGTGGTTTACGTGGTTCGGGCCGCCTGAGCGTAATACCCTACTCCACGGGTGTGTGGTGTTGTATTAGTTTGAGTATGAAAGCTCACGTCAATGCGTGTGTGCCTCAGAGCGTTCGAGCGCCCCTCGTGTATCGTCGGTTTGTCCTTTTATATTACAAGGACAAACCGTTACAAGTTAGCCTGGCCCGACATGTGGCCCCGGCGGTTACTAGTATTGATACACGATTAATTGTTGTTAATAACCCTGTAACGGACTCCGACAGTGCCGTTACAGGTGTTAAGATTGTCCAATTAAGTGTCATTAACATGGAATTAATGACAATTAATCGGGTCTTGAAGTCCGCGACTATCCTTTGAAGATCCGGAGTCGTTACAATGTCTTCCGGAGGTTTGAGGCGGCCAGCTCCGATGTTTGGACACGTGGCAGCTCCGGAGCTTGCTTGTGGGAAGCGGGAAGCTCCGGGGTGGCCTGGCACGTGTCAGGTCCGGAGCTTCTCTCGGTCAGGGGTTAAGTCCGGAGGTGCCGTTTCGGTATCTAGCCCGGAGCTTCACCCTTGTGGGTAGTAGCTCCGGTCTGGCAGTACACGTGGCAACCTAGGGGTTAACCATGTTGGAGAAGCAGGTCCGGTTATGTCTGACAAGTGGGCCTCCGAGGGTCTTCAATTTGGGTAGACGTCCTTCCCTTGAGATCTCTGTAACCTCAGGGGGTGTATGGTTTTTAGGGTACCGACAGTGGCCCCCTGGACCTACCTCCGGGGAAAGTCACCGGGGTGAAGTCATTCCGTCGGAGGTGGGTCCATACTCGCGACTCTTGAACTGGGTCTTCAAGGGTCTTCGGAGGTGCCGTTGGCGGGGCTTTACGGTTAAATCCCGACACGTGGCGCACCTCAGGCGGCAGATAAGATCTTTGACGTGCGGATCTCTCGCAATTGAAGGTCGCCGGTTCCCGATATGAAAACCGTATCGGTTCCGCGCGCCTTGTCAGGTCGCCGCCTTTGGGTTTCCCGCCTCGTGATGACAACTGTTCGCCTGGGTAAGAGCCTCGACTTGATCGTCAGGGCGGTCCCGGGCCCTCTTGTCATCGGCAGGGTTGAATTCTTGAGTAGTATCCTTGACTCCCCTGCAGTTTCCATCCAAGCGTTGCGAGGGCTTACTTAAGAAGGAAAGCGCACCGTCGGGAGTTCTTTACGCTTCCCATCTGTTCTTGCGCTCAAACTCCCAACTCGTGCTTTGCTCCTCTTCTCTTGCCTAGCTGTGCTGCGATGGAGTTGGGTCTGCGTGAGAGTCGCTTGAAGACTGACAGCGATCTGAAGAAGGTCCGAGCCCTCATGGGGTGGTCTTCAGACTTCTTCAACCGCTCGGTCCGCGCCGGCGGAGAGCTCCCCTTTGAAAAGGAGCACGCTGGCGAGATGGTGTACTTTTCCTCGTACGCCATGGTGGGGCTGATCCCACCGTTTTCTTCTTTCTTCTTGATGCTGCTGGACTTCTATGGTCTGCAGCTGTACCACCTTGGCCCTCACTCCATTCTCCTTGTGTCCATCTTTGTCCACTTTTGCGAGATGTGGGTGGGCATCCCTCCCTGCATCGAGCTCTTCCGAACCTTCTTCACCGTCCAAACCACCGGCCGAAGCGATGAGTATCTTGGCTTATACTACTTCGTGAAGTGCAAGAAGTACCCATTCAAGTACCTCCGGTCATTCCCTTCCGGGAAGTGGGATGACTGGAAGAAAGATTGGATAGTCGTCCGGGTGGAGGAGCATGAGCGGTTGGAGTTGCCAGACGGTCTGCCCGACATTGACACGTCGGTATGGAGCGAAGTTCCGGTGGTGGCGGCAGCTTTCGACCCTGTCCTGACCAGGATCCGCCAATGTGTGGAGGGAGGATTGACTCCCCAGGCGGTGTTCTGCAACTTCTTGTCCAACAGGTGGGCGCCGCTGAAGAGGAGGGAGAAGCTCGCCTGGGCCCTCAACAGCGTGATGGACGAGGACCGGGTTGAGACCGGGTTGAAGTCCAGCATGGTGGGGAAGACCTTGGAGTTTCACCTCAAGAAATTCCAGCACGGCATCGACGTTGACGGAGATTACTTGACTCCGCCGCCGGCTTTCCTCCCTCTGAACGTGGAAGTTGAGTTCAGCAGGGAGCTCCGGCGGAAGATGCCCGCGCTTGACGACCTTGGTGTCGTCGAGAGAAGATCAACCACACGGTTGGCGATCCCCGGGTTGTCCGAAGACGGCTCCGCCCCTGTCCCACAGCCAAGAGTTGAGGTCATCGGCAAGGGCAAGGAGCTGGCGGAGGAGCCGGAAGAGGAAGCTGCGACATGCTGACGGAAGGTCCATCGGGCCTGCCACTTCCCCCCCAGTTCCCCCTCCTCAGGAAGGAAGATCCTCCGCCGCCGTGGCGACTGTCCCCGTGGTGGGGTCCTTCCGGAACGTTACTGTTCCGGCGGTGGGATCCTCCCGGAGCGCGACTGTCCCCGTGGTGGATCCCTCCCGTGGTGCTAGCTGCGGGCACGCGACTCCGACATCTGGAGCGGTGAGGGCCTCCAGGTCCAGGAGTTCCTCTCGGTCAAGGAGAGCTCCGACCCGGGAAACGCCCGCGGCTGTGGCAAGTCCTGGGAGTCCTCCCAGAGCTCCTACGCCGACCGTGGCCAGCCCGGATCGTCCGGGAAAGAGGTTCCGCGCAAGCTGGTGCGGGAGCCTCCCAAGGTAATTTTTCTTTTTTACCTCGATTAACTTTTTAATTGTAGCGTATGTTTGCTCAATTTCTTCATTCTTCATCTGCAGCGTTCCCAAGAAGGGGAGTGAAGCTCCACCCTCAGCCACAGTGTCTGAGGCTGCGAGGGCTTCTGCTCCAGTCTCGGTGCCGCCCCAAGCGGAGGCTGCGACAGCTCCGGCGCCGGCTGTCGTGGTCATGGACCTCGACTCATCTCCAGAAGTTCCCGTGGTAGCGCCGGACCACGGGAATGAAGATGCGCCAGCGGCACCCGTCCCGGAAGTGGAAGCTCCGGGTCCTGGTGCTGCAGTAGTAGAAGCTCCGACTGTTGAGTCGGAGGAAGTAGCAGTCCCGGCTTCGGAGCCGGAAAGTGCTGAAGCCCCGGCGATTGAGCCGGAGGTGGCTGAAGCCCCGGCATGCGAGCCGGAAGTCGAAGTAGTTCCGGCAGTTGAGCCGGTTACTTCCGAAGCTCCGGCCGCAGAGTCGGTGATTGTTGGAGCGCCGGCCGCAGAGCCGGCGGCTGAAGAGGCGAGGGAGCTTGAGGCTCCCTCAGAAGAGGTGTCCCGGCCGGAGCCAGTAGCGGCTCCTGCTCCGGAGGCGACGACGTCGATGGTACCTGTGGCAGAGCCAGAGTACCTGAACGAAGTCGCCGGCCCCCAGCCTGAGGGGGCAAATGAAGACTTCGTGGCGGGACCTCCTTCGATGGCGACTGAGGCTGTCCCGGAGGAAGGCCCTAGCGCTTTGGAAGCTCGGGGTTCCACTCTCGTAGAGTGGGACCCAATTTTTGTATGTGAAGACCCGCTGGAACCAGCGGAAGAGATCCCAGCAGGTCCGGAGCCCATCTCGCTGTCGATGTCCATCGACAACGCCTGCTCCAGTCTACGTCAGGTCCAGCTGGCCTTCTTCCACGACAGCAAGGCTCTTGAAGAGGAGCGCCAAACCCTTAGGCGGTGGCGTAATCGGCTCCACTTCGAGACTAAGCTGGCGCAGTCGAGGCTTGCGGATGACAAGGATTGGATCAAGCGGGAGAAGATCCGCCTGGAGCTCTGGGATAAGCTGCTGGACGAGAGGGAGAGCATGACTCACGCCCTCGATGCTCAATCCCGGGAGTTCCACGACCAAGCTAAGGCTGCTAACGACGCGGCCAATGCTCGGTTTGATCAGCTCGAGGCCATCAGCACCGCACTCATCAAGCGCCGAGAGGCACTTGAAGGGAGGGAAAGACGGCTCGAGGATGAGGAGCAAAAACTCCTGGAGCTACGGGATGACGTCTTGCGACGGGAAGAAGAGCTCGCCGAGAAAACAGCTCTGGCGGACAAGGGCCTCGAGGAGCGCACTAAGAAATTGGAAGAGCGCTGCCTCGAGGAAGAGGAGAAGACCTGGGTGCGGGGGCAGGAACTCTACGAATACGAGTGTGCCCTTATCGCCCGGGAGAAGAAAGTGGAGGCTAGGGAGAAGGACCTGGTCGACCGCCGGAACAAGATCCACCTCCGGGAGGAGGAGCTCGGAAGACTTGAGAAGCGGGTTGCTGCGAAGATCCAGCAAAATGCCAAAGAAGTTGAGCGCCTCGCCCGCGAGAATTCGGAGCTGACGGCGGCCCGGAGATCCCTGGAAGAGATGAAGAACTTGAGGAAGGCGGACTCCCTGCAGATTTGGGAGTTCCTGGGCAAGGCCGACGACGCGCTGACGCCGATGGGTTTCAGCCCCGTGCACCCGGATGATCCGGAGCCGGAGCCGGACCCTGCGTTGCAAGCGTTGCATCGCTGACCAGCTGGAGGTCGAGGGGCAATCCTTGGCTAGGAACGTCACAGAATATGTGTTGACGTGCTACACCAGCCGGAACCCTCGATTTCCTCTGGACCCGGTGCTTGAAGGCCCCGTCGAAGGAGAAGGCGAAGCTACCCGAGCCCGCGTGTCGGAGGTCGCCCAGAAGGTCGCCGAGTTCTTCCATAGGGTCTAGGACCGTCTCTTTTAGCCTTTACTTGTATCTTCTCTTCTTCCTCAATTTTGTAATCATTTGTCTCCAGATGTAATCTCCGGTCTTCAGATGAAATGAAATCCCCAATTTTTTGCTTGCGAATTTCATTTTTTGTCTTCAACATCTTTATCTTCACTTGGCCCCCTGGTAGATGTGCACAATTT
Organism: Tuctoria greenei; assembly: GCA_036927565.1. Taxonomy (NCBI): domain Eukaryota; kingdom Viridiplantae; phylum Streptophyta; class Magnoliopsida; order Poales; family Poaceae; genus Tuctoria; species Tuctoria greenei. The sequence goes on from JAYESD010000002.1 coordinate 20,388,418, forward strand.
GATTGTGGACATGTACCAAAAGGATGTTGAGTTTTGTTGAAGACGAATTTGCTTCGAACTTGTGGAATTTAGGTCCGAAGTTTTTGATAGTGAAGGTCCCCTGAAGTTGTCGGAGCTTAGAAGCTCCGGCACTGTCCATCGCTGGAGCTTAGTAGCTCTGGCAATAGACTCTATCAACACGTTGAGCGTCGGTAGTTAATACTCCAAGGTGTCGGAGCTTAGCAGCTCCGGTAATGACCTTTGCCACACTTGGTTTGTTGGCAACAGACTCCAGTGACGGGGTCTTCTCACCATCTTTTAGTCAACGCCGACGGTTGACGCCCTGGTGGGAGTCGGAGCTTGGTTAGCTCCGGTTTTTCTCCATCAACGTAGGGTTCATTTTTCCTGCACACTTAAGCCAAGAAAAATAGTAAAATTCGTTCCTTGTCTATAACTTCGTCGTGGCTTACGGTTCTCAAGGAAATTTTAAGTTGAACACGATTTTTAATACGACTGGATGAATTGTCTTTTCTTTTAGATCCAATTGTCCATGGACCCACCTTACTTTGGCCTGCCGGGATGTAGGTAGAGTGGCGTACTTAGGGTGCTTGACCAGGCTAAGTCGATAGCGCACTCCGGCCCTAGAATGGCTTGGCGGCTTTCAGGCGAGTTGGCCACAGACGATATTTAAATCCAAAAAATCTGACAATTCAACTCGAATCGTATGTAAACCGGTCAAACTAGAACTTCTTAAGAATTGCACGTTTCTGTTATAGACAAGAAAGAGAAAAATAAAAATGTCGAGCCTATGCAAAAATGAATGCACGTGGAGTCTATTTCACATGAAGATGTCTTTCATTATAGGTCCGGGGTACAGGGGAAACAAGTACACTCTTAGGGTACGGAACCAGGCTAAGTGTGTTTGGTTTCTCGTTTGACCCAGGGTAGTTAGCCACACTTTTAGTCCGAAGACTGTGTCAAGTGTTGCATGAGCTTTTCAAACCTTTCGGGGAAGGTCCGGATGCTCTCCCGGAGGAACTACCCGACTCTGTACAATGACTCTATAACATACATTTCAAGTTACTTAAGACTCACCTCCGTGGAATTAAGCGTAGAACTTACGGAGGTGCTCGATGTTCCAAGGATTTGGGAGAGGTGTCCCATCCTCGGTAGCCAAGCGAACGCTTCCGGGACGGGATACTTTGATCACTCGAAAGGGCCCTTCCCAGCCGGGGGAGAGTTTGTTTTGCCCTTCTCTGGATAGTATTCTCTGTAGCACCAGATCGCCTTCCTCGAGCTATCGGTTGTGTACATGCCGCTGGTGATAGCGCCGTAGAGCTTGGCGGTATCGGGCATTCCGAACAGCTGCTTGGCACCTTCCCTCCTCGAGGAGGTCTAGGTCTTCACGCCGGAGCTGGTCCTGCGCGGCTTCGTCGAAGGTCCGGACTCGGAGGGAACCCAAGGTGATTTCCGGAGGAAGGATCGCTTCAGCTCCGTACACCAGAAAGAAGGGTGTTTCTCCGGTTGCCCGACTTGGAGAAGTCCTGTTGGCCCATAGAATGGGCGGAAGCTCTTCGATCCAATTGGCTCCGTGCTTTTTCAAGCGCTCATAAGTGCGTGTTTTGAGTCCTTTAAGGATCTCTGCATTTGCTCTCTCGGCTTGTCCATTGCTGGCAGGATGAGCTACGGAAGCGTAGCAAACTTGTATGCCGAGGTCTTCGCAATATCCTTGAAATGCGGAGCTTGTGAATTGAGTCCCATTATCAGTGATGATCTTATTTGGGACTCCGAATCTGCTCACGATGGATTGTAGAAAATTGATTGCAGATTGTTTGTTGATCGTCACAACGGGAGTTGCTTCCGGCCACTTGGTGAACTTATCGATGGCGACGTACAGGAACTTGTAACCTCCGACGGCTCTTGGGAAGGGTCCCAAGATGTCCATCCCCCACACAGCGAAAGGCCATGTGGGAGGTATCATTTGTAAGGACTGAGCAGGTGTATGAATTTGCTTTGCATGAAATTGGCATGCTTTGCATTTCTTCACCAGCTCAGTGGCATCCTGGAGCGCTGTAGGCCAGTAGAAGCCGTGCCGAAAGGCTTTTCCGACCAGCGTGCGGGAAGATGCGTGGTTCCCACACTCGCCTCCATGGATTTCTGCGAGGAGCTCGCAACCTTCTTCCCTTGTGATGCACCGCATTAGGATGCCGTTGGCACCGCGCCGGTAGAGATCCCCTTCTACCAACGTGTATCTTTTAGCCAATCTGACTACCCGATCAGCGGATACATCATCGTCAGGAAGGATGTTGTCTTTCAAGTAGCTCCGGATCTCCGAGATCCATGCATCGGAACTGACTTGAGCATTTGAGTCTTGCGTGCTGGGTTGCTCGGAGCTTCCGGCAGCACCTACGACCCTTGATGGCTGCCATGGTAACAGGGTCATCGGGACCGTCAGCTTCGGGATGCTGATCTCGCCCCCTTCATTCAGTTCGGCAGGCTGAACTGTGGGTTTTGACAACCTCCGGACAAAGGTTCCGTCAGGAGCTGGAGCTCCAGTTGACGCCTTGGTCGAGAGTTCGTCAGCTTCAGCGTTGTGAGCACGCTGAACATGGTGAAGGTCTAGGACTTCGAAGTCCTTCTGAAGCCTCTGGACTTCAAGGAGGTAAGCAGCCAGCTGGAGATTATTGCAGGAGCATTCACCCTTCACCTGCTTGATGACGAGTTGTGAATCTCCTTTGACCAGCAATTGCTTGACACCGTATGATAGTGCCACCTTTAATCCATAGATGAGTGCTTCATACTCTGCCATGTTGTTGGTTGCCTTGAAGTCAAGGTGTACCATGTATTTCACCTTCTCCCCAGTTGGTGCGAGGAGAAGGATTCCAGCTCCGGCTCCCTGCTTCTGCATGGAGCCGTCGAAGTAAAGGGTCCAGTGAGGCTTAGTGAAGGTTGGAACTTGAGGTTCCGTCTTCTGCTCGCTGGGGCCCCCAGGGTTTAATGGAGAGGGAGTCCATTCTGCCACGAAATCTGCCAACGCTTGACTCTTGATTGCTTGTCTCGGAATGAATTCAAGATCGAATTCAGCCAATTCCGCTGCCCACTTTGCAATATTCCCAGTTGAATTGGGATTATGCAGGATCGCTCGAAGTGGATATGAGGTCACCACCGAGACTTTGTGAGCTTGGAAATAGTGTCGAAGCTTCCTTGAGGCAATAAGAACTGCATAAAGCAGTTTATGCACCTCTAGGTATCGAGTCTTGGCATCATGTAACACTTCACTGATGAAGTATACCGGGCGTTGAATGGTCCGGACCCTCCCGGAGGGGTCCGGAGCTTCCTCTTCATTGATTCGGACCCTCTCGGAGGGGTCCAGACTCTCTTCGGGGACCTCCGGGTTCTGGGTGGAGGAACCCGGAGCTTCTTCAGAAATGACCTGGACCCTCTTAGAGGGGTCCGGGTCCTCTGAAGTGGCTTCTTGTGGGTTTGAGTCTGGGAGCTGGGACCCAGACCCGCTTTCATGAACCTCCGGACCCTCCCAAAGGGGTCTGGATTCCTGAGTATTGGGTAGTTCCGGTCTCTCCGCAACCAGAACCATACTGACGACTTCGTCAGTAGCTGAAATGTAAAGCAACAAAGGCTCACCAGGGTTCGGAGCTACCAGGACTGGTAGGGTGGTGAGGAACTGTTTCAGCTCCTGGAATGCCTTCTCTGCTTCTTCAGACCATTGGAATGGTCCGGACTTCCTCAGTAACTTGAAGAAGGGAAGTGCTCTTTCCGCCAGTCTTGAAATGAACCGGCTGAGGGCTGCTAGACATCCAGTTAATTTTTGGACGTCTTTGATGCGGGTTGGTGGCCGCATGTCTTCAATGGCTTTTATCTTCGCCGGATTAGCCTCTATGCCCCGATGACTTACCAGGAAACCAAGAAGCTTTCCAGAACTAACCCCGAAGACGCACTTGTCTGGGTTTAGCTTTGTGCGGGTGGCCCGCAGCTTGTCGAAGACAGCCTGCAAGGTGTCCAAGAGAGACTCCTTGTTCCTGACTTTGACCACGATGTCATCGACGTACACTTCCACTATGTCTCTGATGAGTTCTTCGAAAGTTTTGTACATAGCTCGTACAAAAGTTGAAGCTGCATTCTTGAGACCAAACGGCATGGCTGTGTAACAATACAATCCATCCACTGTGATGAATGAAGTATGCTCTTCATCCTCCCTAGACATCCTGATTTGATGATATCCAGAATATGCGTCTAGGAAACACAGTAACTCGCACCCGGAGGTGGAATCCACTATCTGATCTATTCTAGGTAGTGGGAATGGATCTTTTGGACATGCCTTATTCAGTGTGGTGTAGTCGATGCACATCCGAAGTTTCCCGCCGGCCTTGGGCACAACGACTGGGTTCGCCAGCCATTTTGGATGGTAGACTTCTCGGATAAATCCGGCTTCAAGCAACTTCTTCACTTCTTACCGGATGAAGTTCTGTCGCTCTACAGATTGTTTCCGAGGTTTCTGATGCACAGGCCGAGCATCGGGGTAAATCTTCAGATTGTGCTCAATCACTTCCCTGGGGATCCCAGGCATTTGTGACGGTTGCCAAGCAAATACGTCAACGTTAGCCCGGAGGAAAGTGATGAGCGCGAGTTCCTATTTGTCATTCAACCCACCCGATATGCGGGTGGTTTGAGTGACATCGGAACCAATTTGGACGACTTTGACGGGGATGTCGGTGTCGCCGCTTGGCTGCACACGGGGAGCAGAGGTTGAGCCTCGTTGCCGAATGCTCGGAGGTTTTGGATCTTGCCCCTGTCTGGAGTCCTCCTCTTGCGCAGTGGTGAGTGCATGGAGCTCCTCCAGAGCAGTTACTCCAGCGGTGCGATCTCCACGAATCCGGAGAACGCCTGCTGGTGTTGGCATCTTCAACACCAAGTATCCATAATGAGCAGCTGCCATAAATTTGTATAGGGCAGGTCTACCCAAGATGGCGTTGAATGGTAAGTTGATCTGAGCGACGTCGAAGACCAACGTCTCGGTGTGGTACTTCTCCCGTGTCCCGAAGGTAACGGGGAGAATTATAGCTCCGAGTGGGGTAATGGCCCCCGGACCTACTCCGGAGAATGGTCGAGAGGGCTGAAGATCCGAAGGTCGAAGCTGAAGTTTGGTAAAAGCTTCAAAGCTTATAAGGTTCAGCCCCGAACCTCCATCCACCATAACATGATGGAGCTGGATGTTGTTGATGGTGGGAGATACCATCAAGGGTAATTGGCCAGCTCCGACCATGCTTTGAGGACAGTCTGAAGCATCAAAAGTGATGGGTGTGTCCATCCACTTTCGATGTGGCTCCGGTCTAGCTGTAGGAGCTACAGCAGCCATATCCCGTCGCATAGTCTTGATGACACAACGAGAAGTGATGTCCCATGATCCACCAAAGATGGTGTTCATGGTTTTCCGACGCTCGTTGTCGGAGACGTCGGAGTCATCGTCGACGGAGGTGTAGACGGCTTTCAGGACCTTTTTGGGGTCCTGAAACCCTAACTCCTCTTCAGCCGGAGCTTCGTCAACCTTCTGTTTCCCCTCCCTCTGTCGGAAAGGAGACCCTTCCCGACGCTTGTTGTAGCGCTCGGCAAGGTTTTGGACCTCCCGGCAGTCTTCCAGCCTGTGGCTGCCCGTTTTGTGAATGGGGCACCACATTTTGGATTTGCCGCCGTCTTCGGAAGACGGTCGAGGTCGCTTCTCGGGGCGTGGCCCCCGGCCACCAGGAGTTGCAGTGGCTGCAACGTTGGATGTGCCGGCCGACGGCTTCTTCTTGCCGTTGGTCTTCTTTTTCTTCTTGCCACTCCCGGAGGTAGCGGCTTCTTCTTTGGAGGATTTTTTGTGATCCTCCAAGGCTGGTTTGGAGTGCATTTCACGGCCCTCCGCAGCTCTAGCACATTTGTCTGCCAAGCTGAAGAGCTCCGTGACGCTGGTGATCTCTTTGATCGCCAGCTTCTCCAACATCTTCTTGTCTCGTACACCCTGTCTGAATGCCACAATGACAGAAGCGCTTGAGATAGAAGGGATTGTGTTGCGTACCTGAGAGAACCTCTGGATGAATGACCGCAAAGATTCTCCCCCTTTTTGCACGACCGCAAAAAGGTCTAGTTCAGTGCCCGGTCGGGTGTATGAACTCCCGAAGTTGGCAGTGAACTGACGGCACAGCTCCTCCCAACTGTCGATAGAGTTGGGTGGAAGGCTCATAAACCAGGACCTGGCGGTCCCAGTTAAGGCCACTGGAAAGTAGTTGGCCATTACGGCCTCGTTTCCTCCAGCTGCTAATATTGCAGTGGAGTATATCTGCAGAAATTCTACGGGGTTGACAGTCCCGTCGAATTTTTCCGGCAAGTGTGGCCGGAACTTCTGTGGCCATCTAACCATGCGCAGGTGCATGGCTAGGGCGGAACAGCCTCCTCCTACTCCTTCCAGAGTAGAAAGGTCTTGAGCATCCCGTCTTTCTCGAGCTCGCTCGATATGGACACGGCCATCCTGTTGGCGGTATCGGCGATCAAGCTTCGCCCGGAGGTCATGTGTCGAAAGCCGAGATACCGTATGGGTGCGTCGTGCCCCAGAGGGCAACGACGTCACTTGCTGTGACGCAGCTCGTCTTCGGTTGTTGGAGACATGTTGATGCGTCCCGACCCGATGATCGGAACTAAACATGTAATATAATACCAGAAACTAAGTTCGGTACAATATATTACAATCCAAGTGGAACCAAATCATACAGAGCTTTATTACAGCGGAATAGTCTTATGGATAATAACGATAACAGCTAACAGGAACGCGATAGTAGTCAACATCATGGAGGCGATTAGCTCTTCCTCGCACATGGTTCCACCTTCGCCACTTGAGTGCGGACGCGACCCTACTCGAAGTCCTCCGGCAGGAAGTCAGGATCCTCTGAAGATATTAGCAACATTTGAGTACGAAGGTACTCAGCAAGATATTAATGCGATGCACAAATAATAATGCAACCAAATGCAACCAAACATCTCACCCAGAGACATCCATCATCTCAAACTCACAGTAGGTAGCTTGCTAGTTGTCAGGACCACACCATAACCCGTCCCTTACCGAGGACACGGCCAGTTCGAACGGATTTTACACTCTGCAGAGGTTGTACACAACACACACGCACAGAACTATCCCAAGATAGTTCGTCATCACCGACACCTAGTCGGAGCATCACCCTATACAGTCGCCCTCAAACCCCGGGTCATGACTAGTATCAGTCCACACCCAAGAACCATCCACCGTGGACGACTGTCAAGGCTAGCCACTAGGATTAGGCTACGCCCTGCCCATACAGGATCATGTGGGTATACTGAAAAAGTTAAGTGAGATGTCAAAACAACTCGGTCCTTAAGGTTCACCAGGACAGCCACCATACACCAAGCCAGAACTGTAAGTCTACCACCACGGTAGCCTTACCCAACACCAACCCGTCTGCCCTAGTCTCAATATCCAGTCTGCCCTCACCCAATGTACCATCAACACCATCATCAACATCATGGCATCATATCAATATGCAATCATAAAAATCAGCATGGCTTCTCTCTGTCACTCGAGTCACTAGTACTCGCAAATGCAATAATATAGTATATTTGATAACAACGGATATTCCTCACATAGGTGCAACATGACAAAGAAAGGGGCAATGCAACTTGCCTTCGTCCACGTCAGCGGCTGCGTCGCAGTCGTGGTCTCCTGGCTCCTCCGGGTTCTCTTCCGGCACGGGGTCTGCTCGAAGCGCGTACACAAGCAACCATACAAGCAATGTAAACACATATGAATACAAATGTGATTATAATAAATAGATTATGATTTTATATACATTTTAGCGAAAGAATCAGGTTAATCGGAGGTCGTATGAGTGAGATATTGATTTTATAAAGTGAAGGCTTGATAAATTCCGAAAATGGGAAATTGATTGAACTGGAACCAGCAGGGAGCTTTATTGGTTACGTGGGCCAAGGGGCTAATTAACTAAAGGCTGGTTAGCAGTACTGACTACTGAGTCCAGTACGTGGGCCAAGGGTCTCATCAACTAATGGTCCATTAAGCAAATCATTAGCCCACAAAGCCTGTATGTACGAAAGAGCTTCTTCCTCCTCCAGCATGTCCGTTCCCCATCTCTGCAGCCACCGTAGGTGACCCAAGGAGGCTCAAATCGGAGGGGTAAAATGGAGATGGGATGGCCAGGAAGGAGGGGAATCGCTTGCTCAGGCACCAGAGAACTCGATTGAGGCTTCAGTTTAGACCTCGGGTGTAGGGACGACGGTGTTCGGACGGGGCGCGCGGCCATGGCAGCCGTGGTTCATGGCTGCTGGAGGTCGTGCTTAGCTCGGTAGAGAAGGAGAACCGGATAGGGAACGGGCTCCGGAGGTCGAGCAGGGGGCGGGGAGGCTCACCTGGGTCGCAGCTCGGACGGGGAGAGCTCCTCGCCGGAGATCGAAGCAACGACGACCTCCTTGCTGTACGGGAGCACGGGAGAAACGAGAGAGGCGTGCTGCTGTGGACTGCTTCGTGTGAAGAAGGATAAGCACGCAATGTAGATTTTTATACAGACTAAGTTTCGAGTAGGTGAGAGGGTAGCTGAAGATAATAAACGCTCCTTTGCGTGCGCGTGCGGTGCTGGTCAGACGGCAATGGAGTCACCGTCGGCGTGCACGGCGAGTCTGCCGGATGGTGCGTCGGCTAGCTGGTGGCGCGGCGCAGGCGATGGGACGCTACGGTCGCGGTTCGCAGTGCACAGACTAAGAGGCTAATAAAGAGCGCGCGCCAAGGGCGGACGGCTTGCCGGTCATAGATTTAAGTTGTTTGAAAATAAATTTTTATTATTTTATTTAATTATATTTACTTATTTACGCATTGATTATTGTATAAATATATTTTATTTATTTATGAAAAACGGGATGTTACAGACCTACCCCACTTAAAATGAATCTCGTCCTCGAGATTCGGCTAATCTTCAAAGAGATGAGGAAACTCTGATCGCAGCGCATCTTCTCTCTCCCAAGTAGCTTCAGCTTCCGAATGCCTGCTCCACTGAACACGACAGAGGGTGACAGAACTTGTTCGTGTTCCTCGAGTAACGGTATCCAAGATCTTCATTGGCACCTCCTGGTAGCGTAGGTCATCCTGCAGGTCTAAAGTGTCTTGGACCACTTGTTCTTCAGGTAACCGCAGACATTTCCTTAGTTGGGATACATGGAAGACATTGTGTACACCTGACATCTCTTCAGGTAGTTGAATCTTATACGCCACTGCTCCAATCCTTCCCAAAACCGGAAACGGTCCAATGTACCGCGGTGCCAACTTCCCGCGCACTTGAAACCTGCGCGTGCCGCGGATCGGTGATACTTTAAGATACACGTGATCCCCAATATCAAAAGTGAGTTCACGTCGTCTCTTGTCTGCATAGCTTTTCTGGCGTGACTGAGCTGCTTTCATATTGGCTCGGATCTCCGCTACCTTGTCTTCAGCTGCCACGATGAAATCCGGACGCTCCACCATACGGTCTCCCACTTCAGACCACATGAGTGGAGTCCTACACTTCCTTCCGTATAGAGCTTCAAAGGGGGACATCTTAATGCTGGTCTGAAAACTGTTGTTGTAGGAGAACTCAGCATATGGTAGACTATCTTCCCAATCTTTACCATAAGTGAGCACAGCGGCTCTCAACATATCTTCTAAGATTTGATTGATCCTTTCAGTCTGACCATCTGTTTGAGGGTGGTATGCGGTGCTAAAGTCCAACTTAGTGCCAAGTGCTTTCTGAAGACTTTTCCAAAATCTCGAGGTAAACTGGGTACCTCGGTCTGAAACTATCCTTGAAGGTATACCATGGAGCTTCACGATACGATCTATGTATAACTTGGCCAGTTTGTCTCCACCATAGGTAGTGCGCACAGGAATAAAGTGTGCGACCTTTGTAAGGCGGTCAACCACTACCCATACGGAATCATTACTATTCTTGGTTCTTGGTAAGCCAGTGATGAAGTCCATTCCTATCTCATCCCATTTCCACACTGGAATTGGTAACGGCTGAAGTAGGCCACTCGGCTTCTGATGTTCAGCTTTGATTCTCTTACATACATCACAACAGGCCACAAATCGAGCTACATCGCCTTTCATGCCAACCCACCAATACTTCTCTTTAAGATCCAAGTACATCTTGGTAGCTCCAGGATGTATAGAGTATGCGGAGTTATGAGCTTCATCCATGATGGTGTTTCGGTAGTGACCTTGTGAAGGCACACACAACCGTTTCTTGAACCACAATATTCCATTCCTATCAACTCTAAAATCTGGAGCTTTGTTTTCACCGGTCTGTCCCTTGATATCCATCAACTTTTCATCCTCACGTTGCGCTTTCTTGATCTGCTCTTCGAGCATAGGCTGAACACTAAGGTTGTAACTGCAAGAGTGGGGTATGACTCTTAGGTTCAACTTACACATCTCATCACATAGCTGTGGTATTTGTGTTACCAAGTGGTGGCAATAGGCTTTCCTGCTGAGGGCATCCGCTACCACATTGGCTTTACCCGGATGATAATGGATTTCCAAATCATAGTCCTTAATTAACTCCAACCATCTTCGTTGCCTCAGATTGAGATCTGACTGGGTAAAAATATACTTGAGACTCTTGTGATCTGTGTAAATCTCGCACTTGTTTCCAATTAGATAGTGTCTCCAAATCTTCAAGGCATGTACTACTGCACCTAACTCCAAGTCATGTGTTGGGTAGTTCTGCTCGTGTGGCTTTAGCTGACGAGATGCATATGCTACTACTCGTCCTTCTTGCATTAGCACACATCCGAGTCCCCGTTTTGAAGCATCACAATAGATGACGAAGTTCTTATGAATATCTGGTAGGATCAACACAGGTGCAGTGGTTAGTCTTTGCTTTAACTCACAAAAACTCTGTTCGCAAGCTTCAGTCCAAATGAACTTCTTGTCCTTCTTGAGCAATTCTGTCATTGGTCGAGCAAGCTTAGAGAATCCTTCAATGAATCTGCGATAGTATCCGGCTAAACCGAGAAAACTACGAATCTGCTTAACTGATGTCGGTTGCTTCCAAGATGACACATCTTCAACTTTCTTTGGATCCACTGCAACTCCTTCAGCTGTGAGAACATGTCCAAGGAAACTAACCTTCCTTAACCAAAACTCACATTTGCTAAACTTGGCATACAAATGGTGACTTCGGAGTCGTTCCAAGACAACACGCAGGTGTTGCGCATGTTCTTCTTCACTGCGTGAATAGACCAGAATGTCATCAATGAAGACAACAACAAACCTGTCTAGTTCTTGCATGAACACTCGGTTCATCAAGGTCATAAAGTAAGCTGGAGCATTGGTTAGTCCAAAGGACATCACTGTGTACTCAAATTGTCCATAGCGAGTCACAAATGCAGTCTTGGGTATATCCTCAGGCCTGATCCTCACTTGATTGTATCCAGACCTCAAGTCAATCTTTGAGAAGAACTTAGCTCCCTTCAACTGGTCAAACAAATCATCTATCCGAGGTAGAGGATACTTGTTTTTGATGGTCATCGCATTAAGAGCTCGATAGTCCGTACATAGCCTCTTGCTTTTATCCTTCTTTTCTACAAAGAGGACCGGTGCAGCCCATGGTGATGCACTACGTCTAATATATCCCTTTTCTTGCAGCTCATCTAACTGCTTCTTTAACTCTGCTAGTTCTGGGGCAGCCATCCTATAAGGTCTCTTAGCAATTGGGGCAGTTCCGGGAACTAGTTCAATGGAGAACTCAATTTCTCTTTCTGGTGGCATGCCTGGTAATTCTTCTGGAAACACATCAGCATACTCTCTGATTACTGGTATTCCTTGAAGTGTTGTAACCTTCATGTGATTTATCATTGGTTCTGATATACTAGGTTGGACATGACATGTGATAGTCTTTCCTTCATGGTTGGTCACCGTCAACAACCTTTCTGCACAAGTTATGGTTCCTTTGCACTTGACCAACCAATCCATGCCAAGGATCACATCAATTCCATGGGAGTCAAGCACTACTAGGTTGACAAAGAATACTACCCCACTTAGATTCAAAGGGATATGGTTAACTCCTAGATGGCAGGGTATATAACCTCCCGGTGATTTGGTTATTAAAGGCCTCTTAAGGGCCACTGCTGATATATCATTCGACTCAATGAAGTGTGATGATATGAACGAGTGTGATGCACCAGAATCAAATAGCACTGAAGCTAAGACTGACTGAACCAAAAACTCACCGAGTAACACTCCTGGTGCTGCATCTGCCTCCTCGGTGTAGACGTGGTTCACTGTGGCTTTTCCGAAGGTCGGTGGCGTCCTAGAGGGTGGTCCACGACTTCCTCCAGCTGGTTGCCTTGGTCCATTAACTGAGTTGGAGAACGTTGAGGCTGCTGGTTTATTTTTGTAGGGACAATAAGGAGAAATGTGACCAGGCTCACGACAATTGTAACAAATCCTCTGGTCACCCATTCGACTCACTCCAGATTGTTGGGGTTTGAAGGAACCTTGAGGTTTGGCAGAGTGCATTGGCTGTCTCAATGTGGTGGATGGTGCCCTGTTGGAAACTCCACTCTGGGTCATCTGACCTGAGTAAGCTGGCTGTTGCTGCCTCGGCATAGAGTAAGCAAACTGTTGGGTCCGCTGTCCAGAATAAGCCGGTTGATAAGTCTTCTGAGACTTTGCTTGTTGGGACAATTTGTGACTCTCAAACTTCCTCTTCCTCTCCTGCATCTCATCCTTCTTATTTTTCTCTGTGATGATAGCTCTATTCACCATGGTGTTGAAATTTGGGTAGACAGATGATCCAACCAAGGTCTTAATCTCTGGATTAATGCCACGCAGGAAGGCATCCCGCTTCTTCTCATCAGTGTCCACGGTACTAGGGTCGTAGCGTGACAAGCTTGTGAAACTATGTAGGTATTCCATCATGGTCATACCTCCCTGGTGCAGATTCCTGAATTCCTCCTGCTTCATCTTCACCACACTGCTAGGAATGTGATGATCTCTGAACAGCCTTACAAACTCCTCCCATATCATGGTCTTGGCATCTGCATTCATATCTCTATAGCTCTGCCACCAAGCTAAAGCAGGTCCTCTCAATTGTTGCACTGCTAGCAGAACCTTATCCATCTCATTTGCATGTACAACCTCGAGCTTCATCTCAATCTCTCTCAACCAATCATCTGCTTCAATGGGATCATCAGATCCAGCAAATTTAGGTGGGTTCATCCTACTGAAGTCTGCGATCTGGTGGTTGCCCTGAGGTGCTGGCTGATGGTGGTTCATGCCCAGATTGCCTTGAGCACCAAGTGTGTTCGTCAGCATCTCAAGAAGTCGAGTCTGACGGTCCAAGATAGCAGTCAAGTCATAAACGGGCGCTTGTGGAGGTGGTGGCGGCGGTGGTAGTGGTGCTGCGGGTGTACTGTTCGCCGACTCTTCTGGTTGTGCTCCGCCCGGAAGGATTGGGGCATTTTGATCAGGGAGATTTTGGTTCACTTCCTGCCCTATCCTACCTCGGTTCGTACGGCGAGACATCTGTGACAAGGAGGGTGAATATTAGCCAACAATTGATTTTAATAACATTGCTTTACTTAAGGATAATATTCATTATTTATCGATGTGCTTCTATATATACACATATCAATATATATATTATTATTATATATACCATACAAAGCACACAAACATCAAGTATTGCAAGCAACACACCAAGCATTCATTCATTAAGGAAACAGGTACATGATACAATAGGACATGTCGTCCCTAGGTCTGCCCTCTTAAGGATCAGCTGGGACCTCTGCCTGACTACTGGGTCCTGCGGTGTGATCTTCAGGATCTTCCTCTTCACCTCCACGAGGCGACGTCGGAGGGGTGAGTGGCACAGGCTCACGAATCCTCCTACGAGGGCTAGACAGGTGATACATTGGAACTCCTTCCAGGATAAGCGGTTCAGCAGTTGCGATGGCTTGGCGGTCCTTGCGCTTGGCTCGCTCCACGAGGTAGACACCCCTAAGTAGCTGGCTGTGGCGGTCTTCCTGCTCCCTGAGATTCTCCTCGACCAGGGCAACACGGCTTTCGGCGCTAGCAGTACGGGCGTCAGCCTTTGCTAATGCTAGTTTAGCTTTCCGCCAACGAGTTTCCAATGCCTCCGCGCGCTTGATGAGGGTCTTCACACGCTGGTTCTGCAGGTCGCACAAGTCGTCCAAGCTCAACAAGTAGCCGGACATAGCAACAATGGTGGGATCATCTTCAGTAGACCCAAGGCCTTCCAGGTGGCGGATCCTTGCTGTCCAGGCAGGACGAGTACGATCCAGTGGTGGAAAATACTTCATGGGTGTGGAACCCAGATGCCAGTCAAACATGTGGCACAGGTACTTCAGAGCTTTGCGGGCAACAAGCTGACAAGTGTCTTTCATGCGGCATCCGGTAGCGGTGACGTTCCATGGCTTCATCTCCAGGAATTTGTCACTGGCACCAATGTGCACTGTGACCTCACAACTTTCAGTTCCATGCTCCATAAACTCATGACCCACGTACTCCGGGCGATCCATAATACCAAGTCGGAAGGTTGCACCATAGAGCACCTTGGGGAAGCCATCTTCATTGATGCAGAAGGTAGGGATGCGATCGTCGGCCATCTGGCTCAGAACATGGCACAAGGATTAGTTAAGAGCAAAAACTATCACCAAGGCTCTAAAGTCCAATGGTTCCTATAGTAAAGTCAGTATACGGTCTCCTACGGTCACTTACGTACTAGGGTCCGCATCCTACAGCCAAGTATGGCTCTGATACCACTTGATGCGTCCCGACCCGATGATCGGAACTAAACATGTAATATAATACCAGAAACTAAGTTCGGTACAATATATTACAATCCAAGTGGAACCAAATCATACAGAGCTTTATTACAGCGGAATAGTCTTATGGATAATAACGATAACAGCTAGCAGGAACGCGATAGTAGTCAACATCATGGAGGCGATTAGATCTTCCTCGCACATGGTTCCACCTTCGCCACTTGAGTGCGGACGCGACCCTACTCGAAGTCCTCCGGCAGGAAGTCAGGATCCTCTGAAGATATTAGCAACATTTGAGTACGAAGGTACTCAGCAAGATATTAATGCGATGCACAAATAATAATGCAACCAAATGCAACCAAACATCTCACCCAGAGACATCCATCATCTCAAAATCACAGTAGGTAGCTTGCTAGTTGTCAGGACCACACCATAACCCGTCCCTTACCGAGGACACGGCCAGTTCGAACGGATTTTACACTCTGCAGAGGTTGTACACAACACACACGCACAGAACTATCCCAAGATAGTTCGTCATCACCGACACCTAGTCGGAGCATCACCCTATACAGTCGCCCTCAAACCCCGGGTCATGACTAGTATCAGTCCACACCCAAGAACCATCCACCGTGGACGACTGTCAAGGCTAGCCACTAGGATTAGGCTACGCCCTGCCCATACAGGATCATGTGGGTATACTGAAAAAGTTAAGTGAGATGTCAAAACAACTCGGTCCTTAAGGTTCACCAGGACAGCCACCATACACCAAGCCAGAACTGTAAGTCTACCACCACGGTAGCCTTACCCAACACCAACCCGTCTGCCCTAGTCTCAATATCCAGTCTGCCCTCACCCAATGTACCATCAACACCATCATCAACATCATGGCATCATATCAATATGCAATCATAAAAATCAGCATGGCTTCTCTCTGTCACTCGAGTCACTAGTACTCGCAAATGCAATAATATAGTATATTTGATAACAACGGATATTCCTCACATAGGTGCAACATGACAAAGAAAGGGGCAATGCAACTTGCCTTCGTCCACGTCAGCGGCTGCGTCGCAGTCGTGGTCTCCTGGCTCCTCCGGGTTCTCTTCCGGCACGGGGTCTGCTCGAAGCGCGTACACAAGCAACCATACAAGCAATGTAAACACATATGAATACAAATGTGATTATAATAAATAGATTATGATTTTATATACATTTTAGCGAAAGAATCAGGTTAATCGGAGGTCGTATGAGTGAGATATTGATTTTATAAAGTGAAGGCTTGATAAATTCCGAAAATGGGAAATTGATTGAACTGGAACCAGCAGGGAGCTTTATTGGTTACGTGGGCCAAGGGGCTAATTAACTAAAGGCTGGTTAGCAGTACTGACTACTGAGTCCAGTACGTGGGCCAAGGGTCTCATCAACTAATGGTCCATTAAGCAAATCATTAGCCCACAAAGCCTGTATGTACGAAAGAGCTTCTTCCTCCTCCAGCATGTCCGTTCCCCATCTCTGCAGCCACCGTAGGTGACCCAAGGAGGCTCAAATCGGAGGGGTAAAATGGAGATGGGATGGCCAGGAAGGAGGGGAATCGCTTGCTCAGGCACCAGAGAACTCGATTGAGGCTTCAGTTTAGACCTCGGGTGTAGGGACGACGGTGTTCGGACGGGGCGCGCGGCCATGGCAGCCGTGGTTCATGGCTGCTGGAGGTCGTGCTTAGCTCGGTAGAGAAGGAGAACCGGATAGGGAACGGGCTCCGGAGGTCGAGCAGGGGGCGGGGAGGCTCACCTGGGTCGCAGCTCGGACGGGGAGAGCTCCTCGCCGGAGATCGAAGCAACGACGACCTCCTTGCTGTACGGGAGCACGGGAGAAACGAGAGAGGCGTGCTGCTGTGGACTGCTTCGTGTGAAGAAGGATAAGCACGCAATGTAGATTTTTATACAGACTAAGTTTCGAGTAGGTGAGAGGGTAGCTGAAGATAATAAACGCTCCTTTGCGTGCGCGTGCGGTGCTGGTCAGACGGCAATGGAGTCACCGTCGGCGTGCACGGCGAGTCTGCCGGATGGTGCGTCGGCTAGCTGGTGGCGCGGCGCAGGCGATGGGACGCTACGGTCGCGGTTCGCAGTGCACAGACTAAGAGGCTAATAAAGAGCGCGCGCCAAGGGCGGACGGCTTGCCGGTCATAGATTTAAGTTGTTTGAAAATAAATTTTTATAATTTTATTTAATTATATTTACTTATTTACGCATTGATTATTGTATAAATATATTTTATTTATTTATGAAAAACGGGATGTTACACATGTGGACCAAGTCTTCCAGACAACGTCCATCGCTGCGACGGGGCCCGCCCTGAAGGAGGAGGACCCTGGTTGTTGAGGCGTTCGGCCGCTGCTGCGACCAAATGCTCAACATCAGCCCTCCATTGCTCCATGGCATCTAGAGATGCATCCGGAGGTGGTGGTCGCTGGAGAAGAGCACGCGCTGCAGGGAGCGCGTGTTCTGGGTTGTCATGACTTGCCGGCGCAGTATGTGACGCCGGCGCACCATCGTGTTGCCCAGCACGTTTTGCCGGAGAAGATGGTGGTGGTGGGAGTGTGACTCCTGCTGGTGCTGAGGCTCCTGCTGGTGGCTGCATGTTGGAGGGATTGCCCCCGACAGCCTGAGCAGCAGGTTGCCCGTTGGATGATCCAGCCGCAGAATTCACCATTTTTGAAATCCCAGGCCCCCCTACCTGGCACGCCAACTGTCGACTGTTGGAGTCGGCAGATCTCCTGACACTACTAAAGTATTGAAGGAGTTTGTAGTTCGGTGTGGGTGCGCAGAGACTCAAGAAGGTGAATCACGATTGGACACGAGAGACACAGTGGTTTACGTGGTTCGGGCCGCCTGAGCGTAATACCCTACTCCACGGGTGTGTGGTGTTGTATTAGTTTGAGTATGAAAGCTCACGTCAATGCGTGTGTGCCTCAGAGCGTTCGAGCGCCCCTCGTGTATCGTCGGTTTGTCCTTTTATATTACAAGGACAAACCGTTACAAGTTAGCCTGGCCCGACATGTGGCCCCGGCGGTTACTAGTATTGATACACGATTAATTGTTGTTAATAACCCTGTAACGGACTCCGACAGTGCCGTTACAGGTGTTAAGATTGTCCAATTAAGTGTCATTAACATGGAATTAATGACAATTAATCGGGTCTTGAAGTCCGCGGCTATCCTTTGAAGATCCGGAGTCGTTACAATGTCTTCCGGAGGTTTGAGGCGGCCAGCTCCGATGTTTGGACACGTGGCAGCTCCGGAGCTTGCTTGTGGGAAGCGGGAAGCTCCGGGGTGGCCTGGCACGTGTCAGGTCCGGAGCTTCTCTCGGTCAGGGGTTAAGTCCGGAGGTGCCGTTTCGGTATCTAGCCCGGAGCTTCACCCTTGTGGGTAGTAGCTCCGGTCTGGCAGTACACGTGGCAACCTAGGGGTTAACCATGTTGGAGAAGCAGGTCCGGTTATGTCTGACAAGTGGGCCTCCGAGGGTCTTCAATTTGGGTAGACGTCCTTCCCTTGAGATCTCTGTAACCTCAGGGGGTGTATGGTTTTTAGGGTACCGACACATCTCGTGTCACTCAACCCGGCGTTGTGGCAAATTGTCATGACCGGGGTGGAGATTCCGAAGGATGAGGACAACATCACTCAAGAACAAGCCATCCTCATCCACCGCAACGCTCAAGCTGCGGGTGTGATTATCTCATCTCTCTCAAGAGATGAGTTCAACCGCGTCGATGGCCTTGAGGTGGCCAAAGACATATGGAACACCCTCAAGACGGCGCATGAAGGAAATCGGGTGGTCAAGGAGGCCAAGATCGAGCTCATCGAAGGAGAGCTTGGGAGATTCGCCATCTTGGATGGTGAATCCCCCCAAGACATGTACAACCGGTTGAAGATACTTATCAACAAGAGCCGATCATATGGCTGCACCAAGTGGACCGACCACGAGGTTGTGAAGAGGATGATCCGGGCATTCATGGCTAGGAACGTCGCTCTTTGCTCCATGATTCGAGAAAGCCCGGGGTTCACTCAAATGACCCCAGAGGAGGTCCTTGGTAGGATCATCAACCACGAGATCATGGAGAAGGAGGCGCTCTTCTACAACGACCTTCAGAAGTTCACCGCCTCCAAGATGAAGAACGTTGCACTCAAGGCAACACCCTCTTCAAAGGAGCAAGAGGAAAGTGATGAGGAGAGCCTCGACATCGATGAGGAAGAGGCCTTCTTCATCAACAAATTCAGGAGAATGATGAGGAGGAAGAAAGGTGGATACAACCATGAGGGCAAAGGGAAGGAAAGAGCAAGGCCCAAATCAAAAAGGTCTTGCTACAATTGTGGCGAGTATGGGCACTTCATCGCTGATTGCCCACATGAAGAAGCGAAGAAGAAGAAGGAGGGCAAGCCTCAAGATAAGAAATTCTTCAAGAAGAAGAGGCCCTCCGGACAAGCCCACTTGGGGAAGGAGTGGGACTCTAACGATGAGTCCTCCTCCTCCGAAGAAGAGGAGAAGATGGCTACCATAGCCATCGGGAGGAGCTCCAAGGGAAGCAAGCTCTTCCCCAACCTCAACGACGACTACAAACCAACTTGCCTTATGGCAAAGGAGGTAAGGAGAAAGGTAACATCTCACTCCTCCTCCTCCATTTCCTCTCATGATGAATTTGATAGCGCTAGTGAAAATGAGCACATGTTTAAGGACATAAGCAAAAGCACCCTGCGTAGGATGAAGTTGCTTATGGATGAGATCTTTGAGAAGGAGGATCTCATCAACAGACAAGAGGACATGCTCATCCTTGAGAAGGAGAGATGTCAAGAGCTTAACGAGCTTCTTGAGCTTGAAAGAGAGAAGAGCAAGGCATTGGAACATGAACTTGCTCTAAGTAAGAAAACGTGTTCAAGTCTTGAGGAGAAAACAATTGGGCTCAAGGATGAACTTGGGAACTTGTCAAAAGTTAACAAAATCCTTGAGACTCAAGTTGAGTCTCTCAAGAACAATGTAGCCTCTTCCTCTAAGAGCTCAACCTTCTCAAAGGCCTCATCCAATGCAACTCCGCCTTGCAAGTGCTCTAACTTAATCCTTAAGCTTAAGGATGAACTCAACTCAGCACAAGGCAAGCAAGCACCTAAGGGTGCCATCTTTGACAAGGAGAAGGTGACGTATGCACGAAGTGCATACACCAACACAAGACCTCCCCATGTCAAGGATGGTCTTGGCTATACTAGAGGTGGAAGGCATAACGCCAAAACCTCCAAGTATGGCAAAGACATGATTGTCTTTGTTAAGGGGAGTTCATCTCCAACTAAAATTGAAAAGAACTCACCCTCTAGCAGCAAAATGCCTAAATCTGGATCGCATCCTTTATTTCATGATTTTGATGCATCTTATGTGCTTAAGAGGAACAAACACGGCAAAGTGTTTGCTAGATATGTTGGGCCACTCCGCAAGAGCCCCAAGCCTTGCGTGTGGGTGCCCAAATGCCTAACTACTAACGTGAAAGGACCCAACTCCGCTTGGGTACCTAAAAGGAAGGCATAAACTTGTTTTGTAGGCTTACTCCTCCGATGGATCGAAATGGGTGCTGGATAGCGGATGTACCAACCACATGACCGGAGAGAGGAGAATGTTCATAGAGTATGAGGAGAACGAGGACCCAAGTGAAGGAATCTTCTTTGGGGATAATAGCCAAGGGAAAATCCTTGGCTCCGGTAAAATTGCTATCTCCTCCTCGCATACTTTAACTAATGTTTTGCATGTTGATTCCCTAGACTATAATCTCCTATCCATATCACAGCTTTGTGATAAAGGATATAAGTGTGTCTTTTCTAGTGAGGGAGTGAATGTTCTGAGAGAGGGTAATGACTCAATAGCCTTTAAGGGAGTGCTCAAGGGAAAGCTGTATCTTGTGGACTTTACCACGGATAAGGCTCAACTTGACACATGCTTAATGGCGAAAGCCAACATGGGATGGCTTTGGCATAGAAGGCTTGCCCATGTTGGAATGAGGAACCTTCAAAAGCTCCTTAAAGGAGAGCACGTTCGTGGCCTAAAGGATGTGGTATTTGAAAAGGATAGGCCAGGTGGTGCGTGCCAAGCGGGAAAGCAAGTAGGAGCTCAACACCACTCTAAGAATGTCATGACGACAACTAGACCTTTGGAGTTACTCCATATGGATCTTTTTGGCCCCATTGCTTACATTAGCATCGGTGGCAACAAGTATGGTCTAGTCATCGTTGATGACTTCTCTAGATATACTTGGGTGTTCTTCTTGCATGATAAGAGTGAAACCCCCGGTGTCCTCATGAAATTCCTAAGGAGAGCTCAAAATGAGTTCACCTTAAGGATAAAGGCTATAAGGAGTGACAATGGCACCGAATTCAAGAACATGCAAGTATAAGAGTTCCTAGATGAGGAGGGCATCAAGCATGAGTTTTCCGCTCCCTATTCTCCTCAACAAAATGGAATTGCTGAAAGAAAGAATAGGACGCTCATTGAGATGTCGAGGAAGATGCTAGATGAGTACAAAACACCGGACCGGTTTTGGGCGGAAGCGGTTAACACCGCTTGCCACGCCGTAAACCGATTGTACCTTCATCGCCTCCTCAAGAAGACTCCTTATGAGCTTCTAGTTGGTAAGAAACCCAATGTTTCTTACTTTCGTGTTTTTGGTAGCAAGTGTTATATCCTCAACAAGAAGCCTAGGACTTCAAAGTTTGCTTCAAAGTCCGATGAGGGTTTCTTGCTTGGATATGACTCAAACACTCATGCGTACCGTGTGTTCAACAAATCCTCCGGAATTGTTGAGGTAGCACGTGACGTGGTGTTTGACGAAACCAATGGCTCTCAAGTGGAGCAAGTTGATCAACATGCCCTTGATCAAGAGGAACCTCCACTAGAAGCTCTAAGGAGAATGGCACTTGGAGATGTTCGCCCACAAGAACCATCTCAAAGCCCAAGTGACCATCATCATTATGAAGTAGGTCAAACCCCCATTGGACAAGTTGGAGATCCACTAGATACTCCCCAAAATGATAATGGGAATTGTCGACTGTTGGAGTCGGCAGATCTCCTGACACTACTAAAGTGTTGAAGGAGTTTGTAGTTCGGTGTGGGCGCGCGGAGACTCAAGAAGGTGAATCACGATTGGACACGAGAGACACAGTGGTTTACGTGGTTCGGGCCGCCTGAGCGTAATACCCTACTCCACGGGTGTGTGGTGTTGTATTAGTTTATGTATGAAAGCTCACGTCAATGCGTGTGTGCCTGAGAGCGTTCGAGAGCCTTTCCGCTTTTTTTCCGTGTATCGTCGGTCTGTCCTTTTATAGTACAAGGACAAACCGTTACAAGTTAGCCTGGCCCGACATGTGGCCCCGACGGTTACTAATATTGATACACGATTAATTGTTGTTAATAACCCTGTAACGGGCTCCGACAGTGCCGTTACAGGTGTTTAGATTGTCCGATTAAGTGTCATTAACATGGAATTAATGACAATTAATCGGGTCTTGAAGTCCGCGGCTATCCTTTGAAGATCCGGAGTCGTTACAATGTCTTCCGGAGGTTTGAGGCGGCCAGCTCCGACGTTTGGACACGTGGCAGCTCCGGAGCTTGCTTGTGGGAAGCGATAAGCTCCGGGGTGGCCTGGCACGTGTCAGGTCCGGAGCTTCTCTCGGTCAGGGGTTAAGTCCGGAGGTGCCGTTTCGGTACCTAGCCCGGAGCTTCACCCTTGTGGGTAGTAGCTCCGGTCTGGCAGTACACGTGGCAACCTAGGGGTTAACCATGTTGGAGAAGCAGGTCCGGTTATGTCTGACAAGTGGGCCTCCGAGGGTCTTCAATTTGAGTAGATGTCCTTCCCTTGAGATCTTTGTAACCTCAGGGGGTGTATGGTTTTTAGGGTACCGACAGTGGCCCCCTGGACCTACCTCTGGGGAAAGTCACCGGGGTGAAGTCATTCCGTCGGAGGTGGGTCCATACTCGCGACTCTTGAACTGGGTCTTCAAGGGTCTTCGGAGGTGCCGTTGGCGGGGCTTTACGGTTAAATCCCGACGCGTGGCGCACCTCAGGCGGCAGATAAGATCTTTGACGTGCGGATCTCTCACAATTGAAGGTCGCCGGTTCCCGATACGAAAACCGTATCGGTTCCGCGCGCCTTGTCAGGTCGCCGCCTTTGGGTTTCCCGCCTCGTGATGACAACTGTTCGCCTGGGTAAGAGCCTCGACTTGATCGTCAGGGTGGTCCCGGGCCCTCTTGTCATCGGCAGGGTTGAATTCTTGAGTAGTATCCTTGACTCCCCTGCAGTTTCTATCCAAGCGTTGCGAGGGCTTACTTAAGAAGGAAAGCGCACCGTCGGGAGTTCTTTACGCTTCCCATCTGTTCTTGCGCTCAAACTCCCAACTCGTACTTTGCTCCTCTTCTCTTGCCTAGCTGTGCTGCGATGGAGTTGGGTCTGCGTGAGAGTCGCTTGAAGACTGACAGCGATCTGAAGAAGGTCCGGGCCCTCATGGGGTGGTCTTCGGACTTCTTCAACCGCTCGGTCCGCGCCGGCGGAGAGCTCCCCTTTGAAAAGGAGCACGCTGGCGAGATGGTGTACTTTTCCTCGTACGCCATGGTGGGGCTGATCCCACCGTTTTCTTCTTTCTTCTTGATGCTGCTGGACTTCTATGGTCTGCAACTGTACCACCTTGGCCCTCACTCCATTCTCCTTGTGTCCATCTTTGTCCACTTCTGCGAGATGTGGGTGGGCATCCCTCCCTGCATCGAGCTCTTCCGAACCTTCTTCACCGTCCACACCACCGGCCGAAGCAATGAGTATCTTGGCTTCTACTACTTCGTGAAGCGCAAGAAGTGCCCATTCAAGTACCTCCGGTCATTCCCTTCCGGGAAGTGGGATGACTGGAAGAAAGATTGGATAGTCGTCCGGGTGGAGGAGCATGAGCGGTTGGAGTTGCCAGACGGTCTGCCCGGCATTGACACGTCGGTATGGAGCGAAGTTCCGGTGCTGGCGGAAGCTTTCGACCCTGTCCTGACCAGGATCCGCCAATGTGTGGAGGGAGGATTGTCTCCCCAGGCGGTGTTCTGCAACTTCCTGTCCAACAGGTGGGCGCCGCTGAAGAGGAGGGAGAAGCTCGCCTGGGCCCTCAACAGCGTGATGGACGAGGACCAGGTTGAGACCGGGTTGAAGTCCAGCATGGTGGGGAAGACCTTGGAGTTTCACCTCAAGAAATTCCAGCACGGCATCGACGTTGACGGAGATTACTTGACTCCGCCGCCGGCCTTCCTCCCTCTGAACGTGGAAGTTGAGTTCAGCAGGGAGCTCCGGCGGACGATGCCCGCGCTTGACGACCTTGGTGTCGTCGAGAGAAGATCAACCACCCAGTTGGCGATCCCCGGGTTGTCCGAAGACGGCTCCGCCCCTGTCCCACAGCCAAGAGCTGAGGTCATCGGCAAGGGCAAGGAGCTGGCGGAGGAGCCGGAGAGCCGGGAGAGGAAGCTGCGACATGCTGACGGAAGGTCCATCGGGCCTGCCACTTCCCCCCCGGTTCCCCCTCCTCAGGAAGGAAGATCCTCCGCCGCCGTGGCGACTGTCCCCGTGGTGGGGTCCTTCCGGAACGTTACTGTTCCGGCGGTGGGATCCTCCCGGAGTGCGACTGTCCCCGTGGTGGATCCCTCCTGTGGTGCTAGCTCCGGGCACGCGACTCCGGCATCTGGAGCGGTGAGGGCCTCCAGGTCCAGGAGTTCCTCCCGATCAAGGAGAGCTCCGACCCGGGAAACGCCCGCGGCTGTGGCAAGTCCTGGGAGTCCTCCCGGAGCTCCTACACCGACCGTGGCCAGCCCGGATCGTCTGGGAAAGAGGTTCCGCGCAAGCTGGTGCGGGAGCCTCCCAAGGTAATTTTTCTTTTTTACCTCGATTAACTTTTTAATTGTAGCATCTGTTTGCTTAATTTCTTCGTTCTTCATCTGCAGCATTCCCAAGAAGGGGAGTGAAGCTCCACCCTCAGCCACAGTGTCTGAGGCTGCGAGGGCTTCTGCTCCAGTCCCGGTGCCGCCCCAAGCGGAGGCCGCGACAGCTCCGGCGCCGGCTGTCGTGGTCATGGACCTCGACTCGTCTCCAGAAGTTCCCGTGGTAGCGCCGGACCATGGGAATGAAGATGCGCCAGCGGCACCCGTCCCGGAAGTGGAAGCTTCGGGTCCTGGTGCTGCAGTAGTAGAAGCTCCGGCTGTTGAGTCGGAGGAAGTAGCAGTCACGGCTTCGGAGCCGGAAAGTGCTGAAGCCCCGGCGATTGAGCCGGAGGTGGCTGAAGCCCCGGCATGCGAGCCGGAAGTCGAAGTAGTTCCGGCAGTTGAGCCAGTTACTTCCGAAGCTCCGGCCGCAGAGCTGGTGATTGTTGGAGCGCCGGTCACGGAGCCGGCGGTTAAAGAGGCGAGGGAGCTTGAGCCTCCCTCAGAAGAGGTGTCCCGGCCGGAGCCAGTAGCGGCTCCTGCTCCGGAGGCGACGACGTCGATGGTACCTGTGGCAGAGTCAGAGTGCCTGAACGAAGTCGCCGGCCCCCCGCCTGAGGGGGCGAATGAAGACTTGGTGGCGGGACCTCCTTCGATGGCGACTGAGGCCGTCCCGGAGGAAGGCCCTAGCGCTTTGGAAGCTCGGGGTTCCACTCTCGTAGAGTGGGACCCAATTTTTGTATGTGAAGACCCGCTGGAACCAGCGGAAGAGATCCCAGCAGGTCCGGAGCCCATCTCGCTGTCGATGTCCATCGACAACGCCTGCTCCAGTCTACGTCAGGTCCAACTGGCCTTCTTCCACGACAGCAAGGCTCTTGAAGAGGAGCGCCAAACCCTTAGGCGGTGGCGTAATCGGCTCCACTTCGAGACTAAGCTGGCGCAGTCGAGGCTTGCGGATGACAAGGAGTGGATCAAGCAGGAGAAGATCCGCCTGGAGCTCTGGGATAAGCTGCTGGACGAGAGGGAGAGCATGACTCACGCCCTCGATGCTCAATCCCGGGAGTTCCACGACCGAGCTAGGGCTGCTAACGACGCGGCCAATGCTCGGTTTGATCAGCTCGAGGCCATCAGCACCGCACTCATCAAGCGCCGAGAGGCACTTGAAGGGAGGGAAAGACGGCTCGAGGACGAGGAGCAAAAACTCCTAGAGCTACGGGATGACGTCTTGCGACGGGAAGAAGAGCTCGCCGAGAAAACAGCTCTGGCGGACAAGGGCCTCGAGGAGCGCACTAAGAAATTGGAAGAGCGCTGCCTCGAGGAAGAGGAGAAGACCTGGGTGCGGGGGCAGGAACTCTACGAATACGAGTGTGCCCTTGTCGCCCGGGAGAAGAAAGTGGAGGCTAGGGAGAAGGACCTGGTCGACCGCCGGAACAAGATCCACCTCCGGGAGGAGGAGCTTGGAAGACTTGAGAAGCGGGTTGCTGCGAAGATCCAGCAAAACGCCAAAGAAGTTGAGCGCCTCGCCCGCGAAAATTCGAAGCTGACGGCGGCCCGGAGATCCCTGGAAGAGATGAAGAACTTGAGGAAGGCGGACTCCCTGCAGATTTGGGAGTTCCTGGGCAAGGCCGACGACGCGCTGACGCCGATGGGTTTCAGCCCCGTGCACCTGGATGATCCGTAGCCGGAGCCAGACCTTGCGTAGCAAGCGTTGAGCGCCGCAGGCAGCAAGCTCTCCAAGGTGGGCGACGTCATCGCGGACCAGCTGGAGGTCGAGGGGCAATCCCTGGCTAGGAACGTCACAGAATATGTGTTGACGTGCTACACCAGCCGGAACCCTCGATTTCCTCTGGACCCGATGCTTGAAGGCCCCGTCGAAGGAGAAGGCGAAGCTACCCGAGCCTGCGTGTCGGAGGTCGCCCAGAAGGTCGCCGAGTTCTTCCATAGGGTCTAGGACCATCTCTTTTAGCCTTTACTTGTATCTTCTCTTCTTCCTCAATTTTGTAATCCCTTGTCTCCAGATGTAATCTCCGGTCTTCAGATGAAATGAAATCCCCAATTTTTTGCGAATTTCATTTTTTTTTTGTCTTCAACATCTTTATCTTCACTTGGCCCCCTGGTAGATGTGCACAATTTGATTGTGGACATGTACCAAAAGGATGTTGAGTTTTGTTGAAGACGAATTTGCTTCGAACTTGTGGAATTTAGGTCCGAAGTTTTTGATAGTGAAGGTCCCCTGAAGTTGTCGGAGCTTAGAAGCTCCGGCACTGTCCATCGCTGGAGCTTAGTAGCTCTGGCAATAGCCTCTATCAACACGTTGAGCGTCGGTAGTTAATACTCCAAGGTGTCGGAGCTTAGCAGCTCCGGCAATGACCTTTGCCACACTTGGTTTGTTGGCAACAGACTCCAGTGATGGGGTCTTCTCACCATCTTTTAGTCAACGCCGACGGTTGACGCCCTGGTGGGAGTCGGAGCTTGGTTAGCTCCGGTTTTTCTCCATCAACGTAGGGTTCATTTTTCCTGCACACTTAAGCCAAGAAAAATAGTAAAATTCGTTCCTTGTCTATAACTTCGTCGCGGCTTACGGTTCTCAAGAAAATTTTAAGTTGAACACGATTTTTAATACGACTGGATGAATTGTCTTTTCTTTTAGATCCAATTGTCCATGGACCCACCTTACTTTGGCCTGCCGGGATGTAGGTAGAGTGGCGTACTTAGGGTGCTTGACCAGGCTAAGTCGATAGCGCACTCCGGCCCTAGAATGGCTTGGCGGCTTTCAGGCGAGTTGGCCACAGACGATATTTAAATCCAAAAAATCTGACAATTCAACTCGAATCGTATGTAAACCGGTCAAACTAGAACTTCTTAAGAATTGCACGTTTCTGTTATAGACAAGAAAGAGAAAAATAAAAATGTCGAGCCTATGCAAAAATGAATGCACGTGGAGTCTATTTCACATGAAGATGTCTTTCATTATAGGTCCGGGGTACAGGGGAAACAAGTACACTCTTAGGGTACGGAACCAGGCTAAGTGTGTTTGGTTTCTCGTTTGACCCAGGGTAGTTAGCCACACTTTTAGTCCGGAGACCGTGTCAAGTGTTGCATGAGCTTTTCAAACCTTTCGGGAAAGGTCCGGCTGCTCTCCCGGAGGAACTACCCGACTCTGTACAATGACTCTATAACATACATTTCAAGTTACTTAAGACTCACCTCCGTGGAATTAAGTGTAGAACTTACGGAGGTGCTCGATGTTCCAAGGATTTGGGAGAGGTGTCCCATCCTCGGTAGCCAAGCGAACGCTTCCGGGACGGGATACTTTGATCACTCGAAAGGGCCCTTCCCAGCCGGGGGAGAGTTTGTTTTGCCCTTCTCTGGATAGTATTCTCCGTAGCACCAGATCGCCTTCCTCGAGCTGTCGGTTGTGTACATGCCGCTGGTGATAGCGCCGTAGAGCTTGGCGGTATCGGACATTCCGAACAGCTGCTTGGCACCTTCCCTCCTCGAGGAGGTCTAGGTCTTCGCGCCGGAGCTGGTCCTGCGCGGCTTCGTCGAAGGTCCGGACTCGGAGGGAACCCAAGGTGATTTCCGGAGGAAGGATCCCTTCAGCTCCGTACACCAGAAAGAAGGGTGTTTCTCCGGTTGCCCGACTTGGAGAAGTCCTGTTGGCCCATAGAGTGGGCGGAAGCTCTTCGATCCAATTGGCTCCGTGCTTTTTCAAGCGCTCATAAGTGCGTGTTTTGAGTCCTTTAAGGATCTCTGCATTTGCTCTCTCGGCTTGTCCATTGCTGGCAGGATGAGCTACGGAAGCGTAGCAAACTTGTATGCCGAGGTCTTCGCAATATCCTTGAAATGCGGAGCTTGTGAATTGAGTCCCATTATCAGTGATGATCTTATTTGGGACTCCGAATCTGCTCACGATGGATTGTAGAAAATTGATTGCAGATTGTTTGTTGATCGTCACAACGGGAGTTGCTTCCGGCCACTTGGTGAACTTGTCGATGGCGACGTACAGGAACTTGTAACCTCCGACGGCTCTAGGGAAGGGTCCCAAGATGTCCATCCCCCATACAGCGAAAGGCCATGTGGGAGGTATCATTTGTAAGGACTGAGGAGGTGTATGAATTTGCTTTGCATGAAATTGGCATGCTTTGCATTTCTTCACCAGCTCAGTGGCATCCTGGAGCGCTGTAGGCCAGTAGAAGCCGTGCCGAAAGGCTTTTCCGACCAGCGTGCGGGAAGATGCGTGGTTCCCACACTCGCCTCCATGGATTTCTGCGAGGAGCTCGCAGCCTTCTTCCCTTGTGATGCACCGCATTAGGATGCCGTTGGCACCGCACCGGTAGAGATCCCCTTCTACCAACGTGTATCTTTTAGCCAATCTGACTACCCGATCAGCGGATACATCATCGTCAGGAAGGATGTTGTCTTTCAAGTAGCTCCGGATCTCCGAGATCCATGCATCGGAACTGACTTGAGCATTTGAGTCTTGCGTGCTGGGTTGCTCGTAGCTTCCGGCAGCACCTACGATCCTTGATGGCTGCCATGGTAACAGGGCCATCGGGACCGTCAGCTTCGGGATGCTGATCTCGCCCCCTTCGTTCAGTTCGGCAGGCTGAACTGTGGGTTTTGACAACCTCCGGACAAAGGTTCCATCAGGAGCCGGAGCTCCAGTTGACGCCTTGGTCGAGAGTTTGTCAGCTTCAGCGTTGTGAGCACGCTGAACATGGTGAAGGTCTATGTCGACTGTTGGAGTCGGCAGATCCCCTAACACTATGAAAAGTGTTTGAAGGAGTTTGTGGTTCGGTCTGGGCGCGCGGAGATCTAAGAAAGTGAAATGCGATTTGGACACGAGTGACACGGTGGTTTACGTGGTTCGGGTCGCCTGAGCGTAATACCCTACTCCACGGGTGTGTGTTTGTTGTATTAACTTGTGAGCTTCCGAGTGTTCTCCCCTCTGTGTATCGTCGGTTTGTCCTTTTATAGTACAAGGACCAACCGTTACAAGTCAGCCTGGCCCGACATGTGGCCCTGGCGGTTATTAGTATTGATACACGAGATTAATTGTTGTTAATAACCCTGTAACGGCTCCGACAGTGCCGTTACAGGTGTTAAGGCTGTCCGATTAATTATCATTAACGTGGAATTAATGGTAATTAATCGGATCTTGAAGTCTGCGGCTGTCCTTTGGAGATCCGGAGCCGTTACAACGTCTCCCGGGGGATTTAAGCATCTAGCTCCGTCGTGTGGACACGTGGCAGCTCCGGAGCTTGCTTGGGAGAAGCGGGAAGCTCCGGGGTGACCTGGCACGTGTCATGTCCGGAGCTTCTCTCGGTCGGGGGCTACCTCCGGAGGTGCCGTTTCAGTACTTGGCCCGGAGCTTCACCCTTGCGGGTAATAGCTCTGGGCTGACAGTACACGTGGCAACCTAGAGGTTAACCATGTTGGAGAAGCGGGTCCGGTCACGTCTGGCGAGTGGGCCCCCGAGGGTCTTCAATTTGAGTTGATGTCCTTCCCTTGAGATCTTTGTAACCTCAGGGGGTGTATGGTTTTTAGGGTACCGACAGTGGCCCCCTGGACCTACCTCCGGGGAAGGCCAACGGGATGAAGTCGTTCCGCCGGAGGTGGGTCCATACTTGTGACTCTTGAACTGGGTCTTCAAGAGTCTTCGGAGGTGCCTTTGGCGGGGCTTTATGGTTGAGTCCCGACGCGTGGCGCACCTCAGGCGGCAGATAAGATCTTTGACGTGCGGATCTCTCGCAATTGAAGGTCGTCGGTTCCCGATATGAAAACCGTATCGGTTCCGCGCGCCTTGTCAGTCCGCCGCCTTTGGGTTTCCCGCCTCGTGATGACAACTGTTTGCCTGGGTAAGAGCCTCGACTTGGTCGTCGGGGTGGTCCCGGGCCCTCTTGTCATCGGCTGGGTTGAATTCTTGAGTAGTATGCTTGATTCCCCTGCAGTTTCCATCCAAGCGTTGTGAGGGCTTACTTAAGAAGGAAAGCGCACCGTCGGGAGTTCTTTACGCTTTCCATCTGTTCTTGCGCTCAAACTCCCAACTCGTGCTTTGCTTTTCTTCTCTCGCCTAGCTGTGCTGCGATGGAGTTGGGTCTGCGTGAGAGTCGTTTGAAGACGGAGAGCGATCTGAAGAAGGTCCGAACCCTCATGGGGTGGTCGTCGGACTTCTTCAACCGTTCAATCCGCACCGGAGGAGAGCTTCCCTTTAAAAAGGAGCACTCCGGCGAAATGGTATACTTTTCATCGTATGCCATGGTGGGGCTGATCCCACCATTTTCTTCCTTCTTTTTGATGCTGCTGGACTTCTATGGTCTGCAGCTATACCACCTTGGCCCTCACTCCCTTCTCCTTGTGTCCATCTTTGTCCACTTCTGCGAGATGTGGGTGGGCATTCCTCCCTGCATCGAGCTCTTCCGCACTTTCTTCACCGTCCAAACCACCGGCCGAAGTGACGAGTACCTTGGCTTCTACTACTTTGTGAAGCGCAAGAAGTGCCCGTTCAAGTACCTCCGGTCGTTCCCTTCCGGGAAGTGGGATGACTGGAAGAAAGATTGGGTAGTTGTCCGGGTGGAGGAGCATGAGCGGTTGGAGCTGCCAGAAGGTCTGCCTGGCATTGACACGTCGGTGTGGAGCGAAGTTCCGGTGCTGGCGGCAGCCTTCGGTCCCGTCCTATCAAGGATCCGCCAATGTGTGGAGGGAGGATTGACTCCCCAGGCGGTGTTCTGCAACTTCCTGTTCAACAGGTGGGCACCGCTGAAGAGGAGGGAGAAGCTCGCCTGGGCCCTCAACAGCGTGATGGACGAAGACCGGGTTGAAACCGGGTTGAAGTCCAGCATGGTGGGGAAGTCCTTGGAGTTTCACCTCAAGAAATTCCAGCACGGCATCGATGTAGACGGAGCGTACTTGACTCCGCCACCGGCTTTCCTCCCCCTGAACGAGGAAGTTGAGTTCAGCAGGGAGCTCCGGCGGAAGATGCCCGCGCTTGACGACCTTGGCGTCGTCGAGAGAAGATCGACCGCCCCGTTGGCGATCCCCGGGTTGTCGGAAGGCGGCTCCGCCCCTGTCTCTCAGCCAAGAGCTGAGGTCACCGGCAAGGGCAAGGAGCTGGCGGAGGAGCCGGAGAACCGGAAGAGGAAACTGCGACATGCTGACGGAAGGTCCGTCGGGCTTGCTACTTCACCGCCAGTTCCCCGTCCTCAGGAAGGAAGATCCTCCGCCGCTGTAGCATCTGTCCCCGTGGTGGGGTCTTTTCGAAGCGCTACTGTTCCGGCGGTGGGATCCTCCCGGAGTGCAGCTGTTCCTGTGACGGGTCCCTCCGGTGGTGCCAGTTCCGGACGGGTGACTCCGGTTCGAGAAGCGGTGAGGGCCTCCAGGTCTAGGAGTTCCTCTCGGTCAAGGAGAACTTCGACCCGGGAAACGCCCGTGGCTACGGCAAGTCCTGGGAGTCCTCCCGGAGCTCCTACGCCGACCGTGGCCAGCCCGGAACGTCCGGGAAAGAGGTTCCGCGCAAGCTGGTGCGTGAGCCTCCCAAGGTAATTTTTCTTGCTTACCTCAATTAACTTTTAATTATAGCATCTGTTTGCTCAATTTCTTCATTCTTCATCCGCAGCGTTCCTAAAAAGGGGAGTGAAGCTCCGCCCTCAGCCACAGTGTCTGAGGCTAAGAGGGCTTCTGCTCCAGCTCCGGTGCTGCCCCAGGTAGAGGCTGCGACAGCTCCGGCGCCGGCTGTCGTGGTCATGGACCTCGACTCGTCTCCAGAAGTTCCCGTGGTAGCGCCGGACCACGGGATTGAAGATGCGCCAGCGGCACCCGCTCCGGAGGTTGAAGCTCCGGGCCCTGGTGCTGCTGAAGTAGATGCTCCGGCTGTCGAGCCGGAGGAAGTAGCGGTTCCGGCTTCAGAGCCGGAAAATGCTGGAGCTTCGGCGGTCGAGCCGGAGGCAGCTGAAGCCCCGGCGTGCGAGCCGGAAGTTGAAGTGGTTCCGGCAATTGAGCCGGTTACTTCTGAAGCTCCGGTCGCAAGGCCGGTAGTTATTGGAGCGCCGGCTGCAGAGCCGGTGGTGGTGGAGGCAGGGGAGCTTGAGCTCCCCTCAGAAGAAGCGTCCCGGCCGGAGCCATTGGAGGCGACGACGTCGATGGTACCCGTGGCGGAGCCAGAGTGCCTGAACGAAGTCGCCGGCCCCCAGCCTGAGGGGGCGAATGAAGATTTGGTGGCGGGACCTTCTTCAGTGGCGACTGAGGCCATCCCGGAGGAGGGCCCTAGTGCCTTGGAAGCTCGGGGTTCCGCTCTCGCAGAGTGGGACCCAATTTTTGTAAATGAAGACCCGCTGGAACCAGCGGAGGAGACCCCAGAAGGTCCGGAGCCCATCTCGCTGTCGATGTCCATCGACAACGCTTGCTCCAGTCTGCGCCAAGTCCAACTAGCCTTCTTCCACGACAGCAAGGTTCTTGACGAGGAGCGCCAAACCCTTAGGAGGTGGCGTAATAGACTCCAATTCGAAACCAAGCTGGCGCAGTCGAGGATCGCTGCGGACAAGGAATGGATCAAGCGGGAGAAGGTCCGCTTGGAGCTCTGGGGTGAGATGCTGGACGAGAGGGAGAGCATGACTCACAACCTCGACGCCCAATCCCGGGAGTACCACGACCAAGCTAAAGCTGCCAATGATGCGGCCAACGCCCGGTTCGATCAACTCGAAGCCATCAGTACCGCACTCATCAAGCGCCGAGAGGCGCTTGAGGGAAGGGAAAAGCGGCTCGAGGATGAGGAGCAAAAACTCCTGGAGCTACGGGATGACGTCTTGCGACGTGAAGAAGAGCTCACCGAGAAGACAGCTCTGGCGGACAAGGGCCTCGAGGAGCGCGCTAAAAAATTGGAAGAGCGCTGCCTCGAAGAGGAGGAGAAGACCTGGGTGCGAGGGCAGGAACTCTACAAGTATGAGTGTGCCCTCATCGCCCGGGAGAAGAAAATAGAGGCTAGGGAAAAAGACCTGGTCGACCGTCGGAACAAGATCCACCTCCGGGAGGAGGAGCTCGGGAGACTCGAAAAGCGGGTTGCTGCGAAAATTCAGCAAAACGCCAAAGAAGTTGAGCGCCTCTCCCGCGAGAACTCAGAACTGGCGGCGACCCGGAGGTCCCTGGAAGAAATGAAGGGCCTGAGGAAGACGGACTCCCTGCAAATTTGGGAGTTCCTGAGCAAGGCCGACGATGCGCTGGCGCCTATGGGTTTCAGCCCCGTGCTTCCGGATGATCCGGAGCCGGAGCCGGACCTTGCATTGCAGGCGTTGAGCGCTGCGGGTGGCAAGCTCTCCAAGGTGGGCGACGTCATCGCGGACCAGCTTGAGGTCGAGGGGCAATCCCTGGCTAGAAACGTCACAGAGTATGTATTGACGTGTTACACTAGCCGGAACCCTCGATTCTCTCTGGACCCGGTGCTTGAAGGTCCCGTCGAAGGAGAGGGCGAAGCTACCCGAGGCAGCGTGTCGGAGGTCGCCCAGAAGGTCGCCGAGTTCTTCCATAGGGTCTAGGACTATCTTTCTTAGCCTTTATTTGTATCTTCTCTTCTTCCTCAATTTTGTAATCCTTTGTCCCCAGATGTAATCTCTGGTCTTCAAATGAAATGAAATCCCCAATTTTTCGTGAATTTCATTTTTTGTCTTCAACATCTTTGTCTTCACTTGGCCCCCTGGTAGATGTGCACAATGTGATTGTGGACATGTACCAAAAGGATGTTGAGTTTTGTTGAAGACAAATTTGCTTCGAACTCGTGTAGTTTAGGTCCGAAGTCTTCGATAGTGAAGGTCCCTTGAAGTCGTCGGAGCTTAGAAGCTCCGGCATTGCCCATCGTCGGAGCTTAGTAGCTCCGGCAATAGCCTCTACCAACACGTTGAGTGTCGATAGTTAATACTTCAAGGTGTCGGAGCTTAGTAGCTCCGGCAATGACCCTTGCCACGCCTGGTTTGCTGGCAACAGACTCTAGTGATAGAGTCTTCTCACCATCTTCAAGTTAACGCCGGTGGGAGTCGGAGCTTGGTTAACTCCGATTTTTCTCCATCAATGTTGGGTTTATTCTTCCTGCACACTTAGGCCAAGAAAAACAGTAAAATTCGTTCCTTATCTATAACTTCGTTGCGGCTTACGGTTCTCAAGAGAATTTCAAGTTGAACACGATTTTTAGTATGATTGGATGAATTGTCTTTTCTTTTAGATCTAATTGTCCATGGACCCACCTTACTTTGGCCTGCCGGGGTGTAGGTAGAGTGGCGTACTTAGGGTGCTTGACCAGGCTAAGTCGATAGCGCACTCCAGCCCTAGAATGGCTTGGCGGCTTTCAGGCGAGTTGGCCACAGACGATATTTAAATCTAAAAAATCTGACAATTCAACCCAAATCGTACATAAACCGGTTAAACTAGAACTTCTTAAGAATTGCACATTTCTGTTATAGACAAGAAAGAGAAAAATAAAAATGTCGAGCCTTATGCAAAAATGAATGCACGTGGAGTCTATTTCACATGAAGATGTCTTTCATTATAGGTCCGGGGTACAGGGGAAACAAGTACACTCTTAGGGTACGCAACCAGGCTAAGTGTGTTTGGTTTCTCGTTTAACCCAGGGTAATTAGCTACACTTCTAGTCCGGAGACTGTATCAAGTGTTGCATGAGCTTTTCAAACCTTTCGGGAAAGGTCCGGCTGCTCTCCCGGAGGAACTACCCGACTCTGTACAATGACTCTATAACATACACTTCAAGTTACTTAAGACTCACCTCCGCGGAATTAAGTGTAGAACTTACGGAGGTGCTCGATGTTCCAAGGATTTGGGAGAGGTGTCCCATCCTCGGTAGCCAAGCGAACGCTTCCGGGACGGGATACTTTGATCACTCGGAAGGGTCCTTCCCAGCCGGGGGAGAGTTTGTTTTGCCCTTCTCTGGATAGTATTCTCCGTAGCACCAGATCGCCTTCCTCGAGCTGTCGGTTGTGTACATGCCGCTGATGATAGCGCCGTAGAGCTTGGCGGTATCGGGCATTCCGAACAGCTGCTTGGCACCTTCCCTCCTCGAGGAGGTCTAGGTCTTCACGCCGGAGCTGGTCCTGCGCGGCTTCGTCGAAGGTCCGGACTCGGAGGGAACCCAAGGTGATTTCCGGAGGAAGGATCGCTTCTGCTCCATACACCAGGAAAAAGGGTGTTTCTCCGGTTGCCCGACTTGGAGAAGTCCTGTTAGCCCATAGAGTGGGCGGAAGCTCTTCGATCCAATTAGCTCCGTGCTTTTTCAAACGCTCATAAGTGCGCGTTTTGAGTCCTTTAAGGATCTCTGCGTTTGCTCTCTCGGCTTGCCCATTGCTGGCAGGATGAGCTACGGAAGCGTAGCAAACTTGTATGCCGAGGTCTTCGCAATATCCTTGAAATGAGGAGCTTGTGAACTGAGTCCCATTATCAGTGATGATCTTGTTTGGGACTCCGAATCTGCTCACGATAGATTGTAGAAAATTGATTGCAGATTGTTTGTTGATCGTCACAACAGGAGTAGCTTCCGGCCACTTGGTGAACTTGTCGATGGCGACATACAGGAACTTGTAACCTCCGACGGCTCTTGGGAAGGGTCCCAAGATGTCTATCCCCCACACGGCGAAAGGCCACGTAGGAGGTATCATTTGTAAGGGCTGAGCAGGTGTATGAATTTGCTTTGCATGAAATTGGCATGCTTTGCATTTCTTCACTAGCTCAGTAGCACCCTGGAGCGCTGTTGGCCAGTAGAAGCCGTGCCGAAAGGCTTTTCCGACCAGCGTGCGGGAAGACGCGTGGTTCCCACACTCGCCTCCATGGATTTCTGCGAGGAGCTCGCAGCCTTCTTCCCTTGTGATGCACCGCATTAGGATGCCGTTGGCACCGCGCCGGTAGAGATCCCCTTCTACCAACGTGTATCTTTTAGCCAATCTGACTACCCGGTCAGCGGATACATCATCGTCAGGAAGGATGTTGTCTTTCAAGTAGTTCCGGATCTCCGAGATCCATGCATCGGAACTGACTTGAGCATTTGAGTCTTGCGTGCTGGGTTGCTCGGAGCTTCCGGCAGCACCTACGACCCTTGATGGCTGCCATGGTAACATGGTACCCCTACCTGGCGCGCCAACTGTCGACTGTTGGAGTCGGCAGATCCCCTAACACTATGAAAAGTGTTTGAAGGAGTTTGTGGTTCGGTCTGGGCGCGCGGAGATCTAAGAAAGTGAAATGCGATTTGGACACGAGTGACACGGTGGTTTACGTGGTTCGGGTCGCCTGAGCGTAATACCCTACTCCACGGGTGTGTGTTTGTTGTATTAACTTGTGAGCTTCCGAGTGTTCTCCCCTCTGTGTATCGTCGGTTTGTCCTTTTATAGTACAAGGACCAACCGTTACAAGTCAGCCTGGCCCGACATGTGGCCCTGGCGGTTATTAGTATTGATACACGAGATTAATTGTTGTTAATAACCCTGTAACGGCTCCGACAGTGCCGTTACAGGTGTTAAGGCTGTCCGATTAATTATCATTAACGTGGAATTAATGGTAATTAATCGGATCTTGAAGTCTGCGGCTGTCCTTTGGAGATCCGGAGCCGTTACAACGTCTCCCGGGGGCTTTAAGCATCTAGCTCCGTCGTGTGGACACGTGGCAGCTCCGGAGCTTGCTTGGGAGAAGCGGGAAGCTCCGGGGTGACCTGGCACGTGTCATGTCCGGAGCTTCTCTCGGTCGGGGGCTACCTCCGGAGGTGCCGTTTCAGTACTTGGCCCGGAGCTTCACCCTTGCGGGTAATAGCTCTGGGCTGACAGTACACGTGGCAACCTAGAGGTTAACCATGTTGGAGAAGCGGATCCGGTCACGTCTGGCGAGTGGGCCCCCGAGGGTCTTCAATTTGAGTTGATGTCCTTCCCTTGAGATCTTTGTAACCTCAGGGGGTGTATGGTTTTTAGGGTACCGACAGTCTAGGACTTCGAAGTCCTTCTGAAGCCTCTGGACTTCAAGGAGGTAAGCAGCCAGCTGGAGATTATTGCAGGAGCATTCACCCTTCACCTGCTTGATGACGAGTTGTGAATCTCCTTTGACCAGCAATTGCTTGACACCGTATGATAGTGCCACCTTTAATCCATAGATGAGTGCTTCATACTCCGCCATGTTGTTGGTTGCCTTGAAGTCAAGGTGTACCATGTATTT
Organism: Tuctoria greenei; assembly: GCA_036927565.1. Taxonomy (NCBI): domain Eukaryota; kingdom Viridiplantae; phylum Streptophyta; class Magnoliopsida; order Poales; family Poaceae; genus Tuctoria; species Tuctoria greenei. Next base: position 20,426,409 of record JAYESD010000002.1, read on the forward strand.
CACCTTCTCCCCAGTTGGTGCGAGGAGAAGGATTCCAGCTCCGGCTCCCTGCTTCTGCATGGAGCCGTCGAAGTAAAGGGTCCAGTGAGGCTTAGTGAAGGTTGGAACTTGAGGTTCCGTCTTCTGCTCGCTGGGGCCCCCAGGGTTTAATGGAGAGGGAGTCCATTCTGCCACGAAATCTGCCAACGCTTGACTCTTGATTGCTTGTCTCGGAATGAATTCAAGATCGAATTCAGCCAATTCCGCTGCCCACTTTGCAATATTCCCAGTTGAATTGGGATTATGCAGGATCGCTCGAAGTGGATATGAGGTCACCACCGAGACTTTGTGAGCTTGGAAATAGTGTCGAAGCTTCCTTGAGGCAATAAGAACTGCATAAAGCAGTTTATGCACCTCTAGGTATCGAGTCTTGGCATCATGTAACACTTCACTGATGAAGTATACCGGGCGTTGAATGGTCCGGACCCTCCCGGAGGGGTCCGGAGCTTCCTCTTCATTGATCCGGACCCTCTCGGAGGGGTCCAGACTCTCTTCGGGGACCTCCGGGTTCTGGGTGGAGGAATCCGGAGCTTCTTCAGAAATGACCTGGACCCTCTTAGAGGGGTCCGGGTCCTCTGAAGTGGCTTCTTGTGGGTTTGAGTCTGGGAGTTGGGACCCAGACCCGCTTTCAGGAACCTCTGGACCCTCCCGAAGGGGTCTGGATTCCTGAGTATTGGGTAGTTCCGGTCTCTCCGCAACCAGAACCATACTGACGACTTCGTCAGTAGCTGAAATGTAAAGCAACAAAGGCTCACCAGGGTTCGGAGCTACCAGGACTGGTAGGGTGGTGAGGAACTGTTTCAGCTCCTGGAATGCCTTCTCTGCTTCTTCGGACCATTGGAATGGTCCGGACTTCCTCAGTAACTTGAAGAAGGGAAGTGCTCTTTCCGCCAGTCTTGAAATGAACCGGCTGAGGGCTGCTAGACATCCAGTTAATTTTTGGACGTCTTTGATGCGGGTTGGTGGCCGCATGTCTTCAATGGCTTTTATCTTCGCCGGATTAGCCTCTATGCCCCGGTGACTTACCAGGAAACCAAGAAGCTTTCCGGAACTAACCCCAAAGACGCACTTGTCTGGGTTTAGCTTCGTGCGGGTGGCCCGCAGCTTGTCGAAGACAGCCTGCAAGGTGTCCAAGAGGGACTCCTTGTTCTTGACTTTGACCACGATGTCATCGACGTACACTTCCACTATGTCTCTGATGAGTTCTTCGAAAGTTTTGTACATAGCTCGTACAAAAGTTGAAGCTGCATTCTTGAGACCAAACGGCATGGCTGTGTAACAATACAATCCATCCACTGTGATGAATGAAGTATGCTCTTCATCCTCCCTAGACATCCTGATTTGATGATATCCAGAATATGCGTCTAGAAAACACAGTAACTCGCACCCGGAGGTGGAATCCACTATCTGATATATTCTAGGTAGTGGGAATGGATCTTTTGGACATGCCTTATTCAGTGTGGTGTAGTCGATGCACATCCGAAGTTTCCTGCCGGCCTTGGGCACAACGACTGGGTTCGCCAGCCATTTTGGATGGAAGACTTCTCGGATAAATCCGGCTTCGAGCAACTTCTTCACTTCTTGTCGGATGAAGTTCTGTCGCTCTACAGATTGCTTCCGAGGTTTCTGATGCACAGGCCGAGCATCGGGGTAAATCTTCAGATTGTGCTCAATCACTTCCCTGGGGATCCCAGGCATTTGTGACGGTTGCCAAGCAAATACGTCAACGTTAGCCCGGAGGAAAGTGATGAGCGCGAGTTCCTATTTGTCATTCAACCCACCCGATATGCGGGTGGTTTGAGTGACATCGGAACCAATTTGGACGACTTTGACGGGGATGTCGGTGTCGCCGCTTGGCTGCACACGGGGAGCAGAGGTTGAGCCTCGTTGCCGAATGCTCGGAGGTTTTGGAGCTTGCCCCTGTCTGGAGTCCTCCTCTTGCGCAGTGGTGAGTGCATGGAGCTCCTCCAGAGCAGTTACTCCGGCGGTGCGATCTCCACGAATCCGGAGAACGCCTGCTGGTGTTGGCATCTTCAACACCAAGTATCCATAATGAGCAGCTGCCATAAATTTGTATAGGGCAGGTCTACCCAAGATGGCGTTGAATGGTAAGTTGATCTGAGCGACGTCGAAGACCAACTTCTCGGTGCGGTACTTCTCCCGTGTCCCGAAGGTAACGGGGAGAATTATAGCTCCGAGTGGGGTAATGGCCCCCGGACCTACTCCGGAGAATGGTCGAGAGGGCTGAAGATCCGAAGGTCGAAGCTGAAGTCTGGTAAAAGCTTCAAAGCTTATAAGGTTCAGCCCCGAACCTCCATCCACCATAACATGATGGAGCTGGATGTTGTTGATGGTGGGAGATACCATCAAGGGTAATTGGCCAGCTCCGACCATGCTTTGAGGACAGTCCGAAGCATCAAAAGTGATGGGTGTGTCCATCCACTTTCGATGTGGCTCCGGTCTAGCTGTAGGAGCTACAGCAGCCATATCCCGCCGCATAGTCTTGATGACACGACGAGAAGTGATGTCCCATGATCCACCAACGATGGTGTTCATGGTTTTCCGACGCTCGTTGTCGGAGACGTCGGAGTCATCGTCGACGGAGGTGTAGACGGCTTTCAGGACCTTTTTGGGGTCCTAAAACCCTAACTCCTCTTCAGCCGGAGCTTCGCCAACCTTCTGTTTTCCCTCCCTCTGTCGGAAAGGATACCCTTCCCGGCGCTTGTTGTAGCGCTCGGCAAGGTTTTGGACCTCCCGGCAGTCTTCCAGCCTGTGGCTGCCCGTTTTGTGAATGGGGCACCACATTTTGGATTTGCCGCCGTCTTCGGAAGACGGTCGAGGTCGCTTCTCGGGGCGTGGCCCCCGGCCACCAGGAGTTGCAGTGGCTGCAACGTTGGATGTGCCGGCCGACGGCTTCTTCTCACCGTTGGTCTTCTTTTTCTTCTTGCCACTCCCGGAGGTAGCGACTTCTTCTTTGGCACATTTGTCTGCCAAGCTGAAGAGCTCCGTGACGCTGGTGATCTCTTTGATCGCCAACTTCTCCAACATCTTCTTGTCTCGTACACCCTGTCTGAATGCCACAATGACAAAAGCGCTTGAGATAGAAGGGATTGTGTTGCGTACCTGAGAGAACCTCTGGATGAATGACCGCAAAGATTCTCCCCCTTTTTGCACGATCGCAAAAAGGTCTAGTTCAGTGCCCGGTCGGGTGTATGAACTCCCGAAGTTGGCAGTGAACTGACGGCACAGCTCCTCCCAACTGTCGATAGAGTTGGGTGGAAGGCTCATAAACCAGGACCTGGCGGTCCCAGTTAAGGCCACTGGAAAGTAGTTGGCCATTACGGCCTCGTTTCCTCCAGCTGCTAAGATTGCAGTGGAGTATATCTGCAGAAATTCTACGGGGTTGACAGTCCCGTCGAATTTTTCCGGCAAGTGTGCCCGGAACTTCTGTGGCCATCTAACCATGCACAGGTGCATGGCTAGGGCGGAACAGCCTCCTCCTACTCCTTCCAGAGTAGAAAGGTCTTGAGCATCCCGTCTTTCTCGAGCTCGCTCGATATGGACACGGCCATCCTGTTGGCGGTATCGGCGATCAAGCTCCGCCCGGAGGTCATGTGTCGAAAGCCGAGATACCGTATGGGTGCGTCGTGCCCCAGAGGGCAACGACGTCACTTGCTGTGACGCAGCTCGTCTTCGGTTGTTGGAGACATGCGGACCAAGTCTTCCAGACAACGTCCGTCGCTGCGATGGGGCTCGCCCTGAAGGAGGAGGACCCTGGTTGTTGAGGCGTTCGGCCGCTGCTACGACCAAATGCTCAACATCAGCCCTCCATTGCTCCATGGCATCCCGAGATGCATCCAGAGGTGGTGGTCGCTGGAGAAGAGCACGCGCTGCATGGAACGCGTGTTCTGGGTTGTCATGACTTGCCGGCGCAGTATGTGACGTCGGCGCACCATCATGTTGCCCGGCACGTTTTGCCGGAGAAGATGGTGGTGGTGGGAGTGTGACTCCTGCTGGTGCTGAGGCTCCTGCTGGTGGCTGCATGTTGGAGGGATTGCCCCCGACAGCCTGAGCAGCAGGTTGCCCGTTGGATGATCCAGCCGCAGAATTCACCATTCTTGAAAATCTCAGGCACCCCTACCTGGCGCGCCAACTGTCGACTGCTGGAGTCGGCAGATCTCCTGACACTACTAAAGTGTTGAAGGAGTTTTTAGTTCGGTGTGGGCGCGCGGAGACTCAAGAAGGTGAATCACGATTGGACACGAGAGACACAGTGGTTTACGTGGTTCGGGCCGCCTGAGCGTAATACCCTACTCCACGGGTGTGTGGTGTTGTATTAGTTTATGTATGAAAGCTCACGTCAATGCGTGTGTGCCTGAGAGCGTTCGAGAGCCTTTCCTCTTTTTTTCCGTGTATCGTCGGTCTGTCCTTTTATAGTACAAGGACAAACCGTTACAAGTTAGCCTGGCCCGACATGTGGCCCCGGCGGTTACTAGTATTGATACACGATTAATTGTTGTTAATAACCCTGTAACGGGCTCCGACAGTGCCATTACAGGTGTTTAGATTGTCCGATTAAGTGTCATTAACATGGAATTAATGACAATTAATTGGGTCTTGAAGTCCGCGGCTATCCTTTGAAGATCCGGAGTCGTTACAATGTCTTCCGGAGGTTTGAGGCGGCCAGCTCCGACGTTTGGACACGTGGCAGCTCCGGAGCTTGCTTGTGGGAAGCGGGAAGCTCCGGGGTGGCCTGGCACGTGTCAGGTCCGGAGCTTCTCTCGGTCAGGGATTAAGTCCGGAGATGCCGTTTCGGTACCTAGCCCGGAGCTTCACCCTTGTGGGTAGTAGCTCCGGTCTGGCAGTACACGTGGCAACCTAGGGGTTAACCATGTTGGAGAAGCAGGTCCGGTTATGTCTGACAAGTGGGCCTCCGAGGGTCTTCAATTTGAGTAGACGTCCTTCCCTTGAGATCTTTGTAACCTCAGGGGGTGTATGGTTTTTAGGGTACCGACAGGAATGAAGATCAAGGGGGAGGCCTGGATCAAGGGGGAGACCAAAGTGAAGAAGATGAAGCAAATGAATCAAGAACTCAACCTCCGCATCCTCGTGTTCATCAAAGTGTTCAACGGGATCATCCCGTTGACAACATTCTAGGAGATATCACAAGAGGAGTAACAACACGTTCACGTGTTGCAAACTTTTGTGAGCATTTCTCCTTTGTCTCATCCTTGGAACCCCATAAGGTTGAAGATGCCTTAAGAGATCCGGATTGGGTAGTTGCCATGCAAGAGGAGCTCAATAACTTTGAAAGGAACAAGGTTTGGGAGCTTGTCAAGCGCCCACAAGCTAATGTTGTTGGAACCAAGTGGGTGTTCCGCAACAAACAAGATGAGCATGGCGTGGTAACTAGGAACAAGGCACGACTTGTAGCAAAATGTTACTCACAAGTTGAAGGATTGGATTTTGATGAGACATTTGCTCCCGTAGCTAGGCTTGAGTCAATTCGGATATTACTAGCCTTTGCTACTCATCATGACTTCAAGCTCTACCAAATGGATGTTAAGAGTGCATTCCTTAATGGCCCAATCAAGGAAGAAGTTTATGTAGAGCAACCTCCAGGGTTTGAAGACCAAGACTATCCTAACCATGTTTACAAATTGCGAAAGGCTCTTTATGGCCTCAAGCAAGCTCCTAGAGCTTGGTATGAGTGCCTAAGAGACTTTCTAGTTGAAAATGGTTTTAGGATAGGTAAAGCGGATTATACCCTTTTCACAAAGCACTTCAACGAAGATCTTTTTGTGTGCCAAATATATGTGGATGACATCATATTTGGTTCCACAAATAAGGTGTTTTGTGATGAGTTCTCCAAGATAATGACGGAGAGGTTTGAAATGTCCATGATGGGTGAGTTGAAGTTCTTTCTAGGATTTCAAGTAAGACAACTCAAAGAAGGGACGTTCATAAGTCAAACTAAGTATACACAAGATATTATAAGGAAGTTTGACATGGATAAGGCAAAACCCATCAAAACCCCTATGGGGACAAATGGACACCTAGACCTAAATGAGGATGGTCCAAGTGTGGATCAAAAGTTATATAGGTCTATGATTGGTTCACTTCTCTATCTTTGTGCATCTAGGCCCGATATCATGCTAAGTGTGTGTATGTGTGCTCGCTTTCAAGCGGCACCTAAGGCTTGTCATTTGACCGCCGTTAAAAGGATCTTGAGATATCTAGTACACACACCTTCCCTAGGACTTTGGTACCCCAAAGGATCTAAGTTTAACCTCATTGGATATTCCGATGCGGACTATGCGGGGTGCAAAGTTGATAGGAAGAGCACATCGGGTACATGCCAATTCTTGGGTCGATCTCTAGTGTCTTGGTCCTCCAAGAAGCAAAACTCTATTGCTCTCTCCACCGCCGAAGCGGAATATGTTACAGCCGGAAGTTGTTGTGCACAACTTCTCTGGATGCGACAAACCCTTAGGGATTATGGGATTAACTTGCGCAACATTCCACTCTTGTGTGACAACGAGAGTGCCATCAAGATAGCCCATAATCCGGTGGAGCACTCTAGGACCAAACACATAGACATTCGACACCATTTCTTGCGAGATCACTCAATGAAGGGAGATATTGTAATTTCTCATGTGAGGACGGAACATCAACTAGCGGATATCTTCACCAAGCCTCTTGATGAGAAGCGTTTCTGTGAGCTAATAAGTGAGCTAAACATTTTGGATTCTAGGAATGTGGCTTAAACCACATTTCTCACTTTTTGAGCTATTTTGAAAAACTCTTCTCTATCATGATTTCTCTTCAAAATCCGTTTGAGAAAACTTTTTCTTGAAAATTGATCATGTTTGTGTCATATTTATCTTCAATAATCATGTTTGCATTGCTTATTGTCCAAAAGGACAAATGATTGGAGGGCAAAGCTCTAAAATACAATTTTTCAGCCTAGTCGGACCGGACTAGTCCGCCCCTTGGACGGACAAGTCCGGGTCCCGACTAGTCCGCGGCTAGTCCGCATACCGGACTAGTCCGGAGGCAGACTAGTCCGCGTCTGGTCCGCTCACCGGACTAGTCCGTCCCGACACCGGACTAGTCCGACCCTTGGGGGCTTAAACCCCCAGGGTCGGCCCAGACCCTCCTCTTCCTCTCACTCGCGCCTCTCCCTCTCCCACGCTCAAGCAACCGCCTCTTTTGGCGATTTTTCGCTCCAACCACCAAAACTTGATTCCAATCCGTGCATTGGAGCCCTTGGGAGTGAGGGATCGTTTCCCCGCGCTTCACCTTCGTAATCCATCATCGATTTCGTCGATTCTCGCGGATTTAAGAAGGTATTCTAGCTTTTTCAAAAACTCTCCCCATTTTTGATTCTTGAGGTTTTTGATAGGAACACCTTCATAGATGTTGCTCCATATACCCTTGTGATCATAGCCTAGGAGTATTGCGCGCTGATCCGAAGATTTTTCGATGATTCGATTAGGGTTAGGGTTTATCCTGTGCAACTCGGACTAGTCCGTCCCATGGCGGACAAGTCCTGTTTGCACAGAGCAAACCCTAGTCCTAGTCTTCTCTCAAGACTTCTTACGCAATGTTTCCATCTCCTTGAACTCATTTCTTCCCGTCTATGTATTTTCCGCAGCATGTCGAACTCGGAGCACTCCCCCTCTCGTCTCAACCCCGAGGGAGATGAAGAACGCCCCAAGACCTATCGGGGCCGCACCGAGGAGAGAGGTGCGGAAGTACCCCGGGAGGGCCGCACCAAGGCTCAAATCGTCGAAGCGAGGACGAAGGCTGCCCTCATTAAGGTGCAGAAAGAAAAAGAAGAAAGGCGGCTGAAGGCACTCGAAGCCTCCAAAGTAGCTGCCACTATCTACAATGAGGAAGAAGCCTTGGCACGAGCAACTGCCGAATCTCTCAATGAGCTAAGGAAGAAGAAGAGACAAGACAGGGAGGCTCACAACTCCAGGGCCGCTGAGGCCAATGCTCCCAAAAGGAAGAGACTCGTCACTGCTGGCGAGAAGGCAAAGGGCAAGGAGCAAGCCCCGAGGGAAGAAGAGCCAAGGGTCGAGCGTGACCCTAAGAAAGGAAAGGCTCCGGCTCCAGTCGAGCCGGAGAAGAAGAAGCCCTCCGTCAAGGTGCCAGCCAAGAAGGCACCCGGAGGAGTTTTGATTCGTGAAAAAGGGAAGGCTCAGGCTGTTGGCCCTCTTGTGATGCACAGTCTAGCACGTAATCCAAACCGTCAGCCCAACCTCTCAGCTAACACATTCAAAGGAAAAGGAGCTGAGAAGGCCATGAGGCTCAGAGACGAGAATGTCTATAGGTATGAGAGGTCCACCGCCGACTCTCGGTTCTGGTGTGACTTCCATTGCGATTACTATCGCACAGTCTACCAGGCCATGAAGAAGTCAGTGATCCAGGCTCAGTGGGTGGACTGGACCTATATGGCCAAGAAGAAGCACGAGGCGTTTGACGCAGTGATGGAGGCAGCTGAGCGCCACGGAATCAAGGACATTCTCGGGTTCAAGTATGACTGGAATGAGGAGGTCATAGTTCAGTTCTATACCACGGTTCACTTCCACTCTCGTGGTGACCGTGCAATCACTTGGATGACCAACGGTGAGCAGTACTATGCCACTTTTGAGGTTTTTGCTCAGGCTCTTGGTCTGGAGAGTCACCTGGACCATGAGATCATTATCTCCAATCTCAAGGCCATGGACAGGGATGACATGAGCTATATGTACCCTCCTCACGTCACGTGTGAAGCTGGACTGGCCAGGAACATCCTCCCGTTCTACAGCATCCTCAACAGAATTCTAAGGAGGACAGTGGCTCCGAAGGAAGGGGATGCAGGGATCATCCAGGGTCACCTCAGGCACCTGTTGGCTCTCATCGATGGACATGAGATGTTCAACCTTGTAGATTACATCTTTGATGATATCTACAACATCTCACACACGCCCAACCGTGCCTGTGGTTATGCACCGTACATTATGTGTCTGATCGAGAAGGTGTCCGGGCTTGTGTTTGTGAAGGACACCACTCACCAGCCTCTCCGACCCCAGATGCCTCCTGCTGTCCAGATCCCTCCGCGCCGGAAGAACGCGGATCCTCCCTCTCAGCCGGAGGAACCTCGTGGTGGAGCCTCTCGCCGTGCCACTCACTCACCCGGTGGCTCCTCTAGCAGCGGAGTCCTCAAGTTTCTTAGGTCCATCTTCACCTCGTGCCGCAAAGCCGAGGTGCGAGCTCAGCGGACTGAGAGGTACGTGAGGAAGCTCTGCGACAAGATGGAGATTCCGATGAGCCCTGAGGCCTCCGACGACGAGCTCACTCCTTACCCCCTTCTCACCCCCGAGGAGTTGGCACTCTTGGGTGAGACGGAGGGTACCTCCTCACCGGGCTCCGACGACGACGACGACGATCATGAGGAAGACGTCGAGGACCCGGAGGCCATGGAGAGTGACTCCCGCGACGGCGATAGTGATGAGGACGAGGACTAGGTTTTGGGTCCTTGCCCCCCCCTCTTCTTTTCCTTTTTGGTGCCTTGATGCCAAAGGGGGAGAGTTAGGGGGAGTTAGTCCTTTGTGTGGAGTTGGGGAGGTAGTCGGTAGTCCTTTGTTAAGTCCTTTGTCGTGTGTGTGTTCTTGGCTTTTGGACCTAATTTGTAATTTATTCATGCTACTTGGATGTTTACATTTGTGCAAGACCTGTTAATGTTGTCCAATCTCAATATAATGCCCTTATTGTCAATCTTATGATTATATTGATGTACCTTATGTCTTGTCACAATTGTTGAGCACATCACGTAGGCACCCCACCATAACGTGTGTGGGTATGAAAGATCTCCTCCACCTCTTTTACATGCTGCATACATTGAGGGGGAGTCATTCATACGCACACAAGTTATGAAAACCAATTTTTATACTCTTATTTGTGAAGGACTTGATGTGTTGTCATCAATCACCAAAAAGGGGGAGATTGAAAGTGCATCTAGGTTCCCCGTGGGTTTTGGATGATTGATGACGACAATTAAGTCACTAATGAGCTCATGTGATCTTAGCACAGGTGTGGACTCGATCGGAGACACAAACCCTCAAAAAGGAAAAGGAAGGAAACGGAGTCAACTCGAAGCGTAGAAACTAGGGTTTCTAGCGTGTTGAGTTAGACTAGCCGTAGAAATAGGAGGGTGTGTGCGTAAAGTGCAATGAGATCAAAGTAGGAGCTCAAGAGTGGTGGTTGAGGTAGAAATCCTATTTGAAGTTGAAGTTAGAGTAGTCTGGCAGGAGTGGCCGGACTAGTCTGCCTTAGGGCCGGACTAGTCCGCTCCTGGCCAGACTAGTCCGTTTTCACACGGACCAGAAGGTCCTGTGTGACTTCGGACTAGTCCGTAGTGGACCGGACTAGTCCGGGGTACCCCTTGAAGTGGAGTTTCGGGACTAAGTCCTAGAGAGCGGACTTGTCCGTTTTGGGGCGGACCAAAAGGTCCTGTGTGAGATCGGACTAGTCCGTCCGTGGGCCGGACTAGTCCGTGGTGCCGAGTGCAGAGAGGTTTTGTGACTAAGTCTGGGAAGGCCGGACTAGTCCGCCATCGGGGCCGGACTAGTCCGTGGTCTCCAGACTAGTCCGTTTTCATACGGAACAAAAGGTTCTGTGTGAGAACGGACTAGTCCGGTGAGGGCCGGACTAGTCCGTTGTGGAAATTACCGTTTGAATTTGAACTTTGGCGGGTAGCGTGACGATTGCCGCGCAGTGCGACAGTGTCAGAGGGGTCAGTGGTCCCCTAGGCCGGACTAGTCCGGGCCTGAGGCCGGACTAGTCCGCCCTTTTGCTGAAGTCAGCAGTATGGGCTTGGGACCTCTATAAATAGAGGTCCCCTGAGTTCTTTTGAACTAACTCTTGAACACTCTGTAACCCTAGCGCCGCCACAGCCAACTTGGAGCACTCTTAAGCCTCTTTCTTGCCAACTTTCCCTCTAAAACTAATTCTTGTGTGGATTAGGGTTTAGTGAGGTGGAGAAGAGGAAGAACATCGCGCTTGTGCTCCCGGTTTAATCTCTTGCACTCATTGAGTCTTTGTGAGCTGTGTGTTGAGTGTGTTTTGTGTTGTTGATCATCTTTGTGGTGTGGGAGCCTCAGATTGTGAGAAGCCCCAACGAATCTTGTATTCACACTTTGAGATAGTGGAGAACCAAGTTAGGCCCGTGTGGTAAACTTGGTGAGGGAAGGGTTGGTGAACCCGGTCCTTTGTGGACTCCTCAACGGGGACGTAGATTCTTGTGTGGAATCGAACCTCGGGATAAAATCCTTGTGTCTCCGTGTTCTTCGTATTTTATTTATCGCATACTTAGCTCTAGGGTTGCTAGTCTTGTCTTGTGCCCCACATTGCTTAATCTTGTTAAAACTTGACTCACTCTTGTGTTGATAGTTTCTAAACTTGTCTTAAACATATCCTCACTTGTATCCTCGAGAAAATCCCTTTAAAACTTGCTAGAAACACTTTTTAGGGTTCTTCACGCAGGCTGACCGGACTAGTCCGCCCCCAGACCGGACTAGTCCGCTCCCTGTGATTTAATCTTGTTTTATTCAGTCATTTGCAGGTCGATTAGCCTATTCACCCCCCCTCTAGGCAACTTTCAAAGTCTTAGTTGCAAAAGGGTAGTCTCTACTCTGTCATTCAGAAGTGTTGAACGCTATTTGGTCTATTCAGGGCCATGAGTTTGTATCTACTCTTAAGGTCATTCCCCTTCATTGTTATGCCATGATAGTGGGCATGGACTGGTTAGAAACTCATAGTCCTATGCAAGTACACTTTCAACAAAAATAGATTTTGATGCCTCGCAATGGAACCCAGGTCCTTCTCCAAGGCATTTTATCAGGGCTTCCCCCTGCAATGTGGTCCAACTTCTCCAATAACAGACTTCTGAACCTGTTAATACAATTGAGAAGTACATTGCAGATATTCAGTTTCTGCTACAAGAGTATTCATGATGATAAAGGGTTTAGGCCCGATCTTCCGAAAGGTAATTGATAAGTCGATTGATGGAGATCTCGACGTTGATGATCTGAGGCTCTCGAGTAGAACACGAAAAACCCCTGCAATCACTACACCACGGCTCCGTTAGTTATCAACCGTGCTACACACGATTGACCTCGCCAAGAAGGCTAATCCCTGCAAGTGCAACCGAGAACACAAGCAAGAACAAAGAAGAAGCAATCTGAAATTGCTGAATTGGGGTTTTACAAACCGATAAACGACAATATTATTAATCTAAGCAAAACCTATTTATTTATGGCGGCTACTATGGAGTATATATAGGTGGGAGGACGTCCAAGGGGGTGTTGGGGTCGTGACCTAACCCTAAGATACGTAAATAATGGACTTAGACTCGATACAAGGCCCAATGGCCCAATACGGTGGCGCAACACCCTGACACATTCTAAACTCAATTTTGTTTCGACGTTTCCCGTCGACTCCAAAGGAATTTTGACATGGGACCAGCTCCATTGGAAATTTTATCCTCTCCCATTTCCGTGCATATGTAGAACGTCCAAAACGGAGTTTGTATGCATCTTGGGTGTCCATTTTAGTGCGTATTACTCCTGGACTCCAAGTTGGACACAATTTTGAGTTTGGCTCGGTTTCCATCTTCTTTGAACGAATTCTTTGGTTCTCCACGTCCCTAATACTTCCTCCAAGTACTCCTTGAACCTCTTCATGGATCCTAATCACAATTAAATCATTAGGTAGCAATCTATGCTAAAAAATATATAAGGAAATATATAAGAACGAGCTCACCTCTGAAATTAATTGTTGTGTATGAACTCTATTGATTGCATATTATATGTTCAATGGAGTGTTGTTTGTATCCATAGAAGTGATGTCCTCATCACCCCCCCTTCTTGAATTGGAGTCGTCCTTGACTCAAGTTCATCTTCTCTTATGTGTTGGTCCAAATGTGCAACGCCATCAAAATTTTTTGTATGCATGAATAGAGGAGGCCAAGGTGGTGGACGACATAGTGTGCCATCTTGATCTTGTCCATCAAATAAGAGTGCACATTCACTTGAGCTAGGATTCCAAACAAATAAACATTGTGTCATGTTTGTAGGTGCAATGATAACGTGCATGATCTCATCATTCTCCCATTCTTTATGACAAGCCGTCCTCGGTTTGCTCGTATGTCCAGGAAAGAGGCTTTTGGGGATAATATGAGCACTGTCCATATTGCACAACCGCAGCGAATAATGCTTCTCTTTTATTTGTTGTCTCCGCTGCAAGGAAAAAATACTAGAAAAACTTGACAAGACATTATTAGCATTAGTACATTTATTTACTTTACCATGTTGTTGTAGCACAAAAGGAGCTTGCACATTGGAACATATGTAAACTTTATGCACTATAAATTCACCACTATCTTCATAGTTGCCTATAGCATAAAAAATATTTCTACTTAACAAAGGCAATTCAGATTGGAAAAATATTCTCCTCTCTACAATATCTAGATCACAAAGAGTGTCAAATTCAATATATCCCAAGGTATTTAGAGAAGACAACAATTTCAGTTCATCATTTTCACAAGTAATTGAAATCAAATTCTTAATTTCAGCACAAGTGGGTAGTAAAGTATCAAATTCATTGACTTGTTCTAGTATTGGTACAATATAATTATTAGCATACAACTCATTTTTACCGTAAGAATCAGTAGGAAAATCAACTAGGTATAATGGTGTTTTTAGAAAAGGCTCCTCGGGTTGTTGTTGTCCAATCTAATGATTGAGAGAAAAATTTGAGACATTCAAAAACTTCTCAACATCGATAAGTGTAGTATCAGGTGCATTACCTTCATTCTCATTTTCAGCAGTAATTGTTGGTGAAATATGAAAGATAAATCTGAAAGTTCACAAAAATTGTGTATCACCTCATTTTCTTTTGCACCAGCTGCATTCCTTTCTACATTGTCCTGCAAAAGATTAGCCAAGAGGACGTACAACAAGGACCTGCTCCTCAAATTACTGAATTTCTTCTTTGCGCATAGATACATTAGCAAAAGTTTCTCGCATAAGAATTTTTGTTTCTTTCCATGTTCGAGGTTTTTATAATTCATTTAAATTCTTCCACCAAGTTAATGCACAATCTACTAATGCACTTGCAACATTTTTAATCTTTCTCCTATCACACATATGACATTGTCCAAAAAATTTATCCAACTCTATTTCCCAAGCGATATATTCATCGTAACCAAAACCATCATAAAAAGTAAGAGATGGGAGAATGTAATTACTTTCTGTGGAAGAAGTTGTAAAGATGGTCTGAATGTCATGTGAAACTTTGGTTGATGTTTGATTCTTAGCGAGCAACTCCATCGCCATCTTCATCATGTCAATCATCTCAGCATATAATGCATGATTCTTGCTTTTACCTGACATCGTTAGTAGCAAACAGAAGACAACAAAAGAATATGTTATTCCTATCAACTACAAAGGATAATGACTATGTGGAAGTGGAATAACACACTCTCAAGCGTCTTACCACGCTCTTACAAGTGTTCTTACCGACATTGCAGGTGGCAAACGGTGGCCGGTATGAAGAAACCAATGAAGCGTGGGATGATTGCAAAGGTGTATCGATTCTGCTCAAGAGTAAGGTGTAGCTTGGATGACACTTTATATGTAGCAAAGATTAGCAACAATGCAATCGGATAGTAAAGTTGAATAAGTGTCGAAAGTACTTGTCAAAGTTGCTGGCCTAAATGTGTTCCTAGAAGTTCAAGTAAGCAAGACATGAGACGAAACTAGATGACACAAAGGATGCAAGCTCTTCTGTTTTTTTCCTCCTATTTTTTGTGCGACTTTTGTATCTTGTTTTGCACTTGCCTTTTTCTTCTGTCTTTCTTTTCTCAGAATGTGATGCAAAAGAAGAACACAATAAAAACCAATCAAAGATATCTCGTGTGTCTGTTGCAGATTTTTTGCTCAATCTTCCAAGAACAAATAGGCACACGTAGAGGCTCTAAATAGAAAAACATACAACAACAAGATTGTAGATATATCTCTCCTATTTAATTTCAATATATGGAATACCTATATTGGACAATAACAATAAGAGATATTGTCCCCGAAATACAGACTGTTCAGAAATTCTAGGTCGAGAATAGATTCAGATCTAATGCACTTTTGACCATGATAGCTCTGTTTACTGGGAAACCTATAAATACAAAAGTTGTGGAGAACTTCTTAAGCTTTCTAGAAGTACAAGAACTCCAAAATCCGAGTTCGTATGAGTGAGATATGATGAAAATACCGAACTGGACAGAGATGAATCTAATCTGGACGTGATGACGTGATTCAAGAGGATGAATCAACACAATGCAAAACTCAATCTAAGACCAAAAACACTTTCTAAACCAGCAATATGACTCAAAAACGGACACAAACTCAACAAAACCAAACTGAAAATGAAAGTTGCAAAGGCTCAATGGTGGTTTGGACAAAGTAATGAATAGATTTACTAAACTGCAAGTTTTTTGTGGCTTTTTTGCGAACTCTAGGTATGAAAAACAAAACTAATGTAATGGATAGATGAATTAACTAACGGGCAACCTAGAAATCTGATACCAATTGATGAGAAAGGGTTTAGGCCCGATCTTCCTAAAGGTAATGGATAAGTTGATTGATGGAGATCTCGACGTTGATGATCCAAGGCTCTCGAGTAGAACACGAAAAACCTCTGCAATCACTACACCACAGCTCCGTTGGTTATCAACCGTGCTACACACAATTGACCTTGCCAAGAAGGTTAATCACTGCAAGTGCAACCGAGAACACAAGCAAAAACGAAGAAGAAGCAATCTGAAATTGCTGAATCGAGTTTTACAAATCGATAAACAACGATATTTTTAATCTAAGCAAAACCCATTTATTTATGGCGACTACTATGGAGTATATATAAGTGGGAGGACGTCCAAGGGAGTGTTGGAGTCGTGACCTAACCCTAAAATACGAAAATAATAGACTTATACTCGATACAAGGCCCAATATGGTGGCGCAACACCCTGATAGATTCTAAACTCAATTCCGTTTCGACGATTCCCGTCGACTCCGAAGGAATTTTGACATGGGACCAGCGTCATTGGAAAGTTTATCTTCTCACCTTTCCGTGCATATGTAGAACGTCCAAAACGTAGTTTGTATGCGTCCTGGGCGTCCATTTTAGTGTGTACTGCTCCTGGACTCCGAGTTGGACACGATTTTGAGTTTGGCTCGGTTTCCATCTTCTTTGAACAAATTCTCTGGTCCTCCACGTCCCTAATACTTCCTCCAAGTACTACTTGAACCTCTCCATAGATCCTAATCACAATTAAATCATTAGGTAGCAATTTTGCTAAAAAACATATAAGAAAACATATAAGAACGAGCCCACCTCTGAAATTAATTATTGTGTATGAACTCCATTGATTTTATCTTGTATGTTCAATGGAGTGTTGTTTGTATCCATAGAAGTGATGTCCTCATCAATTCAGAACTCTTTCAACCTCTTGTTGGACTTCCCCGCAGCAGAGCTTGTGACCACACAATTTCTCTGATTCTAGGAGCAAGGCTGTAAACATTAGACCCTATAGATACCCCCAAGCTAAAGACGGGAATTGAACAAAAAGTTCAGGAAATGCTGCGAAATGGATTAATTCAGCACAACAAGAGTGCTTTTAACTCTTAAGTGTTGCTTGTCAAGAAAAAAGACCATACATGGAGATTTTGTGTGGACTTTCGACATTTGAATACCCTCACTGTGAAAAGGCAGTTTCCAATACCCATAATGGAAGATATCTTTCATGAGTTGTCTGCAGCCAAGTGGTTCCAGGGGAAGAGTACAAAATCGCCTTTTCAACCCATGAAGGCCACTTTGAGTTCAGGGTTCTTGCCTTTGGCTTGAAATGGGCCCCTGCAACATTTCAAGGAGCTATGAACATCACTCTTAAACCCTTACCCAGAAAATATGCCATGGTGTTTTTTGATGATATCTTGATTTATAGCCCATCTTATGCCAATCACCTTACTGATTTGCAGAAAGTCCTTGATATCCTCCTTAAGACAAGTGGATCCAAATGCTCATTTGCAAAGGAACAACTCTTTTACCTTGGCCATATGATCAGCTCCCAAGGAGTATCTACTGACCCATCCAAAATATCCTCTATTAAGCAGTAGCCTGTCCCAACTTGTGTCAAGGAACTGAGAATCTTTTTGGATATGGCAGGATACAATAGAAGATTTGTCAAAAAATTTGGAGTTATTTCTAAGCCACTGACAGAGCTTCTGGAGAAACATTCTGTTTTTCTTTGGACCAACGACCATCAACAAGCATTTGATCTTTTGAAAACTGCCTTATCTTCTGCCCTAGTTTTAGCACTGTCCAATTTTGATAAACCATGTTTTGTGGAAACTAATGCTAGTGGTAATGGGGTGGGTGAAGTGCTAATGCAAGATAACTATCCAGTGACTTTTGTGAGCAAATAACTTGGTCCTAAAACTAGAGGCCTCTCAGCTTATGAAAAGGAATATATAGCTATCTTGTTAGCTGTGGAGAAGTGGCATCAGTATCTACAATATGGAGAGTTTACCATAAAAAATGATCACAAGAGCTTAATTCATTTAAATGACAAGAGGCTACACACTCCCTGACAGCAAAAAGGTCTTTACCAAACTACTGTGGCTGCAGTATAATATATTGTACAAGAAAGGTTCAGACAACCGGGTGGTTGATGCCCTCTCAAGAATTCCACACCGTGATGGACATGTTATGGATATTTCCGCTTCTACTCCAAGTTGGTTGTCTGACATTCTACTCAGCTACAAGTTTGATCCTAAAGCACAACAACTGGTTACTGCCTTGTCAGTAAATCAGGATGGGGTTTCTCATTTTAGCTTGAAGCAAGGCATTATAAGACACAAGGGCAAGATCTGGATAGGTGCTGATCCATCCCTGCATCAACAAATTATCTCTTCACTTCACAGTTCAACCATTGGTGGCCATTCTGGAATTCCAGTGACCCTAAGAAGGATCAAGCAACTCTTTTCATGGCATGGATTGAAGAAATTAGTGGCTGAGTTTGTTAGTAATTGTGAAATCTGCCAACAAGCCAAACCTGACAGAACCAAACACCCTAGATTGCTTTAGCCTTTGGATATACCTTCTGCTGCTTGGCACACTGTTTCCTTAGACTTTGTCGAGACCTTCCTAAGTCAGGGTCAGCTAACTCCATTTTGGTTGTGGTGGACAAATTAACTAAGTATGGCCACTTCCTCCCTCTCTACCATCCATACAATGCATCCACAGTGGCAAAGCTCTTCATTGATCATATCAATAAACTCTATGGCCTACCTCTAGCCATCGTGTCGGACAGAGACTCAATATTTACAAGCAAATTATGGCGTGAGCTGTTCTCCCTAGCTGGTGTCCAGTTGAAGATGAGCTCTTCTTATAACCCCCAGTTGGATGGACAAACCGAGGGTAAACCAGTGTATGGAAACCTACCTTTTATGCTTTGTAAAGTCCTGCCCAACTCGATGGATACACTGGCTTTCATTAGCAGAATTCTGGTACAACACATGCTCACATGCCTCTCTGGGTAAGTCACCATTTGAAGTCCTCTATAGTCATTCCCCTAACTAATTTGGCATTTAATTAGGTCTTGGTCCTTCTCACCCCGAGCTGTCTGCCTCGCTGGAGGTATGCGCTCTAATGACCTCTCTGGTGCGCCAACACCTGTTGCACGCCCAACAGAAAATGAAGCGCCAGGCTGATAAAAACAGAACCGAATGATCCTTCAGTGTGAGTGATGATGTGTATGTGAAGCTTCAACCGTACATTCAAACCTCGCTGTCTCCAAAATCCAGTTAAAAGCTGGTGTTTAAGTATTTCGGGCCATTCCAGATCATTGAGAAGGTTGGGTCCGTGGCTTACAAGCTGAAGCTTCCTTCCTCTACTTTCATACACCCGGTGTTCCATGTTTCACAGCTCAAGGAAGCCTGCGCCAGGTTGCCTCAGGTGAGTTCAGAATTGCCTGATCCTTCCTTCAAACTGCGGATCCCTCTCTGTGTTATGCAGGAGCGTGATATCATCAGAGATAGCCCATGGTGCGCCAAGTTTTGGTTCAGTGTTCAAACATGCCGGCCAACCTGACAACCTGGGAAGATCAAGAGCATCTACGCCAAGAATTTCCAAATGCCCCTGCTTGGGGACAAGCATGATTTCAGTGGGGATTTTATCGCCACTGCTTCATCGTCCTCTGGCGCACTCTTAAAAGAGGAGTCGGTGCCACACGTAACTGAAGATCGTGGGCCTCGCAGGACGGTTCGACCCAAGAAGCCGAATGTACGTGCATTGGGTGACAGGTGGGTCCGCGGGTGATCCCGCTGTATCAGTGAGCCGAGGGGGAGAGATTAAATAGAGAACAACGGACTCAGTTGAATCTGAACAGAAATGAGGAAGAATTACTGTTCCACCTATCTTCTTCTTCCTCAACTCTAGCTTCCTCCGTTCCTCCTCTCGATCTCGCTAACAGAACTACAAAGGCAAATTCAAAGGCTGAACAAAGATATGGAAGAAAGTACAAAAGATGAATCATCGGTGCAAGACCCAACCACAACAGAAGTGGCGGAAGGCTGGCAGATAGTACACAGTAGACATGAGAGGTGTCGTGCAGCTCTGAGGCGAGAGCAGTGGGAGTCACGAGTGCGCCAGCGACCACCTTCTTCAGAACAACAAGCTTCTTATTTTGAAAGGCTCAAGGGAAGAGGTTTTAAATGTTTGGAAACATCCCATAAGATAGTTAGTTGCAGATTACCAACTAGGTGTTGGAGCTGCTGGCACACCGACCATATTTCCTCAAACTACCCAAAGAGCATAATAGCTAGAGCAAAGAGTCAGGCCACCACCGTAACAACAAGAGAGAAATACGTTAGAAAGGTACCTCAAACGGAGGAACTTAATTTTTGTGCTCGTCCTGACCTTGAGAGGTGCAACTTGTCGTTGTCCGATGAGTTGCAACAACACATCAATTTTTTTAGATCAAGTTGCCAGTTGGTGAGGATGGGCAGGAACCATACATAGACTGATCCACAACATGTGGTTACAGCCTTCATGATAGAGTTTGGTTTTGATCCAGATACAATCTAAGTCTCAAGGCACTATCCAGAGGATTTCCTATTCACCTTCGCCAGGAGGGAAGATTATCAAACTGTGGAGAATGTCAACCGTTTCGAAAGTGGTGGAAGGGATTTCAGGCTGAGGCAGTGGGGGCCAGACACAAGAGCCATTAGGGGTAACACCTACTTCCATGTAAGGATATGTATGGAGTATATTCCAATGCATCTTTGGTCAGATGAATTTGTGGCATGGATGATCAATAGATCATGCCCTTTCAAATTTCAGAGCGTATCAGCCGCAGGAGAGTGGACACAAGAGTTTTTGAGTTATGGACCTATTGTCCAGATACCAGACGTATCCCAAGAAGGATCTACATCACTGTGATAGATGAATATTCGCTCCACGGCAAAGTTCAGATGCACCACGTTCCACCAACATCTCCTAGACCAGGTATTACATATGATGTACTCATCCACTTGCAACTTGTGGAGGATCTACACCACATTGGAAGAGATGGTCGCCCAGTGACATACCCAGTGTTATGGGAGTATGGTATGGAGGATACTGCAACTGAATCGATGAACATGGCTATGGCACTGCAACTGCCGAGATCAACTACAAGAAGCTCCTTTCAGCTTGCTAGAAACTCATGCAGTGCTGAAATTTGGGCAGAAAGTAGACACCAACATAATGAGTTTGAAGATAACAGGGATAGAGGCAATAACCACGAGGTATCAAGAAGAAGGTCACTGCTACAAAGGTTCAAATGTACAGGTGAGAGAGGCGGGGCCAGAGAAAGGTCGCCGCATAGGGGGTATGGAGAAGGCAGCTCAAATACAAAGGAAAACAGTGGGACAGGGAAAGGTCACTCAGTCCTGGAATTCGCGGGTCCAGGGAGAGATCTCTAGAAAGGTTCATCCACAGGTTTACAAGACTAGAAGAAAACAAAAATGACAGCAAGAAGAAAGAAAAAGGATGCCAAAGGATACGCAAGATAAGCAAGCATAAGGAACACAATCCAACACACAGAAGCATGAATCCCATCGTCAACAAGTTGACAACTGTTGCAGGGGAAGACAATGATCTGTTGGAGCAAGGCAAAGCAAGAAAAGGCCAGAAGCAGGAGAGGGGGCAGCAAAAAGTTCCTGAAATCGACCAAAGCTTGTAAGCTTCAATCCTCAATACCTTGATGCAGGGAGGGCCAACTCTCCTAGCCAAAAGTGACCCCATGATGGAGGAAGCATCACTGGGAATGCCCGCAAATAATTCACTTGTGGAACCTGCCCTGGAGGGAACACAAGAAAAAGACCAACAGGTAGAGACTATTTAAGGCAAATAGAACAGACCCGCCACAAGATGAGAAACAGGAATCATGCCAAGCACAAGAGAAAGATATTCAGATGAACATTCTAATAGAAGCAATGATGTAGTATGATAATACATCCGATCTGCATACTAGGCACCACAACACACAAGGGCCTGAAACACCTCTGGAAACTGAACTGGATGCCTTCCTGAAAAAGATATCTAGGAGAATGAAGGAACCCCTACTGAAAACCCCAAAGGCAGCCATAATCAATGTCAAACAGAAGAAGCTGAGAATAGACACGTCCATCGGTAAGAGCGACCGCCTAGCTGTCAAAAGCCAAAGCTACAAAAACAAGACTACAGAGGATATGGCACAGGAAGTCTTGGCAGAGAAACTAGGCCTCACAACACCAAATGATAAACTCACTAAAGAGGCCAATAACAGTTTCCTGAAGCTGTTCAAAATCCCTCTACCGACTGAGGCCATAGAAGCAATAGATGAGTTGTTGAAAACATTGAGTTTTGATGTGAAGAGCACGTCAAAGATCAAGAGGAAGACCAAAGCCAATGCAGCCTAGCAACCCGAGGAGAGCAGGAAGCAATGGGAGGGTCACCAGTTATCAAATGTTTAAGATGTGTTCCATGCACCACTCTTGTCACCCCCCACCGTCGAAGTTCATTGCTCTCAGCTGTTTGTCCTTGGGTGTCGAGGTTGCTCCCATCATGCCACACAGCATTACCAAGCACCAGTATGCACCTACCATCACCAGTAGCAGAAGTAGAAGTATGTTTGTGATCATGCATGTAGCCATGATGTTTGTTCGGGAACACCCTGTATGGAGGAGACTCAGTGGCTTTGTCCTTGTATTATCTATGTACTGTGTGTTCAATTTGTTTCCTCTCTAGTTGTGTCACCCTGCCCATGAATCAAAGGAACACTAAGTTGTTAAACTCGAACATACGAGGCTTAAATGCTCCAATCCGAAGGCTAGCAATGAAAGAGACTGTAACGGTGGCAAGAGCGACCATTATGTGCTTACAGGAAACAAAATTACAAGTGGTAGACGATACGATTATTACTCAAACCATTGGACCACAATTTTTAGAAAACTACTCTTTCCTCCCAGCATGCGGAATTAGAGGGGCATTATAATTGCAGTTGCGAGCAGTTTCTTCAAAATTATCTCGTCATCCCACACCTTGAACATCCTAACTATGACCATACAAATGCTAGAGGATGCCACAGAATGGAGCCTCACAGGGGTCTACGGGCCTCAAAGTAGAGCGGAGAAGATCAACTTCCTTGAGGAACTCAAGGAAGAAATACCTGCAAAAATGGGAAATGGCTTCTAACCGTAGATTTCAATATGATTTGCCTGGTCCAAGTCAGAAACAGAGGGAGGATAGACAGGAACCTTATGGAAAGATTTAGGGTGATCCTAAATACTCTAGAACTTAAAGAAATGAACCTACAAGGACGCAAATTCACCTGGACGAATGGTCAAAACAATTCAATTATGTCACACATTGACAGGGTCTTCCACACCCTGGACTGGGAAGAAATCTTCTCCTCGGCTCAGCTACTTGTGCTCCCAACAGTACTGTCAGACCACGCTCCCCTCTTGATGAAAGGTGGCACCACACACCCTGCTATCAAATCTTTCAAATTTGAGGAATATTGGGTGCATATGCCTGGTTTCTACGAGACAGTTACAGAGGCATGGAACAGACCAATGCAAACAACTAAATTGGAACGGTAAATACACACTAAATTAACAAGAACTGCAAAATCTCTGAAGCGTTGGGAGAAGACCACAATTGAAAATATTAAACTATAGATTGCAATCGCAAAGGAAGTCATCTCGAGGCTGAATGAGGCTCAAGAACAAAGAAACCTTAGCGTGGAGGAACAAAAGTTCAGACAAAGGATAAACTACAAATACATGGGTCTATTAGCCATAGACAAAGCTAGAGCAAGACAGAGGGTCAGAATCAACATCATAAAAATGTCAGACGCAAACACCAAATTTCTCCATAGGAGAGCAAATGGTAGGCGGAAAAAGAAATACATACAAATGCTAGAGACCCATGAGTGGTTTACAATCACCCACAATAAAAAGTAAAAAGAAATGTTCGAACATTTCTCACAACAACTAGGGGAGGTAGAACATAGAGAATGGACACTAAACTGGGAAGCACTCGTGTATGAGCATTTGAACCTGCAAGAACTAGAAAATGACATACAGGAAGAGGAGGTTCGCAAGGCAATTCTCGAGCTACCAAGGGAGAAAGCCCTGGGCCCTGATGGCTTCACCACCATATTTTTCAGAAAATGTTGGGACATAGTCAAGCCAGATGTGTTGAAAATATTCCACCAACTATCTCAGTTAAGAGGAAGCTGTTTCAACCTCATCAACACTGCAAATGTGGTACTACTACCAAAAAAAGAAAAGAAAATGCAAGTCAGATAGCATATTTCAGACCCATTAGTCTAGTGCACAACAATGCCAAGATCGTCTCCAAAATTCTAGCAAACCGTTTGTCGTCAAAATTAAATGATCTCTCATTTCCAAGAACCAGAGAGCTTTTGTGAAAAAACGTTGCATCCACGATAACTTCATATTTGTGCAGAATGCAGTAAAGGAGTGCAGAGCCAAAAAGAAAAAAGCCTTGTTCATCAAACCAGATATAAAAAAGGCATTTGATTCAGTAAATTGGCCTTATCTACTAGAGGCACTGGAAGCAAGGGGCTTTGGGCCCAGATGGAGGGAATGTATTTCTATCACCCTCTTGACGACCTCAACTAGATTCTTACTGAATGGTATGCCAGGGAGATCAATACATCATAGGAGAGGACTACGACAGGGTGACCCACTATCACCTATGCTCTTCATCCTCGCAATAGACCCGCTGCCAAGATTGCTAAAGTTGGCCTCCGATCAAAGTATCCTCAAAATGGTACTGAGCAGACCGACAATGCCAAATTTATCTATGTATGCGAATGATGCGGCCATCTTCCTAAATCCATCTAGAGAAGACCTGGTATCCTTAAAGGACATTCTAAATGCTTTTGGAAGTTCCTCGGGTTTGAAACTTAACTTGAGCAAGATAGAGATTTACCCGATAAATACCCCTCTAGAAGATATTCAAGAATTAGTACAGATCTTACCTGGAAAATTTGAGAGTTTTCCATGCAGATATCTTGGACCCCCCCCCCCCTACATGTTAAGAAACTTAGAAAGGATGATTATCAACCCTTGTTAGTCAAGGTCACGAACAAACTTCAAAACTGGAAAGGAAAAATGTTGACTATAGCTGGCAGGACGACCTTGGCAAAACCAGTCCGAACATCAACGATGATATACTACGCAACAACCCTCGTGTTGTCGAAATGGTTGATTAAAAAGATAGACTCTCTAAGAAAACAATGTATATGGAAAGGGGAAGGGACATACCAGAGAGGGGGTAGCCCTATTTTAGTAAACTGGAACATAGTTTATCGGCCAAAGAACCTAGGAGGATTGGGAGTCATTGACCTTACAAAGTTTAGCTCAACATTAAGGTTGAGGTGGTTATGGTTATCATGGGACGATGATAGCAGACTATGAAAGGGAATGCAAACACCCTGCACACAGAAGGATAAAGAGTTCTTCGGTGCAGGAGTAGAGATCGCAATCAGAAATGGAGAAAAGCCAATTTTTGGCATGACAGATGGAGAGGTAGCATGACACTCAAGGAAATGTTTTTGGAGCTCTTTACATTGGCCAAACACAAAAACTGGTTTGTGGCAAAACATCTTGAGAATCACACATGGGTAAGAACACTAAGGGAAATAAACACATCACAACAAGTCACACAACTAATACAAGCATGAAATCTGCTACAAGGAGTAGTTCTCCATGACGAGATGCATGATCAAATAAAGGTGGAAATGGTCATCAAATGGAGAGTACTCGACAAAGACAACATACAATGCATAGTTTGATGGAGCAACCAGGCCTTTTCAGAGCCAGATGCTATGGACTGCAGTTGCGGAACCGAAGATACTATTTTTCGGATGGATGTTAATGCATGAAAAATTTCTAAATGCCGATAATCTTGAGAAGAGAGGTTGGGACAATAATGTAATATGCTCCCTCTGCCTACAACATGTTGAAACGGTGAGACACTTATTTTTAGAATGTGAATTTTTTGTAAAAGTACACACCTTGATTGTAGGGTGGTACAACATATTGGGGGTGCAAAGCCTCTAGAGGAGTCAAACACAGAAGATCAAAGAAGCCCTGAAGGCCAAATGTGAGAAGGAAAAGGGCAGGACTGCTAATCTACACATGGTGGAACCTCTGGAAGGAAAGAAATAGGCGAATATTTGAAGGGAAGGAAAAAGATGAAGCTCAAGTAGCGCTATTGATCAAGAAGGACTTCCAATGGAGACTGATGGCAAATTCCAGCGAGGGGGTGTCCACCACGACATAGACTCAACCACGTGTCACATGACTAGATTCTTTCTTTTTAGATTCGTGTTTTCGGCAACATAAGCTGCCATTTGTGTATTTTTTTCAATGTTTTATCAAACTTTTGCTCCTTCTTTAATGAAAAGGCAGAACATCTGCTATTTGCTTCAATGATTGGCAAACTGACTGAACACAAGCGACATGTAAAGAAATGAAGGACTCATTTGGCACAGCTTACAACTTCTGATTTTCGATGAGAACCTGAGAAATTGTGCCAAATATGTGTTTTGGACTGGGTGAAAACTTAACAGCTGATGATTGGGTGACACCACAAGGAGTAGATGCTATATGTAGAATTCCACTGCAACAAGGTCTTCGTGGAATATATTTGCCTGTAACTGCATCTTCAAAATTCTAGGCTCCTAACTGTGTCCTCGGTTCTCGATTGATGTTATAACGACAACAATTTTAAAACAAAGACAGTATATGTTAATGTTATTACAAGCAATGCTCCTTTCTTGGACGAGGCCAGCTACAACGAGCCGCTATACTGGCCTTGGCCTAAGGCTATCCGCACTCGTTACTCTATATTCTACTCTATACACTATTCTCCTTCTATTTTTATAACATTTACTCTAAATCTCCACTATCCAGTATTCTTTCTAGTGGAACCGGTGTGGTCTAAATCTCCACTATCCAGTATTCTTTCTAGTGGAACCGGTGTGGGCAGTCTAAGTGTGACAGCCCATTGGGAAACCATGAGTAGGCCGGGCCGCTCAATCCTGTTATTCTTTCTGGTCTAACCTGTCAGGCTGAAGGATTTCCCGATCCCCAACGGCCACGCACGAGCACGGAGAGGCACAGGCACTGCGCAGAAGCTTCGCGGCCGCCATGCCGTCGCCATCGCCGCTGTGCGCCGCCTCCTGCTCCACCGCTGTCCGCGCGCCACCGCCTCTCCTGCGGTTCCGCCGCCCTGGAGCTCAGGTATCCGCCTCCCTTGCCGGCGCGGCGCCCGCCGTCTCCGACGACCACGTCCTCCGCATCGCCGAGCAGCTCGAGGACTCGGTGACCTACTCCTCCCCGCTACTCGACCCCCTCCGCTCCGCCTCTGCGCTCTCCCTCCTCTCCACGTCCTGGCCCACGCGCCGCTCCAGCGAGGCTTTCCGCTTCACCGATATCTCGTACCTCCGCTCCCTCCCCATCTCCCTCCCATCCCGGCCGCCCGACGTCGCGACGCCGGCCCCCCCCCTTCGCCACCCGCGTCCATTTCTCGGACGGACTCCTCGTGTCCGCCTCAGGCGCCCATGTCAGCGCCCTAGCCGACCTTCCTCCCGGCCGCGCCCGAGACCGCGCCGTCGCGGTGCTCGCCGCCTCCGCGGAATTCGCGCACAAGGACCTCTTCTACGACTTCAATGCTGTTGGGGTTAGGGATGTCGTGGTCGTGCACGTGCCGGAGGGGGTCAAGGTTACCGACGACCCAGTGCACATCATGTTCACTTATACCAATAGCGCTGAAGGGACTATGCTGATGTCCAATCCGAGGGTTCTGGTGGTGGCAGAGAGGGATGCAGAGGTGGCCATCGTGGAAGAGCACTTTGGAGCAGGACACGAAGAAGGTGGTTGCTACTGGGCCAACCCAGTAATGGAGATTGTTGTGGATGAGGGAGCGAGGGTGGTTCATTCCTATGTGCAGCAGCAATCGTTTGCTGCAGCGCATACCAAGTGGACCGTCGTCCAGCAGGTGTTACTTTGCAGTGCATTTTGCTTTTATTCTTAACATGTTATTTGAGTCTGGTTTCTACATATATCTTATACATTACTTGTAGCAAATGATAGTGTCGATATAATATGCGCTTTGAATGGGATAGGACGGCTGTGATAAGATAAAGAGAAGCAAATTCTGCTAAATTGTTGTGACACTGTTAGAGTTATTCAATTGATTCTTATCTGAGGGCATTAGTCATGCTACTGACTTGCTGTTTGAGCAACCTCATACTAGTGATTATGAACTGTCATAGATCAAAGAAGATTATTTGCAAAGGGGGGACTCAGTCTTATAAGTTGTGAGCTATATCTTTTGCAGGATACATCTAGTAAATATGAGTTTGTTGAAGTCAGCACTGGAGCGAAACTGAACAGGCACAATCTCCATATCCAGCAGTTAGGTCCAGAGACAAAGACGGAAATGTCAACACTTCACTTAACATCTCAGGATAAGCAGATACATGATCTGCATAGCAGACTAATTCTTGATCACCCGAGAGGTCAATCACAGCAACTCCACAAATGCATTGCTTGTGGTACAGGAAATAGCATATTTGATGGCAATATCAAAGTCAACAGGTATGTTGTAAGGCTACTTTTATAAGTGTTTTCTTTTGTTCTTGGAGATATTTCATTCATTTCTTACTAGCGTTACTGAATTGTAGACTTTCATGTTTGGTTCCCTAGGTCATACAAAAGTAATTCTCTAGTTATTCAATATTTCAAAGTGGCCAGAAAAGTAGAATTGTTTACAGTAGTCTTGCAAATGTAACAGTGCAAAGCTTCCACAAGCATCCTTTTATATCAAAAAAAATGTTCCGATGCAATTCATTCCACCTATTGTAACTGTGCTCTACCATTTTTTACTATCGACATTTTTTTAACAATGGGAATATCAACAGCTTAGGCATAACTCAGTTTTGTCCACAGGTTTATTGTCAGATATTCCTCTATTCCTGATTTTGATGCTCTTTATTCACAGATATGCACAACAAACTGATGCTGGGCAAGAGACCAAGTGTCTTATACTATCACCAAAGGCGCTTGTTAATGTGAAGCCAAACCTTCAGATTATTGCTGATGATGTTAAATGTACTCATGGCGCTGCCATTAGTGGTGAGCTTGATCCGAATGAGCTCTTCTACTTTCAAGCAAGAGGTATCAATGAGAGAACTGCAACGAATGCTCTTCTTTACTTCTTTGGAGCCCATGTGATAAAGCGCATACCATTTAAAACCATAAATGAGAAGACATTGGCACAGTTCAAAGATTTGCTTGCTTCCTCAAGACAACTCACGGATGTGCCCCTTCTATCATGATATGTTTTGTTGTTGAAAACACGTTTTGGCGATATGAGAAGATTAGGGAATGTTAGCGAGACATTGTAACTACATTTTGAAAAGTGCTAATGCAGTGTATTTGCGAAGTACCTTTTCGCCGCTATGCATAGGTACATGACATTGAGCTTCAAAACTAAAATAGTGTTATCATCTGCAGATGTTACAGTATATTAAAGTGGTACTGTACTTGAAAAAATTGTAAAGAAGTACACAACGACTCAGTTGAAGAGATAATCTTTGTTTCCCTAGTCTCTTGATTTCTAAAATTTCCATGTTGTACTTTAATGTAGTGTATTTCTGCTTTGTTGGTGGTGTTTGTGGAAAAACATTTCATTATGCATTGCCTTTGCAATAAAAGAGAGTTTACCTAAGCTAGCAGAGTTATATTAATAATGGTCACATCTAGTGACCAGAGCTGGAGAGCCTGGCTGCATCAGTTCTTCGACAAGCACTTAGCAATTTGTTTAACCAGTGACTTTGGCGAGAAAAATGATAAATTTTTTATCTGCTCGGGAAGGTTTGCAAGTTGCTTTCGTAGCTCAGTTGGTTAGAGCACCCGTTTAGTAAGCGGGAGGTCTTGAGTTCGACTCTCAACGAAAGCATTTTTCGGGGAAAAAAAATCCGTTTTACACTGATTTTTTCTTTATTCCAGATTCAGCTATCCTGCTGCCACCGCTAACATTCTCCCGGGTAGCTTTCAAGCAGTGTCCTCTACAAAATTTTTTGGGGTCCTCTATATTTCATCAAAGCATACATTATTGTGCCTGGATAATACTTCCTCCGCTGCTAAAAGTTCGTCGCTCACGAAGGAGTAGCAACTAAAAATTGAGGATCACCAGAGAATACTGTCAACACATTGACAAAGCCTCTGGAAAAGAACTTTGATAGGGTACTGGTTGCTGCGAAATGGCAAGGGAACAACAAATCAGAATTCAGAACCTAATAGTTTGAATCTAAAATGTACTCTACTTTTTACTTTACTTTCAGTCTAAAATGTACAACGACCGCGCAGCTCAAATGTCTTCGCAGCTTCTGGAATTGTGTGCTGCTAAGTTGCTATGCATTGTTGGACGCTGAAAACGTTCGAATCCCTCACTGGAGCAAAGAAGCATTCACGTCAGAACAGAGGCTCGGCAGCAGGCCAAATGACCAACCGCTGGACATCAGATTGGGAAAGTGAGTCGCTTACCTTATGGCGACCATGCTCGGTTCTCTTGCCAACGATGTAGAAGAGCACGCACGAGACGATGCAGAGAGCAATAGAAGCGCCGAGAATGGCAATGACGGTGAGGAATCTCGCCCTGCCGTCCGGCTCTTCTTCTGGCTGCCCCTGCCCGCGGTCGTCGTCCGCCGTTACGTTCCTCACCCACTCCGGGCTCTGTTCCCGCGAGACGAGGAGCAGAGAAGTGAGGAACCTGTCAAGAACAGCGTTGCTCCGGCGAGCCTTGCCCCGGGCTGCCGCCTCGGCCTCCTCGGGGATGAAGTGATCGGGGCGGCGCTGCTTCCTACTGCGAGAAGCTGGGCGGTACGACGAGGGCGCCAACGAGGACGCGGCCGCGGCCGCATTCGTCGCGTCAGTGCCGCTCTTGCCATCGTCGGAACTGGAACTGTCAACCGAAGCGTCGGAGTCGGACTCTGCAGGACTGGTTCGATCAGATGAATCGGAAAGTCATCCAAGAATGAAGGCGGTTGGGGTTAGGGAGGACCTTACCAGAGTGAGTAACCGTGGAGCCCTGCGCTTCGTTCATGTCGCCTTGGTCGGCCGTGGGCATGGCATAGACGCCGGCGGACCGCGCCGTCGCCGGAGCGACTCCCACCGCGACGAAGCGAGTCGGGTTGTACTGCTTCCTGCCTCGGACCGGCGTTCGGCGGTATGTTGTTGGCGGCGTCGGATGCGCGATCGCCGCTCGAAATCCTGGCGGATTCTTGGTAAGGACCAAGAAGACAATCCCAGAACAGAGGAACCCATGCGTCGGAATCGAATCCTTACTCAAGCACGTGGCCAGTTGATTCTTTGGATATTCCTCCTCGTCGCTCTCAGCGGCCGCGTCGCCGTGTCCACCGCTGTCCGCCGCCGAGGCATCCTCCTGGTCCGACGAAGAGTCTCCGTGCGGCTGGTCGTCGTGGCTCTCAGCCGCCGCTTCGCTATGTCCAACACTGTCCGCCGGCGAGGCGTCCTTCTTCTCCGGCGAAGCGTCTCCGCGCGGCGGGTCCTCGTCGCTCTCAGCCGCCGCATCGCCATGTCCACCACTGTCCGCTGCCGAGGCGTCCTCCTGTTCCGGCGAAGCGTCTCCGTGCGGCGGGTTCTCGTAGCCGGCCATCTCGCGCGCCGGAACTTCGCCTCCCTGTCCCACCCCCTCGGACAGGCCAGGAACCGTGCGCTTGTCTTGCTCCATGGACATCGCGTTCTTGGTTTGGGCGGGTAGGAAGGAGGACTGAAACTTGATGGGGGCTCGAAGAGATGGTAGTGGTGGGAAAGGGCCGGTTATGAACTTTGAGGCCCACTGGCGCGGGGCAGCAGTTCGTTGCTTCCGTAGTCAGTTGCTGCTGCGATGTGCGCGAGCCCAGTGAACCCATTTTACAAGATCGAACGCTGAACCGTACTCACGCTTCACTAAACGATTCGAAAAGGAAAAGTGCGCGAGGACGTCGGACAATGAACAAGGTCTAGCGAACATGTGAAAACCATGGGACGGTGGCCACCGTGGCTGGTGTTAACCGCAAGCGTAGGGAGCGGCAGTAGGCCTCCTCCACGTAGACTTAGCAGTTGAAATCATCGTGAGACGTGGTCCTGATGTTTTTACCAGACTTACGTATCAGCTCCAGTAATTACACAACAGTTACCGTAAAGTATATGCTTTTAGGATTTAGAGACACGCGAACGGAGCCAAATGGTCGCGTATCAGCTCTAGTAATTACACAACAGTTACTGTAAAGTATATGCTTTTCGGATTTAGAGACACGCGAACGGAGTCAAATGGCACAAGTGTGTCCTGTCTATCTGCTTGTACCATTTTACGATCCCAGAGAGCCGATATTTTCATGGATTGTCCGTGGTATGGTATGTACAAACGCATACAAATCTTCCGAGACTTTATTGCACACATAACTTGACTGTTGCTACAATGTGGGATTTGCATTATGTGTGATCCATAATGTCAATGACCAAGTTATGTGTGTCGTAAAATTAGAGGATCTTTTTTGTTACAAACTCGTAAAATAGAGGATCAGCAAAATGTCTAACATACCAAAATTTCATTGGAATTTTCCTTTTGCAAAACATAACACATGCACACCCTACCTGTACAAGCACCTTTGAAAGACTACCAACTGATTTGTCATTGTCAAAGAAGACATCATCTTTCAGACTTGCACCAAAATAATGAAATACTTATAAATATACTCTCTTCATCCTCAAAAGTTTATTGAACTAAAAGGTGACAAACTTTTGGAGACAGAGGGAGTAACACACATAAGTATTAAGTCTGAGACTCTCACCCGAGTGGGTACGTTCCATAACAATGAATCTATTCAACAGACGCTCGATGTTAGTTGATGAGTATCAACCGAGGTCTGTCGAGCCTATCTTAAGTTGACGTGTAACCAAGTTAGTTTGGATAGGATTGTCTGTTGAGATTGAGTATGATCTTTTGAGATCAATCGGTCATGTAATCCTTATTTGTAACAAACTCGTGCGTATAAATACAAGCAGTCTCACCACAGTAGAGATCATCCTATTACCGTCCAATTCTGGTTGGGTTTACATGGTACCAAAGCTTGGTAGTCTCCCCGAGGACACTATGGCTTCAAGCTCCGACAATGTTGCGTCGAATATCGTTGCTAATATCCTTGTGCACAACTCGGTGAAAAACTCACTCGAAATAATTTTCTACTCTGGCAAGCTCACGTTCTACCTCCACCGCATGTGCATCGGCTGGAAGGCTATCTTGATGGCACAATTCGTGCTCCATTAGAGAAGATTGAGGTGATGAAGAAAGATGAAAAGGGAGAAGTGAAGGCTATCTCCATCGACAACCCAAGCTACTTGTTGTGGGTATCACAAGATCAGCAGGTGTTGGGTTATCTCTTGGCTTCGCTTTCAAGGGAAGTTTTATCCCAAGTCACGGTGCTATGTACAGTTGTCGAGGTTTGAATGGTGCTCAAGACCATGTACTCATCACAATCTCGTGCACGGTTTATGCAGATCCGTCTGCAACTTGCTACAACTCGGAAGAAGGACCTTTCTATAGCAAAATATTTTGCAAAGATGAAGGCTCTTGGAGATGCAAGGGTGGCAGATAGGAAACCTCTTCATGATGGAGATTTGGCATCATATATTTTAGCCGAACTAGATTCAGATTGGAATCCAATCAGGGCGGCTATGACCACTCGGGCAGAGAGATGCTGCTAAGTGATCTTCATGCGCATCTTCTTAGTGTTGAACTACGTCTAGATATGCAAAATGACAATGAAACAACCTTTGCATCTACTAATTCAGCAATCATAGGAGGAAGAGGCAATGGAGGGTGACCGTGGCTGTTCTAGTGGCGTGGTCGAGGAAGCCCAGTCGATGGTAGCTTTGGTCAGAGGATGCAAAATGATAATGGTGGTCGTCCTCAATGTCAACTTTGCAAAAACTTTGGGCATCAGGTCATTCGCTGCTATAAGAGATTCCAGAAAGACTACATGGGAGAAGATCAAACTACCACAGCAACAGTTAATTTCAACTCATATGGAGTGAATACCAATTGGTATGTTGACTTGGGAGCTAGTTACCACATCACGAGTGAACTTGACAAATTGCATGTGAATTGGCGCAATTATGGGATTGATCAAGTACACAGTGCTAGTGGCACAGGTATGAGCATTAAACATATTGGTAATTCTATACTAAAGACTCCACATTCAAGTTTCAATCTAAACAATATCCTTCATATACCACAAGCCAAAAAAGAATCTTCTCTCAGCCAACAAGTTTGTACCTCATAATAATGTCTTTCTTGAACTTCATCCTCATTTTTTATTGTCAGGGACTAGGAGTCGAAGAAGGTACTTCATCACGGTAGAGCTATAGGTGGGCTCTATCCCTTGGCGTCAACCTCTTCCTCAATAAAGCATGCCTTCCATGTGACAAAGCTTACAGTTGCAAGGTGGCATAATCGCCTAGGGCATCCTTCCCAAGCAAAAGTTCAAGAAATCCTAAATAAGTTTAGTCTTACCTTTTCTAAGTATTATAGTAGTAGTCATGTGTGTGATGCTTATCAACAAACAAAGAGTAATCAACTACCCTACTCCAAGTCTTTTAGTGGGTCCAAGGTTCCTTTAGATCTCATTTTCTGAGATGTTTGGTGTCCAGCACTAGATTCCATTAATAAAAAATAAGTATTATGTGAGTTTTACTGATGATTATAACAAATTCACATGGATCTATTTCTTTAAAAAAATACTGGTGTGTTTCAAATATTTCAGAATTTTCAAGCCTATGCCGAAAGAAGGTTTGGAAGAAAGATTATTAATGTTCAGTCGGACTGGAGAGGATAATACCAAAAATTAAATACATTCTTCCATTAAATACATTCTTCCAAAAAAATTGGCATCTCTCTTATTGTCTCTTGCCCCCACGCTCAGCAACAGAACGTGTCAGCTGAAAGAAAGCATAGTCCCATCATTGAAGTAGGCCTTTCTTTTCTTGCTCAAGCCTCTATGTCTATCGAATTTTAGGATGAGGCATTCCTTGTTGATGCATATTCGATAAACCGGATCCCTACAAAGGTCATTCACCATGACATGCCCCTAGAATGTTTATTCCATGAAGCTCCACACTATGCTTTTCTCTCCACTTTTGGATGCGCGTGCTGGCCGAATTTAAGGCCATATCTCACAAACAAAGCTTAATTTTCGATCCAAACGTTGTGTGTTCCCTATATATAGAAATCTACATAAAGGTTACAAATGTTTAGACATTTCTAGTTGGCAAGTCTATATCTCTAGGGACATCATTTTCGATGAAACAATTTTTCTCTTCTCCTCTCTTCACAAAATGCAGGGAAATGGCTAAGAGAAGAGGTCTTACTTCCTTCCTTTAGTATCAGAAGAGCAATTGAAGAATGATCACACATCTGCTACTATCATTTCCTTTAAGCAACGGTGTGTACAGGGGAAGGTGGATGCAACAGATAATCGTGATGCTGGCAGCACAGATTCCGGTTGGGATTTTCCGCACGACAGCTCTACACTTGCACTTCGGTCTAGCACAGAATTTCACGAAGATCACCTACCCGCGGTAGGCATTAATGGCCAACAGGCGATAGGCGAAGTGTCGCATGTGTGTGCTGCACCGGTTGGCCCATGAGAAGAATTGCTGACATCCACTGACACAATGTCAATGCAATCAGGTGGTCCACGCAGCGGTCCCTAGAATGATCACTATGGGGCTAGATCTTATGCCCCGAGCTCATCGGCTTCAACTCTTGATTCCCAACCACAGAGAGTAGTAACTCACCTACAACATGGTATAACTCGACAAAAGGCTTTATTTCCTGGGTTTATTCACAATGGAAATTTTTGCTCCACTTGGGAGTTTGAGAATTTGCAGGAAGCCCTCTTAGATTCCAGATCGTGCAATGCAATGAATGATGAATATGAGGCCTTATATGAGAACAATACATGACATCTTGTTCCGGGACAATCTAGGAGGAATGTGATTGATTGTAGGTGGGTTTACAAGGTCAAGCGCAAAAGCCAGTAGATCTATAGATCGATACAAAGCACGATTGGTGACCAAGAGTTTTAAACAAAGATATGATATTGATTATGAGGACACACTTTTAGTCCGCTTGCTAAAATTGCTATTGTTCGTCTTGTGTTATCTATTGCAGTATCAAAAGGTTGAGAGCTTTGACAAAGTATTCTAGAAGATAAGGTGTATACGAAGCAACCTCCACATTTTTTTGATTAGAAGAGACCTAATTACATGTGTAAGTTTTATAAAGTTATCTATGGACTTAAAAAAGCTCCCTGTGCATGGTATTCTCGTCTCAACACAAGACTACAATATCTTGGTTTTGTGTCATCTAAGTCAGACATTTCTCTTTTTATTTATCACAAAGAAGGTGTCATATTTTTTATGCTCATTTATGTGGATGACATAATTTTGACAGGATTCTCTAGAGAAATTATTTTAGTTTTATTTGGAAACTTGAAGGAGACTGCAATTAAATATCTCAACAATCTACATTATTTCTTGGGTCTTGAGGTGCACTATGCTTCGGACTGTCTAGTTTTGGTATAGTCTAAATACGCAAGAAATATATTGAAGAGAGTTAATATGAGTAATTGCAGCTCAGTCAATACTCCTTTGGTAAGCAATGAAAAGCTTTCTGTTACATGAGGTGAGCAGTTGAACTCAGAAGATGCGACGTCCTATAGACTCTCCAATATCTATCGATGACTAGACCGTACATTTCATTCGCTGACAACAGAGTGTGTCAATTTCTACATGCACCCACTACAAAATATATGATGGAAGTTAAACGGATATTGAGGTATATTCGTGGTACACTTGATTCAGGTAACATGGTTGCGTACCAAATCAAAATGTTTTTTTTTGTTAACTCTATGTATAATAGACTAACCTCAAGTGATAATGGTACACACTTCAATAGAATTTGGAAGGCTAAAATTCCACCGAAGATCAAAATGTTTGTCTTGTCAATTGAAAATGAAGCCATTCCTTCTAAAGACATTTTAGCTAAACGAAACTGGATTGGTGATCTTAAGTGATCTTTCTGTTATAACATAGAAATTGTGGATCACTTATTCTTTTCATGTTATTGTCTGAAAGTTGTTTGGAGCATTCTTGCTAAACGCCGGGGAAATAATACTAGACCCACTGATATTACAGTGTTGGGATTGGATTAAAATTGCTCTTTCTGGAGGTCAGTCAGTTCATACTTTGGGTCTTGCAGCCGTGTGTTGGTCAGTGTGGAAGCTGAGAAAAAAACTTGTTTTGAAGGGAAAATGATTAATCATCCTTGTGATATCATATTCTATGCTTGTTCTCTAATGAAATACTGGGCAGGTCTATATGATCAGGAGATGCAGGACGTCATTAAAGTTGGAGCCGAGACTATCATGCATGAAGCTATGAAGATCATGAATGCTCCAAGGGAGATACTGCTGTTGCCGGTACCTGGGACTGAAGAGGATGATAATGATGAAGAATAGGTCTTCCCCCTGGCTGTCCGCAGGATATCCAGGCTGATTACAAGATGTCCTGATGTATTTTGTTGCAGTTTACCCCACCCTTCGTATGGTTCTATTTGATCTTTAGTCTTCATGGGGACAAAAAGTTTCTCGTTTTCATGTTTTGGTTTCAAAACTTAAACCCCGTGGGGAATGTTCTGTGATGAATCCTATTTCTAGCAGCCAAATAGGAAGTGGATGGCTGTAGAATAGAGATTATCACTATTTTGATGTAAAATTTTGGGATCTCTGTTTCATGAGAAATGGAGGTGGTTTATCCGATTAAAAAAACACTTGATTTTGGATTGAAGTATATAAAATCTAGCTCTAGTCTTGTGTGCATTTTTAGATGCCGATTGGGCTGGAAATTTTGATAATAGAAGGTTAACATGAGGATTTGCAATATTCTCACTGTATTCATGTTACAATTACTTCAGATGGTATGGATCCATTTCGCATCTCATTCATCTATGGGGAGCCACGCAGAGAAAAGCGCCATGAATTTTGGTATTTATTGAGAAGGCTTCACGATCATCGTGATGATCCATGGCTGGTATGTAGAGATTTAACAAAGTGTTATGTCACTCAGAACATGTTGGACCTCGTGATCGTCTAGACTTGCAAATTACTCGGTTCAAAGAATGTTTAGATGATTGTGGCTTAGTGGATATGGGTTTCTCAGGTCGAATGTTCACATGGTCCATTCGGCAAAATGTTTATGTTAACGTCCGGGTGCATCTTGATCGGCCTGTAGCTAATGGTTCTTTCTCAACCATTTATGTGATTGTAATGTGGAGAACATCATTACTACAACTTCATATCACTATGCTATCTTAATTTGTCTCGCAAAATTTGATGATCATATGAATCGCAAACCTGTACAAACGGGCTTCCACTTTGAATCAGTTTGGCTTCGTGCGTCCGACTACCAGGATACTGTGAGATCTATATGGGAAGCTGCAGATGTTGGGACATCAGCATCTCTGCAGTCAACATGGGATAGCCGGCATCAAGTTGCCTCCACTCTCCAGGATTGGAGTAAATCAAGTTTTGGTTCTGTTCGGTTAAAAATAAAAAAGTTGGAACGTAAACTCAAATTAATTCGTCTTCAGCCAATGAGCCTTGATAGCATGCAATCTGCAAAAATTGTTGAGGGCCAATATGTGAGCTATTTGAACGTGAGGAGGTGATGGATCGACAACGGTCACGTGTAAATTGGTTGCGAGAGGGTGATCGTAATACAATTTTTTTTCATGCTTGCGCAACAGCGAGACGTCGCACCAACAGAATTCACACTTTGGTCCGGGAGGATGGATCACGGTGTGAAGAATTTCAGGAGATCAAAGGTTTGGTTGAATCCTTTTATGATAACTTATTTACGTCAGAACCTTGTGATTCCACAACTATTCTTGATGTTATACAATCGAAAGTATCTACTGAGATGAATGCTGATCTCTTGAAGCCTTATATAAATGATGAAATCAAGATATCTCTCTTTGAGATGGGACCTACAAAAGCACCAGGGTCTGATGGCTTTCCAGCTCTGTTTTATCAGACTCATTGGGATATTCTAAAAAATCACGTTTGCGCTACTGTTCGTGGTTTTCTATTGGGCGAAAATATTCCCTCAGGTTTTTGTGATTCAATTATTGTTCTGATTCCCAAGATGCATAATCCTGATAATCTAATTTTTTTTCGCCCTATTAGTTTATGTAATGTTTTGTACAAGATCGCATCAAAGGTATTAGCAAATG
This sequence comes from Tuctoria greenei, assembly GCA_036927565.1. Taxonomy (NCBI): domain Eukaryota; kingdom Viridiplantae; phylum Streptophyta; class Magnoliopsida; order Poales; family Poaceae; genus Tuctoria; species Tuctoria greenei. The sequence continues at coordinate 20,465,469 of JAYESD010000002.1, forward strand.
GACTGAAAAAATTCTACCAATGATTATCTCAGAACATCAAAGCACTTTTGTGCCAGGAAGACTAATTACTGATAGTGCCTTGATTGCTTTTGAGTGTCTTCATACTATCTGAAAGCAACGTGCTAAATCCCCTTATTTTGCTCTCAAGATTGATATGATGAAGGCTTATGATTGCGTGGAATGGAGCTATCTACATGATTGTTTATGCAAGTTTGGTTTTGCCATAGAATGGATCAATACGGTCATGCGTTGTGTTACCAATGTCCGTTATGCTGTTCGGGTTAACGGAGAACACTCACTTCACTGGTTTTTCCTTCTCGTGGAATTAGGCAAGGGGATCCTATAAGCCCCTACCTTTTCTTGCTCTGCGCTGAAGGATTGTCTAGTCTGTTACTACACAAGGAGAATATGGGTGTACTACATGGTGTTCGTAATGGTCATTCTGGCCCATCCATTTATTATCTCCAATTTGCAGATGATAGCATTTTCTTTGCTCGCAGTGATTTGAAAAGTGTAGATGCTTTGAAGGATATACTGTTTTCATATTGTCAAGGGCCTGGTCAGAAAATAAATATTGATAAATCATCCATTTTTTCGGGCTCCATTGTGATGATCATGTGAAATCTGTCGTTAAACATCAACGTGGGTGTATCTAATGAGGAACTTCGGGATACATATTTAGGGATGCCCACTTGCATTAATCATTCGTCTAATGGATCATTCAGGTTTATTGTTGACAAAGTTTGGAAACACATGCATGGATGGCCAGATAGGCCAATGTCTCATGCTGGAAAAGAGATTATGCTAAAGACAGTTATTCAGGCCATTCCAACCTATATCATGAGTTTTTTTCGGATTCCTCTCTCTACTCGTGATGCACTTCGAAAAACTATGGTTAATCATTGGTGGGGATTTGAAGGAGGAAAGAAAAATGCATTGGCGGAGTTGGGAGTGGTTGTCTACTCCAAAATAGTTTTGTGGTATGGGCTTTCGCGACCTGGTTCTTTTCAATTGAGCAATGCTTGGTCGTCAGGGCTAGAGATTCTCACTGACCCATATTCTTTATGTGCACGTGTTCTAAAAGGACATTACTTTCCCACTTGTGATATATGGGATGCTCACATTCCTCGTGCGACATCTTACACCTGGAAGAGTATCTGCTACGGCATGAGTTTGGTCAAGCGGGGTGTTCGTTGGAATGTCGGGGATGGCAAAAAAATCAAAGTGTTGATTGATAACTGGATCCCTACTATTTCATCTGGTTCCTTTCAGACTTTATCACCGATCCCCCATTGCGTAACTGTTGACTTTTTGCTTAACGATAATCATTATTCATGGAACACTGAGGTTGTGCATGCTATTTTTAACAAGGAAGTGGTGAACCGTGTGCTGCAAATTCCAATCAGCCGCTTTGGTGGAGAGGATTTTATCTCATGACCTCTTACTAAGTTTGGATTATACACTATCAAGTTAGCATATAATCTCGCAAGAATAGAAAAATTCTATTAGGACAGAAGTAAATGTGGTGGTGGTGTCAGCTCAAACACACAGTCGGAGAGTCAGCTGTGGAAAAAACTTTGGGCCACTAAAGCTCTAGGAAAAATGAAGATCAATCTTTGACGTTTTGCACATGACTGTCTATCCACTGGTGCGCAACTCTGTAAGAGAAATATTTCAGATTCTAAAATGTGTTCTTTCTGCACTCAAGACGAGACTGCATGCCATGTTATTTTATTTTGTCAATACGCCAAGGAGGTACGAAGAGATATCAGCTGTCATATAACATGCATCTTCAGCGAAAATATTCCACATGCCCAAAAACATGGGTCCTTGATTTCATGGAAACATCGACTGAGAAAGAACGGATGATTTTTATTGTCACTGCTTAGCATTTATGGGTGAATCAAAATGGCGTTCGTAATGGAGATTTTATGAGACACCCGATGCTTGTTGCCCAACAAATTAAAGTTTATGACGAGATGATTGAGCTGCACCTGTTCAAATCAATATCTATTACTAGGTGTGATACCAATTCTTCAAAGTTTCACCGGTCTCCACCGCTTGAAGATTTGGTTCGTATTAATGTGGATGCAGCCCTGTTTGATGCTTCTCGTCGTATGGGATTAGGTTTTGTAACCCAGAACCACCATGGCAATTGCTTGCGTGCATGCAACGAGATTGTTGAGGAGGTTACAACACCAGAATTAGCTGAAGCATTCGCTCTCCGTCATGCTGTTTCTCTTGCAAAGGAGGAAGGTTTTGACAAGGTGGAGTTTGTCTCCGATTGTCTCTCTTTGTTACAACGACTCTCTTCGACGATGCTGGATCGAAGTTTAATTGGCATTGTGGTGCGAGATATCAAATTGATTTGTACCAGTTTCGTCAAGTTTTCTTTCACATATGCTCGTCGTCATTGTAATGAAGCGGCACATATTTTAGCTCGCTATACTGAGCGGTCTGTTTCAGTTGTTTTTACAAATTATGCACCAGAATGCATCCGGAAAACGCTATGTAATGATTCTTGTGATCAATAAAGTTGTCGTCTTCTCTAAAAAAACTAATTTTTTGGAGTGCTAGGAAGCAAACCACGGTATCCAGATCAAGCACCAAAGCGGAATATAAAGCCTTAGCAAATGTTACAGCAGAAATAATATGGCTTCAATCTATTCTTCAAGAATTGCAAGTTTCACAACCTGCTAGACCAGCACAGCTATGATGTGATAATATAGGAACTACATATTTATCTGAAAATCCAATATTTCATGCAAGAACTAAGCACATTGAGGTGGATTGTCACTTTGTTCCAAAAAGGGTGGCAAAATAAACTGCTTGAAATATGGTTTATTGCTTCTGGTGATCAGGTGGTTGATGGGTTCACAAAGTCCTTACCTGTTAAGCTGCTTCACAATTTTAGAACCAATATATAAACCTATCGAGGTTAAGATTTAAGGGGGCGTGTTAGTTGATGAGTACTATCAATCGAGGCCTGTCGAGCCTATCTTCATTTGATGTGCAACCAAGTTAGTTTGCATAGGAATGTGCCTGTTGAGACTGAATATGACCTATTGAGATCAGTCGGTCATGTAATATTTATCTGTAACAAACTCGTGAGTATAAATACAAGCAGTCTAGCCACGGTAGAGGTCAGCCTGTTATCATCCAACTGTGATCGAGTTTACAGACGATTTGCAACTTCATTGCAACTTAAAAACAGGAGTGACCGTCCAGGAATTAACCCCGGAGGGGGCCATGATTAATCCTTGTTTATTGTTGGGTCAAAAAAATCACATGAGTAATAGAGAGTACGAGTTGCTCTGCTTAATTGTCTAAGCCAATGTAGAAGAAACGTCCTATATGATTGTTAGGCTAACATAGGAGAAACTTTCTAATGATTGTTGGGCCAACAACAGAGTCACATAGAAGAAACGACCTCGCTTTGCTTAATCCATTATCAACGCCCCTTTGCCGTAGGGTATGAGCCACTGTCATTGTGTACGTGATACTGAGAGAGAGCGTCATTGCGTGTTCGGGCCTGCTTCATCAGCAGGCAGCAGGTGTGGGGGTTTGCTGCTGCCGTGAGTCCTCTAGTACTGATATGCATTTGCCTTATCCTATATGCGGTAACATGTGTACCAGATCACAAATACACTAGTTATAGATATTACAATGTTGTGCAAAACATCATTGCACCAGTAATGTAAAGAACTGAAAGGAAACAAGAGAATATGTTTATTGAATCACAAAAAGGTGATTTAAATATTGTCATCTTAAGTTAAGTTTTAAACTGAAAGATGACAAATCAACAACAATATTCAAAGGTAAGTACATGTTCCCTGAGATGAGGAATATGAAAAGATTTCAAATGTAGATATTCAACTTTTTAATACTTATTATGCAAACTAAAAATGTATGTCTGAATATTTTATATGTAAAAACAGTCACATGCATATATATCTTAATACGCATACATATCTATAATTTATGAGTCCATTGATCAAACTTCGCCACCCTCTAAATCATAGAGCCGGGCCTGGCCTTGGAGCGGGTTGAGGCCTCAGCATCCTCGGGGATGAAGTCATCGGGGCGGCGGTGCTTCCTGCTGCGAGATGCTGAGCGGAACGACGTCGAAGGCGATGAGGACGCAGCTGCGGCTGCACTCGTTGCGTCGGAACTGAAACCGTCCAACTCTGCATGCAGGACTGGTTCGATCAGACGAATCGGAAAGACATCCAAGAACGGAGGCGGTTGGGGTAAGAGACCTTACCAGTGCAAGTAACCGTCGAGCCCTGATCTTCTATCATGTTGCCTTGGTCGGCGGCGATGAAGCGAGTCGGGTAGTACTGCTTCCTGCTTCGGAGCGGCAGTCGGCGGTACGTTGCTGGCGGTGTCGGGTTCGCGATCGCCGGTCGGGATCCTGGCGGACTCTTGGGTAAAAACCAAGCTAGAAGACAATCCAAGAAATAGAGGAACCCATGCATGCGTTGGAATCGAATCCTTACTCGAGCGCTTGGCGGATGGGTTCTTGGGCACCTCAAGTTGTTTGTTCTTCGCGCTGCGCGACGCAGCCCCGCGACGGGAATTGCCAGCCACGGCGACCCTCTCCGTCTCCTTTGCAACAGCTTCCTGCTCCGGCCGGGGAATCAAGAACGAAATCAAGAATCGAGCATTTCGAGGTTCCTAATCATGCATCGCTCGCCTTACCAAATCAAATATCACCTTAGGATACTCCTCGTCGCTCTCATCCGCCGCGTCGCCATGTCCATCACTGTCCGCCGCCCAGTCGTCGTCCTCATGCTCCGGCGAAGCGTCTCCGTGCGGCGGGTCTTCGTCGCCGGCCATCTCGCGCGCCGGAACTTTGCTTCCCTGCCCCTCCCCCTCGGACAGGCCAGGGACCGTGCGCTTGTCGTCTTTCTCCATGGACATCGCGGTCTTGGTTTGGGGCGGGGTGGGAAGGAGGAATGAATTTTGATGGGGGTGGGAGGATATGACGGTGGTGGGAAAGGGGCCGGTTATATGAGCTTTGAGGGCCTCGTTGCATCCCGTAGTCAGTTGCTGCTGCGATGTGAACCCAGATCACAAATTAGAATGGTGAACCGTAGTCTTCATCGGGCTCCACGTCACGATTCGAAAACTGCGTGCGCGTTCGCATCACGAAAGCCACTCTCGCTCTGTGGGCGTGATCAGCCTGTTCATGCTCACATACGTGCTCCGGTGCATGTATCATAATTTTATTGATCACTTCATTAATGTTCATATCAAATATTATGCCTCTACAATTAATAAGATTGTAACCTATGAGCGGAAGCATGCATGACAGCACAAATGGAAGAGAAGCTGTATCCGGTCACAGTCCAAACGGCGGTCTCGACGGACTACACCCACGGGCCACAGAGCAGCGAACTCGTCCGGCTGCGAGCCCTCACGTGACGGCCGTAGTCCCCCAGGAGCTTTCAAAGCCACAGCTTCGCGCAACTTGAGACGTCCCCTAGCCGCGCACGAATATGACGCGTGGGGTCACGTATCCGTGGCCCTACGAGTCAGTCCCGTCCCACGTGTCCGCGCTGGCCTTTTCTTTTTTGAAGTCTCTCAACTGGGGCGACAAACATAGCGCACACCAAATACGTCACGGACACGTGGGGTCACCTCGCCGTGGTGATTCCCTTTGGTCCACATTTCAGTTGCTTAGTTAAACAGGCAATCTGTACTCGACGGCGTGTACTCGACGGCGTGTTACCAGTAACATAACGCAGGTGGTTGCGCGCGCTCGCGAATGGATCCGCTCGCGTTGCATGTGGCAGCCGCCCCGCCGGCCAACTCAGCCAGGAGGGACGGCGGCACACCGCGCCGGCCGGCCAGAGCAACGCCCAATTCATTTTTTTGCCCTCCCCGTTCTGCCCCTGCCATATCGGGCAGTGTTTCTTTGTGTACAAGACCACGGTACATTGCAGCCATCATCAAGGAATCCCTCTCGAGCATCTCCGCTTTTCGTAATCATATCACGCTTTTTAAAACATACGCAGTGGCACACTATAAAACATACTGGATACACTATTTTCGCAGTGTAATTTATAGTACTGTCGGTACCCCGCAGACCGGTACCCCGCGCATAGGGAGAAAACTGCTAAGGACTCTACCTCTACTTAAGAGGCCGAATCCGAGGCTGCCACATCGTGGAGGGAAGGACCAGATCCTACCCCTCCGCCGGGGGAGGCTCCCAAGCTGCCACGTGACCGGCAGAACTGGACCCACGCCTCCCCGCTGAGGCGGGCTCTGGAGCCGCCACGCGGTCAATCGGGACCTCGGGGCCAGGCCCGCGCCCTCGCAGGGAAAGGCACCAGAACTACCACGTGGCCTGCGGGGGCTGAGCCTCCACCCCTCCATAGGGGTGGGCTCCGGATGCACCACATGGTCTGTTCCGATAAGTGTTCGACTCCCCACAGAGGCGGGTTCCGGCGCAGCCACGTGACGGACGGCCGACTCAATGCGGTAAGAAGTCGTAGTAAATGAAGGCGTGCGCTGCTCAGACAGGCATTAAGTACGCACGCCTTCTCAGGCAAGCTGAGTCGCGCATGCGAAGGTCAAGGCTCTAGTGCCCTGTCTTGTCCAAGTAGCCGGTACAGACTCACGCCGCAAGACGGACGAATGGGCCGCAAGGACAAGACGGACAGGACGGGCACTACCATCATCACCGACTATGTGTAGCCCTAGCGCACGACGCAACGGGGCGGCGCATTGACACCCCTGACAAAGGGAAGTAGATAGCAATTAATTCTAGATTTTGTATGGGATTTGGCTCTCCCCAGGACCACCTGTCGGGTCCTGGGGCCCACCTTGTGACTGCAGAGTCCTTGAACTATAAAAGGACTCTGCAGACGACCTTCGCAAAGGATCAAAAAAATTGGACTAAAACTCATACACGCTCAAGCAAGGCAATACACAAACACTCCCGTAGACGTAGGGTGTTACGCTCCGACGGTCCGAACCACGTAAACCCTCTGTGTTCATCATCATGCTGCGTTCGATCTCCTGGGGCTAGCCCTCGTGAATCCAAAGAACCTCCGCGGACTGCTCTCTAAGCAGGTCCGGGGGAAGTGTCGTTTACAACCTTCGACAAGTACGTACTGTAAAAGTTGAGTATGCTTTAGAGTATATTGATGCGGATGGTCTTAGTATCACCAAGCAGGGTGTGCGTTAATTGGAGAAGCCTTTGTGAATCCATGCTTCTGACATTTGCATGGTGAGGGTAAAATATCAGGCTACCATCCAATCGTACACTTCCCGGCAAACACAGTTGCTGTCAACAATGATTGTATGGTGTACACAACCTACATTATTGTAGCAATACCCTCACAAGAAAAAAACATTAATGTGGCTTGCTGGAAAATTAATAATGGAAAAACTGCTTGCCAGTAAGTCTACTTGAAATTCCAGAGCGAAAACACAGTAGTGCCCAGCTCCGCAGAATAATAATCAATTATTTTAAGCGCAAGACATTTCTCAAAATTGATATTGTATTTACTTCCTCCGTTCCGAAATAAATGTGTTGATTAACTTATTTTGAAACTAACCGGCGTCATTTATTTTGAAATGGAGATACTATAATTTTACACTGATCAATAAATTTACTTTAAATTTCTCAAAACAGCTTCAATATAAGCATATCACATCACAAAAATATCTATCCAGTCCTGGTGCTCCCCCAAAAAAGGAGACCGTAGTTTGTACCAAAGGTGTTGCATGCAAATAGAACACCGCAAACCATCCTTGCAGAAGCAGTTGCCGAAATCAAGTCACCGTGCATTCACATCAACGGAACACACGCACCGAAAATTTCCAGAGGAAAATAAAGAAGGGAAAAAACACACGGAAAAAAAAACACAAACTAAAAAAACCGTCAAGCCCTCAGCAACGCACACGCCCCAAATATTTACTACCTCCGGTGTCAAATTATTTGACGTTCAGACATAGTTGACTAGTTCTATTTTAGTTCTTTTAGGTTGTCCTAAACGACAATTAAAAAAGAACGGAGGTAGTATTCGTTACCGGCACCCACTATTCCATCTATTTTTCCATCCCCCCACCTACACTTGCGTCGCCGAAGCCCACCTCCTGTCTCCTCTCCTCCGCCCGACTTGTCTTCCTTCTCCTCACCACGTCCCTCGCGCTGCGCCTCTCCCATCGCCGTCGAGCCGCCGCCGCCGCTGCCTTTGAGGCGGCACAAGTTGTTCCTCGCCTCCGAGCGCGTTGCCACCACGGCGCCCACGGCGATGGTGATCTCGGCCGAGCCGCCGCCGCCGCCTGCCCCGGATCCCGTCGCCGACACCGCAGTGGCCGCGGCTGTAGAGGCGGCGGCCACGTCAAGCGCCCGCCAGGCCGCCTTCTCCTCGTTCCCCTCGCTCAAGACATGGGGGAGCCACAGCGTCCTGCGCTGCCCCCGCGTCAATCACGCCGGGGACACCATCGCCACCGCCAGGAAGCTCCGCGAGGTCGGAGAGAAGCTCCTACGCCACCACGAAGAGGTGGAAGCAGCAGGTAGCGACTCCCCCGCGGCCGACGCCGACGGGAACGATGCCGCGGCGGAAGAGGCCCCCGAGCGCGCGGCCTCGTCGCCGCTGCGTGCCCGCCGGCGGCGCGGAGCCGTGGCGCCTCCCGCGAGCGCGTCGCCGCCGGCCGAGCGGAGGCCGCATAGGGCCGCCCGCGGGGAGCCTCTCCACCGGCCGCGTTTCTCGGTGACGCTCACGACCGAGGAGATCGAGGAGGACGTCTACGCCGTTACCGGCGCGCGCGCGCGCCGCCGCCCGCGGCGGCGGCCCCGCCCCGTGCAGAAGCAGCTCGATGTGAGTGCGCCTACATGCCCCGCCTCGTTCCTTACTTTCCTTGCACTGCAGCCCTCCTCTAGGAACCCGTTTGTAATTTCGTAAAACCGTCGCGTCCCCAGATGCTATTCCCCGGCTCGTGGCTGTCGGAGATCACCGCCGAGACCTACCGGGTGCCTGACCACCGGTGAGACGGCGGACGACGACGACGGGGTTCCAGCCGCCGGTCCGACAACAAGCACCGTCGACGTGGAAGCAAGAAGCCGCAAGGCAATCCACCTCACTATTCTTTATCTCGTTCCTTCTCCCTTCTGGTAATGATATCATGGGCTGCCATTAAATTATCAATTGATCATCAAACAGATTGCTTCCTAGTAGCAGTATTTAGTTGTGGTACTTAGCAGCAAGTGACTAGCAGTAATGTAAGTTACATTACTGTAGCAGCAAAGAACGCAAGTGATACTCCCTCCGTTTCGTTTTAATTGTCGTTAGGACAACCTTTATTAGTTCATTTCTAGTTCATTTGGTTGTCTGAAACGGCAATTATTTCAGAACGGAGGGAGTATTTTGGTGCGCGCTCGTATTGTCTTCGATGGTACATTTGTTAACATCTGGATTCTAGTATTAAACCTACCTTCCTCCTCTTAATTGCCATTGTTATTTGCTGATTAATTGCTACTACCCTCTGAAATTAATGACGTCTAAATTAACTGTCTCAACCATCATTTATTTCATAGCACAGTGCACATGGAATACTTCTCAGTTAATCGTACTGTTCGTTGGCAGAACTAGTGACCGAAGTAGAAAATTGTTTCAAAAATTTATGATCATGACATCAAGCAGTGAAGGATAACAGCACAAGCCGTGATATGGAAAGAAAAATCTATGCAACTGTGTGTAACACCTCAGATTCCTGTCATGTCTTCCTTACGAATTTTAAAACAGCCAAGAGAAACACTGTTGTTTAACGTTCTACTGTTTTTTCATTTAGTTATTGTAAGGTTTGTGCTGGAGATACGTGACAGCAATCTAAAAGATGTTGTACAAGGAAGGATTTACAACAGCATTACGTAGATTTGTTCCGTTGATTAGTAGTAGCTCATGAGTTTATTTTTGGTCGTCAACAGCTGGGGTGGCACGGTTTGCTGAAGTGCCGGACAGTCCAGTCCAGGCCCAGTCGCTTTTTCGCACGGATTTGTTCGGCGGACACATGGGCCCGACCAGCGCCGGAACCGAACAGTTTGGAGGAACCCTGGCACCGGTCGCCGGTGGGCAAGGCCTTTTCGTTGCCTGTTTTTAGCACCGGGAGAGCCCACCTGTCAGGGAGCCAGAGTTAGTTGACACGTATCGGCTGATCCCCGGGTGGTCCCTGCCGTGGCCGTGGACCGTCCAAAGCTGGTGATTCCGCGCGGTTTGTTTGCTTGTACTGTGGCCTCGGCTGGTCCATGATGGGTCCAGTCCACTCGCCCTCACATGCGGTGGAGGTTACGTGCTGGCTTTTCATTGGTAAATGTGTTAAACGAATTGTTAGGCTTCGTGACCACGGTTTTAGGGCCTGTTTGGATGATGGCTGACTTGCCTAAGCTTAAGCTTAGTCACTTGCCACACTTGTGGCGTGCCTAAGCTAACTAATGTTAGCATATATTTGGATTGCTACCACGACCTAACCTTAGGCGTGCCTAAAAAAGTATGACATGTGTTTGTTTTGTTACCATGACTAAGCTTAGGTAAGTGGCTAACCTTAGGCGGTTGATTTGAGCGCCATAGTTGAGGCAATTTTTTGTTAGGCAATGGAAGCAAAAGTTGCCTAACTTCTGTGGCATGCCTAACCTTAATCAACAAACAAACACCCGCATAAAACAGTGTGGCATGCCTAACATTAGGCTTAGGCAAGTTAGACATTGAACCAAACAGCCCCTTAATCTTGCGGTTAGATGGTGGAACATGAAAACCAAATTGTTGAGAAGCAGATCATTGGTGGTGAACGTAGGTTGGGGGAGTCATTGTCCCTTGGACGACCTGGATCCTCCGCCGCCGCATCCGTAATCATCCGATTGTTAGCAGACGGCCGCGATCGTATATGGTCCACCTGCCAATCCGGACAACAGTTTGCATGCGAACGTTGATGGAACCTGTCAACTAGGAACATCCCTAACTAGGCATAGTTTCGGGAGGATCTAAAACTTTTTTTGTTTATACACGAGTCAATACCTCTAGTATAAATACCAAGGCTGATTGTGCACGATAAAGTTCATAAATTTAGGAGAAGTTCAAAATCGGAAGCACCCCAAATTATTTGGTTTAATTTGAGTGAGACGATGACCAAGACGAATCGAATGAGGTCGGGACGTGGCAAAACCTGATACACCCTCTATTCCATAAAAAAGTTAATATTAGAGTTCTCAAAATACAGTTCGTTTTCCCTGCTACAGACTCAGTTTGGACGATAGTACCCTACTAAACTCTTCGTTTCCCGTGCTCACTCTTTAATCAACCGACTCTTCGTTTCACTCTTCGTTTCCCGTCGCTCCTTTAACATTCACCCGTGGAAGCGCCGGCCATTCCCTACAACGCTTGACCTCGCCTCTCGACGCAGCAAAAAACGGGCCATGCAGCATCACGCGCGCAAGCAAAAACGGGCCATGCAGCACTACGCAGGCAACGTCATGACAATTGCTAAACAAATGAAAGCAAGCAAGTAAAAAAACGGCACCTTGAGATCAAACTTGCGCCGCTCGGGTCTGTGTGCGACGCGGTAGCCAATCACATAAAGAGAGATACTTATTGAAATAGTGTACACGATGCTATTTAATAAGGACAAATAGGGGAAAACAGATTCAAATTAATCACTCTTGATATTTTAAAATATGTCCAAAACGAACTTTTTTATAGGATGAAGTGAGTACTTCACTTTTCAGTAGTGACGGTACCGTGGCGGCGGGTGGACAAAAACGCGAAACAGAAAAAACAGGGCTTTTGGTCCACACGCTCGCGGCTCCTCGTCTGCCAAGCCTTCCCCGGCCAATCAGCCAAGCTGGATTGCTAGCTGCCGCGTGGTGGCGCTGGTACGAGCTGCGAGTGCGACACTGTATTTTCCGTACTTGCCGGCCAGGGGATATCGCCTTGCGTGCTGTGCTGGTTCCAGGAATCGCATGCACGATGCCACGCGCTTATGTATGAGTACGGATAGTTATGTTGTGCACGTTATTAAAAGCGAAAAGTCTATTTCTCTCATAAACAATTTATTTCAACTCTTAAATAAAATCATGGATCAGTTTACTCCTCTAAGCAATTCAAGTCGGTGCACCATAACTCATATTAAAGGTTTTTTTTTGTTTCTCAGTGTACAAGTTTAATTTGAAGATTAAATTTTGGATGATGATAGTTGACATATGTTTTCATACTATTGTTATAGTTTAATTGTAATTAGTGACACATACGTACTGATAACATCAAAAACATATGTTATAATTATTTTAACAGACGCATAGATAAGATCAAAGTTATTTTGTAGAAGAAAAGCTCTAGCAAACATGCCTGAATTGTCACACTTCCAATTCCAACATCAACCCTAGGTAGCTACTCCAGTAGTATAATTGTAATTAGTGACACATACGTACTGATAACATCAAAAACATATGTTATAATTATTTTAACATACGCATAGCTAAGATCAAAGTTATTTGTAGAAGAAAAGCTCTAGCAAACATGCCTGAATTGTCACACTTCCAATTCCAACATCAACCCTAGTATTTCTTTCGTTTCTGGGCTACCTGAACCAGCACACAAGGCGATACTACTGGAGTAGCTACCAGACTTGAAACAAGCTCCAAATGTACTTCCTTCTTTCTCAAAAGTTAATTGCTCGTTAATTTAAAAATAAACTAACAAACCATAATTTTTTGAAGATGGAGAGTATTTTTTTCTGTAGCACTAAACAGTAGGGGACGGTCAGTACTCAGAATTGCAAATTGCATGTGACCAGTCTAAGCATGTAAAAAAAAAGATAAAAAGGCAGGATGAGCACTACTGTACAGTGACTGTCAAGCACTCTCCCCAACAGGCTAGGGATGACACGTTACTATGCGCACCATCCCACGTCACATGCAAAACACTGCCCTATAGGCTATAGCTGCCAAGACAAGGGAGGAAGTCGAAAGGCTTTTCATTGGCGTTACATAGACAGATAGACTAGCCTATTTTTCTAGGGAAGCCTTTACGATTATCATCCAGCGGCAAAAGGAGTTTCATGAATAAATCAGAAACTCGCAAAAAGCGAAACACATTAGAACTGTGCTGGGCAAAAAAGAATTTGCTACAAAGAAGCATGGGGAAATTCAATTAGTAGGGGAACACGAAGTATACTAAACCTAAACTTATCTCTCACAGAACTTAGGAAAATGTCCAGCATGGAAATAAGGGATAAACGCTCCAAAGCTCTGCGATTTAGAACTCAGGATAAAAGATTGAAGGTGAACCACAAATGATCAATATACATGTGAATTGTAAAAATGACGTGATAGAGTTAGAACTTAGAACAGCAAAACTCACACCAAGCCAGTAGAAGTGTACAAGCAACACAACAGCCTTACGAGATAACTAGAGTATAGTAGCTGATACATTATCCAACACTCAACAGCTTGAGAAACGACTAGAGATGTTCTAAGTGAGATCAAACACTTTCAAACAACTGAAGTGATTTCTACACAAGATACATCAGCCATGTTACTGTAATACTTCAGAGGCAAGTTACATTAGCTGAGACAATCTTGAAACCATGAAGAACAAAAAAACAAATAAGAAACTGCTTAAACTATTTTGAGATCATACCAAAAGGAAGTATGGGACATATTGTCATGATTGAGGGAGTAAACCACATAGTAGAACAAAGGTTCACTGCTGCTTCTATCTTGGCAGGCAAGTTTTGTTGTGAATTCTGGAATGTTATTTTTATTATATAGTTCAAAGAGACAAGGAAACATAGTGTATATCTTCATCAATAAGGTGCATGAGCCAAAATATAAGTGTGATAGTGTCACGTGCAGATGGCGGGCCGGCCATTGGAAAGCAGCAGGGTAGATTAGTTGAAGAAAAAAGATTATTAGTTTCCATAGTTTAAGTTGGAAATAAAGAATAAATAGATAAGTTTTCATATTAGAGATAAGAGTTCGGATTGTTCATAGAGATAGAGTCATAGATTCCTTAATGTAATATGTAGACCGGCTATATATTGTGACAAATTAAGCAAGGAAGAATTACAGTCTAAGAGAACTTATCTCTATATATCTACCTCTGTTCATCAGCGACGTCAGTGACGGTGCATTGTTCATAGAGATAGAGTACTAGTTTCCTTAATGTAATTTGTAGACCGGATATATATCATGACCGTCACAGAACAAATTAAGCAATAGTCCAAGAAAACTTGTCTTTATACCCCTACCCCTGTTCATCAGCGACGTCAGTGACGGCGCCAGCGATTAGACGGCAGGTTTGGCTGCGTTTACAAGAACATCTGCTACAGATAGCAAACAGAAGGGCCCAATTCCAAATATTCCAGCAGCTATGCTTCCCATGCAAAAGCCAAAGTTAAATATTCATTAAACCTTGTTTTAATAATAATAAGTTGTAATAGATGAATCATCAACCGATATGTGGCACTTGCACTATAAGGTATTTTTTCAGTTGCACAGCCATACATCATTTCACAAGCAAGACATAGGCATGCTACGGTCGAACAATTTCATCAAACATCAACCCTGTTCTGACTTAGTGATTCCTCAGCAATGCAAAAGGTCAACAGTGTTCACCAGACCGTCTATGAAAACAGATATAAATCTTCAGTACGGATTACAAAAATGTGCACCTAACAGATGATATTTACCTCAATCATAGGCTGGCGACCTCCCCACAGACGAGTAGTAGTGTGCCTCCAGCTCCTTGAGGCTTGCTGCTGCCTCCTGCCCAATCCTCTCCAGCATTCTCTCTGTTCCCTCCGCTTGCTGACCCAGCACCTCAATCCTCCTATCCACATTCTCATTCAATGAAGCAAGCCCGGAAAATATGGCAGTCCTCTTAAGTTCTGACACTAATTTCAACAGGGAGTCTGCTGCATGTACCTGAACAAAATAAAATTTAGAATGAAGAGTTGACATAATCTAAGAATTTAACAGTCCTCTTAAATTCTTAGAAATGTCAGAAACTAATTACGTAACCTCTATTAGCAATGACTCAATCTAACTCCCCCTTATTTCAGAATCTAATTAGAAATTATATGAGTAACAAGCCGATAATGTCAAAACTTTAAAACATGGGAGAATGCTGCTGACTGCTGAACAATAAACATGTAGAGCTTCTTTCTTCCCATATCCCCAGCCCAGCTACATCACATAAGCAGTACAAATGAATACATAAATCATGGTATGTTGACGTATATGGTTATTGCAAAACGAGAAGAATGTACTTCCCTTATCCTCTTAACATCACGGTACTAAAAACATATAATTATTGCAGTATCTC
The DNA here is from genome assembly GCA_036927565.1 of Tuctoria greenei. Lineage (NCBI taxonomy): Eukaryota > Viridiplantae > Streptophyta > Magnoliopsida > Poales > Poaceae > Tuctoria > Tuctoria greenei. Next base: position 20,480,801 of record JAYESD010000002.1, read on the forward strand.
ACCAAAAAGGCTTATATATTATATAAGCCGCAGTAGACCTGATCTGAACACAGCTCATGGATGCAGATCCGCTTAACAATTAGTGGACAGCAAGCAGGTCCATACCATACGAGCAGCTCGCATCTCCATCTGGAAAGCCTCCTGTGAGTTGCGCACAGGTGGATCGTTGACCTGATGATGGAATCACGAGCTAGGGTTAACCAGGAGGGTTCCGAGATGCCGAACTTGGGGAGAGAGAGAGGGTGGGGCGGCGACGTACGCGGGCGATGTGGATGAGGGAGGAGAAGTTGTCGACGAGGGCGGAGACGTCCGCGTCGGCCTTCTGCAGCATCGACTTCTGCTTCTGCGCCGCCGCCGCCGCGGCAGCAGCCGTCGGGCCCGGGGCGGAGCCAGCGCCGCCGCCTGCCTTGCTCATTGCGGTGGTGGCTACGCCTAGGTAGGCGCGGTCGCTGCTTCCGCTTGCGGGGTGGACGGGGGAGAAGCGTGGGAGGAGAGGAGAGGAGACGAGACGGACGAGTTGCGTCAGGTCGGGCCTCAATGAGCTGCGGAGGCGGCCCAAGTGGCACAAGGAGAATCGGTGACGAGTGCGGCCCGCTTCTGCTTCTTATATGGTATTAAGCCAGTTGCGACCTGCTTGATCTTGGTCTATAGGCCGAATGAATAAGGCCACAAGATGGTTTTCTACTGGTGTGTGGGCCTGGAAAATGAACAGCCTAGCCGATCTCGCGTTTCTGTAGATAATTGCAGCCCATTAGCCCAAGACACATGAGTCCTGTCCCAACGAGCTTGGACAACAAGTGAGATTAGAATTTTTTGTCCTAATCTAATCCGTCCATCCAAGACTGAACGAATCAAAAAAGAGCAAACGCAAGCAGGATTTTGAAGAAAAATGAAAGATCATCTGATTATTTATCTCCCTTTTGTTTCCATCCCTGTTCTCTTTTTCAGTGCTGTTGTCAGAGTAGGTGCCGGATCTCTCGGCGTTTGATTTCTCACCGTTCGTTCTTCCTTCATCTGCCTTGCAAGTAACTCAACCTCTCCGACACTCACTTTAGGATTTAGATGCCTGCCGACAACCAAATCACTAACAAACCTACGGAACTAGTGCTCACTCAACAGCATAGCTCAGTAGCATGCATGGTGCGGTTCTGCTATCACTACAGTGGAAACTATATTGCTAGCTCAATAATGAGGTACGACAACGGCTTAATTAGGAGCTAAGCTTAGCGTTTGGACTGGACCCCTTTGATCAACAAACATGCATGCATGAGACCTATTACTGCCCTAAGCATGTGCTGCACTTGAAGATATTTTGGACCCTAACAAATTTAGAATCCCTGTGCCTAGTGTCTAGCTAGGGTTAGTTAATAAGATTATCAAAATTTCATGGGGGTGAGCTCAAGGCTTGGATAGGACTGTAACGCACTCCACACAGCTGCACAATTCTCAATTTGCTGATTAGGTGGAGGGGCACTGTGAAAGTGCATGTGTTACTGAATGTAGGGGGAAAAGAAATACGAGTACTCACACTACCAGTACTCCTTGCATCATGAATATATCCTGCTAGGTACGAACTGTGAAATCTATTTACGCTCTGAATTAAGTGGACCAAAAAGAAAAGGCGCTTACTCTTTCAACCATTCAAGGTGCAGATGTGGAAGAATCCTTGGCAAAGAGGAGCTAGCTCTTGCAGAAAACCGGCCAAGTGAAAGGTAAAGTACAGATACCAATAAAGTGGGCAAGCTTTCATCAGACCAAATGATCAGCAGTCCACCGCAGTGCGTACTTTTTATCCCCCCTGCCTCACCCCGATGCCAATGTGTCAGCTTAAAAGCATGGCATCTCCCTTCTAATCATAGCACTCACTCCTAGGGCTACTACAACCTTGGCTCTACCTGTTGATCTGTGACTGGTTGGTGCAAAGAGGGACCCATCCCAGGAAACTGAGGAGTACTTCGACATACTAATGCTCTAAGCTTGTCAATGATGCCAAAGGAGATATTGACTCCGTTGCTTCCCTTCTAGACTAGGACCCCCCAAAAGAGGGGGATTGATGAACTCCTGAACAAGAAGCAAAGTAGTTTGGTTCTCTAATCAAAACCTGTGCTAGTGCGACTATGTTCTTTTGGATCAAAGGACCTAAAAGCGTATATATAGTGGGTCTTGCATGAGACATAGGCAATGCATTGGCCCCATGCATATTATATACCGTTGCTATTGCTTCAATTTGACTGAATAAGATAAGATCATATTTTCTCGAAACAAAATGGCCACAATGTTCCTTGTATTTCATTTATTAAAATCCAATATTTCTTTTTAGTTCAAGCATTGTACCATATATTATTTTGAATCCGAAAGGAAGTTTCAGCTACTATCAACCACAAGTCATATTGGTTATTAATTTGCTCTTTTTTGTGTATTTATGATCTCAAAATTATTGTGAGGGTACTTTCTCAGACAAGGCTACTTATGCCTGAAATAACTGTTTATATTTAATGTTTGAAGCGCCACCAGAAACACTAGTTTTGTGAATGGAGTGTCATACTACCAATAATTTTTTAGTTGGACTAGCTGTTCATTAGATGAAACAAACCAATTAAGATACATGAACACAAAAACCATAGTTTGGTGTGTTTAATAGTGTCCTGGTTCCACTAGATGATGCACGCCAACTCATATGCTTGCCCAGAATTGGTATATGCTCAATGACCACATCCATTATACTTATAATAGCATATTTGAGTTGTCCAGAAACACATATATAAACTGACATCTTTCGGTGCATAATCAAGTTGAGAAGCATTACAAACCAACAAAGAGGCGGTCTAGGACCCACAATCTAATCACGTTCCATTTGGGATAGGGTTTCCTGACATAAAAATATATCAAGACTCAAGTGAGATCATAGAAAAAGGTTTCAAATATCCCTTTTGAGATCTTGTTTGTAGTTGGAACATCTTGGTGATGGTGACTCATAAGGGCCTCATGCCAATGGTTTTAGCTAGCACTGGTTGTTTAGACTTTACTCACAGGCCGGAGGGAAGAAAAAATGATTTTCATGATGCCTTGTGGTAAGGGGAATCAACTTAGCTATTTGGTGGTCATTTAGTTTGTTATGTCACCTTCTTTGAAAAGGGAGCACCTTTTCTTTTTTTTTTTCGGAAAAACCCAAGGGAGCACCTTTTCTAAACCACACATACCAATGTTTCTTCTATAGTTATCAATATGATGGCAACTGCTCAAAATATTCCATCTCAAAGACAAAGAAGTGTTACCTAGCTAGTTGATATAAGCCCAGCTCTATTGGCGTAGAACTTGCTCTATTTATGTAGTTTATGCTAACTGGATGAAAATTAGTTGTTATATTTATTTTTAGTTTTATGTTTTAAATAATGTATTTGACTACTATTTGTTCTTGTAGGATGAAACGATAAGTGGTATTTTTAGGATAATTGATCCACTATCATATATATAAAAAAGTACATATTATATACCCACCTATTTTTTATTTATTATCCGTGATAAATAGATTGTACTATTTGTAGGTAAGACAGTAGGTACACATTTATACATCAACATTTGATGCAATTTTTGTCCAAATAAAGTCGATGGAACGAACAGATAAGGCATATATTTAATTTAAAAGGAATCCTGTCTATTGAACCTCTTAGTTCACAAAGGAATGTTTTGCTTCCAAGTTGGTATACACTATCTGGTTATCATATACATGATGGATTCTCTATCCAGACAAACTTTCTAAATAAATCAAAGTGGTAGTGACAAATGAACGTGCAAATTTCTATTGTTTCAATTTAGAGAATGGAATCATATTAATACCCGTGAATTAAACCAAATAATTATAATACTTGATACACATATATAAGCATCAAACAACAACCAATTTTGTTTGACCAGTTGTGCTCAACCTACCAAAAAGTGTTCTGATGTATAAAACTATTGTGCTCATACTGGAGAACTAGCTGTAGTATCTTTATATATACAAACTATTCATATCAATGAAAATTTATTGATGACAAAACCAAGACATGAAAAAGAGGGCCAGTACTAGTTGATATTAAAATAATTTGGAACCTACCGACAAAAAATATTTAATCAACATTTCTTACTTTAGATCACATCACCACCATGAGAATTTGGCAACTTGAACCCTAACAAGTTGTCAATCCTACGCATTCTAGAAGGTGACTAATTACACCTCAACAAGAAAATATTAGTGTTTGCATATCACTTTCAGCGATCTTGCTCCCTTTAGCTAGAAATTTCTCCTAATCTCGTGCCAATCAGTATTTAGGTACCCTCATCGCTTCATTTCAGTCACCCAACAAAGCCGAACGAAAATGGTTGGCCCTAATTTACCTGCTTGGTCCAAACATCCCAGGGGACCAATAATCTATACAACCATGCGTCACCTACTTGTCCTTTTATTAAAAGACTTATACCTACGTGTACTTCAGGCACCAATTAACTAATCCTACAAGCAACAACAGAGGATCCCAAGATGATGTAAGCCTAGATTATTAGCTAATAACCTTCAAAAAAGGATGGCGTAGTTTCAACGATACTGTTGTTAAGATGTTAGTTTGAATTAGCATTTAATTATGGAGTAATTCATAAATAATCAACAAAAATATCAAACGGTCAGACGCGTACCTAGCTAGCTGTGTTTTTGGCACCTATATATTTGTCGTCTAGACTGAGCTGTGACTGCATGGTGTATGTAGATATTTATCTATATGACATTGACGATTCAATCTGATTATTTGTGCATAGTTACCTTATTAAACTAAGCTAGTTGCTTGTCTGGAGACATCCTATGGAAACCTTTGTATATGCACATCCCGTACAATCATGGCGATTAATTTATATTTGATGATGCTTTGCCGAGTGAAGTGACTCCATAATGACCTATGTAGGGCAGATATAGTTAACTATCTTTGCATAGGCTTAACCCTAGCACGCAGCTCGCATGCAGCTAACCTAGCCTAATCCACTTGGATCCGAATCGATGTGAGTTTGATATATATATAGGATAAATACAACCTGTAGACGCAATTAGTTAGTTTAGAAAATGAAGTAGAGTTGATGTCCTAACGACAATAATTTTATATCGGTTGGAGCAGTGTTTAATTAGTGCTTTATAAGTTTTGCCAAACGTCGATCACTTGTTGTTAATTGTTGAGTATAGTGTCTGATTTGAAAGAAAAAAAGGCAATAAGTTTGTGTTGTGCGCACGGAACCACACCGATGATTAGATTAGTCTATATGTGGAACACACACGATTAATATATCACCGACAGTTGTGTCATAGAATACGGTCTCCAGGGCGGGGAATAGGGGTGGAAGGAGGGGCCAGCATGACCGCGCGCTTGACAGACAGCTGGTGGACCAATAGAAAACTAACCCAAAAGCAGCTAACCCTGCTTAATATATGCGATACGAATCTTAGGATGATCTATCATCATCCACCTCCTGGGGTCAGGACGTACTGTGCACATGTTGACTAGATGATCTTAGTTAATTTAGGTGCATCCCCTCTAATTAACCAAAACTATCAATTATGCCTCTGCTCTGCTATGCTCTAGTCACATGTAGTAATAAACAAAACGCTAGCGTAAAGCTGAACCGGATCCAATTGGCTGCCACCCATGCATGCCTGCCTGCCTGCCCTCTCGTACGTCGCCAACGCTTTTTCTATTATTGAATGAACTGATCGTTACAAAGTTACGTGGCTGCTACCGTCGAGGTAGCCAATGGGAGGTCAGGGAGCACTGGACACGTGTCGAGTTATAAGTGGGCTATTCGGTCCAACCGGGACGCGAAACGTGGACGCCGGTTTTTGGATGAAAGCGGGCCGACGTGGCTCGGCCGGACCCGGTTCGATGGCATGACACTACAGGGTGCGTGGGCCAGCCAGGATCTCCATGCAGGGATTCGCCGGACACTGCCATAAAAAGAAAATCTCGAGCTTCCGGTCACGGAACTGCTTACTTACCGCACTCGTCAATGCTAATCCACCGGAATTAACCCACGCAATGACTCGCCGAGCTTAAACAAATCCAGCTGCTTTAGCAAGTAATAAAACGTTGGCAACGTCGCATCACGCATCACAGCAGTGCCTGCTGCCTCGTGTTACTCGACAGTCGACACGTAGTAAGTCTGAGCAGTGCCCTACGCCAAGTACGCCGTGTCCCTTCGATCTCTGCAGGCCAAAGTACACGGAGAACAGTGCCGCGTGCTTTTCCGGACCCGAGTTTTTGGTGCACTCGCTCCAACGCCTCCTTGCCTTGCTCCTGTTGCCTCGTCCAATCACAGATGCATGTGTTGCAGAGCGTTCGTAAGTGCTGCGACCAGCAAGCAAGCAGGCTAACCCAGGAGGCAGGAGTAGCTATCAGTACAAAAGTAACTTTGCAGAGTAGTTAAATGGTTGAGATCAAGAGGCGTGATCTCTTTTAGTACCATGCGTTGATGCATGCCGAATTGATTAGGAGTAAATAACTAGTTGAGGACAACAGGGACAAAAGTCTAATAAGGTGGCATCAGGAAAGGAAGAGGAAAATGACTCATGGAGCACTATAGCTAGCCTCTGCTGAGAGGTTTCTGCATGTTCAAATTAGATAATACTAAACTTGCCCATCACATACTGGTCAGAAAATCAAATCAAATCAAGTACGGCCTCACTGTTTTAATTTAATTTAATTTGGGTAGATTAGTTCATACAGTAACAAAATTAAAGAATCGGTGGTAATACCAGTTACCAGCGGATGAATTCAATTAGTAAAATGCAAGGGAGCTATATAGATGGAAGCAGGATGGATGTATGGATGGACCAAAATTTTACAAGGCGTACGTGTGCGTGCATGGCCATATATCAGATCACGCATATCAAGAACCGACCGGAGTTTTACATGAGGTGGCTTACATTCAACTCGCTCTCCAAATTTCAAACACTAAAGATAAGTACTAAATTACTAGAACTAATTACCTAGCGGATCTTCTTAGTACAGGCTCAAGCAGTAGTACTACTAGCTAGTAGGTGATCAATTCTTCTTTACCAGAGCACAGCCCTGGCTCTCAGCTCGCTGCAGGTGCGCGCGATCGTGCTTGTGGACGACGATGCCGGCTCAGGCGAGCCAAGTCAGAAGCCGGCCGGCGCAAGGCTGAGCTGGAGGTCTAGCCCCAGGGCGTCCTCCGGCTTGGGGGCCACGGCCACAGGCTCCGCCACCACCATCCCGGGACCTGCCACGCCGGGGTATCTCGTTAGGGTGGCCGCTTGGCTCACGTGGGCCCTCCGGCCGCTGTGGTCGTCGGTCATGTACGGCACCGATGCAGCCGCGGGGGAGTACGAGAACACAGCCGGCGAGGCCGCGGTCACGGCGGCGGCCGGGGCGCCGCCACGGGACGGGAAGACGCAGCCGTGGGAGACGTGGAACTGCTGCCCCTGCGGCCCGCCGGCGGCGCGCGGGGAGAAGTATACCCAGCTCGTGGGCCCGGCGTCGCCGCCGAGGAGGTGCGGCGGCGGCGCGAAGGCGGACACCATCGGGTTGGCGCGCGGGTAGAACGCGGTGGCGGCGCCCGCGACCCGGCCGGCGGCCGCTGCGGCGGCCTGCAGCTGCGCGCGCTTGAGCTGCTGCCGCTCCTTCTTGTGCGCGTTCTGGTGGCCGCCCAGTGCCTGCGAGTTGGCGAACTCGCGGCAGCAGTACTGGCACTCGTACCTCCGCCCGTCGCCGGCCGCCGTGGCCGTCGTAGTGGTGGTAGACGAGGAGGAAGAGTCGGAGCCGCCGCCTCCGGCACCGTTTCCACACGCGGGCGTCTCCTCCGTCTCCATCTCTGGCCCCGAATGATCATGCTCCCCCTCGGAGACGTGGAAGCCGAAGAGCTTGAGTCTGGGGCTTCTCATACTCATGGCTGCTGCTGCTTCGTAGTTCGTACTGCTGGTACGAGTACTTACTACAGGAGATGAGGAGAAGAAAGAGGGAGAAATGGAGAGGTAAAAAAGTGAAGTGGCTGTCAAAGTTGGAGGAGATGCATGGGTTGGAGGGAGCTGTGTCAGCTGAGAAGGGGCAGTATATATAAGACCTGGAGCCTCTGGACTGCAGGCAGAACCGAGTGGATATATCAGCTGAAACATTTGAATACAGGAGGGATCCGAATATTATATCCATTGTTGTGGCTATGTTTCCGTCCTTTTTTGCGTGCTGCTTTCTTTTCTTTTTCACCTGCACTTTAGAGAGAAAAGGATGATCAGAGAGAGGGTAGCTGTGTGATGTGATGAATAGGAGAAGCAATTCATGCATGGTCACAAAAGACAGTATTGAGGTCTGTCTCGATTGCTCTTCTCCCGACGACTGCATGTTGCAGTATTCTATATGTCCTCTCTCGTTGGTGTCTTACGGTCGACACACGCAACATGGGATTTATTAAGAAGCCTCTTCCAATTAATTAGATCAGTAGCTAAGTGAACTAGACTAGATCTAGTATATTTATATGTCACTGGACCGAACTAATTAAATGGCCAACTAATACGGTACTGTAGGGGAGGCGCACTTGTTTATTCCATCTGATTGAAAAGGATGACTCGCTCAATTATGTCGTTTATTCGTGCGTAATTGGATACAGTTTTATCCCTGGCAACATCGCGGTGTTGTGAAGAGATGAGGCAAGGGATGACTATAATGCAATCTTCTTTGTTGTTTTATGCTGCAGCTATGCAAATATTATGGCCTGATCAGGATGTATGTAGAAATATATATAGATGAATCGAGGGACCACATGCGTGCATGTGGAGGAGCTAAGTGGCACCCACTTAGCTTCGTCCTGATTAGCTTATTTTTTGCAGTCCAGATTAAAGTTGCCAAGCTCATGTGGGATCAGTTGCACATATATAGAAAAATCTGCCAAAATGGATGTATTATACCCGAAAGGGTATGTTGGAATGTATACGCGTATGTACATGTGTGTCCAGTTTTGTTCCGTTGTGTGTGGCTTTTTCCTGCCATGATGGTGGAGATGACCTAGGCAAAGAATCACCTGCCTTTGAGTCCCATCACTCGAACCATTGTTGTGTTCTCGCCAAACAAACAAACAAATATGCTTGCGGAAGAAAAGGAACTAGCTACAAAAATATTTGTTCTATAAATTCTGACAAAATAGGGTGCCCAGGCACCAGCCTATTATACCCCCTACGTATTATTCTTGACTAACTGGACGATAACTTTGGGTGTATAATGTACTACAAACTCGAACATGCATGGAGTTCAAAAATAAGTGTGCAACCAGAGTAGAAGGAACCTAAACGTACCATCGCTGGGGGAAAGAGTTGTTAGTCAATCGATAATAACGACTTAGTACTCAGTTAATGATTTCAATCATGCTAGAATATCTTCTGAGATATCATCAGTAATAATAGTCGGAACAAGAATCCATCTTTCACGTACTACGGTATCAACCTGATATAGCTGCTAGTGCTAAAATCGAACTAATTCCAATGGGCAGCGATCAAGCCATTGACTAATGCAGTTCCTCGAGCCCCAAACCAAATCAAATTGCTGTCCATCATTGAATTTGCATGCATCAAGAAAGAATAGGAACGAAAATAAGTACTACCTCCATTCTTTTTTATTTGACGTTTTGGACAAACAAATGAACTAAATAGTAACTAAGGGATGATGTCCTAACGTCAAATATTTCGATCCTAGAGGTAGTACAAAAAAAAAAGAATAGGAACGAAAAGACTTGCATTCTTTCTTTATCTTTCATGGCCATGGAAGTCTCGTTGCCATTCTCAAATTTTCTGTCATCTGGGGTCAAGAATTATCGGAGTTTAAGCTCAGAACAAATAATCGGAATCTTGCAGCTAGCAAATTCAAAGCCACACTACTAATATGTCAAGGAAAAGGCAACAATAGTATATGATTGATATAGTTTTTCTTAAAATTTAGGATCTACTTTTCCTGTCAACGTGAAATTAAAGCTCCACATAAACACAAGGCATAAGGAAATGGAAATAGCTAAAGTGTGAATGAAGAAGAGAAAAACATACCTTATCAACCTAGCTAATCGTCCAGCTATTATATATATGTAAATATTTTACATCGTTCACGAAATGAGGCTTCACGGTTTGCTTAATTATTGATTTTTTTTTCGAAATCACAATTTTCTTTATTATTGTTAGACTACTCATGTGAAAAGAGGTCCACTTGTTATACTGCTACAACAAGCGGGAATTAATCAACAGCGACAGCTGGGATCAATGAAATAAATAAATAAAACAAACTATCAGAAGCTACAAATTAACTAATTGATCTATAATACTGACAGAAGCGGAAATTGTGCCGACACACACAAGAAAAAAGCGTACTGTTTGAAAGACAAATTTCTCAATCATGTCCGGTGGCTTTCTTCTGTACTTGAGTAGAACATTAGCTAGTGCTAGTTAGTGAGCAATGTGCAGCACACCTCAGCACGAGCAAGGACACGACCATCAGGTATTCTTGTGCATCGCTTCTTTCCGGATCAGTCATGTCTGCCCAGAAAAAACAAAATATGCATATAACATGAAAACATGGCAGTGGCTAATGCGACGATTCCTGTCTTTGTGCTTGCCATCACACTGCTTTGAGCGAGGCACTGACACTAACTGCAGCGTTCCATGCCAGATTATTGGAATGAGTGCAAATGTAATGAGGGTTTCATAATAGAGTGTCAAGAGTACATATATCTCTAGATACATGAGCCAGGTCCAATACCCCACACACATACACATACAGTCCAGCACCTCGCAGTCCCAACATCTAGTCACGGCTGATGTTGAGACTGGATCGAAACTGAGAGAACAATGATGAAGAGAGGCCCTTCATGAAGATGTCGACGAACTACAACGTTGTCGGGACGTGGAGGACCCGAACCTCGCCACGGGCATCAAAAGTATGAAACAATGTTTGCACTTCAGATTCATGCGAGTTTTCTTTAACAAACACAACATGATTCTTGTTATGAACATTAGTAAGCATCTTTTTATTTTTTGTGTACCCAAGACCATCTTTGACGTTAGGAGGTCTTGTGACCATATATGCACTACGTGCATATTTAATCTTTTCCTTGTCAAAGATGCCACTTTGGGATGGATGTTTAGCATGTGAAACAAATTAATCATCTTTAACAATCTTCTTCTTACTAGAGCATGTGCAAGTTTTAATTGTTGTCGAATTTACAACTTGGGAAGGTGAGCTTTTCGAGGAGGAAGTACCACTTTGCTTTAGTGACTCAACTTGCATTTCAAAGTTTTTGTTAACTTTTGACAAGTTAGCAAGTTCATCCTTGATTGCAATGTGTGAATCTTCTAGTTTTGCGTAAGTTTCCTTACTCAAAGCTAGCTCATGCTCAAGTGTCTTGCTCTTCTCCTTCTCAAGCTCAAGGAGCTTCTAAACCTCTTGATATCTCTTCCTTTCATGGACGAGAATTTCTTCTTGGTGGTTGACAAGCTCCCCCTAAAAAATTTCATCCGACAACATTTTCATTTTCCTCAATGTAGTTTTACTCATACCTTTAAGTATTTTCTCATTTTCACTAGAGCTATCAAAATCATGAATGGAGCAATTAAGCGAGGGAGGTGTGAGTCGAACCTTTTCCTTGCCTTCCTTAGCCATGAGGCAAGTATGATTTTGAGTCTCCCGTCCTCCCATGTTTGGGAAGAGCGTAGACTTCTTGGTAGGCTTTTTGATGGCAATAGTAGCCATATCCTCTTCTTCATCGGAGGAGGACTCGTCGTTTGAGTCCCACTCCTTGCCAATGTGCGCTTGGTGAGCTTGCCTTCTTTTCTTGAAGGTCTTCTTATCTTGTGGCTTTGCCTCCTCCTTCTTCTTCTTAGTTTCTTCATATGTCCAGTCAACCATAAAGTGATTGTACTCGCCATAGTTGTAGCAGGTACGTCATGCCTTGGATTTTCCTTTCTCTTTGCTCTTTCCATCACCTGAGTTGATGCCATTCCTTATTCTCATCATGCGCTTGAATTTCTTGATGAAGAGCACCTTCTCTTCGTCATTCATATCGGTGCTCACATCACTTATGTCTTCTCATCTTGTGCTTCACGAACTTCCTTTCCTTTAGGCTTGTAAGTTGCTTTGAGGGCAACTTCCTTCTTCTTGGATGAGGTAAGTTTAGTTAAGTCTTTGACATATTGGGCCTCCTTCTCCATCATCTCATGGTTGATAATCTTGCCCAAAAGTTCATCCATAGTCATTTTGTCAAACTCCAAGCTTTCTCGAATCATAGAGCACAAGGTGATTCGCCCTCCTCAATGGAAAACTTCCCCAATTCTCCTTCAAGCATTTCAATTTTCGCTTCACGAACTGAGCGATTTCCTTCATGTGCGGTCTTGAGTGTATCCCACATTTCCTTTGCACTTTCCAGTCCATCAATCTTGGTAAACTCTTCTCGGCTTAAGGATGAAGTGATTACTACAACGGCTTGTGCGTTGTGGTGAATTTCTTTCTCTTGCTCCGGAGTGAGTTCATCGTCGGTATCCAGGATATCTATACCCGTACACACAACATGCCAAAGACTAGGATTTAAGTAGACAAGATGCATTTTCATATTATACTTCCACATTGTATATTCATTTCTGTCAAAATGAGGAGGTTTTTCCATAGGATTCAAAGATAATGATTGTAAGAATTAAGACAATCGTAATTATAAGGATATCGGGAGTAGTCATGATGACCACTGCCCGTCGTCTTCTCGTCTTCTTCCTTGCCCTTTTTTCTTAGCAAATTCTTTTATAGAAGTGCCTTGAGTTGACACAATTCTTCATCATCGTGTTTGTTTTCCTTGAGTACATCGAATGCCTTGGTGTCATGTTCATCTTCGGTGTTGCGCACCTTCGGGATCTCGTTGTTCTTGTCAAGTGCCATTGATATCTCCGAGCGGTGAGTCTCGTAAATAGAGAACCTGCTCTGATACCAATTGAATGTAGTCTAGAGTGGGGTGAATAGGCTTTAAAACTTTTCCAGCAACACTCAACAAATACGTTAAATACCGAGGGACTGGACTTGTCCGGTATGAGGTAAAAACTAGTCCGCTTATATTCAATTACTACGAAGGGGTTAAGTGTTTAGGCAGAAATATCAAATGAAATGGCAGTGGAATGTAATTACTATTCTTACAAAATGAACAAGAGATAAGATTGCTTAATTTTCATGTGGAATACAAGTTACTTGATTGATCAATTCTAATGCCCTAGATGATGAAACTTGCAAAAGTAAATAAATGGAACATGCGAGACACAAAAATTTACCGATGTTCGATCTCACCAAAGAGATCTACTCCTCGTTGAGGAAGCCCACACAGAGCCGGGTCACTTCAAACCCTTTTTCCTCGTCAAGTCACCACACAAGGCCGACTTGTGTTCCACTATCACGCGGTAGTCACCAAGTTCAAGTTGGTGGGGAAAACTCACCCGTTGAGGGCTCCTACAAAATTACAGCGACAAAAAGATGAGCTAATACACTCAAAAGATTACAAGAAATGCACGAATGTATAATAGATCCAACCCCAAGAGCTCACCGATGCGTAGACGATGATCTCCCTATCCCAAATCTGGATACCTAAAAGATTTAACTCTTTAGTCCTTTAGATGTGTGGGGAGATGTGTTTTTGTGCTCTTGGGACGAGTGGCGGTGATAGGGTTTATGTTTTTGATAGTTGTGTATAGTGCTTGTGTTTGTGGGGTTGTGAATCACCTATTTATAGTGTTTCTAAAATATTACCTTAAGAAATCCCGACAGCCGGACTAGTATGCTCGCGTGACCGAACTTGTCTGGTGTGCTGTGTAAAATTCGCGTGGAATGTGCAGCACACTAAAAACCCTAATTTGTGTGAGGTATATCGGACTTATACGTATTGGAACAGAGAGTTGATCGGACTAGTCCGCGATGAGACGGACTTGTCCGGTCCAATGTGAAATGTGTTTTTCAACTTGTCTGAGTGAAACATCAAAAAGTTGAATGGACTTGTCTTGTCTATGTCCGGACTTGTCCGGTGCAAAGTGAATTGAAACATCAGAGAGTTTAACAGACTTATCTGGTGTGTGTCCGGACTTGTCCGGTGCTCAGTAAACTGTGACATCAGAAAGTTTAACGGACTAGTCCGCTCAATGAACGGACATGCCCCGTGCTCAGTGAGTTACTTAGATTGATTTTAGCCCTTACCCTCTACGCAAATACATGAGCTCTTGGGATGTGTCTCTCACACACATCCTATACAATTATGTCTACTTTGTGCTTCCATTGATCATTTGGGCATCTTCCTTTCTCACTTCTCATTTTTCAACTTTTTGGTTGCACCATAATATCTAATCTTTGTTGACCTGCATTCATCTCAATGAATTCATTAAGATCTCATTTCTTTGTCATCAATCGTCCAAAACCCATAAGGGAATGCCTAGATACAATTTCAGACGACCAAATCAGAAGTCGAGTCACTTCAAAGGAGGTCGTAGTCGAGGGTGCTGTGTAGGTACCGAAGTATCCGCTTCACAACGGTGAGTTGCGGCTCCTGTGGATCATGCATGTGGACGCACACCTGCTGAACCGCGTAGGAGGTGTTCGACCTAGTGAAGGTGAGGTACTGTAGAGCACATGTAAAAATTCTGTAAGTGGTGGGGTCAGCGACAGGGGTGCTGACGGCTGAGGAGACCTTTGCGTGGGTGTCCACCGGAGTGGAGCACGACTTGCAACCAGTTATGCTCGCTCGCTGGAGGATGTCCAGGAAGTACTGTCACTAGTGGAGGAACAGCCGCCCGAACGGCGCTCGACCGTAACGCTGAGGAAGTGGTGAAGTTGGCCCAGGTCCTTTATCGCGAACTCCCAGTGCAGGGCATATATCGTGCGCTGAAGGAGAGTCGGACTGGATGCTGTGAGGATGATGTTGTTGACGTACATGAGGAGGTACATAGTGTCACCCTCACGCCTGTAGATGAAGAGCGAGGTGTCTGACTTGGACTCAATGAAGCCGAGTGAGACCAGGAAGGAAGAGAACCGGCTATACCAAGCCTGGGATGCGTGCTTCAGGCCGTATAGGGACTTGTTCAGCTGTCAAACCATGTATGGGCGAGCCGAATTAACGAACCCTATCAGTTGAAAGCAGTACACCGTCTCTTTCAGCGTTCCATGGAGGAAGGCGTTCTTGACATCCAACTGGTGGACAGGCCAATAACGCGAGAGAGCCAGCGACAAGACAGTATGAACTGTTGCCAGCTTCACCACCGGGCTAAAGGTCTCGTCGTAGTCGACACTGGGGTGCTAAGTGAAGCCTCGAAGAACCCACCGATCCTTGTACCTTTAAAGAGACCCATCCGCCTTCCTCTTATGCATGAACACCCACTTGTTTGTGACAACATTGCCACGATCGGGACGGGGAACCAAGTCTCAGGTCCGGTTGGCAAGCAGGGCTGCATACTCATCCTCCATAGCCCGACGCCAGTGGGGATCGGCAAGGGCACTACAGATAAGGGAGGAGATGGGCGAGATGGTTGAGGAGTCATGCGGTGGAGAGATCGTTCAGGAGAGGATGACCCGAGAACCGCCCCATCCACCGGAGGACCCCAGCGGCACATCAGGTCACCATTTGGTGAACGTGGCGGGGTCACGGTGGAGCAGTAGGGGGTGGTACATCGGGGGCTCGATGCAGGAGGAGGTCGGAGCACCAATCCGCGCTCGTCATCGATAGACAAGAACGGGGTCAACATACCACGGTACTGGTGTGGCGCATGGCACAGCAATTGACGTCAAAGACGTCGGTGCCCCGCGTGGTGCAACCGGCAACGTCAGGAACGCAGGTGTCACACGTGGCGCATTGGGCGACGTCGGAGACGCAGGAGCCATGCGTGGTGTAGAGGGCAACGTCGGGGCCGCGCATGGCATAGCGGGTGACATCGGGGACGCCGGGGAAGCGCGTGGCGCAACGTGTGCTGTCAGAGATGTTGGGTCCACGCGTGGCACAACATGCAATGTCGGGAACCCCGGAGCACCACCCCACGCTCTTCGCTGATAGACAAGAAAAGGGTTGGTGAAATGAGGCACTGAGGTCGCATGGGGAGCGACAGGCAGTGTCAGTGACGTAGGGGTTGTGCGCAGAGCTGCAGGAGACGTCGGGGCCGCGAAGGCGCAAAAGGTGGCATCAAGGACACCGGACCCACGCATGGTGCAGTAGGCAACATTTGAGACGTCAGATAGCGCGTGACACAACAGGCGACATGGGGACGCTAGGACCACGCGTGGCGCAGTAGGAGGCGTCGGTGACACCAAGGCCGTGTGTGGCGCAGCAAGAGGCATCAAACCTGCAGGTAGAAAAGGAGAAGGTAGTTGTACAGGAGCAACCTCGAGGTCAGTAGGAAAAAGAGAAAGGGAAGGAGGACTCATCGAAGACGGCGTGTCGGGATATCAAAACACGTTGGGTAGTAAGATCAAGACAGTGGTACCCTTTATGATCAGGAGAGTACCCAAGAAAGACCCAACGAGTTGAGCGGGACGCAAGCTTATGTGAGGTCGTGACCGAGAGCTTAGGGTAGCAAGCGCACGCGAAGACTCGAAGGTGCTCGTAGGAAGGAGTGGTGTCAAACAAGGCAAAGTGGAGAGTACAAGCGCTAATCACCTTAGTGGGAAGGCGATTAAGAAGGAAATTGGTGGTGAGAATAGCCTTTGCCCAATACCGAGCAGGGGCGGAGGCCTGGAACATCATGGATAACATGATTTTTGTAACACCCTCATTTTAATGCATAATGCATTGCATACATCCTCATACATGTTCAACATTAAGAAACCTTAAAATGACAAGATTAAAATGAATTTAGGCCTAATCAATAATTTAAGTCTGTCAGAATACACACTTGTCCGCCCTCCAACCCGGACTAGTCCGATATCCCCTTTCTATTTTAGAAATTCAGTTTCTTTAGCACTATGGACCTTGTCCACCACACTGCACGGACTAGTCCGATTTAGCTTCTGATGTTTTCCCAGACTTGTCCGATTTCGAACGGACTAGTCCGATATGGCCCAGTTTTCAACCCAGAAGCCTTTTATTTTGCAACCCCGGACTTGTCTGGCCCCTATACCGTACTTGTCCGTTTTCCTTTCTGGACAAGATCGGACTTGTCCGGAACCAGAACGGGCTTGTCTGTTCAAGTCTCTATTCCCGATCAGACTAGTCTGGCCCCCTAGCGGACTTGTCCGGTATGCTCGACTCGAATTCAATCTTTTCCTGTGAAGGTCAGACCAAGGATGAGGAAATTCAAGAAATCAAAGAAAGGACCCAAGAAGGGAGAGAACTCATATTTGATGAGGATGATCAAGGTACTCTAGGAAATAGATTGTTGTTCCTAATGTAAAGCATATTCGGGAAATGATATTAAAGGAGGCACATGACTCACCTTACTCAATTCATCCCGACTGTACGAAGATGTACAAGGACTGGAAAACATGTTATTGGTGGGTTAGCATGAAAATGGACATAGATGAATATGTACTTTGTGTGATGTTAGCCAACGAGTCAAAGCTGAACATCGAAGAACAGCTGGGTTATGGCGGCCATTGAAGATTTCAGAATGGAAGTGGGAAGAGATTGGTATGTATTTTATAGTTGGATTATCTCGAACCCAGTCCCGATATGACTCAATATGGGTTATTGTGGATCGGTTGACCAAATCAGCTCATTTCATACCTGTCGAGACCACATATACCACCGCGAAGCTGACAGAATTATATATGGAGCATATTGTGTGCCAACATGGAGTTCTGAAGAAAATAGTCTCGGACTGAGGTTCTCAATTCACCTCTAGATTTTGGCAAAAATTGCATGAAGCTATGGGTACAAGGTTAAATTTCAACTCTGCATATCATCCTCAAACTGATGGACAAACCGAGAGGACCAATCAAATATTAGAAGATATGTTGAGAGCTTGCGCCTTGAAGCATGGACGCAGTTGGGACAAAAATCTGCCGTATGTTGAATTCTCCTACAATAACAGTTACTAAGCAAGTTTGAAAATGTCGCCATATGAAGCACTATATGTAAGGAAGTGCAGGACATCTTTGTTTTGGAATTAGACAGGAGAGAACCAAGTGTTTGGATCGGATGTGTTGCAAGAAGCTAAAAAGCAACTTCAGATAATCCGCGAGAATTTGAAGGTTGTCCAATCAAGACAAATGGGTTATGCGAATAATAGGCAAAGAAACTTAGATTTTAAAGTGGGAGACTCCGTATATATCAAAGTATCACCTATGCATAAGTGGTTTAGTGTTAGAGGCAAGTTGGCATCTCGCTATATCGGACCATTCAAGATTTTGGGCAAACGGGGAGAAGTAGCATATAAATTGGAGATACTTGCACATTTTTCCGATGTCTATGATGTGTTTCTTGTTTCTCAGCTCAAGAAGTGCTTGAGGGTTCCATAAAAGCAGGTACCTATGGAAGAATTTTGGTTTGAGGAAGATTTGACCTATGCCGAGCAACCGATCAAAATTTTGGAAACCAAGGATAAAGTCACAAGGAACAAGGTGATTGGATGGTGCAAAGTGCAATGGAAGCATCATACAAAATCGTAAGCGACTTGGGAGTTGCAAGAAGATCTCAAGAAGGAATTTCTCTATCTCTTTCTGAAAGTCGCCTAGAGGGGGGGGGGGGGTGAATAGGCAATAATACCTGAAATGACTTAATCAAACGGGATTAAATTCCTGAGGTCGGACTTGTCTGTACAGGGCCGGACTAATCCGCTCAGCACAGGGTGAAAACCTAAAAACTTGGTTTCTTCAAGTTATTTGCGGAATTTAAGTTCACCAAAGAGATAAAAAAAATATGTGGTGAACTAGTACAAATCAGATTGTGAAGTTAAGACACTTAGATTACAAGTTTTCAACAATGATCAATGTGAAGAGCAATATGAGCAATAAGAACCCTAATAGCAATACTAGTGATCATGAAAAGTAAAAGACAAGTGAGACAAGATTTATCCCGTGGTTCAGCTCCATGAAGAAGCCTACATCAGGGTTGAGAAGTCCACACAAGGACCAGGTCTCACTTGACCATTCTCTCACCAAGCCACCAGGATGACCGGCTTGGTTTCCACTATATCAATGGGTAATCACCAAGTTTGATGGGGCTGCTCACAAGTTGAGGCTCCCACAAATCAATACAATGAGGAGCACACGAAGCTCAACTCACACAAGCCACAAAACACAACACAATGTGCAGGATATCAAATCGAGAGCCAAAGCGCAATGATCTTGCTTTACTATCCTCCCCAAACCCTAATCTCTTCAAGGTTTGCTCTTAGAGGGTTAGTAGGACGAGTAGAAGGCGTTGGGAGGCTCTAGGATGCTTGTGTGGGTGCTAGGGTTCAAGAATTCTTCAAATGAGATCGGGGGTTCCCTTTTTATAGGGGTCCTGAGCCCCTTCTGCCGACCTCAGCAGAAAGGCGGACTAGTCCGGCCTCTGGACCCAAACTAGTCCGACCTTATGGGACCACTGACCTCTGGTCAGTTCTTGACAACTACCGCACTGCGCGGTGATTGTCACACTACCCGCCAAATTTCCAAATTCAAACGGTCACTAGACAACGGACTAGTCCGGTCCAAAACGGACTAGTTAGAAGTAGGACAGAAAGGTTTAGTCCGTCCCAAAACGGACTCAACTGAACTGGCACAGACTAGTCCGGCCACAGGGGGCGGACTAGTCTGGCCCACTAGGGTTTTTATCGAATGATCTCACTATGTCTCAAATGGACTGGTCCGTACCCAAACGGACAAGTACAAACTTTTCCAGAGAGCTTTGGTCCGTAAAAAAACGGACAAGTCCAGACTTCCCAGACTTAGCTCCAATTCACTCAGATTCACTCTAGAGACATTTGGTCCATCTCAAAACGAATTGGTATGCCTGGGCGGACTAGTCCGACCTTGAGTCCCGGACTAGTCCGACCTCCTAGGGTTTCTCTCATTTTTAGCTTCTCACTTAGGTGTTTAACTAAACCACCACTTTGATCCCTCTAGAATGATCTCATTGCACATGATACACCCACCCTCTCACATGACACGACTCATATAACCCTAACACCATAGAAACCCTATTTTCTACGCTTGAGTCTTTGACGCCCGTTTTAAGCTTTTCCTTTTTGAGGGTTTTCATATCATTTCAATCCTTGTACCTGTGCTTAAGATCACTTTAGCTCATTAGTCTCTTAATTGTCGTCATCAATCATCCAAAACTCACGGGGATGCCTAGATTCACTTTCAATCTCCCTCTTTTTGGTGATTGATGACAACACATTAAGACTTCGACAAAAAGGATAATAATTTGTTTTCATAACGTGTATTTGTATGAGTGACTCCCCCTCAATGTATGCATCATGAGTAAGAGAGATTGAGGGAGTTTTCATACATATACATGTTATGGTGGGGTGCCTAAGTGATGTGCTCATGGGTTGTGATAAAGCAACAAATATGCAAGACAAGCATGTAACTCAAGCATAATGTCACAATTGATATAAATTAAGTCTTACAACAATTGAAGCAAGAGTTTTAAACATACAAACATAAGTCCAATCTTGGATCAATTAAACTCTCCCACTTATAACTAGGTAGAAACTCACAATTTCTCCCACTCAAACTCTCCCCCTATCTAAGTGCCATCCACCAATATCTCCCCCTTCGACATCAAGACACTAAAAAGGAAAAGAAAGGAAGAAAGGGCCCTTAGGTCTACTCATCATCGGAGTTGTCGTCGTCATCTCCGCCTTGGCGCCCGTTATCGCTCTCCGTGGCCTCCGGATCAACATTTGCATCATCATCATCGGTAGGGGTCGCGGTGGAAGTACCATCTTCACCAAATTCAGCGAGCTCCTCGGCAGTGAACTCCGAGAATGGAGTGACCTCCCCATCACTTTCCTCGGCGGGAGACATGGGAATGTCCAACTTATCACACACCGCCTTGAGATACTTCTCTTGGCGACGCTCCATGCGACTTTGTCGAACTTCCGCCTTCCGGCAAGAAGAGAAAATGGCCTTGAAGCACTTGAGAAAGCAACTCCCGCATTGTGATGAAGGCGGAGGTGGCGGAGGAGATGGCACAAAGCGAGAGTAAGAAGCGGGAGGATCCACATTATTCCTCCTAGGAGCAGCCGGCTCCGGAGGAGTGAGTTGAGGTCGAAGTCTCCGGTGAATTATGTCTTTCTTGAAGGTGAGTCCGGAGATTTACTCTATCATGTACATAATGTAGGGGGCGTATCCACATGATCGGTTGGGGGTATGGGAGATGTTGAAGATGTCGTCGAAGATGTAGTCAACCATGTTGAATCGGACATCTCCATCAATGAGGACCATCAAGTGCCTCAAATTCCCTTGAATTATCCCCGCATCTCCATCCTTGGGGGCAATAGTCTTCCTGAGCACCCTGTTGAGGACACCGTGGAAGGGCTTGATATTCCTTATGTGCCCCGCCTCAAAGGGTACATGGCTAGGATACATGTACTCTAGGGTATCGCGATCAAGTGGCCTCAAGTTAGAGATAATAATTTCATTGTCCAGTTGATCCTCTAGATCAAGCAGCTGAGCAAACTCCAAGTAGTTGGTGGAGTATTGCTATCCACGGGTCATCCAGGTAATCCTTCTGTCCCCATCGGTGTGGAAGTAGATAGTGGAATAGAACTGCGTGATGACTTCCACATTCCAGTCATACTAGAAAGCCATGAACTTCTTCAAACCATGTCGCTCGACGGCCTCAATCACGACATTGAAGGCCACATGATCCTTTTGAGTCATATAGTCCCAGTCAATCCACTGAGCATCGGTGACTGGAGTCTGCTTGGTCATGTAGACCGTCCTGTAATAGTCACAGTGGAAGTCACACCGGAAATGGGGATCCACTATGCTCCTGTCTCGCTGATAGACATTGATCTTCCTTAGCTTGTGTGCCTTCTCAGCCCCTTTGCCCTTGAATATGTTAGCGTCAAAGGCAGCTCCACGGTTTGGGTTCTGTGCAGGAGAGGACATCCTCAGGGGCATATGGGTTGAGAGGCACCCTTCTTAACCTTGCTAGCAGCCTTCTTGGCCACTATCACCCTCTTCTTGGGTGCAACATCGACCGGGGCCTTTCCCTTATCCTTGGAGGACCTCGCCTCTTGGGTTGTAGCCTGATCCCCCAATGTCACAAGTCTCTTTTTCCTTGGGGCTACCTCGACTGCTGTAGAGTTGTGTGCTTCTTGCTGCGTCTTCTTTGCTCTCTTTGATGCAAAGTATGTAGCAGCCATTTCTTGATCCTCACATTGCCTCCGGCGATAAAGAACTTGCTTCTCTACTTCGGCCTCGGAGTTGGAAGGTGGAACATACTCGTTATCCGACATGGTTGCTGATAAAAGAAGCAAGAGAATGTGTATGAGTCCAAGGAGTCAAGATAAAGTGGTAGAATTCACAAAATTGATCAAGGTTAGGGTTTTTGCTGTGTAATTCGGTGTCTGCCCAGGAGCCGGACTAGTCCATACCCAACCGGACTTGTCCGCCCTGAAGCCGGACTAGTCCGGTTCACACAGCAAGAACCCTAATCTAGAGAAATTTTGTGAAAACTATGGATCCTACCACAAAAATGGAGGTACATGATCACTATGATGTGCACAACAACATTTGTGAAGAAGTTTCTATCAATAGACCTAAAAGAATTGAATTTCAAGGATTTTGGTGTTAGGTCAAGAATACCTCTTCAAATCTTTAAATCGATGAAATGTGGATGAAGACTCGGCCTTTGATGCTTGGGGAAAGGTTTCTAAGCATCTTAGGTCTTCAATCCACGAATTGGAGTCGAGTTTTGTTGGTGGAAATCGAAAAGCGCTGTTTGGGGGGGGGGGGCAGTTTTCGAGCGGTTTTTGGAGAGAGGGTGTTTGAATGGAGGTGGAGAGGTCAGGGGCTCACTGGGGAGGTTAAGTCCCCAAGGGTCGGACTAGTCCTGTTAGGGACCCGGACTTGTCCGGCTATCGAACTGGGTCCGAACTATTTTGAGCCACTCGGATTAGTTCGGTCTAAGGGCGGACTAGTCCGGTCCTAAGGCTGAAAACTCCTATATATTGAGTTTTCAGTGGAGATTTGATCCTTTTGGACTATATTTCACAAAAGATCTTTGTAAACATGGTCAGTAAGAAATCAATAATCAAACTATGACCATGATTCACAAGGATTCAATAATTTCAAAATAATTTGAAGAAAAATCGAGGAAGATGAGTTTTTTGCAAGCATGTGTGAATTATGGATATAAAAATCAGATGTGCGAGACTTAAGCCACATTTCGAAAATCTAGGGTATTTAGCTCACTCCTAAGTTTACAAAAAATTTTCTCATCTAGGGGCTTGGTAAAGATATCGACCAATTGTTTTACGGTTCTCACATGGGAAATTGCAATGTCTCCTTTGATGGAGTGATCTCTCAAGAAATGGTGGTGAATATCGATGTGCTTGGTCCTTGAGTGTTCAACTGGATTGTGGTCTATTTTGATGGCACTCTCATTGTCACATAGGAGAGGGATATGATGCAAGTTTATGCCATAGTCCCTAAGAGTTTGTCGCATCCAAAGAAGTTGTGCACAACAACTTCCGGCGGCGACATACTTCGCTTTGGCTGTGGAAAGTGCAATGGAGTTTTGTTTCTTTGAGGACCAAGACACTAGAGATCTACCAAGAAATTGGCAAGTTCCTGATGTACTCTTCCTATCAACTTTGCACCCCGTAGAGTCCGCATCGGAATATCCAATGAGGTTGAACTTGGAGCCTTTGGAGTACCAAAGTCCTAGGCTTGGTGTATGAACCAAATATCTAAGAATTCTCTTAATGGCGGTCAAATGACACACCTTAGGAGCAGCTTGAAATCTAGCACACATACACATACTAAGCATGATAGCGGGCCTAGATGCACATAAGTAAAGCAATGAGCCTATCATGGAACGATATACCTTTTGGTCCACACTTGGACCATCTTCATTGAGATCGAGATGCCCATTGGTTGCCATAGGAGTCTTGATGGGTTTGGCCTTGTCCATGTCAAACTTCTTGAGTATATCTTATGTGTACTTGGTTTGACTAATGAATGTGCCTTCCTTGAGTTGCTTCACTTGAAAACCTAGAAAGAAATTCAACTCCCCCATCATGGACATCTCAAATATTTTCGTCATTATCTTAGAAAACTCATCACACAAGGCTTTGTTAGTATAACCAAATATAATATCATCGACATATATTTGGCAAACAAACAAATCATCATTGAAGTGCTTAGTGAATAAAGTATAGTACGCCTTCCCAATTTTGAAATCATTTTGAGTTAGAAAGTCTCTAAGGCACTCATACCAAGCTCTAGGAGCTTGTTTGAGTCCATAGAGAGCCTTACGCAATTTGTACACATGGTTTGGGAATTCTTCATCTTCAAATCCAGGGGGTTGCTCCACATACACCTCTTCCCTAATTGGACCATTGAGGAATGCGCTCTTGACGTCCATTTGATATAGCTTAAAATCATGATGAGTAGCAAAGGCAAGTAATATACGAATTGATTCAAGCCTAGCTACGGGAGCAAAGGTTTCTTCGAAATCCAAACCTTCGACTTGTGAATACCCTTTGGCCACAAGTCGTGCCTTGTTCCTTGTAACCACCCCGTGTTCATCTTGTTTGTTGCTGAACACCCATTTGGTGCCTACAACGTTTGCATTAGGCCTCTTCACAAGCTCTCATACTTGATTTCTTTCGAAGTTGTTGAGTTCTTCTTGCATGGGCATCACCCAATCTGGATCTCGTAGTGCTTCTCCAACCTTGTGGGGCTCCAAGGAAGAAACAAAAGAATAATATTCACAAAAGTTTGCAACACAAGATTGAGTAGTTACCCCCTTGGAGATGTCTCCAAGTATATTGTCAATGGGATGGTCCCGTTGGACGCTTTGGTGCACTCTTGGGTGTGGCGCTTGAGGTCTTGAGTCATCATCTTGGTCTTCCTCATCCTCATTGTCTCCGCCTTGATTGATGCCTCCATTTTCATCTTCTTGGAGCGCATCTTGAGGAACATGATCTTGATCATTTGAGGAAGAGCTTGCTTGATGTGTAGGATGGTCACTTGCATCTCGTTGTTCTTGTGGTCATATATCTCCAAGTGGCATCCTTCCTATCACCACTTGTGTAGCTTCTTCTTGATCTAGCACATGACGATCAACATGCTCCACTTGGGAGCTGTTGAAGATGTTTTTGTGACACTTCCCCCGAACCTGTTGAGGAGCATCCCGCGGAGGTTCTTTTTTGGAGGGGCGAATTTCCTGGATCTACGAGCACGATGAACACGAGGATTTTTACGTGGTTCGGGCTGCCGAGAGGCATAATACCCTACATCCACGGGGGGTTGTGTTGTATTGCACATACTCAGCCCATGGTGATCATGAGATGCGTATGAACCAGATGAGAGAGTCCCCTTTTTGTCATGGCTGTCTGGTCCTTTTATAGGTGAAGGCCGACATCTTACATTATGTTCGGGGCCCGACAGGTGGCCCCGGGTTAATTAGCCTTGAAAGCGCATTAACGTGCCTTGATGACACGTTAATGGGTCTTGATGGGTCTTCATGGTGCACTAAGGTGTCTTGATGACACATTAATGCTGAGTTGATGGCGTGTTAATATGGTCTTGAGTGTACATGTCGCCTTCTGGAGTGCGGGACGCGCGGTGGTGGCATCGGACCTCTCCTCAGTGGAGAAGCTAGGTCCGGAAGCAGCATCGGACCTCTCCTCAGCGGGAAGGATAGGTTCGGAGTCCTTGAGACGCGTGGCAGCACCGGATCTCTCCTCAGCGGGGAGGCTAGGTCTGGAGTCTTCGAGACGCGTGGCAGCACCGGACCTCTCCTCAGCGGGGAGGCTAGGTCTGATTTCGTCGGGACACGTGGCAGCACCGGACCTTTCCTCAGCGGGGAGGCTAGGTCCGGAGCTGCAGGTTGTCAGAGCTGTCTTGTCTTCCTTGTATGCGGGGCTACCCAGTCTGCAGGGTATCAACAGTGGCCCCCAGGCCCACCTCGGGGGAGGAGATGATCCCGGAGGTGGGGCCACCATCATTAACGCTAAGAACATCAACGGCGGGCGCCCCTGAGAGGTGTCAGTATCAGAGCTTGAGGTCCGACGGCAGAGCCCGAAGGGTGAAGTCCTGCACAAGGGTGACAACAAAAAGAGTAATAATGCTCATTGTTTACAATCTTCCTGCCCTCAGTTTTGTTGTGGGCAGACAGAAAGATGTAACAGAGCAAAAAAGGGAATACTATGCATAATAATTAAGCATAATTATGTGAACATGGTGACAGTATCCAGATTTTGGTTATTGCTTTGTCCAGGAGCATGTGCCTTTCGGTCCCCGGTACTGAACCTCAGTGCTGGAGAGGAAGAGTGCGCTGGCTTAGGGTCACAGGGCACTTGCTAAGAGTGCAAGACAAGGCTAAGCAGGCTGCACACTCTTGACCTCCCACTGACATTAGTCTTTCGGGGGACGTCCGGCCCCCAGTACTCAGCCGCAGCGTTGGAAAGATAGAGTGTGCATATTTAGGGTGCAGGACCAGTCTAAGCAGATAGCACACTCCGGACCCCCAGTATTCAGCCACAAAAAAGGTAGAGTGCGCATACTTAGGGTGCAAGACCAGGCTAAGAAGACAACGCACTCTGGGCCCTCTATTGGCATTAGCCTTTCGTGAGAGTGACCGTTTAGCGACATGGGACTCCGAATAAGAAAATAACCAAGAACACCGGATATGTCATAGTTACCTCGTGGTGGCATTGTTGTCGTGGTCGTAGGTAGTCGCCGTATGGTGGCGGAAGTAGCCATGAGGCAAAGTGTACAGGCTTAGGGTCACGGGGCACTTGCTGAGAGTGCACGACCAGGCTAAGCAGGCTGCATACTTTAGACCTCCCACTGGTGGCGGTGGTGTAGCCACCAGAACACGGAGCATGTGTCTGCCAGGTCAGCCCGCTATGGAGCGTGAAGTGGCGTCGTCTTCCATGATCCCTTCATAGCACGAGGGTCGAGAAGAGCCGGCAATGGACTGAAGATTCACCATCGAGGTGAGGCTCGTCGATCCAAAAAAGTGCCCCCCTACCTGTCGCGCCAAAATGTCAAAGATGTTTTTGCGACACTTCCCCCCGACCTGCTGAGGAGCAGCCCGCGGAGGTTCTTTTTTGGAGGGGCAAATTTCCTGGATCTACGAGCACGATGAACATGAGGATTTTTACGTGGTTTGGGCTGCCGAGAGGCATAATACCCTACATCCACGGGGGGGTTGTGTTGTATTGCACGTACTCAACCCATGGTGAGCATGAGATGCGTATGAACCAGATGAGAGAGTCCCCTTTTTGTCATGGTTGCCTGGTCCTTTTATAGGTGAAGGCCGACATCTTACATTATGTCCGGGGCCCGACAGGTGGCCCCGGGTTAATTAGCCTTGAAAGAGCATTAACATGCCTTGATGACACATTAATGGGTCTTAATGGGTCTTCATGGTGCACTAAGGTGTCTTGATGACACATTAATGCTGAGTTGACGGCGTGTTAATACGGTCTTGAGTGTACATGTCGCATTCTAGAGCTGCGGGACGCACGATGGCGGCATCGGACCTCTCCTCAGCGGAGAAGCTAGGTCCGGAAGCAGCACCGGACCTCTCCTCAGCAGGAAGGATAGGTCCGGAGTCCTTGAGACACGTGGCAGCACCGGATCTCTCCTTAGTGGGGAGGCTAGGTCTGGAGTCTTCGAGACGTGTGGCAGCACCGGACCTCTCCTCATCGGGGAGGCTAGGTCCGGTTTCGTCGGGACACGTGGCAGCACCGGACCCCTCTCAGCAGGGAGGCTAGGTCTAGAGCTGCAGGTTGTCGGGGCTGTCTTGTCTTCCTTGTATGCGGGGGTACCCGATCTGCAGGGTATAGACAGGAGCCATTTGTCTCAACAAACACTACGTCACGTGCTACTTCAACAATTCCGGAGGATTTGTTAAAGACACGATAGGCGTAAGTGTTTGAGTCATAACCGAGTAAGAAACCTTCATCGGACCTAGAAGCGAACTTTGAAGTCCTAGGCTTCTTGTTAAGAACGTAGCATTTGCTCACAAAAACACGAAAGTAAGAGATGTTGGGCTTGTTACCGGTTAGGAGCTCATACGACGTCTTCTTAACTATGCGGTGAAGATACAACCGGTTTATGGCATGGCAAGCGGTATTGATCGCTTCTGCCCAAAACCAGTCCGATGTCTTGTACTCATCAAGCATAGTTCTTGACATATCAATTAAGGTCCTATTCTTCCTCTCGGCCACTCCATTTTGTTGAGGGGAGTAGGAGGCCTGGAACTCATGCTTGATGCCTTCTTCATCCAGAAATTCTTCAACTTGAGTATTCTTGAATTCGGTGTCATTGTCACTCCTTATGGTCTTGATACTCAAGGAGAACTCATTTTGAGCTCTCTTCAAGTATCTCTTGAGAACACCTTGAGTCTCGCTCTTATCATGCAAAAAGAATACCCAAGTGAAACGTGAAAAGTCATGAACAATAACAAGACCATATTTGTTACCACCAATACTAATGTAGGCGATTGGACCGAAGAGATCCATGTGTAGAAGCTCCAATGGTCTTGATGTTGTCATTATGTTCTTGGATGGATGTGGTGCTCCAACTTGCTTTCCGGTTTGGCATGCGCTACATGACCTATCCTTTTCAAACACAACATTCTTTAAACCACGGATGTGCTCGCCCTTAAGGAGTTTTTGCAAATTTCTCATCCCAACATGGGCTAGCATCCTATGCCACAACCATCCCATGTTAGTTTTTGCAATTAGGCATGTATCAAGTTGGGCTTTATCCGCGGAGAAATCCACAAGATAGAGCTTTCCCTTGAGTACACCCTTAAAGGCAATTGAGCCATCGCTTCTCCTTGTGACGGTCACACCCTCATTAGTGAATAAACAATTATAACCTTTGTCACATAGTTGTGATATGGACAAGAGGTTATAATCAAGTGAATCAACATGTAAAACATTTGAAAGAGTATGATTAGGGGATATAGCAATTTTACCGGTGCCAAGGATTTTTCCTTGGCTATTGTCTCCAAAATAGATTCCTTCACTTGGATCTTCATTTAGCTCATACTCCACAAACATCTTCCTCTCTCCGGTCATATGATTAGTGCACCCGCTATCAAGAACTCATTTGGTTCCACTAGAGGAGTATGTCTACAAGAAAGATTTAAGCCTTGGCTTTAGGTACCCAAGCGGTGGTGGGTCCTTTGATGTTAGTCAAGAGGCACTTGGGCATCCACACACAAGGTTTAGGACTCTTGCGGTGTGGCCCAACATATCTGGCATCAACTTTACCAAACTTGTTCCTTAATAACACATATGAAGCATCAAAGTCATGGAACAACAGATGAGGTTCTTTCTTAGGCATTTTAGGAGATGTTGCAACATTCTTTCCCTTATCATTGTATGAGCCTCCTTTGACAAAAACAATCAAGTCTTTGACATTCTTGGGAGTTTTGGCATTTTGCCTCATCTCCCTAGAATAACCAAGACCATCCTTGACAAGGGGATGTCTTGTGGTAGTATATGCACTACGTGCATATGCCACCTTCTCCTTGTCAAAGATGCCACCCATTGGTGCTTGATTGGTTTGTGCCAACTTAAGCTCATCTTTAAGCTTCTTAATTAAGTTTGAGTATTTACAAGGTTGAGATGCTTCGCATTTAATATTTATGGAAGGTGAGCTTGTAGAGGAAGAAGGTGCATTGACCTTGAGATACTTCACTTGCGTCTCAAGGATCTTGTTAGCTTGTGTCAAACTAACAAGTTCATCCTTGAGCACAATTGTAGTGTTCTCAAGGTTTGAGCAAGTTTCCTTGCTTAAAGCGAGTTCACGCTCAACTGCCTTGCTTCTTTCTCTTTCAAGCTCCAAGAGCTCCTCAACCTCTTGACATCTCTCCTTTTGTTGGATGAGCATGTCCTCTTGACGGTTGATGAGTTCTTCCTTCTCAAATATTTCCTCCGTTAACAATCTCAATCTCTTCAAAGTACTTTTACTCATGTCTTTAAGCATATTTTCATTTTCACTACTACTATCAAAATCATCATGACAATAAATTGAAGAAGATGATTTAGATTTAACCTTCTTTCTTCTCTCCTTGGCCATGAAACATGTTGGCCTTGAAGTCTCCAAGTTGGGGAAGAGTTTGTTTTCTGTAGTTGTTTTCTTCATAGCAGTGGTTGCTATCTTCTCTTCTTCATCGGAGGATTATTCCTCATTTGAATCCCACTCCTTTCCGAGGTGGGCATGTCCGGATTGCTTCTTCTTCTTGAAATAGTTCTTCTCTTTGGACTTGCCCTCCCTCTTCTTCTTGTTTTCTTCATGTGGACAATCCACAATAAAGTGGCCGTACTCCCCACAATTGTAGCAAGACCTCTTTGATATTGTCTTGGGCTTGTCTTTGCTCTTTCTTTCATTTTGGTAGCCCGCGCTCCTTCTTCTAAACATCCTCTTAAAGTTTTTGATGAAGAGAGCTTATTCCTCATCAGTGTCGGGACTCTCTTAATCACTCTCTTCCTTTTCTTGTGATCTTGAGAATGTTGCCTTGAATGCAACATCCCTTTTCTTGGAGGAGGAAAGCTTTTGTAGATCATTGTAAAACATGGCTTCTTGCTCCATTATCTCATGGTTGATGATCCTCCCTAGCACTTCTTCGGGAGTCATCTTGTGGAAGCTCGGACTTTCACGAATTAGTGAGCAAAGAGTAACATTTAGAGGCATGAATGATCGAATCATCCTCTTTACCACTTCGTGGTCGGTCCACCGAGTGCTTCCATATGACCGACTCTTGTTGATGAGAGTCTTGAGGCGGTCATACATGTCTTGAGGAGACTCACCATCCATGATGGTAAACCTCCCAAGCTCTCCTTCAATCATATCGATCTTTGCCTCCCTAATGATGTGGTTGTCTTCGTGCGCCGTCTTGAGGGTATCCCATATCTCTTTGGCAACCTCCAACCCTACAATGCGGTTGAACTCCTCTCAAGTCAATGAGGAGGTAATCACTCCAACGGCTTGAGCATTGCGATGTAGAAGAACGGCTTGCTCCGGAGTGATGTCTCCCTCATTCTTCGGAAGACGAACACCTGTCATAAAAATTTGCCACAAGCTAGGGTTTAAGGAAATGAGGTGAATCTTCATATTATGCTTCCACATAGAGTAATCATTTCCATCAAATTGAGGAGGTTTGCCAATGGGAATAGACAAATAATGGTTGCTCGCGGTAAGTTGCTCATAATTGTAAGGATACCGGGAGTTGTCTTGTGAACTACTCCCATTGTCGATGTTGACTGGAGCAATTGGCTTGATCTCCTTCTTGGGCACATTAAGCTTCTCACGAAGCCGTGCCTTGAGCATCCGAACTTCTTCGTCGTCGTTTGGATCATCTTGAAGAACACCGACGTTCTTTGTCTTGGTGTCATCGACGACCACCAGAACTTCGTTGTCACCCCTTCCGTCCATTTCTTCTCCGAGTTGTTAGACTCTTTCGGAGAAGCCCGCTCTGATACCAATTGAAAGTCGCCTAGAGGGGGGTGAATAGGCAATAATACCTAAAATGACTTAATCAAACGGGATTAAATTCCTGAGGCCGGACTTGTCTGGACAGGGTCGGACTACTCCGCTCAGCACAGGGTGAAAACCTAAAAACTTGATTTCTTCAAGTTATTTACGGAATTTAAGTTCACCAAAGAGATAAGAAATATGTGGTAAACTAGTACAATTCAAAATATGAAGTTAAGACACTTAGATTACAAGTTTTCAACAATGATCAATGTGAAGAGCAATATGAGCAATAAGAACCCTAATAGCAATACTAGTGATCATGAAAAGTAAAAGACAAGTGAGACAAGATTTATTCCGTGGTTCAGCTTCACGAAGAAGCCTACATCCACGTTGAGAAGTCCACACAAGGATCGGGTCTCACTTGACCCTTCTCTCACCAAGCCACCACGATGGCCAACTTGGTTTCCACTATATCAATGGGTAATCACCAAGTTTGATGGGGCTGCTCACAAGCTGAGGCTCCCACAAATCAATACAATGAGGAGCACACGAATCTCAACTCACACAAGCCACAAAACACAACACAATGTGCAAGAGATCAAACCGAGAGCCAAAGCGCGATGATCTTCCTTTACTCTCCTCCCCAAACCCTAATCTCTTCAAGATTTGCTCTTAGAGGGTTAGTAGGACGAGTAGAAAGCGTTGGGAGGCTCTAGGATGCTTGTGGCGATGCTAGGGTTCAAGACTTCTTCAAATGAGGCCGAGGATCCCCTTTTTATAGGTGCCCCGAGCCCCTTCTGCTGACCTCAGCAGAAGGGCGGACTAGTCCAGCTTCTAGACCCGGACTAGTCCGGCCTTATGGGACCACTGACCTCTGGTCAGTTCCCGACAACTGCCGCACTGCGCGGTGATCGTCACGCTAGCCGCCAAATTTCCAAACTCAAACGGTCACTAGACAACAGACTAGTCTGGTCCAAAACGGACTAGTTTGAAGTAGGACAGAAAGGTTTAGTCCATCCCAAAATGGACTCAACTGAACTGGCATGGACTAGTTCGGCCACACGGGGCGGACTAGTACGACCCACTAGGGGTTTTCTCGGATGATCTCACTAAGTCTCAAACGGACTGGTCCGTACCCAAACGGACAAGTCCGAACTTTTCCAGAGAGTTTTGGTCCATCCAAAAACAGACAAGTCCGAACTCCTCAGACTTAGCTCCAAATTCACTCAGATTCACTCCAGAGACGTTTGGTCTGTCTCAAAATGGACTAGTCTGTCTGGTCGGACTAGTCCGACCTTGAGGCCCGGACTAGTCCGACCTCCTAGGGTTTCTCTCATTTTTGGCTTCTCACTTTGGTGTTTCACTAAACCACCACTTTGAGCCCTCTATAATGATCTCATTGCACATTGATACATCCACCCTCTCACATAACACGTCTCATATAACCTCAACACCATAGAAACCCTAATTTCTACGCTTGAGTCTTTGACGCCCGTTTTAACCTTTTCCTTTTTGAGGGTTTTCATCTCATTTCAATCCTTGTACCTTTGCTTAAGGTCACATTAGCTCATTAGTCTCTTAATTGTCATCATCGATCATCCAAAACCCAAGGGATTCCTAGATGCACTTTCACTTTCCTTCAACGTCAAATCTCGAGGGCAAGATTCATTTTAAGAGGGTAGGTTTGTAACACCCTAATTTTCATGCATAATGCATTGCATACATCCTCACATATGTTTAACATTAAGCAACCTTAAAAGGGACAAGATTAAATGAATTTAGGCCTAATCAAGAATTTAAGTCTGTCAGGGTACAAACTTGTCCGGCCTCCAACCCGGACTAGTCTGGTATCCCCTTTCTGTTTTAGAAATTCAGTTTCTTCAGCACTACGGACTTGTCCAGCACACTACACGAACTAGTCTGATTTATCTTCTGATGTTTTCCCGGACTTGTCCTATTTCGAACGGACTAGTCCGATATGACCCGGTTTTCAAGCTGGAAGCCTTTTATTTTCCAACTTCGGACTTGTCCGGCCCCTATATTGGACTTGTCCGTTTTCCTTTCTGGACAAGATCAAACTTGTCTGAAACCAGAACGAACTTGTCCATTCAAGTCTTTGTTCCCGGTCGGACTAGTCTGGCCCCCTAGCAGACTTGTCCGGTATGCCCGACTCAAATTCAATCTTTTCCTCCATGATTTGTTATTGGGTATTTACCTTAATTGGGCCCAAGAACATCATGCCCAACCTCTGTGGAGACCATGTGAGACCCCTACATGGCCTCCACCA
The DNA here is from genome assembly GCA_036927565.1 of Tuctoria greenei. Lineage (NCBI taxonomy): Eukaryota > Viridiplantae > Streptophyta > Magnoliopsida > Poales > Poaceae > Tuctoria > Tuctoria greenei. Next base: position 20,514,707 of record JAYESD010000002.1, read on the forward strand.
CCTTGAACTCGAAATCCATCAAACCCTACCTCTCCACCTCTGTATAAACACCCCACCACTCCAACTTTTCATCTCTTTGCCAAGTTGGGAGAAAACCCCAAACCCTAGTTCGTGTGCCGCCATCAAGAGGAGTTCATTGCAGCCAGGAGAAGGGTAGGAGGAAGGAGAAGGTTCAATCAAGATCGATCTTTGTCAACTTCTCGACATTGATGTTCTTCATCACCAAAATCGTCATCAACGCCTTTCACCAAGCCCTGGCCATGAAGATTCAAGTGTTGCACTCAATTCTCAATCCTTGGAACTCTAGACACACGATATACCCTCTACATCCAAGTTTCCACGTGAATTCAACCCTAAATATCGCTGTCTAGAAAACCCTAATTCTGCAGATTTTGTATAGGGTGGACTAGTCCGGCCCTAACAGCGGACTAATCCGGTGTCTGAGTATGTTATTGCTGAATTAATTCTAAATCAACTCAAATCAATCTAAAACTTGTTCAAACTTGTTAAAACCTATCGTAACTAGTTAGTAAACATTAGTAGCAACTCATTAACAAGTTTTACCTCACAATTACATAAATCATGCATATCATGGCATATTGAGTAATGTATGAGCATTTATTGATTGTAATGTCTGTTTTGTATGTTTATTGCGCGGAATAGAAGGTGCTGCGATAGAGGGTGCTGTCGAGGACCTCCAGTACCAGAACTTTGAAGCTTCTGACCCTAACCAAGCTCAAGAGCAAGGCAAGTGTCCTTGATCATTTTGATACCGTTTTTAAATGTTTTGTTTGCAAAACTGCATGTGTCAAATTGATGGGAAACCCGAGACAGGTATTTACTAGACTTGTTTGTCCATCATTGTCTCTTGGGAAATGTTGTAGAGAGTCGGGAAAGGCATTTTACCTTTTTTGCTTCGCTCTAATTAATTGGGATGGTAAAACAATCAAATGACCTAATTATGAATTAATGGATGATGAGAATTGATGAACATGGTTAATTGGTAATATGGGACTTGGGAGATCTAAGCAAGCATGGTTTGTGGATTGGGTTGGATGATATGGTGGTTTGATTGCCTTGTATCTAAGGATCAGTTCATGCAAGAATAGGTTAGGAATATAGTGCCACCATAAGGCCAATTATGGGTGCGGCTTAGCTGATTAATTAGGAGTATTGCCAGTATTGCTTGGATCATTTCGAGAAGCGAGGAATGAGAGTCGACTGGGTTTGCAATAGTGGCGATATTGCCCAAGGATCCGAATGGCACAAGAGGGGGCCCTTGGTTGGATGTGCTCAGTTGGAGGCATCACCACCGGTGAAACCTTAGTGGGTCTGAATATGCTGGTAGTCCCTTTGTAAAGGCTATTTTGTGATCTCTTGACCATACACCTAAGGAAGTGTAATTGGCATAAGGGAGGTTTCTTTAGTAGTCGACGGGTGATGAAATCACGAACTTGTGGGTAAAGTGGTACAACCTCTGCAGAGTGTTAAAAACTATCATGATAGTTGTGCTCCCGTTCAAGAGCACCTGGATCACCTACATGATTAGAGTGGAACTTGAGATTTGGGATGGCTATGGTATTTGTTATGGTTGAGCTATGATAATTGAATATGGTTAATGATGATGGTAAGAATATGGAATGTGGATGGATAATGAATAATGGATAAGAATTATTATGTTTATTTGGGATATGATTGGATAAATTTCACATAGACATTGTAAGATACTTTATACATGTTTTAAATGTACTTTTCAGCAAATAGCCATTATCTATTGTCAATTCCTTATTTAAGCTACATGCCATTACTTTACCACACTTGTTGAGTACGATATGTGCTCACTCTTGCAATTCCCTCACCAATAGTTTCATATGATGTTTGGGAGTATCTTGAGGATAATGCGGAGTACTAGATTGTGTGCTCCCGTCGACTTGCCTGTGGTGTTGCTTGGAGCCGCGCTATTCTCTTAAGCTCAGTTGCTTAGTTGCTTAATTAGATTATGTCTGCTGCATTTCAGAACTTGTTAATAATGATCATTAGAGTTGTAATCCGAGGATTATTTCGATATTGTAAAAAAGGAATTAATTAAATTGTGTTGTGGTGATTTTCTGTATATCGTTTGTGATGCACTCGTGTATGTGTGTTGAGCATCCTGAACACACATATGCGCCACACTTGGTTCATTTTTCGAAATCGGGTGTCATAATGTTGTTGGTGGTCCGAATCATCTGCCCAGCCTTGCGGTTCTAAGGATAGATGTACTGGCAAGACATGCGCAGTTGGACATCGTGAGAAAGAAGAAAGCCACAGAGTGCAAAGTTATCACACTCGCGCCTGTTGATGCACTGGACGACACGAACGGTGCGACCGAACTGAGTGGAACCCCAAGTGAAGAAGTGAGACAATGTGGAGAATGTCTCAGACTTCAGATGTAAGGGAAAGGTCCAGGAGTAGTGAGAGAAGTCATCAAGTACTATAATGTAGTACTTGCGACCTGACACGCTGAGGACTGGAGAAGTTCACAAGTCACAGTGGATGAGATCAAAGGTATGTGAAGTGTGAGAGTTGGAGCTAGAAAAAGGAAGTCGGACATGGCGACCTATCTGGCAAGCGTGGCAGAGAGACTCGTGAGTGTTCCTGGTACACGAGATGACTGAACTACTAGACAGCTTAGATAAGGCAGGATGACCAAGATGGTCAAGCCGACAGTGCCAAGTGGTAGAAGAAGTTGTAGTAGTCAGTGCCTGCAGAGTGGACGATGTGGAGGCAATGAGAGGCAGAGTGTACAGAGGTCTTGAATTGTCATAGCGAAGGAGGAGACGTCAGGTGGCAAGATCCCTCATGGACATGTCAAAGGGGTCACACTCCATAGAGCAACAGTTGTCGGTTGTGAACTAACAAACATAAAGAAGGTTTTGGATGATGTTAGGGGCAACCAGAACATTCTAAAGACGAAACAGACCATGAAGAATTGAATCACCTACCGAGGTGACCAGAAGAATAGATACATTTCCAACAACGATAGATGAAGGATGGGAATGGTGAGGTGGGTGGGAAGAGGAGAGGAAGCCGACATCTGGTGTGCTGTTGTAGGAAGCACCTAAGTCAGCCACCCAAAAGGGTGTCAAAGGTGGTCGGGGGTGCAACATCGAAAATGATGGTGCGGTGGACAGGAGTCTGATTGTGGAAGATCCAGCAGCCGTCTGGCCTGGTGGCTTGGGGACTCCTAGCCGCGACACGCTGACCCCAGGTGGCAATAGCGCAGCACTGCCAGGCGACAGTGGCAGCTTGTCATCGAGGCCGACAGCGGTGTGACCAGATAGCAGCGACGCGACATGCCACGACGGTGGTGGCATGAAGGCGACCGTGGACGGAAGCACCATGGAGGAAGGCGGCGTCGCGCCTGGGAAGAAGATGGCGATGACAGATGGCCTGCATCGGGCGACGGTGGGCATGCCAGGGGACAGCAGCCCGACGGCTGGCGGTGGCGGCTTGTCAGGCATCCAGAAGGGACCGACATCAGTGTAGGGAGGTGGGGCCAGCAGCACCAGCAGGGAAGGGGAGAAGGGAGCGGCGCCAGCAGTAGACAAGGGTGGCGGTGGCGTTGTCGAATCTGGCAGCGACGGCGCAGCGTGCCAAGGCGGCAGAAGCGCGACACGCCCAGGCGATCGCGGCGGCGGTGACGCATCACTCCCTATTGGCGGTGACGCTAAGCGCCAAGGCGACAGCGGTGCACCGAGGGAGGAAGACAGCGGCGGCGACTTGCCGTCGGGGCCGACGACAACGTGCCCGAACAGCGGCAATGTGGCACGCCGCGCCGGTGGTGGCGCAAAGGCGACTGTGGACGGCAACACTGTGGTGTAAGGTAGTGACACCATAGAGGAAAGTCGCAACGCGCCTGGGAAGAAGACGGCGTAGGCAGCGGGTGGCCTGGATTCAGCGACGGGGGCGCGTCAGGAGACAGTGGCCCGGCGACCGGTAGTGGAGGCGCGCCGGCGGCTGGTGGCCAGGCACCTAGCGTCCAGAAGGGGGCTGCAACCTGGAAGAAGAGGGAAGAGGGTAGCTCGACGGGGGAGGAGGCCGACGGTGGCTCGTCGGTGGCTCAAGTCCAGCATGCAGCGCGTTGGGGGTGATGTCTGACGGCGGCGGCGTGAGGCGTGACAATGGCGGCACCCTGGGGATACGGCCTGATGGTGGCGTCCTGAGGCCCGGCGACTGCGCTCATTCGGGATTCGGCGACGACCCGTACGAGTAGAGGTTGGATGGTGACGGTGCGCGATTAGATCTGGGGGCGGCGCGCCAAGATCCGGCGGCGGCACCCCAGGATCCTGCGGCGGCAGCCACCGGCAGGGCGGGAGGCGGGTCTAGGCGGCTGGCCATGGTGGCACGATGCGGCAACGTCTGGCGGCGGTGGGGGGAAGCGCTAATACTGGAAGCAGGGGAGAGAGAGCTGGGGAAGAGGGATCCGCGACGGCCCGCGGCGGTGGCGGCGCCGCCAGCCATGGCTTGTGCTGGTGGCGGCTGGGTGTGGGCAAAGGAAGAAAACCTAATCTGATACCATATTAGAATTAGTGCAAATGGAGTTAAGGTTTAATAATGGAGTATCAAAAGTACATATATCCCTAAAGGTCTAGATACGTAGGCTAGACCCAATACCTACACATACGCATACACATACAATCCAACACAGATGAATATATATCATGCGTCTACTTAAATTAAAAGGAGAATTGAACCACCACGCATTCAGTCGATGCAACTTTTGTAGTGTCCAGCAAGATCAGGAGTGTGCAGCCCCTTTACAGATCTCAACTGTAACTAGTGCGTGAAGATCAATCTTCACATAGTCAAACTAGTCGGGACAGCACAAGCCGCACAACACATCAAACGCGCCAGTATCTCCAGCAGCTATATGAGTTCAGATCAGCAAACATTTGGGTTAGACTTTGCTTCAACCCGGTTGGAAAGAAATCTCTCCAAATCCTACTAACCCAAGAAAAAGCTAGAAGAATTTTGCATCATTTTCCAACGCGATCTCGTCTCCACCATCTACAAAAGCTTCTTTGTGGATCTTTCACCCGAAAATTCGCTCACGCCTTCTCTTTCTGAAGTCTTTTTCCAACACCCAAACAAGGCCCACCCTGTTCCCCAAACTTGCTCCCATCGATTCCTTCTATCCTTTTCAATTAACAAAACATGTCTTGGAGGTCGCAATTGCTGCACGGCTGAATCAGATGATATCTTCAATAATATATTATCATTAGTTGTTACTTAGACGGGACGTGGTTATGTAGATGTCACCTATGATGGCTTTATTCTGGTCAAAACTTTTTTTACTCTAGTTCTTAAACGTGCTTATTATCATAGACATTTATTCTACTTTAATGGTTCCAGGATAGCTAAGCTGAGCAAATACTGATTGCACTGATGACCATAAAGTATGCCAATCTTTACCTTTTATTCTCCATAAACATGCTTGAATTCATAACAATGTTAGATATTAATTAATATAGTTGATCATAAGTAATTAGGAGTTGGTTACGAGAGTAACCAACTCAATCTCAAAAACTCCTCCCTGTCCTGATCGGGGACAGAATCCCAACTGATTCAGTTTGGGGTGGGCCCGTTCAGGTGCCCTCTCTCTATATATAAGGAGAGCCACGCTCTCAACCAGATGAGAGTTTTGCCCTCACGGTAAAACACAGATCACCTAAGTATTAGAAGAGATCCGATCTGCTCTTGAGAGGGAAGTCTGGGAAGGTTCCCACCTCCGTCGCCGATGTCCTGCAAGCAGAGAGGGGGAAGAAGTGCCCCTGCTCCGGCCTACTCCACTGCATCAACTCCATCACCATGGCGCTTCCATCATCTGTGCATCAAGGTATGCCCTCAGGTGTGTCTTGTCCCTTCTCTGTCCCTCCTTGCTCCACTGTAATGCTTGATCATGACTCTGTTATACACCTAAGCCGAACCCTAATATCCATTAGGGCCTCAGTGTGATTCTAACAATAGTAATCAGAGCCACCTTAATTGGAGTTAGGGCTTTCGGCCTCCTAGTTAAACCCTAAGTCGATCAATCTTTGATCAATTCAGTGAGATCAAACGATCTCAACACACTAAGACCCTTGCTTCTACAGCATAAAGAAGGAGGGGATTCAGACTATAATAATTAGGGTTTGAATTTGATTTGAACTCAAACCAATTTGGGGATTAGGGTTCTAATCCCAAATCAGAGCCAAATTAGAATCAACATTCGATTTGCCTTAAGATTGGAGGAGAGATTAGGGACCAATTCGAACTTAGTTTCAAATTGGACCAAATTAGATGAAGAACTCATAACCGAATTCAAACCTAAAAAAACTTGGATTTGGACTAAGAAGATTAGACCAGATAGGGGAACTTACCTTAGTGCATTTTACTCCTTGATGAAGCTTCAACGCTCGTCGAGGAGGACCACCATCAACACCCACGCCGGGAGTCATCGGGTAGGACGGCTCCAAGCCGTCGCTCTTCGTCGGCACTAGGCCGCGTTAGCCTCGCCGCAGGGAAGGGGAAACCCTAACCCTAGCATTCGCGAGGGTACCCTCTTCCGCTCTTCCGGCTGGCGAGCTCATGCCAAAGGGGCATATCCACCTTGCGGTGAACATGCGCCCACCAGCGATGAGCCGCGGCGGCGCCGGAGGCAACCCGCCATCGATGGTCCTTAGCCGCCGCTGTCTCTTTTCTCGGTGTTTTCTCTCTATCGAGGGGAAGCGAGGGGAAGAGGGGGACGAAGAATGAGCTAGGGTTTCGGCCCAAAAAGCTTTTTTATTTCCTCTGATCGCTCTCAGTCGTCCGCTACTAGATCAGAGGCTCGGATAATTTAGCTGATGTGTACCTTTTCATCCTGGCCATTCATCTCAGAGCGTGCAGCCTCAAGTAGGTGGCGCGAGCACGAGGGCTCTCAGCCCAGGCGGGGTGAGTCGATGGGCTCGTGGGTTGCCCTTAGAATTAGCCAGATTTTTCCCAAAATTCATTTAGCAGGCCTAGGCCGAATCAGGGGTACTGGGCTTTAAAGGTCGGTTTCACCATTTCTTATTTTTCCTGGTTTTCCATCATTTTAGCATATGGGCCTTTGGGCCTATTTAGACATCAGGCTGTGCTCAAGGGCCAGTTTTATTTTTCTTTTTTCGTGGGAATTAACATTAGCGGGCCATGGGCCTAATATAATCAGTGGGTTGGGCCTACCTCAGTAATTTCGGACCAAAAAAAATTTGGTTAATATTTTTAGTATTTTCTGTTTTTTAGAAAATAAATTAGTATTTTAGTTAATTTTCCTATAGTTTTAGTCATGAACTAAAAATACATTTATTTTAATATAATGGGCATTTTATTTCTTAGTAATTTTAGTATGGACTAAAATCAAATTAGAGCTAAGTTAAGAATAATTAAGAAATAAGTTAAGACTTTGCTTATTTTCTACTATAAGTATTATATTATATTTTTCAGTAATTTATTTAGTTTATGATGAATTTAAAGTTTATGCCCAGTCTATTATTTTATTGTGAAATTCTTTTATGTTTCACATATTAAGCATGCCAATTGTTTAGCTTCCGCTGCGTTCTCTCAGTTACGCATAGTGATCTTTTGTTAAGTAGCCAATGTGAACAACAAATTTAAGCTATGTTCTCAATTTATTTAGTTTCATAGTAATTTTGTTAAGTAGCCAACGTGAAGGATAAAATTACTATGTTCTAAGTTGCATGAAAAATTTTACTTGAGTAGCCAACGTGAAAAATAAAATTTTGCCATGTTCTAAGTTATAAATGTTATATTTTTGTTCGAGTGGCCAACGTGAAAGACAAAGATAACATTCTCACTAAGTACAAAACTTTGTTCGAGTAGCCAACGTGAAAGACGGAGTTTAATATGTTTCATAAGTTAATTAGTGAATGTCGTATTTTGTTGAAAGACAAAATGTGACAATAATTAGTTCATAGAAACTTTTGTTCGAGTAGCCAACGTGAAAGACGAAAGTTTACTATGTTTTTTAATCAGTTAATCTCGTATTTTTTAAAAGACAAAATATGATGATTCTTCTTCCTAAGTTGTTTACATTAGTATACTAGAAAATTTTGTTCGAGTATCCAATGTGAAAGACAAAATTTCCTATGATTTTAGTTTATTACTAAGTTTTATTATGCATTCACTTATGTTACTCAGTTTTTCATTCAGATGTCTCATTCATCATCAGTTCAGTACTCAGTTATATCTCTACCATTGAGCCTCTTAATGAAGTTAATTATGACTCATGGAGAGAGAAGCTAAGGATTGCTTTGGCAATCTCCAAATTAGATGTGACACTGATCAGACCCTGCCCTACTAAGCCTCATGTTAATATGCCTATGACTGGAGAGACTGATGAGTCTTTTGAGTTGAGCAAGGGCAATTCCTTAGTCTCATGCACATATATGAGAATGATCTAGCTAAATGGGACCACTCAAATAAGCTGATTTTGATGATAATTAATGGTTTCATCACTAAGGCTATTCGGAAAGCAATTCTCGAATACGACACCACTACTCAGTACCTCGACGAGATTGAGAAACAATTTACTGGCACCACTAAGTCCCTTAGTGTTGTTGACCCTGTCAACCGCACTAATGGAAATCATAAGGGCAAGAATAAGGTTTCATAGACACATTCTTCTCAACAGAATGTGAAGATGGACAAAATTAGGTGCTACTTTTGCAAACAAGAAGGACACTACCAGAAGGATTGCGTAGGCTTCCTCAAATGGTATCATAAGAAGGGTAATACTTAGTTCAGAATTCCCTGATTTCAGTATATTTTCAATCTACCTGTTAGATTGACTTAGTTACAATTGTGCATAACTTGTGCAGAGATTAAGTATGAGGAGGATTATAAGAAGAGGGATAAGGATCGTTAAAGTTGCTAATTACCACGAAGCCGAAGTAAAAGCCAACTTAGAACTCACATTAGTATTTCATGACTTTGTACTTTTGTTTAACTATGATGATTTATGTACCCTCATTTACAGAAATTCGTATTAGTTTAATGCCTGGACTACTCATATTTGTAAGCCTTTTGGCTAAATTAGTTAATAATAAGTTGTGAGTTTTGCCATCTGACAAGACAATTTTTCTTTGTCCTAGCATGATTATTATTTAAGTTTCATCATATTTCGATTAACAAACTTAGTGTTTCGTAAAGCGCATGTGAATCGATTACGAAACAATTTTGAAATAATGACACTATGTTAGACCATATTTCGAGGGGGAGAATTGATTGAGTGTTTCTTAATTGATTCCTCTCCACTTAGATTAATAAAATATTAGCGAATGCATAAACAAAATTCAGAATATATTCCACTAAAATCCGATCGTGAGGGTGAGTATTACGATCGGTATATCCCATATTAAATTAGAAATACGTGACGTCCTTCAACTTAGTCGATTAGCAAATGAGTCAAGGCTTAAAAACCTTTATTCAAATGTTGCATCGAAAATGTAAATGAGTGGTGCCTAAAACACCATATTAGATAAGGACAAGACATAAACTCTTAGTAAGTATCTTATATGAGGTTGTCATTATGTTGATTAGTCCAAACATTAGAATGTAGCCATCTCGTTGGCAATTTAGTAAGTTGTTGTTTCCTCCATCTTAACTGACATTAAGTTCAATAGAAGCAATATATGCTTGAATCGGGGGAGGGGGGGGGGGGGTAAGGTAATCTGAGATGACGATTATAAGAAGTGAGTGCATGCACCCACTTTCATGATTCAAGAACCGTTCACCACGATACTTGCTGTTGTTGAGACAACACCGTTGTCTCAACACCTTTTGTTAGCTTTTCATTGGCATAAATAGTAAGACTTTTGTCTCACAGAAGCAACTTCAGTTAGCCTATTATTAGTTGTTGCTAAAAATAAAGAGCAACAATTGACTCAATTAGTAAATAATGTGTTAATAAGTGGATCTCCTAATAAGATCCATATTTAAATGAAGGATGATCCTGCCTCATTAGAAATAAACTAATAAAGTTGTACTTAGTCGACATTCCTAAAGTAGCCAAAACAGTTGACCGTAATGGATCCACATTAGTAAACGTGACTCCAGAGGGAAAAGTCGTTTTTCGTTAAGGAGACATTGAGAATATTAACTTGTTACCATAATGTCTCAACTATCGATTCGCTAAGAATCAATTGGTATTAGTAACATATTATGACTCAATATTACATCATGTGGATGTAATAATGACGTTGTGACACGACCGAAAGGTGTTGTCATTAAGCATAAGGAACATAGAGATACAGGCTAAGACAAATTATTTTATTTATGGACTAAATAAGGCCTTGTTGGCAATTAGTATCTCAAGTTCAATAAGTCAATCAGTAAGTTTGGGTTACTTTGTAAATGGCATGTTACTTACACGTAATCATGTTGATTTACTATTCAATTTTCGTTCTCCAATTTTGACGTTAAGGGGGCATTAAGCTCATAAGGCATACTTGAGTGGTACTTGAAAAGTATGACGTATATGCAAATAAATAGTCTATTCAGAAAAGTCAAGGTTAATTAGTATTGAAACCAATTAGAAAATGTTCGAACAAAATATGGTTCCAAAGACTTCTACTATCAGAAGTTTTTAAGTTGGTCAAACAATTAACCACCTTGACATAAACTAAGTAATTGAGTTATTTTAGCAAAAGTTAGTCCAATCCAAGGTTTTGAAATGGAGATAAGAGTTAATTAGCAGTTATACAATTAACTAAGATCTCATGACAAGATCAGTATTTTAATGAGCCATAGATCACTAAAACTATGTTTCTGTGAGATGTGTAGGGGTGGGCGCGGTTAACCGCATAACCGTTAACCGAAATTAACCGCACCGAATTAACCGAAATTTTCGGTTAATTCGGTTTTCTGTTATCGGTTCGGTTATGATTTTTTCGCTATTCGGTTTTCGGTTAATAATTCGGTTTTTAATCCGATTAACCGAATTAACCGAATTTTATGTGATTTGTTCATGTCTATTTTTCTTTCTCTTGGTTTATAATTTATCAAACATGGATGTATGCTTGTATATTAACTTATATATTGGTCTTTTATGTTTGAGTTGATTTCATGTTGTTTTATTATTCAAAATTTCAAATTTTCTTTATTTATTTTTATGTTTAAATTGTGTTTTAATCTATATGCGGTTAATTCGGTTAACCGATTAACCGAACCGAATTAACCGCAACCGAATTGTGCGGTTAATGTTTTTGTTCGGTCATATTCGGTTATCGATTTCTATTAACCGAATTGACCATTAACCGAATTAACCGAACTGAATTAACCGAATTAACCGAATGCCCACCCCTAGAGATGTGTAGTAAAATCCTCATTAGTAAAATAACACTCGCAGTAGGAGCTTTGTTGAGGAACTAGCTCCAAACCTAAAGTTACTACATTGTTAATGATGCATACTAAATTAGTGATGAGACCACTGAGCAGACACCATTGAAAATCTGGGCTAAATGTGGTTGACAACATAGAACCACCTAAGTTTATATACTTCTGAGGCAACAAGTCAAATGTGCTGCCAAACACATTGATATCAGTTGTGTGTTGTAAAAGAAGTAAATTCAGGAACATACTAAGCATTTATAACTGAGCAATAAGATTCATGCGAATTCTCGCGGTACTGCATACAAAAGGAATGTGAACACATAACGCGCATGGGTTTAAGGAAAATCTTATGATCTTCTGGATATTTAGGAGTCAAACTCAGTTTTATGATATGTTTCTGAGTGAGATGTAATGTGGTCATCGAGTCAAGCAGTGCGTAATTGATTGTCTTTGACCCGTCGTTCCCTTTATGTCAAGCATGAGGAAATAATGTCAAAAGTCTATGAGCTTAGAAAATCAGTTTATGTAGCTTGTGATCAAGGAGAAGAATGTTAGATATTAATTAATATAGTTGATCACAGGTAATTAGGAGTTGGTTATGGGAGTAATCAACTCAATCTCAAAAACTCCTCCCTGTCCAGATCGGGGACAGAGCCCCAATTGATTCAGTTTGGTGTGGGCCCCTCAGGTGCCCCCTCTCTATATATAAGGAGAGCCACACTCTCAACCAGATGAGAGTTTTACCCTCATGGTAAAACACGGATTACCTAAGTATTAGAAGAGATCCAATCTGCTCTTGAGAGGGAAGCCTGGGGAAGGTTCCCACCTCCGTCGCCGACGTCCTGCAAGCAGAGAGGAGGAAGAAGTGCCCCTGCTCCGGCCTACTCTACTGCATCAACTCCATCACCATGACGCTTCCACCATCTGTGCATCAAGGTATGCCCTCAGGTGTGTCTTCTTCCTTCTATATCCCTACTTGCTCCACTGTAGTGCTTGATCATGCCTCTGTTATACACCTAAGCTGAACCCTAATATCCATTAGGGCCTCAGCAACACTCCTCAAATTCTAACAAACAAATCAAGGGTCAAAGAACCATTTAAAAGGGGTCCGGGGGTGCTATGAATCCACTAACCTGTAACGCGTTTCACAAGGATAAGATCACCTTTGATCTGATTTTGACATAGTAGTTCAGGTTCTGTGCAGAACATGGAAAATATATATACACTAATACTGGAATATTAGCAGCTACTTAGATTCTTGTTAAGACGGAAGAGTTTAAATAAGAAATCACATGAATGGAATCTTCTCTTGCTCCCCTGTTGATCTATTTTGTAGACAGCGCTACGTATCTAGAAACAAGTTTCAGCCCAGTGGCTCATGAATATGTCCATCAATAGCAAATTATGTACTAGCTAGTGCTAGTTAGTGGCTCATGCGTAGTATTGTGCTTAAGACTGTTTACCAACAAATAGCAAGTTAATTAAAGAAAGCCCCCCCCCCCCCCCCCCCCTCCCAAGATAAGATGTAGAGTGGTTAGAGTTTCTAAGCTTCCCTGCGACGAGATGCATAGTGGTTGATGTTTCTCAACAAACAAAGAAAGAAACACCATTTCTAGAACAGTTAGAACTTAATAATAACCTTGTTATTTAGTCAATGGGCATGTCTCCTAAATCATTCAACTTATTGTAGATAAGTGGTCTTGCTCGCTACAAGTTCAAAGGTTCGCATAATTTCTATGAGGCTCCAATCACGGGAATGCCAACATGACTAGGAGAACATGGGGGAAAGAACTAGAAATGGTTCCCTAATTGACCTTTCCTACTGTTGCAGAATTTTCATGCCTGTTCATGCATGTCAAAAACACCGTCTCTTCAGGAACTAACAAGGTATCACATGTGGTGCACATTTTCGAACAACAATCATGTGACAAATGAAGCTGTATGAATATGACTATCACATGTATAATTAAGGCCCCCTTTAGCATAGCTCCACGAAACTGATTCTCAGAAAGAATCAGGTAAGCTGTGTCAAACACTGTTTTTCAGAAGAAGTGATTCTTGGCCGATTCTGTGAAGTGATTCTCTGAAATGAACTAAGGGGCTGTAAGCTGGAAAACGTAGCTTCTCCTGATTCTGTGAAGTGATTTTTTGTCCTGATTCTAAGAGTTTATTCTAGAGAATCATAAAAAATCATTTTCAACCATAGAATCACTTCAACAAAGGTCAGAAGTGAATCCAGAAAATCAGCTTTGTGAAACTATGCTAAACAGAGCCTAAGAAAGCTCCCACTCACATAGCCAAATTTGAACTGCCACGAACATGAAACTTGTTTTGCATTTTATCTAACACTTCTGTTTACTATAAGGAAACCTCTCGATGGAATGGTTGAGTGTTTCTATAATATTTCATAATCATATTTTCATGGGCAACATATCTGGTGTAAATGACTTGTGATGCTAACATGTCAAAAGACATATTTTGATCCATTATGAGAGACCACGATAAGGCCTCGTTTGGAAAGGTCAGGGTCGAAGTGGATCCAGACTCAATCCACCCCATGAGTGTATTTAATTACACTTGAGAGCAAAATACACGTCACATACCAAAAATGCATTCGGATAGGTGGTGGATTCGGTACCCCACAACCCCATCCACTCGCATCCGAGAGTAAATTGAGCGACTCCTCCCAACACCGGGAATATACGCCTCTCCGCCTCGCTCCGAGTCGCCCGCCTGCTCCCGACGATGCTGCTACCCTGCCCCCCCGCCACTTTGTTTGACCCCTCTGTCCTTTCCCTACGACGCTGCACTCGGCGTTCGCTCGACCGGCGTCTCCACCCCCGGCGGCACTGCTCCCCCGAACCTCCGCCTCTTTGCTTGACCCGACGTCTCCACCCCCGACGGCGCTACTCCCCCGACCCTCGGTGTTCGCTCGACCCGCCCTCCCCACCCACGACGGCAATCGCCCAACGCCCCTCGCCTCTTCGCTCGAGCCGCTAGCCTCCCCGTTGGGGCTCAGGCTCAGGTCCAGTGGCGCGGATGCGGTAGCGCCCCTTCCGCCACCGGCTGTGGTGTTGGGGTGGGTGCCCTTGCTGTTCGCGTCAACGGTAGGTGCCCTTGCTGTTCGCGTCAGCGGTGGCAGCCCTTGCCCTTTTGGGTCTGCGGACTGCACAGCGGAATGGTGGTTCCTCGCCCAGCGCCCTGCTGTTCTTTTGTTTTTGTTTTTTTTAAAAAAAAGGATTAGTTAGATCTTGTTCTATTTGCGGCCTGATGCAAGTTAAATAATATTGGGTGATACCGGCCTCATCCAAACAACGACTTAAATAAGTAGAAGATAAAAATCCACGAGTAGAAGTGGATACGATGGCAGGAGTAGAACCATCCAATCTACACGAGGTTTCAGCCACACCAGGGTTGTCTCACACTAGTGCCAAACGGCCTAAGGGTGGTGAAAGACCCACATATTACTCAAATGTTCCCTGTGATAAGGGAACCCTTCCCCTTCCACTTAAGTGATAGGTGAGTCCTCCATCACCCATAATTGTGATCTCTCTTGATGGATCAGATGATCATGGATGGTTGTTAGCATGTTAGCACCACACAAATATTTACACAAGATATGTTGTCATTTTCATATGATATAATTAAAATGACATGGAATGCACTAATCACCTTGACTGGATGGATATTTGCAAGATTTGATTCCAATGACATGATCAATATTTAGATTCTCCGCTCCAAACAGTCCACAATTACAATAAATGGTGTTTCCATCAATCTGTAGAGTTGTACCTAAGAAGTCCTATAAAGTTTGATTCAATACAATAATGGGACTGGTAACAAATCCAATCGTTCAACTTAAATGATAGATGTTCCCTGTGATCAACCAATGAATATCTTATAGCTTCACATTTTCTAAAAAGAATCTAACGTAAAAATATTTATTCAAAGCTACTCGGTGCCACCACCCCAACCCACATGCTAGTGGTGACCCTATATCAAAATCCAAGAAATGTCAAGAAGCCAAGTTGCTAGGTTCTATGAAGAACCATTGTCCTCTTTAGCTTCAGAAGCCCTCATCTACTTGTCCCTTCCCTTTCTTCATGTTTTGAGCTTCCATATAGGATGAGCAACTCTAGGGCCCCATTAAGGTACACTAATTAACTTCTTTTGGAAAAAATCTAAAATGTTTTGATTCCAGGATAAATTGTCTAAAAGAAGCTTGAATGGTTGACGTGTAAGGGATCACAAATGCTTTCCTCACAGACTGCAATTTGCAGAAAAATACGGTCTTTTCTTTTAAAACACAGGTTCTGCAGGCTGTAACCATTAGTTTATGCCCACCGAGAATCAAACATACATGCCCATTGGCCATCATATATACAAGCACTGTTAAGTTAAAAATTCTCTTTTTTATTTTTTTGTTTTGGGGGGCGGGGGCAGGCAGTTAAAACTCTTAATTACTCATCAAATAAACTAAACAAGTTCCACATAGGTATTAGACGAGAAGTGGATTGGTGCAAATAAAATGTATACATGTTCTAGGTAAGGTCATTTCTCGAACTATGAAACTAATTTGACTATTTATCTGACTATGTACTAGAAAAGGTCATTCATTGAATATGCTATGAATTATACATGTATATCTGAAAATTTCATGACCCGGATTAAACGAATGAAGTTCTTAAAAGAAGATCCAATATAACAATGTCTAAATTCATCTAATGCAAATTACTTTTTTTAATCCTGGGACTGTAAATTGTAATTTGTAATCACCCATTGGTAGTAGCTAGGAAGCAAAATGTCAGGACTATATCCAAATAGAAACATGAATCATAATTCTTATACTGGTGTATGAAATTATTTGTTATATATGAAGTTGGGGCTTGGGATTTTGGCAATCTATATATGCTGGACCCAATACATTGCATCTAGTATAGGAGAGACTAATTAATCATCTGTCTGCTGATTGATGCACCCCCTGTTTGATTCTATTCTTTTCTATTCTAGAATCAAATGCGAGGTGCATCTGTTTTCCTTTTGTCTTTCCACTAGCCACTACCTAGTCTATGACAAAAACAACCATAGGGTCAGTGAGTCATCCCAATGTTCCCCTGATTAAACATTAGAGGCTACAGTACCAGGGACAACTTCATTTGGGTGTTGCATAGGTCTAACTTTTCCTTGTTGCAGTGGTCTCCACCTTAAGATGCAGAGTACCTCTAGGCATTCTCGAACCCTCAGAGTAAAAGGAACATTTTAGCTTCAAGCTGGCTATGCACATTTTTCCTTTTCATGACACTACCATCTTGTAGTTAGAAAAAAAAATCATCCCTGAATATGTTGTACATAACTACTGCATGAATAAAGGGAACAATTAGAATACAAACAACACTCTGATGCAATCGAGCAAAAATCTTTTATGAGCCACATAATCTTCATCCAAAGGCTACTACATTTTTGCATTTAAACCCTTCCACCTAACAATATTGTTTACACTACATTTATGTTACCAGATGAAAGGATTTAAGTGCAAAAATATAGTAACCCTTGAATGGAGATTGTGTGGATCATAAAAGATTTTTGCACGATTGCACCAGAGTACATTTACATTCTAGTCATCCCCGTGAATACATCCTAGGTATATCTTGAGGCATGATAAAGAGTAGATAGTGTTCCACTAACTTAGAGTGGCTCTCACAAAACTCCTTTAGCTGGCACATTATTTTGTAAAAGGGGACATATCAAATGTAAAAGGATCTTACGATGCTAACAATGCTAATGCACATTTGTGGCCATCCGATCGATCACCAGGGACTAAGATTAGGGAAGGTGGAGGTGCAATCCAGCAGCAATAAATGTTCTTAAAAAAGAACAATGTATTTATGTTCGGATGACACCTCCACCTCTTCCTAATCATTGTTGCTAGTGAATTAGTGATAGATCGGATGACTACAAATGTGCATTAGCATGTTAGCACTGTAATCCCATTTTACACTAGATATACCCCCTTTGTAAAGTACCTAAAGCAGTAACACATGTGCACCATTTAATCACAGCAGGGAAAACCCGAAACCCCACAGAGCCAATCAATAAGGTACAAGTGTACGCCACTTCAAATTTGATTAAAGCTAGACGAGTCACTAGGTCTCAAGTTCGTGTTGAGTTTGTTGTGTTGCTTGAAAAATGGTCATGGTCACATCTGCAATATTTTTTGTTGATTGATTGAAAGCACAAAGTTGGCAACATTTAAGATCACCCGAATCCCAGCAGGGCCCTACCCCAAATTGTGCTCTCAAATAAAAATCCTTCTCTGGGGCTCATGATGACAAGTTTATAGCATAGTTTAATACCAAGGGTGACCTCATCCGTTTCAATCCTAAGAAATACATACATACGAACACATTCAACACTCAGTGGGTATATCTCTTTGTTTTATCCATATGTGCATCTTGCGCCACCACTGGAGAATAAATAATAGCTTGGCTTAATAATTGAGTTTGATGTCTTCCTTCTGAACAAGTTTGAAAGGTAGTTAACAAACCCAAGTAATGTGGGCAAGGACTTCGACTTGTGTTCTATATTCCAAGTGACGTTACCTACTCGACAAAATAAACACTTAAGATTGGGTAGATTTCACTTTAAGTTATGTGAAGTGATTCTCCAATATACAATGATATGCAAGAAGGAACTAAAGAAACACCTAGACCAAAATCTAATAGCCTAGAATGTCCAAAGCTATATAGCACAGAGGATATATTAAACATGTAGAACAAAAAATAAGCTAATAAAGCTAAGATTTTGACACTTGGTAAAATCAATGCAGCTCAGCAAGCAAATGATCAACAAATGGATGCACATGGATTAGATATCCATTACTTCATGCCCTAGTTGTCTTATGCCTATAAAAAAGGGATAAGCAAGCAGTTAAGGTAACATGATGGTGGAGGGAAGAGCTTTATACAATCTTATCTTTAGAACTTCAGAATCCACTTGGTGACTTAAAAAAAAATTAAGTACAGTTTTTCTTTTTGACAAAATGTATTGGAAGTGACTAAGTGAGGTTATTAAACTATTGTTTTAAGTCTTGAAACCAAAGCCAAAACTAAACCTTTGACAAATGTCATATCTGGTGTGGTGTGTTAGTGTTACACATGCCACCTGATTGTTATTCTTAACACCACTACAAGTTATCGCTGGCTTAGTGGCATATCCACTTTATTAGTTCATGTGCTTAAATGTAAATGATATTCTTTCTTTTTCATGATATTCAAGCATTAAAAGGTTGGTTTTTATGAGACGTAGCCTGAGGTCATAGTGTAGACTGTAGAGGAAAGTGATGATCAAGAGCGAGAGACAATCAGAAAAACTTGTGTAGCTGTTCAGAATTTTAAAATGATAACAGTAACAGATGCCCGGCTAAACATAACCTAAGGCCCCAAGCTACTTATTGTGTCAATTCACTGCAAACATAGTTTCTATCACAACTCATGGTAATAGAATACATGGTCCTAGGTTAGGATCTAATTAACTAATATAATATCTTTTGCGTGCATTTTAATGGAATATCCAGCATGCAAGCAAGTACTCCCTCTGTTTCATTTTAATGGAATATTGGTAGTTCAGCTTTGAACTAACGAGTCAAATAATGAAAGAGATAAAGTATATGTGAACCATGAGTAAAACGAAAAGGATATTCAATTATTACCTCCACCATGAGCTCTATCAACCTGGAAGTCCAATGATTCTGTCAGCACCTAAAAGTCTAGCATACTTTGCCTCCTTAAATTATCTCATAGCACACTGTTCAAAGTTTAGTTCTAAGGTTAATGTAAACACTGATTGCAACTTGCAAGATAACTGTAGATGGAAAGATGATGGTATTTAACCATGAGAAAACTTGCTCACAAACTTCAAGATTAGTCATGAATCATAAAAAATAGAATTACATCAGTCTGAGGCTCTGAGCCTGGTCCTTCTGGATGGCAGTATAGGTTAATTAACTAATGCCACAAGTTGTACTAGATTTCGCCCAAGTAACATAACACAAGTATTATACCTCTCTTTTGCTGGACATATTCATACTGACGTACTATAACAAGAAAATAACAACTGCATTTCATTGTCATGTCATTATCAAAGAAGTCCTGGGATCTCCTATAGTAGTTTTCTAAAAGACATGATAACGCAGAGGCTTAGACATCTCTAACAATGACATGGCATGGCACACTACTAAACAACTTTGCCACACCAAATTGATGAGAACAAGTGGTACGGACAGAGATTAAAATTACACCTATATGATCACTTTGTGGGAAATTATCAACCCAATAAGGACAGCTGTTATTTATTCGCACGGACGGAATCAGAGACTTAGAGGAAGGGCAGAATCGAAATGGTCAATACTTCCTCTTTACATCAAACTCAAACATCTTAGTCATTATTCGCAAAACACATAAGTGTTTCTACAAATCTGGATCAAAGTAACCTATTTTATATTCCAAATTCAGTAAAGTGTATGATTTCATTAGGAAAATGTGGGGAAAAAAAGCTATTCCCATAGGTACAACCTGCTGACTTCCTAATTTCCTCAAGATTGCACAACATTTTGAAAACAACACAGTAATTTAGTCATGTTGTGCAAAACTGAATGTTACTGCACCCAACACTTCCAAGGATATCAGTACATATCTGGTTTCCTTACATGAATTTTAATGAATCTTCAAAAACAATCAAACCCTGTGGAACTTGTACTTTTGCACAAGGTTGAATCTTTCAATACTTCCACTAAAACCCTTCAGCACAAGGGTTCTCACAGCGTCCGCCCCTTGCTCCAAAGCAGTGTCAATCTTCATCAAATTTATACAACAATTAACAATCCAAGTAGAAATAGCTAAATCACACAGTTCCTACCAGAAAAGGGTCGATCACAAGAAACAAGAAAGTTGAGGCTTGAAAAAAAATCCTTTAGGATGATGGAGTAAAGATTAAGATTACTAATTTACTATTGTTATTTTCCAGTACCAACTTTCCAGTACCCTTCCCATTAAAAGCATCTCGAGTTGGTGTCTACATACAATGCACATAAATCGAGGGTCCTTCCATGCTAAAAACTTAAGTAGAAAATCAAGTTGGAGACTTTGGGGCACTATTCCAAACTTTGCAGTCTATAAATACCATTACAACCTTGCAGCACTAATATGCACCATTATGAGAACGAATCAAATGGTGGAAGATGTTTCACAGAAGGAAAGGAACAAGAGAGAGATTTTCACAATTTTTCATAACTTCCTTCAAATGCTTGAAACCTTAAACATAGAGAAAAGAAATACCTGCAGTCGTTCCTCTGAACTGAACTTTTGCAGCAGAAATGCTCGCGTGTCCATTTTACCAGGTGGACTACCAATGCCTATATCCAACAGCCAACAACTCAACAATTGTAATGAACTTACCATGAAGTACAAAAAGTACGGTCATAAATCATAATATTGTACCTATAGATAAACGTGGAAATTCCCGGCAGCCATCCAAATGCTCAATCACGTTCTGTAATCTGTTTCAGAGAAAATGGTTATATGAAGTAAGGTAATGGACGATAAATTATAAGATCACATAGGTAGCTACTTCAGAAGTACGATGGCCATAAGCAAACTATACAATAGCTTCCACTCCACCCACAAAAACCTGAAGTTTCACTAACATGGAATAACCTTGAATCTCAAGATTATCAAATTAGCATATGCATTGACAATAAGTATTAAACTTTTACAGAAAATTTCACAAATCCCTAACTTTATATAACTTAGTTTGTGGGTTCTTCAAGACCAGACAACCATCTCAATTTTATCACCACAAACTGTAAACCAGTATAAATAAATTTACAACTTACATTAGGGTATTCAACATTTATTCGTTTAGATCATATGTGCAACTGGCAAACAATCCAGCCCAAATTTCAGTGCATTAAACTTTGTGTTCATCAAATTCTGCTCGCTTACTAAACCACGAGATTCACCAAATGAAGTGGCTTCCGTATGTGAGTGGCAATGTGGCATCAGAATGTTTCCTATGACTAGAAGTGGCAACCTTATATGAATTGATTCAAACGAAGAACTTTGAACATTACCCATTATGGCGGCCATGACCACCTTTCCTTTGAAGGCGCAGAACTCCATTGGGCAGACTCATTTCATCATAAATCTGCCAAAAAAAGAACTCACAGGTATTAGTTAACTTTTGAGTTTATGATAATTGTTTACAGCTGTATATTTAAAACAGAACAATGATGAGCAGTATGCGTACCAAGAGGATATGTCGCAATGGAACTTGGTAATAGGCAGCAAGTGGTCCAATCTTCACATGAAAACAGAATATATTAGGGTACTGAAATAGTGACAAATGAGGACAGATGCTCAACTAGTCCTGACATTTCTAGCAGTATGTCGTATAAGGCATTATTATATGCTTTGACACAATCAGGAAAACTGACAGTTGTATATTTTAGGCAGAGTTGGGAACCTGGGATGAAGTCCTCAGATTATCAGTATTATTACTACATTTCTGCTACACGATGCATTCAACTGAAACAGTATTCATTGACAAATGATTTATAGAGCCTTGGAATGTTTATAAATAGATCCTGAAGTTAAAGTTACAAAAAAGCATCAAATAGCCATACGATATGTGTGTTAAAGAATGTGAAAGTTCTAACAAGTAATTTGGCTCCTGCGAAATTTATTCAAGTAACATAATTTCCTCATAGAATTTCACGAGCTAATAATTTCGAATAAGAAAGAGTAGGAATAACTCACTGCCTCTCCACTGTAGTTCATGTATGACTGTGGTTTCACCAGCAAGATTGGCACCTCGCCAATTGAACCTGCACTAATATTCGACCCAACGGATTGGTTAAAACGACATTACATTGCACTAATATTCGACCCAACGGATTGGTTAAAATGATATTACATATGCTGCATAGTTATATGTTGACTTCCTTAAATTTCTATGCACCCTGATTGCTTTACATTCTTTGAGTACATTACGATTAGATGTTACACCATTTCACAAATCTGACACCTTCAGGGTATACTTCTCTAATGAAATAATCAATAGCCTTTGCTTTCAACCCAATAACCCATCAATGGGGCTCAAATGCATGCCGTATAATTGCCTCTAGTCACAGGTACCACAAAAGAAAATAAAGACGAACAATAAGTACTTTTCATATTTCACCAACCAACATGTTCATTGCATTCAATCCTAGTTCCTTACTGAATAATAGCTTTTATATATTCTGCTGACCTTACACAGAACAATTTTTTTACAAAGTCGACGAATAAAACATGTCATCCTGGTTAGATGAGTATTGAATTACACTGGAGGTGCGCCGCAGATAAATATTGTTAGTCCAGCTCGAATATAGGTCTAGTTACTGACTTGCAGGCACTGACACAAAAACCACAGAAGACAGCATGCTACCAAGTTTGATGTCCAATGTACCAGAAGTATGAACAGTTGAACACAAATGCGAAACGAAGTGATTTAAAATTAACAGAACTAGATTGGTTGGCATCTTCAGAGATAATCCACAAATCAAGCCATAAGGATAGAAGCTAGACGTTAAAACGCAGCATACATGAGAAAGTAGAAGCTAACGAGACACGATCCGTAGGGGTAAGCAAGTTAGGTACCTATTCCCAGCAGCGATTTGGACTGGACGGTGTTCATCGTGATTCCCTCTTCCCGCGCTATGCGATCCACCATCTCAAAGCCCACCTAATCAATCAGAGGCGCGCGCGCCGCAAAGGAAGGGGAGATCGAGTGAGAACCAGCATCTCAAAGCGAGAGGAACGTGGAATACGGAAACGAACGGTGGGATGGCGGCGGCGGAGCTAACATTGTGCCGCGTGCCGTGGTACTTGTCGCCTGGGTTGCCGAGGCCGGCGACGAGCCAAGGCGTGTACTCCGCCGGGCCCGCCGCGGGGTCCGGGACGGAGGCGACGGCCACCAGACGCGGACGGCGAATACGGCGGAGAGAGACGGGCGGGCTCCGCCGGGGAGTGGGGGCGCTGGGGAGGAAGGGTGAGGAGAAGTGGGACGAGATCGTGGTGGGAGTGGCCATGGCGCGTGGCGCGGGCGAGCGAGGCGAGGAGGCGGCGGTGAACCGAACCCAACCGATAGGACCATGGGTTTGGCCGTTCGGGGCTTTTCTCTTGGGAAGGAATGAGCAAACTTGAAAATATCTCTCGAGTGGACCGAATCATTGTGATGGTTGAGTGGGCCGGAAGCATGTGTGGGCTGGACCGGAACCGGAAGGAGTATGTGGCTGGAGTTAGATGGGCTACAATGAGGAGGAGCAACGTTGTGTGATCGGCTTACAGGGTTTTGGTCATCAGCATTCTGCGCTGAATCACTTGGTCCATAAAAGTTGTATGAATCAGTTCATTGGGCTGGACTTTGAGCTTCAGAGTTTAAATCGTCTTATTGCAAGAGCGAGGGTGATCTCTTTTGTCAGAAAAAAGGGGAAGTCCTATACTAATGATATTTTCTCAGACCATGAACTGGCTGTCACTTTTGCGAGGTCAGGGAAACAGCGTGTCTGGGATCATGTACATTTCGGGAGTAGTTAAACTGCCAGGCCTCGCAGATTCCACGTTCTAGGTTACCCGGGGAAAAAAATCAACGTTCTAGACTCGCATCCCGCTTCATCGACCATTGCGATAACATCTTGGATCTTGGATCATCGCGACGGACATGAGTAAGAAGAAAGTTATCGTCATGATTGATACAATCATAAACAAAATGATGCTGCATCGTAAACAAGAACGAGAATGTACATATGTCACGGTGAACCGCCCAGGCACACGGCATTATCACATCACCATCTCATGACGCTTGAAAGCAGCCGTGGCTGGTGCGCGCTGCCACTCGAACCATATGATATTGCCGGCAATGACGCGCGCATGATGGACCCATTCCGTCGAAAGCTTGGCACAGAAACGGAGTGGCCTGATAATCACTGACGCTTTTGTTAGCGTCTGTGCGGTCGGTATGTGAAAGAGGGATCCTACTCTCCTGTTTGAACTTTGAACTGAGTTGACGTGAGATCAGATGTTGAGAGGACGCGACGAGAAAATACGGAAACCACGGGTTCCCGAACAACTCACACATCCCGAGCAAAAAGCACAGAAAGCGCTGCGAACCATGCATTTGCAGATTTGCTTGCCGATGCAGCAACGGGCAGGTCAAGACGCACGCAGTGGGCTGTGAGGAGGAGTGACGGTGTCGGCGCCGGTGCGAATCATGCCCATGCTCCATGCTGCACACTGTTCGCCCTTGGCCCAGCCGGCGCCGGCATCACGGAATCAGCATCCTTTACTTGACTAATCCACTCGGCGGCACGGACTGCTGCTCTGCTCCTACCAGCCACGCCACGCGCTGGTACGTCGGTCGGTGCGGCGACACGAGTGTCAGTCACGGAGGAAAAGAACGCGCTCGGTACTCACAGCTTGTCCGGCGACGAGATCCGCCATCAACGCACACGCGGCACCTACCTACCACCCGATCCCCCGCGCTGACAGTACATCGTCCTGTTACACTTGAAAAACGCTACGACAGCGCCATGATCCAGCATGCATTTGCCGTGATGGTTATGGAGAGAACGGACGGGGTTTCTGCCCCTGTCGGTGGTCCGACAAGTACGTTTTCGCCCATTAATAATGGATTTTCCCTTGCTCTTTCGTTACCTTTCGGTGATGGTTTTGGGGCTTTTGACTGGCCATACCACCTTGCCTGATAGAATCAAAAAAGACCAAATGGAAAGCCGCAGATTTGTCCACTCAGACCAAATTTTAGCCACGCCCACGCACACTTTTTTCCTCGTCTCATCTTGATCGACGACGCTCGCCGGACGAACTACTAGGCCAGCCGAGAGGCGAGCAGCACCCGCCACCCGGGATGACTGCCATTTGCATTCTTCCTCCGGTGGAGTCCGTCGCATCGCTGTGAATCTGTGCTCTCCTCCTAGTACTGTTTACACGAGGCGACCTGTCGCACGCTCGACGAAGCCGTCGTCATTGTCATGTAGTACTCGGCTGTCCACAACGTAGACACGAGTCACGACCCTACCCACCCTCTCACCTGCATCAGTAGTCCCGGGTCCCTCCCTCCGCCTCGCTTCCCGTGCCGAGCTGCGCGGACAGAGAGAAGGCTGCTTGCTTGCTTTCCCACTTGGCTTCGTCGTCGGGACGCGTCCGTCTCATCTGCCTCACGCCTACACACCCTCCATCCACTGTCAACTGGGTCAAGTATCTCGAAGCCCTACCTGTCATAGTTTACCGCTGCACCGTACGAACAATTTGGTCGCCGCCTTCGCTCCCACTGGCAGGCGGGACCACGGCGCTCGATTCTGTTGCCTCCCTGGACCTTCCTCCTCGCCGCGCGTGTCGAGGTGGAGGAGAGGAGAGCCAGCCGCGGTCGCGTGCCAGCTACAACACCTTTCAACGCCCAGATCGAAGCACGCGGGTCGGTAAAAAAGACGGGAGCCGGGGGCGACACCGCCTGACACGAGGACGGAGGGGAAGAGAGCGGCCGAGCTGGCAGGAGGAGAGCAGCGATGAGCAGCCTAGCCATAGTGGAGAAGAAGCCGCCGCTGAACGGTGGCGGTTGCGCGGGCGGCGTGCTGTTCCACCTCCTCGACTGGCACCGCCGCCTCGCCCGCAAGCGCAGGCTCTTCTCCCCGCGCCGGCTCCTCCCCTCGTCCCTCCGCTCCGCTCCGCGCAGGCTCCCAGCCCCGCCTCCGACGCCGTTGGCGCCGCCGCCTATAGCACCGCGCCCGGGCGCGGCCGCCGCCGATGGGGCTGCTCCGGGCGTCGTCGCGCGTCTCATGGGCCTGGAGTCCTGGCCCGGTAGTGCCGGCGTCTCCCCCGGGGCCCCGCGGCCGCAGAAACAGAGGAAGGTGGAGCCGTCGCCCCCGGCCGGCGACTCGGCGGTGGTGCTGGTGTTGCCTACGAGCCGGCGTCCTCTCACCCCCTCGCTCCCTCCTGCGGCTACGGCTGCACCGAGGAGCCACCACGGGTCCGACCTGCCGGCCAGAAGCCCGAGGCGAACACGGCTCGTGCACGCGGCAGCGGCGAAGCTGCTGGAGCCGGGCGCGCGGGCGAGCGCGAGGCTGGCTCTCGCGTACGCCTGCTCGTCCCCGCAGCATCGCAAGGATGGGCATTCCGGCGCCTTGCTCCAAGGTTCTGGTACGGCAGATGACTTCCTGTCTCGTTCTGGTAGCATGTCGGTGGAACGTTCCACACGGTTACAGCCTCCTGTTCCTCCGGGCGGGACAGAATGTGACCGCGCTGCCGTCTCGCGTAGACACGAGAATCACTCCATTAACAGTGGTGATGCAGTGTTTGGTACTAGCACAATTGTGCTGCCAAGAGTGGATTTTGGTACTGCAACCATGAGTAAATCCAGCTCTAATGTCGATGCCATGCACAAGGAGAGGAGCTTAAGAAATGAGGGAAAGGGCACTTGTGCCAAGGTCAGATCGAGCATTTCTAGCGTTAGAGCTGGAGATGAGAGGTTGCGAAAACGTGCAACACCTACTCGCCCTGAGGTTTCTGCGAGTGTCAATCCAGTGAGCTTGGCTAGTTCAACGAGCCAATTCGGGCGAACCCGTGAGTCGGTATCTGCTGGTAGGAGAGTAACACACAATAGTTCTGGTCCAAGAAGAGAGTTCATGAGTTCAGTCACTGGACAAGGAAACACAAACCGCAGAGATGTGATCAACCAAAGTGGGTTGGCATCGACAAGCACAATTTCTGGCAATGGACCTGGGTCAAAAAGGGTATCAAGGAAGAATGTGGAGCGTGTTGCAGCAGCCAGCAGCACAGACGATAGAAATGCAGTTGCGTTTGCTTCTAGATCATCCATGAAGCCAGTAGGCAGAACTTCGTCAGGCAGCAGTGTGTCAAAGAGTGGGCGTCCAAGTAGACGAGCATCCAATACTACTCGTGAACGAACACAATCTGCAGTTCCAAAGTGCATTGAACCCTCAGCTTCTGTTTTGGCTACTTCTGAGAAAGATGAATTCAGCAGACTATTGAAAGCAAAAATTAATGAGCTTGGCATGTCTGATAGGATTGAGTTTGCATCAAGTGATGCTCTTTCAGGAAAATTACCTGCACCAGTGCTGCAAGAGCTCATTTCTGCCCTTACTAATGACATGAGCACATTAACTTCCCAAAGTAGCAATGGAAAAGTTGGTTGCATTGATCAATCAGGTCATGCACTCTCCAGATCGCCTGATTTTCAGAAATGCTATCAGGTGAGTTTAGAGGCTGCTTTGATGCTTTGTTGTTGCCATTTCATATTTTAGAGCTACTGGTTTAATATTTTTTAGTAATACTGCTTTGATATATCATAACGATACATAATGTCATGCCATTTCTTTTCCCGTTTATTAAATAAATGGATGGTGTAGTTTTACTGGTTGTGGAGCTACATGAACCACCTTCTTTAATGGTGAATATAGCTAAAGAAACCTTTATTATATGATATTTATACAGGGTAAATTTATCTATGATCCATTTGCCTGTACAGTTTCATAGACAACTGTTCCGTATGTGTTCTTATGCACTTACAGACATTGAATTTTTTCTGGTCCTCATACAAAATATTAGTCAATTACTCAATATATTGCTTTCCATTTTGTGTTCATCTAAAAGTTTTTTTTGGTTTAGAGAAATGTTTAAGCTTACTGGATTTTATAGTGATGCTTTATCGTAGATTCCACAGTTTTAGTTAGGACTATTGCTCTTTACTATCTAAGTTACTCTCTTTCATTCTATGTACAGGGCGTACAAGATGTTGATTCTTCTGGTGCACCTATAAACAATGAGCCCAATCAGCAGAGTCCAGTGTCAGTCTTTGAAGCATGCTCCTCAAATGACACTTCTTCTTTAGGAAGTCCGGTTGAAAAGAATGGTAAGCATTTCATTTTCCTTTAATGCTTCACTAGATACTTGTACTATTTCTTCATTTGAGCAGTTATATTCTGTGTCTAAACTCTAAAGTTATTTAATGTACTGATGAAACCTCAAAGGGGAAAACTGATTACTGTAGTGTAACTTTAATGATGTAATGCCAGTTTAGTATCATGCATATGTATGTAAAGTGCTCAGCATTGAAAAGCTATGCACATTCCCCAGGCGGGAACACTTATTTACTGCCATTCAGTGTGTTAAATAGTCTATGTAATCTGCCAAAAAATGTTTATAATAATGGGCACTACATAAACTTGGTATTTTTTAGTTTAACATAATTATGGCTGCTGGGATGGATTGTGCAAGCGTTATGTACTAATGAGCTCTTCTCCTTGCTTGCAGAAGGTAAAGACTTACTTCTGTCAGTGGAGAATAAGATGGAAAATCTCTTCAATTTGGAGTCTGACATTGTAGATTTAGCAATGCTAATTGACACAGCGAAAGCTGGTGCTGAAGAAATATTTCATGGCGATGCAATATTAACATGTTTAGAGAATTTTGTTGCACATGATTTCAAATTCTTAGAATCCCGGCTCCACAGCATTGGAGAAGCTCTTTCAAATGTTGAACTGCTTTTGGGAACTGGCTTAATGCATGGCACAACATCAGCTTTTGCACTCCATCCTTTTATCATGGAAATGCTGGAAAGTAGTGTGGATGTGTTTGGTGGAGAAGAGAGCTTAGGCCTTACAGAAGAGAAGCAGTATCAGCATACCAACTTCCTGTTTGACTGCATTGTAGAGTCGTTGGATTCGAAGTTTCGTGATTTTGACAAATGCGGATACAAGGCGTGGTTGAAGTTGTCCCTTTGTTTGAGTAAGGCGCCTTTGAGTAAAGATATGTTGAAACAGGAGTTATTGGAAGTTATCTGCAATTGGAAGGAATCAGGGGCTGCTCTTAGTCGAGTTGCTGATAAAGAATTGGACCAGGTGACTACCAGGTGGGATGATTGTCAGATTGAAGTATTTGATATTAGCGTTGCCGTTGAGGATGACATACTGGAGGCACTTGTTTTCGAGTTAGCATTGGACCTGTGGTGAAGACGCTACATATGTTTAATTAAATGTAAGATATTTCCATCTTGGGCTTCTGTTCCGCAGGATCACGTATAATAAATAATACTCCTGCAGATATGTTTGTATTCCTCTGCAGGAAGTTTTGTAGAGTTATGTAAGACTAAAGCCCCCTGGTTCTTTTTTCCTCCTTTCTATGTTGTTCTAAACTTCTGACGTCCTAAAGCTTAAAATTATCTCCCATTTTACTCTCTGACCTTTTTTCACCCAACTGAGGCATTATGATGAATGAAAAGGCACTTTTTACTGGATCTACTGTTAAGCGGGACTTGGGAGACCGTTAGATTGCCAGCACTTCTACATCTTCTCCTATAGATAGTCTCGTTATCAATGTTTTTTAGGTGGTGTCAGTGCTCTTCGTCGTCATGCCATGTGATATGCCAACGAGTCCTCAGTTAACAGTTAGCGACCCGGAAGACATTCTGCATTTCATGCGCATTCTGTTTGAAGAACATTTCGTGGACCTGAACAGCCTGCCTCCTGTCAGGTGGAGTATAACTTGGTAGGAAACAGGCAAGGATTAGAGAACAAAATCAGCGCCAGTTCTCGAAGCAGTATTCTGTCAAAAGGCCTTCCTCGATGACCTTAATTTATCCAGGATATACAAAGGCACTTGAACTTCCACGGTCTTCAATTTCTTATCCAACGAATTACAAATGGTTTATCTTCTCCGTGATTGACGGTCGTTCACCTGCTCTGGCCGCTCCTTCCAAATTCGAAACAAACAAGCACTAACAGAGCCACTGCTTCCGGACTCGAAGTAATAAATGCAGTAACAAAACAGTTTACGATGTAGTATATGTGCCAAAACAAAAGGATAGCACCAAATTTTCTTTGAGAAGTACGAATACAAGAAACAGATAAACAACGCAACACAACGGATAATTGATGGGTAAAGCTACGGCAGGGGAGACGAAGCTCTGACAAAACAACGGTAACACACGATGCAAGAAAAGAAGATGAACTGCAGCTAAGATAGCAACAGTCGATTCCACCCGGAATTAAGTAGGAAACTGGAGAAACGGACGGACGGAGGAAGACGGTGCAACGTCTAAAGGAGACGCTGGACCAGAGACCTCTGCCTCTGCAGCCGCATCTCCTCGTAGAACCGCTGGATGAACCGCTCCGCCCGGCTGTCCACCTCCTCCTCGTCCTCCTCCTCTGCGTCGTAATAATGCTCCTCGTCATCGTCGTCGGCGTAGGAGCAGGCGTCGTCCTCGTCGCGGCCCCACTCCAGAGCCGGAGCCAGCGGCTCCCTCTCCTGCGCTTCGACTTCGACGGGTCGAGCCAGTCCGTCGAGCACGGCGACGTCGAGCTCGTCGCCGCCGCAGAGGAGGGACGCGAGGATCATCCTGGCCCTGCTCCGGCGCTTCTTGGCAGCGGCCCTCCGCCAGGCCGTGACGCCGGGAGGCGGGCCGGGGAGGAGCGGGGAGCGGGAGGGGGAGAACTGGTACTCGCCGACGTAGTCGTAGTTGTAGTGGCGGAACGGCTTGAAGCTGCGGCGCCTGGCGGCGGACGACGCGCGCTTCTTGAAGAGGACGAGGCTGCCCTTGGCCTTGGATATCGGGGTCAGAGGCAGCGCCAGGATGGCCATCGCCCTGCCGAGGATGGGCTTGGAGCCGGAGGATGATCTCGGCATGGCCGGCGGCGGGTGCTCTGCCTCTGCCTGCCCTGCTCGGGGTGGTAGTGGCCGGTTTCCCTCTCTTTCTCACATTCAAATGGGGCAGCCGCGGCGAGGCGAACGAGTTGGTTGCTGCAGAGGGGAGAGGTGGTGGGTTTTATGGTGGTGGTGGGGTTCGGGCGCCGCGGCACGGGTCCTGTGCACCCGCTGCCTGCCGGCTGCCGCTGGATCGGATCGTGCGCACAGCAAAGTTACGTACTACAGGTAACCAAACGTATCGTGATGCGCGCGCCTTTAGCGGTAGCAGTACTGCCCTTTCCCCCGTTTTATTGTCAACTTGTATTGTATGCAAATGCTAGCTCTACTGGAAGGAGGTGTGCTGTAATTAAAACTCGCATATGGTTATGCATGTTCTCTTTAGATCCGGATCTAGTCATTATGGTAGATTTATGAGTAAATTGTGATTTTCGTGATGTTTGTTTGATCGTACTAGTGACCAGCACATGGTAATACGTCGTGCTACAGCATGTAGCCGTTGGTGTGCCGGATCGGTTAGATCGCGATTCGTATGCCAGCGACGACATACACTGCTGGTTGGCAACGAGCACTACGACGCGGTACTGCCCGGTCCTCACGAGCGTTCTCGTGGCTACCTACGTCGTCCACCAGCGATTTTCAACGCTGTGCACGTAATACCGCGTAGGGCATTCATACTCGTTCCTTGATCGCCGGTCCGGTATTACTTTACCGCTCGGCTCAAACCATTACTAATCCGCGTGACTACACGGAGCAAATCAGAACAACTGACCATACGTCGTGTGCGGTGGGTGCGGACCGAACTGGCGAGCAGAAGCAGAGCAAACCGGCGGCGCTGGCAACCGCATCCACCGGTGGCGTGACTGAGAGGAGTAGGGCCGGCCGGGGAGCGCGCTCGACTGACCTTGGGCGTTGGCGTCGTGCGGTCGTGGTGGTGGTGGTGGGGTTCGCAGCTGGAAAGTGCTCGCCGAGGGCGGTGGTTTTGTCGGATGGGTGCCAACTGCCGAGTGCCGAGCCGGAGGCCTCCCTCGTTGCGTGTCTGTGTGAGCTGGCCTGGCCTTGGCACCTGGGCGGCCGCCCCTTTTCGAACTTCCAAACTGAGCTAGCCGTTGGCGTTGGGCGGGCCTCTCCCCAGCCCCTTTTCCAAGTCTTCTGAAAACTGAAATGAACCCCGAGCACTGCCACTCGCATCGGCGTCGTTGTCACGTCCCTCCCGCGCGACGCACGCCTCCCCCACTGTTGTCTGTTGGCGACGCAGGGCACAGTGCAGGCCGCCTGAGCCTGACGTCACAGAGACTTCGCGAGCGGTGACAGCGGGGCACTTCCGCGCGAGACCTCGTGCGGAATGATCGTTGCAGTGGACGGTGAAGAGTACACGAGCTATATTGATCCATCATCAATGCGTCTGGATCTGAATCTTGAACAAGCAACACTACATACTGACAGCTACTCGTACGTACTGGCTCGTAACGTACTCGTACAGCAGGCGGCTATTGTATTGCGTGGACCAAAGCACTGCGAGCCGCATGCCGATCTCGTATTGATTCGTTACTCTACTCCTCGTGACTCGTGAGGTGAGGTACCAAATACAGTACTATGCAAAAACGCAAAGTATTCGAGTCTTTGAAGCGGATCCGTGCGTGTCTTGTTAAATTTGACTGGCAGGCGTCAAGGCACGTTATCGCCGACGACCATTTTTAATTAGCTAGCATCCGAGGCAACCACGTGGGCATGGTGCGCGGTGACAAGCACTACTCCTCCAACATTACTAGCTTCTCGGAGAAGATCAGTGAGTCCAACTCCAAAGTAATGTCATGCAAAAATGTAACTTATCATCTTAAAAGTTGTATCATGTCAGGACGTTATATAATTGTGCATCATCGGCGCCTTTTTGACTCATTTTCTGGCCGTGGCGGGTGCTCCTGCTGCATCTCCGGCCGCTTCAAAGAGTCAAATTTTATTTTCCAAATTCGCGCATATTTGAGTACCGAGACACTGACACTGGTTCCATTGTATTCTCTCCGTCCCGAAAAGCTTGTCACTTTGTAGTTCATTTTTGAACTACAAAGCGACGAGCTTTTTGGGACAGAGGGATTACATGAATTTTGATTTCTGAATCTGCTCTAGCACGCTGCAGAAGGAAGGTCGTCTCCAATCCAAACGGCCCCGCGGTGATTCCATCGTGAGTGAACTCGATCCGGTTACTGATAAACGTTGTTATCGCTTTTCCACGTTTCTTTATTTCCGGCGCACACGTCGTTGTCAGCACGGCACATCCACTAGGGTCCTAGCGTCGCGTGGACGCGCTCCTGCCGCCGTGCGCCCGTGCCAAACGAACGCGAGCGTGAGGGAAAAAAAACAGAGAGAACTCGCAAACCAATCCGGGCTCTCATCCGCTGCTTGCCCTCGCAACTATCGGATCCTGCGCGCCCACCCCGTTCCCTCTCCCTCGTCACCATTCTTGGAGCTTCCTATACTCGAAGGTAAACCTCCCGGATTCGCCCTTCTGCTACTTCAACGGCGGAGTATTCCTTTTCCTTTTTCTGAGGAGGTGACTGATTTCTGTGGCGTGGCGATGGTGCGCGATTGCAGGAAAGGGCGCCGCCCCTCTCCCATTGAAGGTGATGACGCGCTGCGCGGTGAGGGCCGGCGGGCACGTCGCGTCGTCGTGCGCTGGTGGGCGGAGGTCGCTGGCGATCAACCCCAGCGTCGTCGTGCGGATGCCGGCCAGCCCCGGGTGCTGGGGCGGCTTGAGGTGGCGGGCGCAGGACATCGACGGCCTCGAGATGCCCAGCCTGCGCGGCGGCGTCGAGG
Organism: Tuctoria greenei; assembly: GCA_036927565.1. Taxonomy (NCBI): domain Eukaryota; kingdom Viridiplantae; phylum Streptophyta; class Magnoliopsida; order Poales; family Poaceae; genus Tuctoria; species Tuctoria greenei. Next base: position 20,548,681 of record JAYESD010000002.1, read on the forward strand.
GGCTCGCCCGCCCGCGCTACAGCCGCGTGCGCGCCACGGCCACAGGTACGTCACCGGTTGTTGCGTTGGGATTGCGGATGGGTGATTCTGCGGTCGGGGTCCCTCCGTGTCACGGTTACGATATCGGGACCGTTGGGTTTAGGATGAGAGACGTAACAACTGGCAGCTGTTAGATTCTACTATGTGACGTTGTCTGATTTGGCTATGCATGTTTTACGCTGAGCAATTCCGTGTCAACGTGCGTCGGGGGTTCATGGTAGGATGATGCATTTCTCCTGACTAAGCAGGAGATGTCATGTGATCGTCCGGGGTGGCACTTGGGTGCGAATCTGCCGTGCTTAACCGTTGGATTTAGGTTGGGACTGTTGGTGATGTGCCCAAGAGGCAATCATAACAATTCGGGTTCAGGCCTATTGGATATTTGATCCATAAGCAATTAGGGTACTAATGGGCCTGCGACCTAAAAGCCCATTAGTACGCCTATAAATATGAGAGGTAGGGTTAGGGGCTAATCATCCCACCACGTGACAGCCCTAGCCGCCACCCCTCGCAGGCCTCACGCCGAGACCCTTACCGCGCACGCGGTGCTAGCACACCGGTGCACGGCGTTCCTCTCCGTATGTGTGGACTCCGTGGAGGCGTTGCTGCTACTGCTGCGCTGATCGGCTACGACGATCGTGATCGTCTACCTGCTGCTGTGACGAGGACGAGGAGAAGACGAACGAGATCGTCTACTTCCCTTACACCGACGCGCATCAACGTTCCGCTGCGCTGCGCATCTAGTGGTAACGATCCATGACCGCTGTACTCGCATGTTTCCTGGGTGATGCGGTAGAGTTGCTAGAGTAGCTTTCCGCTGATTTCCTAACAGTGGTATCAGAGCCGACTTGCATAGTTTTTGGTCTGGATCTACTGCAGACATGTTCATACGATGAATTTTTCGCACGGTTTTTGGGGTTTGGAATTGGTTAGAGTAGATTGCGATCGTATATGACTAAAGGGTCAGTTCGTGCTCCTTCTCTGCTGTGTGCGCAACCTGTCCCTACCGGCTGGAATCACCATCGGGACTAATCGCGTACATAGCTAACAGATTGAGCCAACAGACCACGGTCATGAGTCGCGATCTACTCATGAATAACCGATCACATTGAAAATTTGAGACATTCTGAATGTCTCGGATTCGGGGTGATTTGATCAATCCGATGAGATTTTCATAGTGATTTCATAGATGTAATCTATGTAATTCCGTTTGGTGTTCAGGGCGCTGCCCTGAAACCCGCGGGGGGCGGCTCCCCCCTCGACCCCCCGCCCGCTAACCGGCTAGCGGGACCGCCGTTTTGCTGTCTGCTATAGCGATTACATAATATCGTTTTGCGCTAGAAACCGTTCTACGCTTAACTCGTTTTTGCAGGGAATGATGTGAATGGTATGGCCTAATGTGATGTGATAATCTGTGTGTAATATTCGTGCGGCCTGCGTGCTGCAAAATTAACACAACCGGGTTGAGGTTGTCACATAATTGTATAACGACCTGCGTGTCGACCTGTGATGCTTGATCTCTCTTGTAATTTATTTGATAGCTATTAATTGTATTAGCTTCTTTTATTATCATGGAGATGTCCTCAAGCATGGTGGAGATGAAGATCACCACAAGAAGGGAAGCATGGCAGCTCAGATCTTAATGGAACCATGGCGATGGAGACCATTATGATTCTAAAGGCCATACTATTCACAATGTGATATTATCATATGCCTGTGATGCTTATTACTTTCTTTTCATGCTCTTCATATGGTGGATGTTTTGTCATGATAGAATAGCTTCCCTCACAAAAGTTGAGCATTTGATGCCATTTACCAATAGCTGCACCTATGTTATTTTGATCGTTGTGTGGTAGGTTTGCCAAAGCAAAGTACCATCATCTATCATAATTCATAGGGTGAATGTTGGACATTCACATGCATAGTGTTGGTTTACTCAACAAAGCTATCAAAACGGTTTTGGGCTTTATGGCATAGAGTTGGGAGCCGGGGCATTGGATGTCACCCAACAAACAAGAGTCATATAGGGATATGATTAACAATTGTTGTTTACCTATGTCACTATTTTCCTAGCCGTGAAGCCAAAGCTCACTAGGAATTAGTGAATATGGATCTTGAACCACTATATATCGTTAGAGGGAAGACGATGATAATATAGTGGTAATATCTTTTATTAAACTGTTAATAGAAGATTGGTACATAACATAGTGCTAAACCTTGCATATTTATTTTCTATTGTAGATCATGTCTGCTAGTAACAATTCCGGTTTCAATTTGCGATCTGTGCTTGAAAAGGAAAAGCTCAATGGAGCTAACTTTATCGATTGGTACCGCAACCTGAGAATCGTTCTCAGGCAAGAGAAAACCGAGTACGTTCTTCTGCAGCCTTACCCTGATGACCTCCCAGCTGATGCAACTAATGCAGCACGTAGAGCTTATACGAAGCACTGCGATGATGCGCTTAATGTAAGCTGCCTCATGCTTGCCACTATGTCCCCTGATCTACAAAAACAGTATGAGCATACAGATGCTTATTCTATGATTGAGGGACTGCGTGGAATGTTTGAGAATCAAGCAAGAGCTGAAAGATACAATATCTCAAAGTCCTTGTTCTCATGCAAGCTGGCGGAGGGTAGCCCGGTCAGCCCTCATGTAATCAAGATGATTGGTTACATTGAAACTTTGGGCAAACTTGGTTCTGAACTCAAGGATGATCTGGCTATTGACGTTGTTCTCCAGTCGCTCCCACCGAGCTACGAGCCATTCATATTGAATTTTCAAATGAATGGCATGGAGAAAACTTTGGCTGAATTGCATGGGATGCTTAAAACAGCCGAAGAAAGCATTAAGAAAAATGCCAATCATGTGATGATGGTACAAAAGGAGAATAAAAAGAGGAAGCGTGTGACGCATCCTAAAGGCAAAGGCAAGGGAAAGGTTCCCGATGAGCCCTCAAGCTCAAAGTCTAAGCCAAAGGGCAAATCTGGCCCTTCTCCTGATGATGAATGCTTTCACTGTCATGGTAAGGGACACTGGTCTAGGAACTGCAAGAAGTACTTGGAGGATATGAAGAAGAAGAAGGGAAGTGAGACTTCCGCTTCAGGTATAAATGTTATAGAAATTAACATTGCATTATCTTCTAGTGAATCATGGGTATTTGATACCGGATCGATGATTCACACTTGCAAATCATTGCAGGGTCTAAGTGAGACTAGAAGATTTGCAAAAGGCGAGTTGGATGTTCGTGTTGGCAATGGAGCAAAGGTTGCGGTCATAGCTGTCGGAACTTACCACTTGTCATTACCCTCAGGATTAGTTTTGGAATTGAATAATTGTTATTGCATTCCTACTTTGAGCAAGAATATTATCTCTTCTTCGTGTTTAGAAGAAGTTGATGGTTATGAGATTGTAATAAAGAACAAATGTTGTTCTATTTATTACAATAATATTTTCTATGCTCAATGTCCATTGGTGAATGGATTATATGTTCTTGATCTTGAGGATAAAACTGTTTGTAACATTAATACCAAAAGGGCTCGTCATAATGATCTAAGTCCCACTTTTATTTGGCATTGTCGCTTAGGTCATATAAATGAGAAACGCATTGAAAAACTCCATAAAGATGGTTTACTAAGCTCATTTGATTTTGAATCACTTGACACATGCGAATCTTGTTTGTTTGGGAAGATGACCAAAGCACCCTTCACTGGTCAAAGTGAGAGGGCGACTGACTTGTTGGGACTTATACACACATATGTATGTGGACCAATGAGTTCAATTGCCAGAGGTGGTTTTCAGTACTTCATCACATTTACCGATGACTTTAGTAGATATGGTTATGTCTACCTAATGAGGCACAAGTCTGAATCCTTTGAAAAGTTCAAAGAATTTCAGAATGAAGTACAGAATCAATTGGGCAAGACAATCAAATTTCTACGATCTGATCGTGGGGGTGAATATTTGAGCCATGAATTTTATGATCATTTGAAACAATGTGGAATTGTTCCACAATTGACTCCACCTGGAACGCCTCAATGGAATGAGGTGTCCGAGCGGAGGAACCGAACCTTGTTGGACATGGTTAGGTCGATGATGAGCCAAGCAGATCTTCCACTATCCTTTTGGGGTTATGCTCTTGAAACTGCTGCGTTTACACTAAACAGAGTCCCAACTAAGTCTGTTGAGAAGACACCATATGAGATGTGGACCGGGAAACGTCCCGGATTGTCTTTCCTCAAAGTTTGGGGATGTGATGTTTATGTCAAACGTTTGACGTCAGACAAACTCACTCCAAAATCAGACAAATGCTTCTTTGTGGGATATCCTAGGGAAACCAAAGGGTATTATTTTTATAATAAAGCAGAGGGTAAAGTGTTTACCGCTCGCAATGGTGTTTTCTTGGAGAAAGAGTTTCTCTCAAAAGGAGTTAGTGGGAGCAAGGTGCATCTTGAAGAAATTCAAGAAATACCTGAAAATGTTTCAACACCCACCGATCCTATACAGGATGTACAAGATGTTGTGCAACCAGTTGATGAAACACCAGCCCCACGAAGGTCTACGAGGGTACGTCGTGCGACTGAAAAGTTAACGCTTCTAACCACGGAGCAGCATGACATGGTATTGTTAGACAATAATGAGCCCACGACCTATACTGAAGCAATGATGGGACCCGACTCTGAGAAGTGGCTTGGAGCCATGAAATCTGAAATTGAATCCATGCATGAAAATCAAGTTTGGAACTTGGTTGATCCAATCGAAGGTGTGAGACCTATCGATTGTAGATGGATTTTCAAGAAAAAGACTGATATGGATGGAAATGTTCACATCTATAAAGCGCGATTGGTAGCGAAAGGTTTCAAACAAATTCAAGGTGTTGATTATGATGAAACTTTCTCACCCGTTGCAATGCTTAAGTCTGTTCGGATTCTTCTAGCAATTGCTGCATATTTTGATTATGAAATATGGCAAATGGATGTCAAAACAGCCTTTCTTAATGGAAGTCTGACTGAGGATGTGTACATGACACAACCTGAGGGTTTTGTCGATCCTAAAAATGCTAGTAAAATATGCAAGCTTCAAAAGTCCATCTATGGACTGAAGCAAGCATCTCGAAGTTGGAATCTGCGTTTTGATGAAGTAATCAAAGGGTTTGGTTTCATCAAGAACGTAGAAGAACCTTGTATTTACAAGAAGTTTAGTGGGAGCACACATGTATTTCTGGTCCTATATGTAGATGACATATTATTGATCGGAAATGACATTTCAATGCTTGATGATGTTAAATCCTCATTAAGAAAAAGTTTCTCAATGAAGGATTTAGGAGAGGCAACGTATATTTTGGGCATAAAGATCTATAGAGATAGATCTAAAAGGCTAATTGGATTAAGTCAAGATACATATATTGACAAGATATTGAATCGGTTCAATATGCAAGATTCCAAGAAAGGTTTCTTGCCAATGTCACATGGCATTACTTTAAGCAAGAGTCAGTGTCCTTCGACACCTGATGAGCAAAAGAGGATGAGAGCGATTCCTTATGCTTCGGCTATTGGATCCATCATGTATGCCATGCTATGTACACGCCCAGATGTATCTTATGCTCTAAGTATCACGAGTAGATATCAATCAGATTTTGGTGAGGCTCATTGGACCGTTGTCAAAAACATCCTTAAGTACTTAAGAAGAACTAAGGATGCATTCTTAGTGTTTGGAGGTGAAGAAGAGCTGGTTGTAAAAGGTTACACTGATGCCAGCTTCCAAACTGATAAGGATGATTCTAGATCGCAATCCGGTTTTGTATTCTGCCTCAATGGAGGGGCAGTAAGCTGGAAAAGTTCCAAGCAAGATACAGTAGCAGATTCAACCACAGAGGCGGAGTATATTGCAGCTTCTGAAGCTGCAAAGGAGGCTGTTTGGATCAGAAAATTTGTTTCTGAGTTGGGTGTTGTTCCTAGCGCGTCCAGTCCTGTGGATCTCTACTGTGACAATAGTGGAGCCATCGCACAGGCAAAGGAGCCTAGATCACACAAACGATCCAAACACATACTACGACGCTATCACCTCATTCGAGAGATCATCGACCGAGGTGATGTGAAGATATGCAAGGTGCACACGGATTTGAATATTGCAGATCCGTTGACAAAGCCTCTTCCACAATCAAAGCATGAGGCACACACGAGATCTATGGGTATTAGATACTTACATCAGTGATCATAATGTGTAGTGGGAGACTTGTGTCACAGCTATGTTTATGTACTATTAAATAAATTGTTATATGAGTAATCATTATCTACATTGATCATCAAGTATGTGACTTGTTCGTGAAACTCTTTGTTAAAAGTAATGTTACTCTAGATGATCCCTAGTCTATATCATTATATGAGATAATGATTGCATACAGACTAGCACATGTATTAATTGATGATCACGTTTCACGGATCATAGATATAGAGATATCAAATTAATAATGTGAACACATGTTAGTGAACATGGTGTTGGATTGACCCACTCCAAGACACTGCTGGGATTGTTATTTCCATATGTGCCATCAGTTGGTCTTGAGTGATACACCTGCTAGATCCTTAGACCTGAGATCGCCATTGTTTCTCACTATGCGTAGTTGTGTACTTTGAGACTACCAAACGCTACTCCGTAACTGGGTAGTCATAAAAGTAGTCTTCGGGTATATAATGAAACATAGAATGTGATGTGCGCGGATCAAGATGGGATTTGCCCCTCCTAAATAACAGGAGAGATATCTATGGGCCCCTCGAGATAGTTGGATCTGAAAGTGCATGGCCATGCCAAGGTGATTAAAGGTTAATCACAGTGACTAAAAGTTAGTCACGGAATGAATCCACTATTTGATCGAGTGAATGGTCGAGCTATCACAAGGATGGCACGCATCTCGCCTTGAGCTTGACTGGTATCGTGAGGCAAAGGGATTAGCATGTTGAATGTATCTAGGTTCGGCCGATATGATCTTTATGTACAGTCGGGAGTCAGTATGTCCTGCTAGGTACCTCTACTGACTTGTGGTTGGAAATGGTTTCCATTCACAACCGACTGCTCATGAACCTAACGGGTCACACACTTAAGGAGTTGGAATATCGAAAATCTTGGCTAGATGATTGTCTCTAGTGCAAGTGGGAGATTGTTGGTGATGTGCCCAAGAGGCAATCATAACAATTCGGGTTCAGGCCTATTGGATATTTGATCCATAAGCAATTAGGGTACTAATGGGCCTGCGACCTAAAAGCCCATTAGTACGCCTATAAATATGAGAGGTAGGGTTAGGGGCTAATCATCCCACCACGTGACAGCCCTAGCCGCCACCCCTCGCAGGCCTCACGCCGAGACCCTTACCGCGCACGCGGTGCTAGCACACCGGTGCACGGCGTTCCTCTCCGTATGTGTGGACTCCGTGGAGGCGTTGCTGCTACTGCTGCGCTGATCGGCTACGACGATCGTGATCGTCTACCTGCTGCTGTGACGAGGACGAGGAGAAGACGAACGAGATCGTCTACTTCCCTTACACCGACGCGCATCAACGTTCCGCTGCGCTGCGCATCTAGTGGTAACGATCCATGACCGCTGTACTCGCATGTTTCCTGGGTGATGCGGTAGAGTTGCTAGAGTAGCTTTCCGCTGATTTCCTAACAGGGACTTGGTGTCATGGCCCGTGGGTTTCTGACTTCCGAGTCATGTTGTGGTGTTGATGCGGAGCTGAATCCCTTTTGACATCAGCTTCAAAGGGCAGGGGGACATCCTATGTCACATCTAGCAGAAGCACCGCGAACAGAAAATGCTAGCAGTCAAACCAAAATATGCTCAGAATAAATGATAGGTGTCCAGGATGTGCAGACTATTGTGTTACCTCCAGTCTGATTGTTTTTGCTCATTTGCTCTTAGCTTTGTTTTGGCAAGCTTAACTGGATAAGGTATTTAACAATTCCTGCTAATATCTAACTCATTCTAATATCTTTTACAGCTGATCCTGAGGATGTTCCATTTGAGAACGTTCAGGTTAAATCTTCCGGACATGTTCTGCCATATGTTGGTGTTGCTTGTTTGGGGGCTATATTGTTTGGTTATCATCTTGGGTTTGTATTTTGTCACTGGGCCTCAGTACTAGATATTTTTCTTATTATCACTACCGTGAAACATAGTTCATTTATAATCTCAATTTATCTGATACAAATGAATAACACGCTAGATCAGGTTTCCTTCTGAACACCAACACTGTTCAATAATAGCATGATGATTCCATCTTATGACTATATTTGTACTACAGTGTGGTCAATGGCGCCCTTGAGCATCTCGCTAAAGATCATGGCATTGCTGAAAATGCTGTCTTGCAAGGTCCGGCATACTTTTATCTGTCCAACTTAGTCATGCTTTCCTTATTGCAGTTGTATGCACCTTTCATCATGACCTTGTGGTTGATAAGTATTATCTGAAAAACTTGGATCACTGACTTGTGCATATATGTTTTCTTTTCTTAGAAATACAATCTGTATACTGTTTTCGAAAGTAGTGGATGACTAGAAACATACAGTAATATGGTTCTGTGAGGTATTCTTCTGCCATATGTTTCACTAGACATCATTTTTTTTACTCAGGATGGGTGGTTAGCACAACCCTGGCTGGTGCAACAGTAGGTTCTTTTACTGGAGGCTCTTTGGCTGATAAATTTGGAAGAACAAGAACATTCATCCTGGATGCAGTCCCGCTTGCTGTCGGTGCATTCTTGAGGTGCGCTTTTGATCTATGTAGCCCCTAATGTATGCTTTTGTTATCTTCTAAAAACTAATAGAAAAAGCATGCATAGTGCAACAGCTCAAGATGTCCGCACAATGATTTTTGGTCGATTGCTCACCGGAATTGGTATTGGGATCTCTTCTGCTCTTGTGCCCCTTTACATTTCTGAGGTTGTGATATGTTGAAATGAGTTCCTTTGTTCAAAAACAACTGCTGTTGTGTTAATTTAAATTTTCCACTCTCTTTCATCAATAAACAAACATTTTCACCAAATGAAATTCTTGCACCATACAGATCTCACCAACTGAAATCCGTGGAACACTTGGTTCTGTGAATCAACTTTTTATCTGCATTGGAATTCTTGCAGCTTTGGTGGCTGGATTGCCTTTGGCAGGAAATCCTGCCTGGTGAGTTCTCCCTTTCTTTGCTCTTTTCTTTTTCTTCTTCATTCAATTTCCTGATTCGCAAAAGCAATTGTGAACTTCTAAGAGAAGGACAATGGAGGCCATCAGCAATAAAAATTCAGTCCATCTTTCTATCAAGATATATTTATGCCAACAAATTTTTATTGGACGAAAAACTGTTTTTCCGTTTGTTATTGTATTTAATCAGGTGGAGGACAATGTTTGGAATTGCAGTAATTCCATCCATTTTGCTGCCTGTAGGAATGGCCTTTTCACCTGAAAGCCCTCGCTGGCTATTCCAGGTCTCCGTTTTCAAAAAAAAAAAATTACCAATTCTGTGCACTCGAGCTATCAAGACAGCAGTTCAATGATCAATATTTCTTTTCTGACATTAACTGCAGCAAGGAAAGGTTTCTCAAGCTGAATCAGCTGTGAAAAGACTCTATGGAAAAGAAAAAGTTACTGAAGTTATGTATGATCTGAGAGCTAGTGGCCAAAGTTCATCTGAGCCAGAAGCTGGCTGGTTTGATCTTTTCAGCAAGCGCTATTGGAAAGGTATTTTTATGTATCAGAACTGGCAAATTTTGTTCCATGACAATTTCATGATGAAGTGTTGTGTGATAGTTTCCTTGCCATACTCCATACACCATACATCTAATATAGTTATCACTCTGGAAAATAGCTAACTTGTGTAACTTGTGTTGGGTCCTTGTACTCCTGAGACCTATATGGTGATGAGAGTAGTCTGGTCATAGCAACTGCTATCTCACTCTCTTATTTATATGTATGAGAACTGGTGTAACCTGATATTCACGGATTAGTTATCATGCAAATAGTTATGCCAATGGTTTCTCATACCTTTTAATATTTACAGTAGGTTTCTCATACCTTTTAATATTTACTTACTGTTACTGCCAACAACCACAACCAAGCCTTTATCGCAAGCACATTGGGGTAGGCTAATATTATTTACAACAACAACAACAACAACAACAATAACAACCAAGCCTTTGTCCCAAGCAAGTTGGGGTCGGCTGCTAATAATAATATTTACTTTCTTTTAAAAAAAAATTCTCAGGATTAATGATAGTAACCGAGCCTAGTTTTGAGGAATTCAATGCCATGCCTGTCAACCCAACCTAATTCTATTTAATTAAGAAATAAAAATGACCAAAATTGTGCTGAAACGGATTTGAACCCTGGGTATGGGGATGTACAGCAAGCAACATTATCGGCCCAATGAGCTAGATACAGTTGCTCATAATTGACAAGTTGATTCTGTACAAACTGTATAACTTGTGCAATTGATTTATTTGTCCCTTCGATAGTCTCTTTAGCATGGTATTTCTCATGTCGCAGTTGTGAGTGTGGGAGCGGCACTGTTCTTGTTCCAACAACTTGCTGGCATAAATGCTGTTGTATATTACTCTACATCGGTGTTCCGCAGTGCGGGCATTGCATCTGATGTTGCTGCAAGTGCTCTTGTTGGAGCTGCCAATGTTTTTGGTAAGTTCATCTTTTTGAGTAATATATCTCAGTATCAACTTAAGAATGCCTTTTCTTATGGGCATATCACCTGTAGGCACCATGATTGCTTCTTCTTTGATGGACAAACAAGGCAGGAAAAGCCTTCTGATAACTAGTTTTTCTGGAATGGTATGTCTACCGTAAATCACGTTTTTTGTCTCTCAATCTGAAGATAGAGGCTTCCACTTACGTCTGTTTCTCTTGAAGGCTGTTTCAATGCTAATCCTAGCATTGTCATTTACCTGGAAAGTGTTGGCACCTTATTCTGGAACTCTTGCTGTTGTTGGCACTGTTCTGTAAGTTTCGTTATAGTTCATCTGTTCTGGCCATAAAAATTGTTCTAGTTTGTTGGCTGTAAATCCTTGAAATTTAAATACAACTGGAATATAACTTAATTCAGGTATGTGCTGTCTTTTGCTCTTGGAGCTGGTCCTGTTCCAGCACTACTTCTTCCTGAGATATTCGCCTCCAGAATCAGGGCCAAGGCTGTTGCATTATCTCTAGGCATGCACTGGGTAAGTCATGACTGTTCATTAATGCACTAACTAATATGCCATTATCGATGTATATACTGCAATCAACTGCATTTGTTTTCTTCATTGTAGCATGTCTTGTTTTCTTTGTTCTGTTACATAATTAATTACATATGATATGGCCTAGCAGAATAATAACTAAGGTGGCTTATGCTGGTTAATGAAGATGAATTTTTTGGTATGCAAAGTTGATTCTGTGTAATTAAATTGACTGCTTTGCTCAGTTGAAGGCATTGCATGTATACGCATCAGCATTTCCCCATTTGCCCTATCCAGATTCCAGAAAACGTTATATCTTCCTCATTGTATTGTAGTAAAGACAAGTTAGAGATTTTACATTTGCAGATGTTAAAGTACCTTATATGCAATCCCTTCTATAACGTGATCAATAATGGGAGGACAATTAAACACCTGATTGGTTGTACCTACCTACACCTGCGGATCTTTTACTTATCTTACCCTCTTTTTTGCAGGTATCAAACTTCTTTATCGGTCTGTACTTTTTGAGTGTCGTCAACAAGTTTGGTATCAGCACTGTGTATTTGGGATTCGCATCCGTGTGCGCCCTTGCAGTTATTTACATAGCTGGAAATGTGGTTGAGACCAAGGGGCGATCCCTGGAAGAGATTGAGCGGGATCTAGGTTCAGCATGATGTGCTAGTCCTGCTGACAGGTAGGGTGAATGCAACCATACACCCAACCAAACATCCGTTTATAGAGATGCTGCTTCAAGAATGAGATCTATGAAGTTTCATAAATAAGTTTCAGCTGCTAGGCCCCCATTGTCAGTGACTTGTGCACGTAGGGGACTTTTGTTCAAGCAGCAAATTTAGCTGTCCTTTTGTCACCTGTCAGAATCGAAGAATCCAGGTGAAGCCATCGATGTTTCTGTAGATGGATAAGGTTCTTTTTTGGTTTTAGATCTCATCGTTCTTTCTGTATAGATGATGTTTTCTTCGCTCCCGAAATGGTAAAGGTCCATTTGTCCAGTAAAAACCACCTGCGTACTGTATTTGTGTATCATCAGATGCTGGTTCTGCAACGGCTAAATTCAGAACTGAAGCCTGAAAGCTCGTCCTTACTACTGAAGATGGTTGGCGTTCGTGTTGCACATGCGGTTGTCGTGAGCGGCAAACCTGTATTGGCGGCTCAAGATCGAGGTCATTACTCGCCTGCACGTAGGCCCCTGCCGCCGTTGCCGGCTGTCTTCTCATCTCGTCTCCCTTGTCCCGGAAAGCCAGAGCGGCGCACGAGCTGGCGGATAAAGCGACGCAGGTCGCGCTTCTCCGATAGACACTCGCCCGTTCTCAATCTCAACTACCAGTGTTGTTCCAAGTCCTAACCAGTAAACCACCGGCACAGAATTACCAAGTGGAGATGGGTCCCCCCTCGTACAGGCTCGTCGCGGCGATCACGGTCCCCGCGACCGGCGAGTTCCTCGTCGTCCAGCAGCAGCCCCCGCCGTCGCCGCCCGTGAAGGAGGAGGAGGAGGACTACCGGCGCTACGTCGACAGCGATCTCTACGACCTCCCGTCCGCGGCCCTCGGTCCCCTGGAGGGGGATCGCCGGGCCGAGGTGGCCATCGGGGGCGCGGACTCCGTCGCCGACCGCCTCGACCTCTCTCGCCTCGATGTGTCCGCCGCGCTTGATCAGGTGACCTGCCCCCGCTTGCAGACTGTATTTTACGCTCAGCGCCAGTTCTACACTCGGTTAGTTCAGTTCATTAGCAACTGCCTGTCATCATTAGTAGAACTGGCTCTTAGATTTGAGCGGTAATTTTTGGGAGGTTACCTGTTCTGGCATCGATTTTTTACTTCGAAGTTCGGCTTGTTGCTAGATTTTCGATCAATTCGGCTTACCGGATGGAATCTGTGGGGAGTGGAGGCTCATGAAGTATGTGGAGGAAGCGGAATTCGGCCCGGATGCTGGCACTAACACTGTGTTCATCATCAGGTCACTGGAGTCAAAATTGGAAGGTCTACAAGGTACTGGGAAATTCTGGTGGTATTATTAGGTACCAGATACCAAGTCGGACGTTATCTAAGAAAAAATCTACCAATTTCAAATTTAGTTGTATTGGTGAAAAATATCTGAATGATCAATTTATAACTGCAAGTGTTGCAATTTGCTTAACCATCCTGTGTTGCGCTTGGCAGAGTCATATAGATGGATATCCAAAGATTCTGCGTCGGTGTTACTTTCCGCAGTGAAGCCATGTAGTGATCGCATAGGACCATATGCATATATTGCACTTCTGAAGTCGGAGCTACCATTAAACTGGACTGCGCCTCTTGCGCTACCATACCAGGTTTCCACATTTTTGTCTGCTTCATTGCAATGTATGGATTACTTATATTGCCATACTGTTTGTTTGCTGTTCCTGAAACATATTGTTTGATAGGAGTATCCACCTGGAATTACACTTGTACCGATGAAGAGTAAGACGTTACAGCCTTTCCGTACCACTAATCTCGTGGTAGTACGAGGAGACAGTGATGCCAGTGGATCAACGCGCACTGACTTTTTTGCTTCTGGGGATGCTCTACTAATAGATCCTGGGTGCTGCTCTCAGGTTCATGCAGAGGCAAGAGCTGTTTTCTAAACTGTATTCGTAAAGGCTAACTCATAATCATACATCAAGTACCTTTAAGTTTATTATTTTGTGAAATGTATTTCCCATCATGAATTTGTTTGTTTTAAATAAGCTACGGTGCTGCTTTTGTAGATTTTCAGAGGGTGAATTCCTCTTATCTTGTTTATTTGCTTTGGTTCCTCTGGTTGCTGGACCTGTGTTACTGATACATCTTCCTCATGTACCCTTATTTTTCCATGAGTCCTCAATCGCGCCCTTAGATTTATGACGAATGCACTTCTGCAATACTACAGTAGAATCACCAAGGACAACAAACATATGACACAACTATTACTAAACTTCTTGAGGAAAACTTTGCCTTTTCGTAGCTTTATTATTATTATTTGGAATACTATTTTCAGTAGAAGTTATCCATTTGCGTGTACTGATTCTTTCACCCAATTGAGTAATTATCCTTTGCCTTTCAATGTTCAGCTTGCAGATCTTGTCAATTCCCTTCCCAAAAAGTTATTAGTCCTTGTTACACATCATCATCATGATCACATTGAGGGTATGTTTAGGATTTTATGAAGCATTTCTTCATCGTATTCTAATCCAGTGATGATGATGATATTTGTAGGAGTATAATTCAGGGCTGTATGCAGCCAATGCTGCATAAGGCAAGAACATTTTCATTTTATAAGAAAACAACCTGGGAGTATATTGAAGTAAATATGGTTGCTTTTATCACCATTATTGTCGGTCCTATTTTTCTATCATTAATAAACTGAATTCATTCTTCGAGAATATGCAATGCACACATTTTGTGAAGAAGGAAGAAATTCATTTGTTTTGATGTTGCAGGACTCTCAGTTGTTCAGAGGTGCAATACTGATGCTGTTCTTCTGACACATGAAAACACAATGAATCGTATAGGGAAAGGTGAGAAGCTACATCTCTTTCTTTTACTTTTGCTAATGTTTTAAAACCTATTGGTCTTGTCAGGAACTATATTTGTCTCCCCTATTAAAATTCTGAAATCGGTTGGGATGCATATCATTTGAATAGCTGAATAGGTATATTGCAAGTCAAAACATGTCTTCATTATTCTCAGATTTCCATGGGTATGCCGATTGCTGCCAGTGATACAAATGCTAGCCAATTGTTTTTTGATTTACCAAAAATTTGGTAAGGTTGTTGAGGTAAATAAATCAAACAGCCTCATATGTTCCAGATCACCTCAGAATAAACTCCAGATAAATCGTTCTTAAACCTCATCCGTGGGAAATCGTTTGTCACTTCCTGCTACAATTGAATGCCAAACATGTTACAGTTCATACCAGTTCTGGTTTTCCTTTAATGATAATAGATGAATAATAACATTGTGCGTTCATTAATTTCAGCTTCCTTTCACAGTGAATATCTGTGTAGTTTAGCTCATACAGAACACCTTTTTCTCAATTATTTCTTGTATTTTCCATGATAATTTTATTCATCACGATGTACATGATGAATAGGAAATTGGTCGAGTGGCTGCACTTTTGTAACTGGTGGTGAACGTATACTGATAGGTGACCAAGAATTGCAAGTTATTTTCGCTCCTGTAAGTCAATGCCTTGCTTTGATATTTTTTTTTCTGACTTCAGTTTAATGGCAACAAACATCTATGTACCTTTGTATTCACTGGTAAAAGCAATTCCTTCAAGGAGCTTTTAAGTTTTAATACATTATTGCATTTGGAAGTCTATCTAGTTGCAGTTGACAGTAATACTATAGGCACAGTAGGGGTTTCCCCTGCAGTTTCGGTTAAAAAAACCAGTAATACTATAGATTTTTTTATGGTGATACATGTATATTTTTTTTATGGTTGGCGAGAACTTTGCTTCACAGTTGTTTAGAGGTGATAATATATCGAAACAATGACATGTAATCAAGAAATTGACATTTGAGGAAGATGTGTACATTTTATGCTGGTTTAAGGAATTTACTGTGAGTCTGTGACAAGTCGTAGAAGGGATTTATTTTGTTTTAGATTTTCAGAATTAAAACACTTCCTGATGTTATCGTAAGGCTAATATTTGTTGGTTCCTACCATGACATATTTTTTATGCCGAACTCTTAACTGCTAATTTTGAACAGATTCTGAATGGATAGCTACTGTATTTTTGTGGAATCTAATTATTTACAAATTCAAATTCATTTGTGATTTTACTCCTGTTGGTTTAAAATGACGATGTTAAGACAATTTTGAGTTGGTTTATAAGCTAAGAAAGTTGCCTTAACCTCATTACTGTAGAACTGTAAGGAGTATCTTTTCCTGATGTTAATTGGACTCGAACATGTGTTGAATTAATTTGATGAAACTCACTTTGAAGAATTTTATTTCTAAAATAATTATTCTATTATTTTGCGAATGAATGATGCATCGCATTCTGATTTCTGTTCTGTGTATTTTGCCTTTTGGTCTTTCTAATTCCTGACTGTATTTGGATTGTAGGGTCATACAGATGGTCATATGGGTCTTGTACATGTTAATACCAATTCACTAATTGTCGGAGATCATTGTGTAGGGTAAGTACTCGACTGTAGTTTCTTTTTTTGACCGAAGTCGACTGTAGTTATGGGACTATCTCCAAAATACTTTTGTTACCAACGACTCAATGGTTACAACTTCCATTTCAACATCACGAGGCAAGGAGATTTGCTCATTTTTCACAGGGGGGTCTCCCTCACTGTGTTCAAGGTTCAAAAAAGATTTGCTCATTTTTCACAGTGGGGGTCTTTTTCACTGTGTTCTAAAGGGCGTACCCAGAGTTGAAAACACCCACACATTATGGGTTTTGGGGATGGGAATTTCAAGGCAGTCTTCCTCTCGCCATGTTCTAGGCTCAAAAAGGATTTGCTCAGTTCCAGTTATATATATGCACCACTCCAGTGGACGCCTTTTCTGGCACAACTTTTTTCTTTTCTGAACGGGTGTATTTTGGACGAGATATGAGCAAATCCTTTGTTGAAATTTTGAACTACTTGCTTCAAAAAAATTTTGAACTACTAAAATTTGGCAGTTAAACATGTATGGTTCATTTTGTTTTGTATTTGTTTTTTTTTTATTTCTGAAATTGCCATCTTCAGGTGCAAATTGATTGAGTGACCTTCTTGTGCAGCAATCAATATGCAATTCCTTGTAGTTTTCCAAACCCATGTTTAAGTCAAAATGAAGGCGCACTAGTCAACTTTTGTACATTGTGTATATGCAGTTGGTTCATTGGTTGCTTAATAGAAGTTTGTTTTCCTGTTTGTAGACATGGAAGTGCAACATTGGACAGCAGAGCTGGTGGCAATATGAAGGTAATGGTTTCCCCCTAAAAACTAATGAAAGAAATGGTAGTTTGTTTCTATCCTGACAAGGTTACAATAGCAATGTATACAACACAAGTTTCTCTCCAAGGAAAACACAACTTCTCCCGCCCTTTCCTTTTTGTGCTCTTGCCTCCAAAGTAGTGCACCATAACAGCATAAGTCTTATTTGGAATATGCAGGATTACTTTGAAACCACATACAGATTTCTGGACCTGGCACCACATGTCTTAATTCCAATGCATGGAAGAATCAACCTATGGCCCAAGCATATGCTTTGTAGCTACCTCAGGTATGAAAAGTTAATCTCTTCTCCAGACTTCGTGTGCATATTATGAGTCCAATCATTGGAGCTATTTTTGGTAAAAAAATTCTATTCACTTATCCCTTATATGAGCAGACTTAAGTTTTTTTGGAAAGGTGTTTATCAATTATTTTCTTTTTCTTTTCCCCCTGCCTAGCACCTATCAAGAATACAAGTAGCATATTCCATTTCTTTTTTAAATTTCATCTCAGATAGTTCTTAAGAGAGAGTAGGCATTCTGATTCACTTTGTGTTTATACTATTTCAGGAATCGAAAGGCTAGAGAAGCCTCCATTCTGCAATCCATAGACAATGGGGCTCAAACTCTGTATGAAATCGTTTCAAAGACCTATCATGATGTAGACAGGAAGTTATGGATTCCTGCTTCATTCAATGTTCGTCTTCATGTTGATCATCTGAACTCCCAACATAAACTACCCAAGGTGAGTGGTAGAAAATTAAGTGCTATCCCTGAATCCTGAATGCCTTAAAGACAGAGCTAGAGATATCAAATCTATTGCTAATATGTTTTGTTGTTTCTTTACAAATGCATGTAAAGAGAGCACTGTGAAGTAGATCACTGTAAACATAGATATTCACTTAGAGACGAATAATCTGGTTGCAGCTTCATCCTGTAGGTCAGACTTCAACTACGAAGTCTTGTATTTTAGTCCCAAGCAAGTTGTGGTGGGATACAGAATTGCTATAATAAGTGAGAAAATATCTTATGCATTATCAATCCTTGCACTCTCCTAAGTAGCCCAAGCTTGCTTAAGTTATTAGGAGCAGTCTGCAATTTGCATCCTTAAACTGTGACATGGTGCAAGTTACTCCAGTGAACTTGCATATTAGCCATTATGATACAAGGTATTCCCAAGGAGAAAGTTAGCTCATTACCAGCACAAAGAGGTATAATTTGAAGATTCCATCCAGAGGATGTTGTGGTTTGTGCTAGTATGAAGTTTTAGCTTCCGTTAGATTCATCAAGCTATGTTTGTCCTCATTTGAAATGTACCTCCTTGCTAGGACTAAGTATTCATTCTTACCGATGATTACTTAGATTGATAAAAATATATGAGGGGATTATCATGCAGGATTTCTCCTTGGGAGTGTTCAGGCGAAGTTGCGACGAATTTTTTCCTAGCCCGTGATGGCTGTGACCATATTGAGCAAGGAACTTCAGAATTGTATTTTGAGTGTTGTTTTTTTATTTAGGCTGCTCTGTTTGCTGTTTTGGTACTCGGTTACATGAAACTGATCATTGCATCATGAGTTAACCGAACATTGTAATTCGCAAACTATGTAAAGTGACAATAACCGAGGTTAAACTGTGAATTCCAAAATATAATTGCAAGATTAGCAACCATGTAATTCGTTATGTATGCAGGACTTCTCATTGGAGAATTTTAAGGCGAGCTGCGGAGTGCATTTCATATTCCGCTGGGCTGTGGCGTATGTGCAATCAAGGAGCTCTCCAGCTATCCTTGCGGCGAGTGTCCTTGCTGGTGGCCTGGCAGCTGTATGTGCTCTCAAAAAATTCAACGGGAAACAATTATAGATTATCTCGTAGGTAATTTCTAGTATCCCCCCAAGGTTCTGTGGTCATCATGGTAAGTCAAATGGTCGACGTTATTTTAGGATTTTGGCAGTGAACTTTGGGCTCACTTATAACGAGAAATGAACTGACTAGGGTCATTGAAATGTACTTCTGCTGCTACTGAGACGCTAGTCGCATACGTCTATTGTTCGGAGACGCACACATTAACAGCACATGACTCACCATATTCACATTTGTACGGTACAAGGGGCCTTTGTGAAATAAATTTCTTTAATGTTGTTTTTTCTGCGATTGAACGTAGATGTCCACGTTTCTCACGTATGTTTGACGTTATTTTCTCACATTGCTCTTGTGCATGCAGTCACGAATGTATCTACTTAGCTGCTTTATTTAGCCTTCTTGTAATCATTTGGACAAAATGGGACTAGACCGATTGTGCTGAAAGCCGTAGTACCGTAGGAAAATGGAAATAAGGTTACTTCTATTATACTCTCCCTGGATTTTTTTATTTATCACCGGCTAGCCGGTGATAGATAAAAAGATCCGGATGAAGTACTTCCTCGGTCTCTTTTTAGTTTATTTTTGAACCTAAGAGTGATAAGTATTTAGTAACGAAGTGAGTATTGCATACGCTCAACTTGTGAGCTCTGTGATGTTTCTACGAAAAACAACCAGATAGGTCTCCCCTTGTTTATCACACGCAATAACAACTGGACCACCGCACAACACCAGCAGATCCTTCACTTTTTGCTAAAGCGGAGCCTCGGTCACTATATTTTTTCTTGGTTCACTGTTAGACATTGGCTTTACTGTGTTTGTTAAGATGAGCCATCACCCGATCCACCATGTTCTCCCCTCCTGCGTCTTCAGCAACGTCTTTAATCTACATAGGGATGGTAATTCTACCCGCGGGTTTGGATACTCGTTGAGTATTGCACTCGACAGGTACGGATACAGGTAGATATTTCCACCCGCGGATACAACTCGTATCCGATCTGATTTATTGCGAGTACAGGTGCATGTTCTATTTTTTACCCACGGGTACGTGGCGAGTACCCGAAATAGTATAAGTTTCAACTTTGCAGCCCAACAAAATGGATAACCAGGCCATGCTACGGCCCACGGCCTGCCAGCGGCCTTATCACTTCCCTGTGCGAGTGTAAACCTGTAACCCTAGGCCACGCCGCCTCCAATCTAACCGTGCCGATTTCTGCCTCCCGTCCCTCCCTCTTCTGGCCATCACAACGTCTAGCTCAGGACCCTCGATGGCGTAACCCCTAGTAGATGAGCAGCGGCTCCTGAGCGGGAGCGCGCATGCAGCTATGGAGTTGGAGCGTGGCACCTGAGCGGGAGCAGTCCCTACCACGCGCCAGCGACACATAACTCATGGCAGTCCTTATCCTGGTGCCACAGCAGCTTGCTTTCTTCCCGATACTTCTGGTTTCCCGAATCGTTCAGACTGCTCACGTGAGCCCTCTGTTGTTGTCTGTCCTATCTCCTTAGCGGTTTGGTTTGGTAGTGTGTGAGGTCTTGTGATTCGTAAGATGATGTTTCTCTCTATCTTATTTACCTTCTTTTGTTTTTGAAAATTTCTCCAGTTGATTCGGATACTTGTTCTTCGATGATATTAGAAATAAGGGAGTAGGATTTGCTGTTTCTGGTAATGATAAAAGCGGGTACCCGACGGGTATTAACTCATCAGGTGAAGATATGAAATTTTATCCGCGAACAATTTATTTCGGGTCGGGTTTTTGCTCTACCCGATCCGAACCCGACCCGTTGCTATCTCTAAATCTACAAATTGGGAATTGTAAATGTCCATAATTGTGAGGAGTAACAGGCCCAAGGCTCACAATCGACACTACAACAGCTCCACACTAATATCTTGGATGCGATCACCTGTGGTCAATGGCTGGGGCGAAGGGGCTGCAATGTCTCCGTTAAATCTTTAAATTGTTGTTTTAATCTTAGCAGGCCGGTGTAGCTCCGGTACACATTTACGATTTGCTCTTCTCCGTTATTAATATATGCCGACTGCGTCAGACCTTTCTAAAAAAATAATTGTGAGGAATTTGAAATATATCATTCCTTTTATGCAGAAGTTTCTGGTCAGAGAGATACTAATCCCACTTAATAGTAATTGATGACGTATGGGATGTCACAGAAAAGATGAACCGTTGAAACCAATCTGAAAGTACCTTTAAAAATCCAATAAGCTGGTGGGTTACTCCACGCAACTTTTGCAACGACAAGGCAAGCTAATTTGCAGCGGAAGCAAAGGGGAGCTGTGCAGGTGTGCTTGTATTGGTCGCCGCCTCACGTGAAACAGTAGACTAGCGGCGGTAGTATAAGCAAGGCAGTCGCCGGTCTCCGTCTCGCGCATGCTTCGTGCTCGACGCAGCGCCGATCGATGACAATGGACGACGCAAACAGGCTCATGCCGGTGTCCCATGTAGGCAGAAAACTCCTCAATGTAGTACCGATGCTTCTCTTCTTCTCCTTAGGATTTGTCCTGGGAATGGCCTCCAACTCCAACTTCCCAAACTTCTTCTACATGCCTTTTATGCCGCCGGCGCCCGCACCTCTGCCGCCGCCGCCTACCTTGCCGCCACCTCCACCACCTGCGCCTCCACCATCGCTGCCACCGCCCACAATGTCAGCGACATTGCAGAGCCCGCAAGTGGGGCTAATGCACGAGGTCGCGCCTAGCAGCGTCATGCACAACATGACCGACGAGGAGCTGTTCTGGTGGGCGTCCATGGCGCCAAAGGTCCGCAGCACGCCGTACCACCGCGTGCCGAAGGTTGCCTTCTTGTTCCTCGCGAGAGGGGACCTGCCGCTGCGGCCTTTGTGGGAAAAGTTCTTCGCTGGACACGAAGGGATGTACTCCATTTACCTGCACACCGATCCTTCATACACTGGGTCGCCTCCGAAGGACTCCGTGTTCTACGATCGTATGATCCCGAGCCAGGTAACAAAAATGAGGGTAGACTGAAAACCTTTCAGTGCTTGAAAGAAATAAAGTAAATATTTTATCATAAAAAATTACACGCTGCAATGTGCGATGCAACTATACATACAAATATATAAATTTGTGTGGATGCAGAAAACGTTCTGGGGAGACGTGAGCCTGCTGGCGGCGGAACGCCGGCTCCTGGCGAACGCGCTCCTGGACCTCGGCAACGAGCGCTTCGCGCTGCTCTCCGAGTCATGCATCCCCCTCTACAACTTCACCACCATCTACACCGTCCTCACGCGCTCCAACACCAGCTTCGTGGAAAGCTTCGCGACCCCGGCGCGCTACAACACCCTGTTCGCCGACCGCCACAACATCAGCGTGGCGGTGTGGCGCAAGGGCGCGCAGTGGTTCGAGATGGACCGCGCGCTCGCCGCGGAGGTGGTCTCCGACGAGACCTACTTCCCCACGTTCCGCGAGTACTGCGCCGGCCGCCCGGCCTGCCTCATGGACGAGCACTACCTCCCGACGCTGCTGAGCGCGCTGCGGTGGCCGCGCAACGCCAACCGGACGCTCACGTTCGCGGACTGGAAGCACCGGAACAACGGGGTGACGCACCCGCATAGATACTGGGCAGCGGAGGTGACGGAGGAGCTGGTCGAGGAGATCAGGGGCGGCGCCGGCAGGAACTGCGCCGTCTTCAACGACGCGGCCAACGGGTTCTGCAACCTGTTCGCGCGCAAGTTCACGCCGGGTACGATCGAGCCGCTGCTCCGCTTGGCTCCCAAGGTGATGGGGTTCGGGTGAGAAGCTCGAGATTGTAGTATACTCTCTAGTTGAAAATTGACATGAAACTGTTTTCTTAACTATATACTCTCCCCGTCCCGAAAAGTTTGTCGCTTTGTAGTTCAAAAATGAATTACAAAGCGACAAACTTTCTGGAACGGGTGGAGTAACAATTTAAGAACGAAAGGAGTAATTTGTATTAGTATTTTTTACATTTTTGTTGCTGATCCAGAGGTATGCTGGAATTATGGATCATGATAATTTTGTCATGTGTATTGAGAACAAAATAATAATCCAGAAAAGCTTTTACGAACAGAGGGACGGAAACGGGAACACAGGGAGAACATATCGTTTGCAACCTTGGTGCATTGCTAGGTTCACCGTTCACACCAGCATGGACCGTGCATGTCGGCCGGCGTAGAAATCGGAACTTTATAAAATATCACAAATTTGTCCACATCACCGACAAAGTTACTGCCAAATCGATCGTCAAATATTCAAGAAGTTGCTTTCATGCACATCTGTATCATAATTCAACACCATTGGAGAACCAACAGCATTCATTGCACATATATGTATAACTTTGTAACTTATATGTATAATTTATAGGGCAACAGAAAACTTATATACTCCCTCCGTCCCCATAAACTTGTCGCTTTGTAGTTCAAAAATGAACTACAAAGCGACAAGTTCATGGAGACAGAGGGAGTACATACCTTCGAAACTTATACACATGTCCTGAATTGTTGATACAAAGAGAGAAGAGATGGGAACGAGAGTAGCCATTTTCGGTTTGGACTGAGCGGTGAGCCGGTGAAAGCTCGAGACGTTGAGATTCACGTTCTGCACTTCCGAAACATCCATCGATCCGCGAGAAATGGGGGGAAAAAAAGAGGAGCGCGTGACGTCGTTTTGTGGGCTCCGCAAATGTGACGATGGTGTCGCCGGGTTGACGACCGTGTCGAGCGGGCCGCACCGTAGTCCGTAGCGTGCGTCCGGGCGCGCCTAGAACAGAGTTCACCGAGATCTGCCGCAGCTGTCCCGTTTGACCGGCGATTTCTGCAAGTCTTCAAGGTGCGAACTGACTGACCGGTTCCTCTTGTGCCGCAATCCAAAGCGGCAACATTTGTTTCACCTCATACGAGCAGGCCATTTTTTCCAGGGTGCATATACAAACGAACAGGTCTCGGGTTGTTAGTGTAAGTTACACCGGGAAAATGGTAACTAAATCGAAGGATGAACTTACGATCCATCCCTTCTCCTTGCTTTTCCTACGCTCCAACTCCGACCCAATTAGTGAAGTAGATTAGCGGGGTGTACTCCCAACTTTTGCACGACGAAGCCATGATAATTTGCAGAGGAAGCAAAGCGCGGCAGTGCGTGTAGTTGCCTCAACGAGGCAAAGAAGACTAGTGGCCGTAGTGTAAGGTCGCAAGTGTTTATTATAGCCAGGCCAGAGCTCCATTTCTCCCTCACGCGACGCGAGGCACCTTGAGGTTCAGCCATGAAGGACGCAACCAAGCCCGCTCGGGCGTCTCGCTTTGGCGGGAAGCTCGTCAGGGTGGTGACTATACTGCTCCTCGTCGCGTTAGGATTTGTCCTCGGCGTGACCTCCTCCAACGCCATGTTCCTCAGATTCTACCTCCCTTTCGTGCCGCCATTGCTCTCTAGCATTACTACTGCGCCGCCTTCTCCTCCTCCACCGCCGCATACACCGTCGCCACAGAAGCCGCGAACGGAGATGATTACCCTCCTGGCGCCGAGCGGCGTGCTACACAACATGACCGACGAGGAGCTGTTCTGGAGAGCGTCGTTGGCCCCCAAGGTGCGCCGCACGCCGGACCGCCGCGTGCCTAAGGTTGCTTTCATGTTTCTGGTGAGGGGGGAGCTGCCGCTGCGTCCCTTGTGGGAGAAGTTCTTTGCGGGGCACGAGGGTCTGTACTCCATCTACGTGCACGCCCATCCGTCCTACACCGGCTCGCCGCCGACGGGGTCCGTGTTCTACGGCCGCATGGTCCCGAGCCAGGTAATAATTAAGATCATCAGCTTGTGATTGATCGATCTCGTGCTGCACTTTGCATCGCAACTAGAACGTACCCCCTCTGTCCCCATGAACTTGTCGCTTTGTAGTTCATTTTTGAACTACAAAGCGACAAGTTTATGGGGACGGAGGGAGTATGAACTACAAAGCGACAAGTTTATGGGGACGGAGGGAGTATGCTTATTCTCTGTTCCTTGGATGCAGAGGACGAAATGGGGAGACGCGAGCCTGGTGGAGGCGGAGCGGCGGCTCCTGGCGAACGCGCTCCTGGACCTGGGCAACGAGCGGTTCGCGCTCTTGTCCGAGGCGTGCATCCCGGTGTACAACTTCACCACCGTGTACGCCTTCCTCACCGGCTCCGCCACCAGCTTCGTCGACTGCTACGAGAACGGCGGCAGCCGGTCGCGGTACCGCCCCTTCTTCGCCGGCCGCAACATCAGCCTGGCGCGGTGGCGCAAGGGCGCGCAGTGGTTCGAGATGGACCGCGCGCTCGCCCTCGAGTCCGTCGCCGAGGACGCCTGCTTCCCGGCGTTCCGCGACTTCTGCGTGGGGCGGCAGGAGTGCCTCATCGACGAGCACTACCTGCCGACGCTGGTGAGCCTGCTGGGCTGGGGCCGGCGCAACGCCAACCGCACGCTCACGTTCGCCGACTGGAAGCGGGCGATCAACCGGCACCCGCACACCCACGGCGGAGCGGAGGTGACGGAGGAGCTGATCAGCGGGATCAGGGAGGCCGGCGGGAACCGGTGCTTCTACAACGGCGCCCGGGCCGGGATCTGTAACTTGTTCGCGCGCAAGTTCTCGCCGGACGCGCTGCAGCCGCTGCTCCAGGTGGCTCCCAAGGTCATGGGGTTCGGGTGAGCCGGTCACATCAGGATTATTGTACCATCCATAGTAGTATTATTCTTCGTGCTCTGGCCGATAATTGTAGCACGTTGTCAAGCTGGAATTACTGACCGATTTTTCAGTTTCGAGAGAAGAATAAACCCCGGAATTTTTTTGCCAGGCTTGATCGTGAAACCGGAAACGCACCGTGAATAGAGGTGGCAATCGGGCCGTGCCGGGCCAGTACGGCCCGGCCCGTTCGTGCTTCGGGCCGAAATGGCCTGCGGCCCGAAAGCACGGTGGGCCGCCTCGTGCCGGGCCGACCGTGCCGGCTGCGGAGAAATAGGGCCCAGGCACGGCCCAAAACACGTCGTGCCGGCCCAAGCACGGTCCACAAGGATGGTTTGGCCTACAGAATTGAAATGTGAACAAAAATTGAGTTTTTTATAAAATAAATGGACAAAAAATAGCAAAAAATATAGAAAAATTTGGTGGTGATAGAGAATATTATTTGAAGAATTTAGGAAAAAAATCATCGAATTTCACCCATATTGACGAAAACTATAAATATTTGAAGTCTCACTTTTGAATATAAATAAAAAAGGCACAAAGGCCCAGCAGCAGCCCAAAAGCAGCAGACATGACCCATCATGTTTAAAATTCGATTTTGAGAGAAATTCAGTTAGAGTACATAGACAAAAATATTTCAAAAAATATGAAAAAATTAGGGAAGGTATTAAATATTGAATTACACGTTCTTGCAAAATTTTACATTCAAAAACATGATATATTGTTGGTAATAAAAAAACAAAGAAAAAGCAATATTTGTCTTTTTTGTATCTCAAAAAGTAAATCAAATTTTGACATGATTTTTTGGTGCAGTTGTTAAATCACAATAAGAACCTCTATGATTTTTTTGTTTATGTTTGCATTAATGTGTGTTCAAAATTTAGAAATGGCTAATATGTTAATAGAGTTTGAATGAAATGAGAAGCAATATGATTTTTCACATGTTGGAGTGCTTCAAAAAAATTGTACAAAATTCATGTATGTAGACATATATAACAAGTATGCACACAACAAATTTCAGCTCAAGATCCATTGATTTTGATGAGATATAAAAAAATGAACAATATGTGCATAAGGATTATTTTGAGATTTACCTAAACAAACAAAAGTTATCATTATAAGTCTGAAAATAACTCATCCAAGTGGTAGATATTGTTTTTTGAAGAATATAGAAAGAAGAATCATCGAATTTGGATCTAATTTGCGGATTCTATACAAGTTTGAATATTTTAATTGGAATTTTAAAAAAATACTAGCAAACTGAAGAACAGCCGCGTTCGGGCCTCGGACCTATTTCGTGCTTCGGGCCTATTTTCGTGCTTCGGGCCTATTTCGTGCTTCGGGCCTATTTTAGGCCGTGCCGGTCCGGGCACGACCCAAATCCCGTGCCGTGCCGCTCGCCGGACCCAATATCACGACCCGGCACGGCCCCAAAAAAAATCGTGCCGGACCGTGCCCATCCGCGAACCAGCGGTGCGTGCTTCTTACCGTCCGTTTTGAGCCCGGCCCAATTGCCAGGACTAACCGTGAACTCTGAACCTCACAGTTGTTGGTAGCCAGGTTCACGGTCTGTCATGGGCATGCATGTTCGTGTATCGTGTTCTTCGCAGTCGCCGCGCGCGCGGGATACCGGCGACCGGCCACGTGGGCGCGCGCACCGCGTACGTCCCAGAGCTCCGTTCCTGTTGCGAGACGTGGAGCGTGGACCGCGTGGTGGCGGGCACACGAGTGAAAGGCGGAGCACGCTACGACGCTACATACATGTGCGACGCGACGGGCTCACGCCTCCGCGTGCGTCCCGCCGCCTAGCTCGGCGGGCGAGTAGATTGACTTCGCCCGCCACTGATTGGATTAGTTGGACGTAGGGGTGAATGTCGAGCTGAGTTGGAGATAAGGCGAGCCAGAGACGAGGACGAGCTGAGCCACCTTACCATCTACGAGTTTTTCGTCCAGGCATAGTTGGAAGTGTGTTCGAGATATACTTCTCACTTGTTAGGAATGGAGGGAGTAGTTCGTGCTTGGGTTGCCGCTGGATCGTTTCTCCAATTCTCCTATGTTAGCTTGGCATTTGGGCCAACAAATATGGTAAAGCCTTCTGGAGGCCACAACACGAAATGGATCGTCATCTGCTGCAGAGGGGCTTAAGACCCGTAAGCTGTTTGGGCCAACGGGACTAAAAGGACGGTTACGCTCTCTCTCTCTGTTTCTCCTCTTGTGGGTTTCAAATTCTTTGGACGCAGAGACACACTATCCAGCCCGTATAAGTTGTTTTTATTCTTTTTTTTTGTACTGTAAACCCGTAATTGGTGTAGGGACGCTAGAATTTTTATGAGACCCAATTCCACATTTGTCGATGTGGTGTTTGTACCCCGTGATTGTAACTGTTGTGCTCACGAGATTGGACACCAGTATTTGTACGGCTCTTGCGCTACGTGATGCTGATAAGCTGATTGATATGCATCGGTGGTGGTTGATTAATGGAAGGAGGTTAATTTTTTAAGAAAAATAACATAAAATGCCAAATCGAAGCTTTAAACCAGCAGGGAGCAGGGACCTCAGCCATAACTATGAGGGTAGGACCCTGACACGGCGACACATTATGATGAACAATCGCTGCAGTTATTCTCCACGCGTGAAAGAATGCACAAGAAGGACTACGAAGCATTGCAGTACGAAGAATTCGATTCGACGCGAGCTTTCACCATGTATCGCATAAACTGCACCCGGTTATCTGGATGTCCGCCTATGTGTACCGACCTAGATGACCAGAGGTCCAAAACAAGAGATTGTTATTAGCCGGTGCGCGTGGGCGTCCCAGAGCGGCACCACAGATACTACTGAATTTCGTCATGACCGCCACAACAGTCGCCGCAGCACGCGGGCTCGGCTTCTTGGCCCCATAATGAGCTCTGGATTGCAGACGATCGTTTTTAACCCACTGACTCCACGACTTACGATGAGAACCCCTAATCTATGCAACAATAATTACCCCCAGCACAAAGCTACTCCGGCAGGTCAATGTGCCATGATGGCCAAACAATTCCTTTCCCCTAGGCCCTAGCTAGTGCACTTTGTTTAGTTTAGGTCATGTTTGATTGATGACCACATGGTAGTCCCTCCTTTCTCAAAAGATTGTCACCTTCTAGTTCATTTTTGTACTGAAGGTGACAATCTTTCGAGAAAGGAGAGAGTATAATTTTAGCGCACCATAATTCTTTAGCTATTGTTCAGTTCATTATCAATTTTTTACAGCGCTCTTGATGAACAAGGCTAGTTCATTTTTCACAGTAAAACTCGTGGTGACGCCACTTTAATTGCAAACTTTTGGCACGTCCATCGTGCCTCACCTCCGTGCGCGGTGCGCGCCCCTCCCCTGACATGTCGCCGTCACCTCGTCTCTTCCCAACAAAACCCAACGGCTGGCTGCCGCGCAACTGCACCTGCACCTCGTGACGGACCCACGCGTCATCCGCTGCCAGGCCCACCGCTCCGGGCCGTGTGACTTGTTTAAGAACCCTCCTCCCTCGCCTTCGTCTTCCCTCTCCCGCGCTCGAGCAGGACCACCTCACCTCGCCGTGAACGCGAGGCCGAACCGAGTGGTGGGGGCCACGCACACGCAGTGGTTTCACTGTTCACTAGGACATGCTAGTGAAAAAGCTGTAAAAGTGGGGACGGCAAAAGGCCCCGAGCGGCCCGGAAGAGCAGGCAGGAGGGAGGGACCGAGCGCGCGCGAGAGGGAGGAACCGGACAAGAACAAGAACCCATAACCGCCCTCCGGTTCTCTCACCGCTGCCTGTCACATTTCCTCTCCTGGTTGCCGCAGAGCGAGCGGGCAGCCTGCACGAGCCAAGCGCAAGACACCAAGGCCAGAAAAAAGAGAAAACCATGCCTCCCAGCGGTGGCACTGCTCCGCCGCTCCTCCTCTTGACACCGCTCCTGCTGCTGGTCTGCCTCGCTTGCCACGCCAATGCCGGCTCTCTGGCGGACGATTTCGCGGCGCTATCGGACTTCCGGCTCGCCGCGGACCGGACGGGCGCGCTAGCCAGCTGGAACCTGTCCGCGAACCCGGCGCCCTGCGTGGGGACGTGGCGCGGGGTCACCTGCGCCGACGGTCGCGTGAGTAGGCTGGTGCTTGAGGGGCTCGGTCTCTCAGGTGACGCCGCGCTCCCGGCTCTCGCGAGGCTGGACGGGCTCCGCGTGCTCAGCCTCAAGGGCAACAGCCTCTCCGGCGCCGTCCCCGACCTCTCGCCGCTCGCAGGGCTCAAGCTACTGTTCCTCTCGAGGAACTCGCTGTCCGGCCCGATCCCGCCGTCGCTCGGGTCGCTCTACCGGCTGTACCGGCTCGACCTGTCGTTCAACGACTTGTCCGGCGTCATCCCGCCCGAGCTGAACCGGCTCGACAGGTTACTTACACTGAGGCTGGACTCCAACCGGCTTAACGGCAGCATCGACGTCATTGCGCTGCCGAGGCTGCAAGAGTTCAATGTCTCCAACAATTTGATGACCGGGAAGATTCCGGCACCGCTGGCAGCGTTCCCGGCAGCGGCGTTCGATGGGAACGCCGGCCTGTGCAGCGCGCCGCTCCCGCCGTGCAGAAACGACGCGCAGCAGCCGAATGCGTCGGCGGCGGGGCAGTGTCCTCCAGCCACGGTGGCGTCCTCGCCCTACGCGAAGCCTGCGGGCGCGGAGACACCAGGCAGCGGCAAGGGAAAGATGAGTCGCGCGGCCGTGCTGGCAATTGTGGCCGGGGATTTCGCCGTGGTGGGGCTCGTGGCTGGCCTGCTCTTCTGCTACTTCTGGCCGCGCCTCTCCGGCCGGCGGAACGGCAGGCGGCTGCAACAGGGGGAGAAGATAGTCTACTCCTCGAGCCCCTACGGCGCCGCCGGAGTCGTCGCGGCGGCTGGGAGCGGAGGCGGCACGTTCGAGCGGGGAAAGATGGTGTTTCTGGAGGACATCAGCTGCAGCAGCGGCGGCACAAGGCGGTTCGAGCTCGAGGAGCTGCTGCGTGCGTCCGCGGAGATGCTGGGTAAAGGCGGCTGCGGCACGGCGTACAAGGCCGTGCTCGACGACGGCACCGTCGTCGCCGTGAAGCGGCTGCGTGACACCACAGCGGCGGCGACCTCGTCGAAGAAGGAGTTCGAGCACCACATGGCCGTGCTCGGCCGCCTCCACCACCCCAACATCGTGCCGCTCAACGCGTACTACTACGGCCGCGACGAGAAGCTGCTCGTCTACGAGTACATGCCCAATGGCAGCCTCTTCTCCCTCCTCCACGGCAAGTCATCCTCTGCTTCTTTCTCACCTCACGCACGGGAACAGTAAATTCACCAAATAAATACGTAGTTCACTCGTTTGGCTCGTTGCTGATGAACTGGAACGTTGTGTTGCAATGCGATGCGACAGGTAACCGGGGACCAGGGCGCACTCCGTTGGAGTGGGCGGCGCGCCTGCGCATCGCGTCCGGCGCGGCGCGCGGGCTGGCGTACATCCACCACGCGGGCCGCCGGAGCAACGGCACGCCGAAGCTCGCGCACGGCAACGTGAAGAGCACGAACATCCTCCTCGACAGGGCCGGCGCGGCGCGGCTCGCGGACTGCGGCCTGGCGCAGCTGGGCCCGTCCCCGCGGTCGGCGGGGTACCGCGCGCCCGAGGCGCCCCCGCCGCCGCGGCCCTGGGCGTCGCAGAAGGGCGACGTGTACGCGTTCGGCGTGGTGCTGCTGGAGCTGCTGACGGGGCGGTTCCCCGGCAGCGAGCTCCCGAACGGCGGCGTGGTGGTGGAGCTGCCGCGGTGGGTGCAGTCGGTGGTGCGGGAGGAGTGGACGTCGGAGGTGTTCGACCTGGAGCTGATGAAGGACAAGGGCATCGAGGAGGAGATGGTGGCGATGCTGCAGCTGGCGCTGAGCTGCGCGGCGGCGGTGCCCGACCAGCGGCCCAAGATTGGCTACGTGCTGAAGATGATCGACGAGGTCCGCGCGTGCGGGGAGGCGTCGCCGTCGCACGAGTCCATGGACGAGTCGTCCGGCGTCTCCGACTCGCCCGCCGTGTCAGAAGGCGGCGCGATTAGCTGTTGAACTCCGTCTGGGCCTTCGGATTTGCCTTGTCATGCGTGTTTTAAACTTTTTTTTTTCAGCCTTGGTTTCCTCCATTTGGTTGTGGTTGTGGGGTGGATTAGCGAGGGCCGTCGGTTGGTTCTGCCATGTATACGGTGGTGGCTCTGATTCTGATCATTTTTTCTTGTTTTTTTTTTTAAATAGAGTAAGCTTCCTTTTGGATATTGGAGTGGACGGAAGTGAGATCAGCCGTAGCATGGTGTGAGTGGATGATGACTTTGCCATGGAACAGCTGTACTTTTGGCTTTAGTTGCACTTCCATGTATAGGGAAGGACAACCTCACTGTGAATCGTAGCAACACAGCGTCAGGCTGAACCACATGAAGATTGATTGTGTTGGTAATGGTTTTCATTTGCGGAACCAGATGTTCAATGGAAAATTTACCTTTCCGTTAAAAAAAAAAAACAGAGAGCAAGCTGCAACGAACGGGTCATGATGGCGCCGGAGTCGGGACTGGGCGTGTACGTGATTCGGAGGCGCATTTTGCGCTGGTCGTCGTTGTGAGGGTCGCGGACAGCCGTGCGGCCTTGCCCCGCGCTGCACACATGCATCATCGTACGTGCTGATGGGTTGAGCGAGTGGTCACGGCCTCTGCCTCGGCGGCCTCGTCGGAGATGCCGCCAACTCGTGTGGTGCCCCCTGGCTTCGTCGCTTTTGCATGCGCGGGAAACGGGAGCTCGATGAGCACTCGACTGATGATGCCGTGGAGACGAACGCCTCATCGCCATCGACAGGCTCACGATGCCTAGTTGTGCGAGTTCGTGGCAACGCAAGTGCTTCTCACTCGAGTCCGGTTGGTCATGGGCGCGGGCTTGTGCGCAGATGCGACGCGTCGCGGACCCCGCGCAGCGCTCGGCTCTCGCGCGAGATGAAACTGATGAACGGAGTTCACCAGGCGCGAAATCACGGAAAGCAAAGATGTGGATCCAGAACCAGAACAGTTCACAAATGATGGCCTGAACACTGCGCGCCTGCACTCGTTGGATATGCATGGAGCGCATTGGTGAGTTTGGTGTTAGTTTGGCGCTCTGTACTAACAAACCAGTCTCACCCGAGGACCACCCAATCTACCTCGACGCCGTAAAAGATTACTGGATCCCGGTTCAGCAGGCAGCAGTACCGTGGGTCCGGAACGATCATTGCAGCAGCAGGAGCAGTGCATATCGGAACCGGCCTGTGGTTCTCTAGCACAACTTCGCAGAAGTGGGCCGTTGCAGGAGACCAACCATAGCACGAGGTCGGACTGCTCCCCCATCCGCGCCTTTCGTAGGCACAGCCATGCATGGGACGCGTAATTATTTTAACACGTACTCTATTTATTTATCACTTTCTAGTTTAAAATTGGAATAGGAGTGACAAGTAATTAGAATAAAGAGAGCATATATACTCTTTTCGTTCTAAAAATCTATCGTTTTGTAGTTTAAAATTGACCTACGATGCAACTAACTTTTGGGACTGTCGGTGGTTTGGAACCGGCAAATCTCCCGACACTAAGTATTAGAGGAGTTTAATGTTCGGTGTGGGCGCGCGGAGATTCAAGAAGGTGAATTGTAAATGGCGCAGGAGACACAAGAATTTACGTGGTTCGGGCCGCCTGAGCGTAATACCCTACTCCACGGGGTGTGTTGATATTGTATTAGATGTAACGTGTGTGTCAGCGTGTCTGAACGTGTATGGAGCGTCGTCGGCCTGTCCTTTTATAGTACAAGGACAGGCCGTTACAAATTAGCCTGGCCCCACAGGTGGCCCCGGCAGTTACTAGTATTGATACTTATTCAACACGTTTAATTGCCCTTAATGACCGTGTAATGAGCTTTGACAGCACCGTTACTGGTAATTAAGGTCGTCCGATTATGTGTCATTAATATGGCATTAATGACACTTAATCGGGTCTTGAAGTCCTTGATTCTCTTTTGAAGATCCGGAGCCGTTGTGGAGCCTTCCAGAGGTAAGAGGCTGAAGATCCGCCGGTTGGACACGTGGCAGTACCGGAGCACACTGTGGAGAACAGATGGTTCCGGTGTTAGCCGACACGTGTCAGCACCGGAGCTTCCCTCGATCTGGGGTTAGGTCCTGGGGCGCCACTTCGGTACATAGCCCGGAGCTTCCTCCCTTGCAGGCGGTAGCTCCGGTTTGATAGTACACGTGGCGACCGTGGGGCTAACCATGTTGGAGAAGCGGGTCTGGACATGTCTGACACGTGGGCCTCCGAAGGTCTTCGAATCGAGTGGGTGACTTCTCCTTGATATCTTTGCAATCCCAAGGGATATATGGTAACCAGGGTACCGACAGTGGCCCCCTGGGCTCACTTCCGGGGAAGACCCCTTGGATGAAGTCATTCCGCCGGAGGTGGGTCCATCCTTCGACTTTTGAACTGAGTCTTCAAAGGTCTTCAGGTGTGCCATTGGCGATGGTTTGGAGTTAAATCCTCACCGCGTGGCGTATCCCTTGTGCAGCAGGTGAGATCTTTGGCGTGTGGATCTCACGCAATTGAAGGTCGCCGGTTCCAGATACAAAAATCGTATCGGTTCCGCGCGCCTTGTCAGGCCGCTGCCTTCAGGCTTCCCGCCTCATGATGGCAACCGTTCGCCTGGGTAAGAACCTCGACTTGATCGTCGGGGTAGTCCTGGGCCCTCTTGTCATCGGCTAGGTGGAATTTTTGAGTGGTATCTTTGACTTCCTTGCGGTTTCCATCCAAGCGTCGCAAGGGCTTACTTAAGAAGGAAAGCGCACACCGTTTGGGGTTCTTTACGCCTCTCATCTGATCTTGCGCTCAAACTCCCAACTTGTGTTTCGCTTTTCTTCTCTTGCCTTGCCGTGCCGCGATGGAGTTGGGTCTCCGTGAGAGTCGTTTGAAGACCGAAGGCGACCTGAAGAAGGTTCGGGCCCTCATGGGATGGTCCTCGGACTTCTTCAACCGCTCGGTCCGCGCCGGTGGAGAGCTCCCGTTTGAGAAGGAGCACGCCGGCGAAATGATGTACTTCTCCTCGTACGCCATGGTGGGGTTGATCCCACCTTTTTCCTCCTTTTTCTTGATGCTGCTAGACTTCTATGGTCTGCAGCTGTATCACCTTGGCCCCCACTCCATTCTTCTTGTGTCTATCTTAGTCCACTTCTGTGAGATGTGGGTGGGCATCCCCCTGCATTGAACTCTTCCGGACCTTCTTCAGCGTCCATACCACCGACAGGAGCAATGGGTACCTTGGCTTCTACTACTTCGTGAAGCGCAAGAAGTGCCCATTCAAGTACCTCCGGTCGTTTCCCTCTGGGAAGTTGGATGACTGGAAGAAGGACTGGATAGTCGTCCGGGTGGAGGAGCACGAGAAGTTGGAGCTGCCCGAAGGCCTCCCTAGCGTCGACACGACAATTTGGAGTGAAGCTCCGGTGCTGGCGAAAGCCTTCAACCCTGCTTTGACCAGGATCCGCCAATGCGTGGAGGGGGGATTGACTCCTCAGACGGTGTTTTGCAACTTCCTGGTCAACAGGTGGGCACCGCTGAAGAGGAGAGAGAAACTCGCATGGGCCCTCAACAGCGTGATGGACGACGACCGGGTCGAGACCGGGCTGAAGTCCAACATGGTGGGGAAAACCTTGGAGTTCCACCTCAAGAAGTTCCAGCACGGCATCGACGTCGAGGGTGACGACTTGACTCCGCCATCAGTTTTTCTCCCTCTGAACGTGGAAGTAGAGTTCAGCAGGGAGCTCTGGCGGAAGATGCCCGTGCTTGACGACCTTGGTGTCGTCGAGAGAAGATCAACCACCAGGGTGGCGATCCCCGGAATGTCCGAGGGTGGCTCCGACCCTGTCCCGAAGCCGAGGGTCGAGGTCGTCGGCAAGGGCTAGGAGCTGGCGGACAAACTCTTGAGCCGGAAGAGGAAGCTGCAGTACGCCGACGGAAGGTCCGTCAGGCCCGCTACCTCTGCGTCAGCTCCTTCTCCCCGGAGGGGGAGATCTTCTACAACTGCGGCGATTGTTCCCGCAGTGGGGTCCTCCCGAGGTGCTAGCTCCGGGCATGCGACTCCAGCACCGGGGCCGGTGGAGGCCTCTAGGTCCGGAGGTCCTTCCCGATCGAGGGGGGCCTCGACTAGGGAAACACCCGTGGCCGCAACGAGTTCTGAGGGGCCTTCCGGAGCTTCCACGTCAGCTATGACCAGCCCAGAACGCCCGGGAAAAAAGTTCCGCGCAAGCTGGTGCAAAAGCCTCTAAAGGTAATTTTTAATATTTACCTTGGATAGTT
The DNA here is from genome assembly GCA_036927565.1 of Tuctoria greenei. Lineage (NCBI taxonomy): Eukaryota > Viridiplantae > Streptophyta > Magnoliopsida > Poales > Poaceae > Tuctoria > Tuctoria greenei. Next base: position 20,584,760 of record JAYESD010000002.1, read on the forward strand.
GTTTAATTGTAGTAACTATTTTTTAAGTTTCTTCGTTCGTCATCTGCAGCGTCCCCAAGAAGGGGAGTGAGGCTCCACCCTCAGCCACAGCAGCTGAAGCCGTGCGGGTGGAAGCTTCTGCTCCTGTCCTGGTGCCGCCCCAAGTGGTGGCTGAAGCTGCGACAGCTCCGACGCTGGCTGTCGTGGTCATGGACCTCGACTCATCCCCAGAGGCTCCCGTGGTAGCGCCGGACCGCGGGAGTGAAGATGCGCCAGCGGGAACCTGTCCCGGAGGTTGAAGCTTCGGGTCCTGGTGCTGAGATGATGGAAGCTCTGGCCGTTGAGCCGAAAGAAGCTGTAATTCCGGCCCCAGAGCCGGAAATTGTCGAAGCTCCGGCGGTCGAGCCGGAGGTGATTGAAGTCCCGGCGTGCGCACCAGATGTTGAGGAAGTCCTGGCGGTTGGGCCGACTACCTCAGAAGCACCGGCCACAGAGCCGGTCGTTGTTGGAGCTCCGGCCGTAGGGCCGATTGAGGATGAAGTTCTTCCGGCTCCCGAGCCGGTTGATGCAGAGGCGTCGGAGCTCGAGCCCCCATCGGAGGAGGTGCCAAGGCTGGAGCCAGAAGCGACCCCTGCTCCGGAAGCGACGACGTCGGAGGTACCCGCGGCTGAGCCGGAGTGCCCTGGTGAAGTCGCTGGCCCCCTGTCTGAGGGGGTGAATAAAGACCTGGCGGCGGGGCCTTCCTCGATGGCAACTGAGGCCATCCCGGAGGACGGCCCTAGTGCCATGGAGACCCAGGGGACCACTCTTGTGGAGTGGGACCCAATTTTTCTTTCTGAAAACCCGCTGGAACCAGCAGAGAAGACCCCAGCAGGTCCGGAACCTATCCTGTTGTCGCTGTCTATTGACAACGCATGTTCCAGTCTGCGTCAAGTTCAACTGGTCTTCTTCCACGACAGCAAGGCTCTTGAAGAGGAACGCCAAACCCTTAGGAGGTGGTGTAACCGGCTCTACTTCGAGACCAAGCTGGCGCAGTCGAGGCTAGCGGATGACAAGGAGTGGATCAAGCGGGAGAAGGTCCGCCTGGAATATTGGGGTAAATTATTGGATGACAGGGAGAGTATGACTCGCGCCCTCGACGCTCAATCCCGGGAGATCTACGAGCAGGCCAAAGCAGCTAATAGTGCGGCCGATGAACGCCATGAAAGGCTTGAGGCCATTAACACTACACTCATCAAGCGTCAAGAGGCACTTGAAGAGAGGGAGAAACGGCTCGAAGATGAAGAGCAGAAACTCCTAGAGCTGCGGGATGACGTCCTAAGGAGGGAGGAGGAGCTCTCCGAGAAGGTGGCTCTACCTGACAAGGGTCTTGAGGAGCGCGCCAAGAAATTGGAAGAGCGCTGCGTAGAGGAGGAGAAGAAGGCCTGGTTGCGAGGGCAGGAGCTCCATGAATGGGAGTGTGCCCTTGTTGCTAGGGAAAAGAAAGTGAGGGGCAGGGAGAAGGACATGTTCGACCGCCGGAACAAGATCCACCTCCGGGAGGAGGAGCTCGGAAAACTCGAGAAGCGGGTTGCTGAGAAGATTCAGCAAAACTCCAAAGAAGTTGAGCGCCTCACCCGTGAGAATTCCGAATTGGTGGCGGCCAGAAGATCTTTGGAAGAATTGAAGAGCTTGAGGACTGCGGACTCCCTACAAATTTTGGAGTTCCTGGGCAAGGCCAACGACGCGCTAACACCGATCGACTTCTGTCCCATGCGCCCGGATGATCCGGAGCCGGAGCCGGACCTAGCGTTGCAGGCGTTGAGCTCAGCAGGTAGCAAGCTCTCCAAGGTGGGCGATGTCATCGCGGACCAATTGGAGGTTGAGGGGCAATCCCTGGCGAAGAACGTCACAGAGTATGTGCTGACGTGCTACACCAGCCGGAACTCCCAATTTCCTCTGGACGCGGTGCTTGAAGGTCCTCTTGAAGGAGAAGGGGAAGCTGCCCGAGCCAACATGTCGGAGGTTGCCCAGAAGGTCGCTCGATTCTTCCATAGGGTTTAGGACCATCTCCGTAGTTCCCACTTGTATCTTTTCTTCTTCTTCTTCAATTTTGTAATCCCTTTTCTCCAGATGAATGAAATCCCCAAATTATTGTGAATTTTACTTTTTGTCTTCAACACTTTTGTCTTCACTTGGCCCCTGGTAGATGTACACAATTTGATTGTGAACATGTACCAAGAGGATATTGTGTGTTGTTGAAGACTTATTTGCTTCGAACTTGTAGAGTGTAGGTCCGAAATTTTCGATAGTGAAGGCCTCCTGAGGTCAAACTGACTACCGACGGAGCTTAGTAACTCCAGCAGTAGTCTCTATCAACGCATATAGCATCGATAGTTAGCCCTCCGGGTGTCGGAGCTTAGTAGCTCCAGCACTGACCTTTGCCAACACGTAACTTGTCGGCAGCAGACTCCACTTGTGGGGTCTTCTCACCATCTTTTGTTTTACGTCGACGGCTGGCCCCCCTAGCTTTACTGGAGCTTGGTTGCTCCGGTGATGCTCGTTTTCAATGCTTAATCATCGATTACAAGCCATCTAGAGGAGTCGGAGCTTTGTTAGCTCTGGCTTTTTTCCATCAACGTTGATTTTATTTTTCCTGCACACTGAAGTCAAGAAAAATAGTAAAATTCGTTTCTTGCCTATAACTTCGTCGCGGCTTACGATTCTCGAGAAAATTTTAGGTCAAACACGCTTCTAAACACAACCGAATGCGTTGCCTTTTCTTCCAGATTCAGTTGTCCTTGGTCCCGCCTTACTTCGGCCTGCCGGGGTGTAGGTAGAGTGGCGTACTTAGGGTGCTTGACCAGGCTAAGTCGATAGCACACTCCGGCCCTAGATTGGCTTGGCGACATTCAGGCGAGTGGGTCATGAACAATATTTGAATCCAAAAGAATCGACAATACAACTCGAATCATATATGAACCGGTTGAACTAAAATTTCTTAAGAATTGCACTTCTTTGTTATAGACAAGAAAGAGAAAAATAAAAATGTTGAGCCTGTACAAAATGAATGCACGTGGAGTCTGTTTCACCTGAAGATGTCTTTCATTATAGGTCCGGGGTACAGGGGAAACAAGTACACTCTTAGGGTACGTGTCGACTGTTGGAGTCGGCAGATCCCCTAACACTATGAAAAGTGTTTGAAGGAGTTTGTGGTTCGGTCTGGGCGCGCGGAGATCTAAGAAAGTGAAATGCGATTTGGACACGAGTGACACGGTGGTTTACGTGGTTCGGGTCGCCTGAGCGTAATACCCTACTCCACGGGTGTGTGTTTGTTGTATTAACTTGTGAGCTTCAGAGTGTTCTCTCCTCTGTGTATCGTCGGTTTGTCCTTTTATAGTACAAGGACCAACCGTTACAAGTCAGCCTGGCCCGACATGTGGCCCTGGCGGTTATTAGTATTGATACACGAGATTAATTGTTGTTAATAACCCTGTAACGGCTCCGACAGTGCCGTTACAGGTGTTAAGGTTGTCCGATTAATTATCATTAACGTGGAATTAATGGTAATTAATCGGATCTTGAAGTCTGCGGCTGTCCTTTGGAGATCCGGAGCCGTTACAACGTCTCCTGGGGGCTTTAAGCATCTAGCTCAGTCGTGTGGACACGTGGCAGCTCCGGAGCTTGCTTGGGAGAAGCGGGAAGCTCCGGGGTGACCTGGCACGTGTCATGTCCGGAGCTTCTCTCGGTCGGGGGCTACCTCCGGAGGTGCCGTTTCAGTACTTGGCCCGGAGCTTCACCCTTGCGGGTAATAGCTCTGGGCTGACAGTACACGTGGCAACCTAGAGGTTAACCATGTTGGAGAAGCGGGTCCGGTCACGTCTGGCGAGTGGGCCCCCGAGGGTCTTCAATTTGAGTTGATGTCCTTCCCTTGAGATCTTTGTAACCTCAGGGGGTGTATGGTTTTTAGGGTACCGACAGTGGCCCCCTGGACCTACCTCCGGGGAAGGCCAACGGGATGAAGTCGTTCCGCCGGAGGTGGGTCCATACTTGTGACTCTTGAACTGGGTCTTCAAGAGTCTTCGGAGGTGCCTTTGGCGGGGCTTTATGGTTGAGTCCCGACGCGTGGCGCACCTCAGGCGACAGATAAGATCTTTGACGTGCGGATCTCTCGCAATTGAAGGTCGTCGGTTCCCGATACGAAAACCGTATCGGTTCCGCGCGCCTTGTCAGTCCGTCGCCTTTGGGTTTCAGCCCCGTGCTTCCGGATGATCCGGAGCCGGAGCCGGACCTTGCATTGCAGGCGTTGAGCGCTGCGGGTGGCAAGCTCTCCAAGGTGGGCGACGTCATCGCGGACCAGCTTGAGGTCGAGGGGCAATCCCTGGCTAGAAACGTCACAGAGTATGTATTGACGTGTTACACTAGCCGGAACCCTCGATTCTCTCTGGACCCGGTGCTTGAAGGTCCCGTCGAAGGAGAGGGCGAAGCTACCCGAGGCAGCGTGTCGGAGGTCGCCCAGAAGGTCGCCGAGTTCTTCCATAGGGTCTAGGACTATCTTTCTTAGCCTTTATTTGTATCTTCTCTTCTTCCTCAATTTTGTAATCCTTTGTCCCCAGATGTAATCTCTGGTCTTCAAATGAAATGAAATCCCCAATTTTTCGTGAATTTCATTTTTTGTCTTCAACATCTTTGTCTTCACTTGGCCCCCTGGTAGATGTGCACAATGTGATTGTGGACATGTACCAAAAGGATGTTGAGTTTTGTTGAAGACAAATTTGCTTCGAACTCGTGTAGTTTAGGTCCGAAGTCTTCGATAGTGAAGGTCCCTTGAAGTCGTCGGAGCTTAGAAGCTCCGGCATTGCCCATCGTCGGAGCTTAGTAGCTCCGGTAATAGCCTCTACCAACACGTTGAGTGTCGATAGTTAATACTTCAAGGTGTCGGAGCTTAGTAGCTCCGGCAATGACCCTTGCCACGCCTGGCTTGCTGGCAACAGACTCTAGTGATAGAGTCTTCTCACCATCTTCAAGTTAACGCCGGTGGGAGTCGGAGCTTGGTTAACTCCGATTTTTCTCCATCAATGTTGGGTTTATTCTTCCTGCACACTTAGGCCAAGAAAAAACAGTAAAATTCGTTCCTTATCTATAACTTCGTTGCGGCTTACGGTTCTCAAGAGAATTTCAAGTTGAACACGATTTTTAGTATGATTGGATGAATTGTCTTTTCTTTTAGATCTAATTGTCCATGGACCCACCTTACTTTGGCCTGCCGGGGTGTAGGTAGAGTGGCGTACTTAGGGTGCTTGACCAGGCTAAGTCGATAGCGCACTCCAGCCCTAGAATGGCTTGGCGGCTTTCAGGCGAGTTGGCCACAGACGATATTTAAATCTAAAAAATCTGACAATTCAACCCAAATCGTACATAAACCGGTTAAACTAGAACTTCTTAAGAATTGCACATTTCTGTTATAGACAAGAAAGAGAAAAATAAAAATGTCGAGCCTTATGCAAAAATGAATGCACGTGGAGTCTATTTCACATGAAGATGTCTTTCATTATAGGTCCGGGGTACAGGGGAAACAAGTACACTCTTAGGGTACGCAACCAGGCTAAGTGTGTTTGGTTTCTCGTTTAACCCAGGGTAATTAGCTACACTTCTAGTCCGGAGACTGTATCAAGTGTTGCATGAGCTTTTCAAACCTTTCGGGAAAGGTCCGGCTGCTCTCCCGGAGGAACTACCCGACTCTGTACAATGACTCTATAACATACACTTCAAGTTACTTAAGACTCACCTCCGTGGAATTAAGTGTAGAACTTACGGAGGTGCTCGATGTTCCAAGGATTTGGGAGAGGTGTCCCATCCTCGGTAGCCAAGCGAACGCTTCCGGGACGGGATACTTTGATCACTCGGAAGGGTCCTTCCCAGCCGGGGGAGAGTTTGTTTTGCCCTTCTCTGGATAGTATTCTCCGTAGCACCAGATCGCCTTCCTCGAGCTGTCGGTTGTGTACATGCCGCTGATGATAGCGCCGTAGAGCTTGGCGGTATCGGGCATTCCGAACAGCTGCTTGGCACCTTCCCTCCTCGAGGAGGTCTAGGTCTTCACGCCGGAGCTGGTCCTGCGCGGCTTCGTCGAAGGTCCGGACTCGGAGGGAACCCAGGGTGATCTCCGGAGGAAGGATCGCTTCTGCTCCGTACACCAGGAAGAAGGGTGTTTCTCCGGTTGCCCGACTTGGAGAAGTCCTGTTAGCCCATAGAGTGGGCGGAAGCTCTTCGATCCAATTAGCTCCGTGCTTTTTCAAACGCTCATAAGTGCGCGTTTTGAGTCCTTTAAGGATCTCTGCGTTTGCTCTCTCGGCTTGCCCATTGCTGGCAGGATGAGCTACGGAAGCGTAGCAAACTTGTATGCCGAGGTCTTCGCAATATCCTTGAAATGAGGAGCTTGTGAACTGAGTCCCATTATCAGTGATGATCTTGTTTGGGACTCCGAATCTGCTCACGATAGACTGTAGAAAATTGATTGCAGATTGTTTGTTGATCGTCACAACAGGAGTAGCTTCCGGCCACTTGGTGAACTTGTCGATGGCGACATACAGGAACTTGTAACCTCCGACGGCTCTTGGGAAGGGTCCCAAGATGTCTATCCCCCACACGGCGAAAGGCCACGTAGGAGGTATCATTTGTAAGGGCTGAGCAGGTGTATGAATTTGCTTTGCATGAAATTGGCATGCTTTGCATTTCTTCACTAGCTCAGTAGCATCCTGGAGCGCTGTTGGCCAGTAGAAGCCGTGCCGAAAGGCTTTTCCGACCAGCGTGCGGGAAGACGCGTGGTTCCCACACTCGCCTCCATGGATTTCTGCGAGGAGCTCGCAGCCTTCTTCCCTTGTGATGCACCGCATTAGGATGCCGTTGGCACCGCGCCGGTAGAGATCCCCTTCTACCAACGTGTATCTTTTAGCCAATCTGACTACCCGGTCAGCGGATACATCATCGTCAGGAAGGATGTTGTCTTTCAAGTAGTTCCGGATCTCCGAGATCCATGCATCGGAACTGACTTGAGCATTTGAGTCTTGCGTGCTGGGTTGCTCGGAGCTTCCGGCAGCACCTACGACCCTTGATGGCTGCCATGGTAACAGGGCCATCGGGACCGTCAGCTTCGGGATGCTGATCTCGCCCCCTTCGTTCAGCTCGGCAGGCTGAACTGTGGGTTTTGACATCCTCCGGACAAAGGTTCCGTCTGGAGCCGGAGCTCCGGTTGACGCCTTGGTCGAGAGTTCGTCAGCTTCAACGTTGTGAGCACGCTGAACATGGTGAAGGTCTAGGACTTCGAAGTCCTTCTGAAGCCTCTGGACTTCAAGGAGATAAGCAGCCAGCTGGAGATTATTGCAGGAGCATTCACCCTTCACCTGTTTGATAACAAGTTGTGAATCTCCTTTGACCAGCAACTGCTTGACACCAAAGGATAGTGCCGCCTTTAATCCATATATGAGTGCTTCGTACTCCGCCATGTTGTTGGTTGCCTTGAAATCAAGGTGCACCATGTATCTTACCTTCTCCCCGGTTGGTGTGAGGAGAAGGACTCCAGCTCCGGCTCCCTGCTTCTGCATGGAGTGCGTGTTCTGGGTTGTCACGACTTGCCGGCGCAGAATGTGACGCCGGTGCACCATCATGTCGTTCGGCATGTCTTGCCGGAGAAGATGGTGGTGGTGGGAGTGTGACTCCCGCTGGAACTGAGGCTCCTGCCGGTGCTTGCATGTTGGAGGGATTGCCTCCGACAGTCTGAGCAGCAGGTTGCCCGTTGGATGATCCAGCTGCAGAATTCACCATTCTTGAAGATCTCAGGCGCCCCTTCCTGGCGCGCCAACTGTCGACTGTTGGAGTCGGCAGATCCCCTAACACTATGAAAAGTGTTTGAAGGAGTTTGTGGTTCGGTCTGGGCGCGCGGAGATCTAAGAAAGTGAAATGCGATTTGGACACGAGTGACACGGTGGTTTACGTGGTTCGGGTCGCCTGAGCGTAATACCCTACTCCACGGGTGTGTGTTTGTTGTATTAACTTGTGAGCTTCAGAGTGTTCTCTCCTCTGTGTATCGTCGGTTTGTCCTTTTATAGTACAAGGACCAACCGTTACAAGTCAGCCTGGCCCGACATGTGGCCCTGGCGGTTATTAGTATTGATACACGAGATTAATTGTTGTTAATAACCCTGTAACGGCTCCGACAGTGCCGTTACAGGTGTTAAGGCTGTCCGATTAATTATCATTAACGTGGAATTAATGGTAATTAATCGGATCTTGAAGTCTGCGGCTGTCCTTTGGAGATCCGGAGCCGTTACAACGTCTCCTGGGGGCTTTAAGCATCTAGCTCAGTCGTGTGGACACGTGGCAGCTCCGGAGCTTGCTTGGGAGAAGCGGGAAGCTCCGGGGTGACCTGGCACGTGTCATGTCCGGAGCTTCTCTCGGTCGGGGGCTACCTCCGGAGGTGCCGTTTCAGTACTTGGCCCGGAGCTTCACCCTTGCGGGTAATAGCTCTGGGCTGACAGTACACGTGGCAACCTAGAGGTTAACCATGTTGGAGAAGCGGGTCCGGTCACGTCTGGCGAGTGGGCCCCCGAGGGTCTTCAATTTGAGTTGATGTCCTTCCCTTGAGATCTTTGTAACCTCAGGGGGTGTATGGTTTTTAGGGTACCGACAGTACGGAACCAGGCTAAGCGTGTTTAATTTCTCGTTTGTCCCAGGGTAGCTAGCCACACTTTTAGTTCTGAGACTGTGACAAGTGTTGCATGAACTTTACGGATCTTCCGGGGAAGGTCCGACTGTTCTCCCGAAGGAACTACCCGACTCTGTACAATGACTCTATAACATACACCTCAAGTTACTACAGACTCACCTCCGTGATATTAAGTGTAGAACTTACGGAGGTGCTCGATGTTCCAAGGATTTGGGAGAGGTGTCCCATCCTCGGTAGCCAAGCGAACGCTTCCGGGACGGGATACTTTAATCACTCGGAAGGGTCCCTCCCAGTCGGGGGAGAGTTTGTTTAACCCTTCTCTGGATTGTATTCTCCGTAGCACCAGATCACCTTCCTCGAGCTGTCGGTTGTGTACATGCCGCTGATGATAACGCCGTAGGGCTTGGCGATATCGGGCATTCCGAATAGCTGCTTGGCACCTTCCCTCCTCAAGGAGGTCTAGGTCTTCACGCCGGAGCTGGTCCTGCGTAGCTTCGTCGAAGGTCTGGACCCGGAGTGAACCCAAGGTGGTTTCCGGAGGAAGGATTGCTTCAGCTCTGTACACCAGGAAGAAAGGTGTCTCTCCAGTTGACCGGTTTGGAGATGTCCTGTTAGCCCATAAAGTGGGCGGAAGTTCTTCAATCCAGTTGGCTCCATGTTTTTTCAAGCGCTCATAAGTGCGCGTTTTGAGTCCTTTAAGGATTTCAGCATTTGCTCTCTCGGCTTGGCCATTGCTTGCTGGGTGAGCTATGGAGGTGTAGCAAACTTGTATGCCGAGGTCTTCGCAATATCCTTGAAATGCAGAGCTTGTGAATTGGGTCCCATTATCAGTAATGATTTTGTTTGGGACTCCAAATCTACAAACAATGGACTGCAAAAAGTTGATAGCAGATTGCTTGTTGATTGTCACAACTGGAGTTGCTTCCAGCCACTTGGTGAACTTGTCAATGGCGACGTACAGGAACTTGCGTGCTGGGTTGCTCGGAGCTTTCGGCAGCACCTACGACCCTTGATGGCTGCCATGGTAACAGGGCCATCGGGACTGTCAGCTTCGAGATGCTGATCTCGCCCCCTTCGCTCAGTTCGGCAGGCTGAACTGTTGGTTTTGACAACCTCCAGACAAAAGTTCCGTCAGGAGCCGGAGCTCCGGTTGACGCTTTCGTCAAGAGTTCGTCAGCTTCAGCGTTATGGGCACGCTGAACATTATGGAGATCTAGGACCTCGAAGTCCTTCTGAAGCCTCTGGACTTCAAGGAGGTAAGCAGCTAGCTGGAGATTGTTGCAGGATCATTCACCCTTCACTTGCTTAATGATGAGCTGCAAATCTCCCTTGACCAGTAGTTGCTTGACACCATATGACAGTGCCACCTTTAGTCCGTAGATGAGTGCTTTGTACTCCGCCATGTTGTTGGTCGCCTTGAAGTCAAGGTGTACCATGTATTTCACTTTCTCCCCGGTTGGTGCAAGGAGAAGGATTCCAGCTCCGGCCCCCTGCTTTTGCATGGAGCCGTCGAAGTAGAGGGTCCAGTGAGGCTCGGTGAAGGCTGGAGCTTGATGTTCTGGCTTCTGCTCACTGGGGACTCCAGGGTTTGATGGAGAGGGAGTCCATTCCGCCACGAAGTCTGCCAAGGCTTGACTCTTGACTGTTTGCCTTGAAATGAATTCAAGATCAAATTCGGCCAATTCTGCTGCCCACTTTGCAATATTCCCAGTTGAATTGGGATTATGAAAGATTGCTCGAAGTGGGTAAGAGGTCACCACTGAGACTTTGTGAGCTTGGAAGTAATGGCGAAGCTTCCTGGAGGCAATAAGAGCTGCATAGAGCAGCTTATGCACCTCTAGGTATCAAGTCTTGGCATCATGTAGTACTTTACTGATGTAGTACACTGGGCGCTGAATGGTCCGTACCTTTTCGGAGGGGCCCGGAGCTTCCTCTCCACTGACCCGGATCCTCCCAGAGGGATCCGGATTTTCTTCGGGGACCTCCGGGTCCTAGCTGGAGGAACCCAGAGCTTCTTCAGAAATGACCTGGACCCTCCCGGAGGGGTCTGGGTCTTCTGAAGTGACTTCTTGTGGATTCGAGTCTGGGACCTGGGACCCAGACTCGCTTTCAGGTACTTCCGGACCCTCCCGAAGGGGTATGGATTCCTGAGTATGAGGTAGCTCTGGTCTCTCCGCAACGAGAACCATATTGACGACTTTGTCAGTTGCTGAAATGTAAAGCAACAAAGGCTCACCAGGGTTCGGAGCTACCAGAATTGGTAGGGTGGTGAGGAACTGTTTTAGCTCCTGGAATGCCTTCTCTGCTTCTTCAAACCATTGGAATGGTCCAGACTTCCTCAATAACTTGAAGAAGGAGAGTGCCCGTTCCGCCAGCCTTGAAATGAACCGGCTGAGGGCTGCTAAACATCCAGTTAGCTTTTGGAAATCTTTGATGCGGGTTGGTGGCCGCATGTCTTCAATGGCCTTGATCTTCGTCGGATTAGCTTCTATGCCCCGATGACTTACCAGGAAGTCGAGAAGTTTTTCGGAGCTAACCCCGAAGACACACTTGTCTGGGTTTAGCTTTGTGCGGGTGGCCCGCAGCTTATCGAAGACAGCCTGCAAGGTGTCAAGGAGTGACTCCTTGTTCCTGACCTTGACCACGATGTCATCGATGTACACTTCCACTATGTCTCTAATGAGTTCTTCAAAAGTTTTGTACATAGCTCGTACAAAAGTTGAAGCTGCATTCTTGAGACCAAATGACATGGCTGTATAACAGTACAATCCATCTACTGTGATGAATGAGGTATGCTCTTCATCTTCCCTAGACATTCTGATTTGGTGATACCGAGAATATGCGTCTAGGAAACACAGTAATTCACACCCAGAGGTGGAATCCACTATCTGATCTATTCTAGGTAGTGGGAATGGATCTTTTGGACATGCCTTATTTAGTGTGGTGTAGTCGATGCACATTCGAAGCTTCCCGCTAGCCTTGGGCACAACGACTGGGTTTGCCAGCCATTTTGGATGGAAGACTTCTCGGACGAATCCAGCTTCGAGCAACTTCTTCACTTCTTGTAGGATGAAGTTCTGTCGCTCTACGGATTGTTTCCGAGGCTTCTGATGCACAGGCCGGACGTTGGGGTAGATCTTCAGATTCTGCTCAATCACTTCCTTGGGGATCCCAGGCATTTGTGACGGTTGCCAGGCAAACACACCGACATTAGCCCGAAGGAAAGTGATGAGCGCGAGTTCCTATTTGTCGTTCAATCCCCCTGATATACGGGTGGTTTGAGCGGCATCGGAACCAATTTGGACGACTTTGACGGGAATGTCGGTGTCGCCGCTTGGTTGCACACGAGATGCAGATGTCGAGCCTCGTTGACGAATGCTCGGGGGTTTTGGAGCTTGCTCCTGCCTGGAGTCCTCCTCTTGCGTCGTGGTGAGTGCATGGAGTTCTTCCAGAGCAGTTACTCCGGCAGTACGATCTCCGCGGATCCAGAGAACGCCTACTGGTATTGGTATCTTCAACACCAGATAATCATAATGAGCAGCTGCCATGAATTTGTACAGGGCATGCCTACCCAAATGGCATTGAAGGGTAAGTTGATCTGAGCGACGTCGAAGACCAACTTCTCGGTGCGGTACTTCTCCCGTGTTCCGAAGGTAACGGGGAGAGTAATAGCTCCGAGTGGGGTAATGGCCCCCGGACCTACTCCGGAGAAAGGTCGAGAGGGGTGGAGATCCGAAGGTCGGAGCTGAAGCTTAGTAAAAGCTTCGAAGCTTATGATGTTAAGCCCCGAACCTCCGTCTACCATGACATGGTGGACCTGGATGTTATTGATGGTAGGAGATACCATCAAAGGTAACTGACCTGCTCCAACCATGCTCTGAGGGCAGTCCGAAGCATCAAAAGTGATGGTTGTGTCCATCCACTTCCGATGAGGTTCCGGCTTGACTGTAGGAGCTACAGCAGCCATATACCGATGCATAGTCTTGATGACGCGACGGGGGGTGATGTCCCATGATCTACCAAAAGTGGTGTTCATGGTCTTCCGACGCTCGTTGTCAGATACGTCAGAATCATCATCGACTGAGGTGTAGACGGCCTTTAGGACCTTTTTGGGATCCTGAAAACCTAAATCCTCTTCAGCCGGAGCTTCGTCAACTTTTTGCTTTCCTTCCCTTTGTTGGAAAGGAGATTCTTCCCGGTGCTTGTTATAGCGCTCGGCAAGGTTTTGGACCTCATGGCAGTCTTCCAAACTGTGGCTGCCCGTTTTGTGAATTGGGCACCACACCTTGGGCTTGCCACCGTCTTCATAAGATGGTCGAGGTCGCTTCTCGGGACGTGATCCCCGGCCACCCGGAGCTGCAGCAGCTGCAACATTGGATGTACCGGCCGACAGCTTCTTCTTGCCGTTAGTCTTTTTCTTCTTCTTGTCGTTCTCGGAGGTAGCGGCTTCTTCTTTGGAGGATTTCTTATGACCCTCCGGAGTTGGTTTGGAGTGCATCTCACGACCCTCCGCAGCTCTGGCACATTTGTCGGCCAAACTGAAGAGTTCCGTGACACTGGTGATCTCCTTGATCGCGAGTTTCTCCAGCATCTTCTTGTCCCGTACACCCTGTCTGAATGCCACAATGACGGAGGTGCTAGAGATAGAAGGGATAGTGTTTCATACCTGAGAGAACCTCTGGATGAATGATCGCAGGGATTCTCCCCCTTTTTGCACGACTGCAAAAAGGTCCAGTTCAGTGCCTGGTCGGGTGTATGAACTCCCGAAGTTGGCGGTGAACTGCCGACACAACTCCTCCCAACTGTTGATGGAGTTGGGTGGAAGGCTCATAAACCAGGACCTAGCGGTCCCAGTTAAAGCCACTGGAAAATAAGTGGCCATTACGGCCTCATTTCCTCCGGCTCCCAATATTGCAGTGGAGTAGATTTGAAGAAATTCGGCAGGATTGACAGTCACGTCGAACTTTTCCGGCAGGTGAGGCGGGAACTTTTGTTGTCACGTGACCATACGCAGATGTATGGTCAAGGCTGAACAGCCTCCTCCTACTCCTTCAGGAGCAGAAAGGTCCTGAGCTTCCCGTCTTTCACGAGCACGCTCAATATGGACTCGGTCGTCTTGCTGGCGGTATCGGCGATCCAACTCTGCCCAGAGATCATGAGTTGAAAGCCTGGATACCGTGTGAGTACGTCGTGCCCCGGAGGGCAATGACATCACTTGTTGTGATGTAGCACGTCTCTTGTTGTTGGAAACGTACGGACCAAGTCTACCAGACAAGGTCCACCGCTGCGATGGGGCCCGCCCTGAAGGAGGAGGGCCCTGGCTGCTGATGCGTTCGGCTGCTGCTGCAACCAAATGTTCCACATCGGCCCTCCACTGCTCTAGTGCATCCCGGGATGCATCCGGAGGTGGTGGGCGTTGAAGAAGAGCACGCGCTGTATGGAGCGCGTATTCCGGATTGTCATGATTTGCCGACGCAGTGATTGACGCCGGTGCACCATCGCGTTACCCAGCTTGATTTGCTGGTGGAGGCGGTGGTGGTGGGAGTGTGACTCCTGCTGGTGCTGAGGCTCCTGCTTGTGGCTGCATATTGGAGGGATTGCCCCCAACAGCTTGAGCAGCAGGTTGACCGTTGGATGATCCAGCAGCTGAGTTCACCATTCTCGAAATCTCGGGCGCCCCCCTACCTGGCGCGCCAACTGTTGGTGGTTTGGAACCGGCAGATCTCCCGACACTACTAAAGTGTTAGAGGAGTTTGATGTTCGGTGTGAGCGCGCGGAGATTTAAGAAGGTGAATTGTAAATGGCGCAGGAGACACAAGAATTTACGTGATTCGGGCCGCCTGAGCGTAATACCCTACTCCACGGGGTGTGTTGATATTGTATTGGATGTAACGCGTGTGTCAGCGTGTCTGAACGTGTATGGAGCGTCGTCGGCCTGTCCTTTTATAGTACAAGGACAGGCCGTTACAAATTAGCCTGACCCGACAGGTGGCCCCGGCAGTTACTAGTATTGATACTTATTCAACACGTTTAATTGCCCTTAATGACCGTGTAATGGGCTTTGACAGCACCGTTACTGGTAATTAAGGTCGTCCGATTATGTGTCATTAATATGGCATTAATGACACTTAATCGGGTCTTGGAGTCCTTGATTCTCCTTTGAAGATCCGGAGCCGTTGCGGAGCCTTCCGGAGGTCAGAGGCTGAAGATCCGCCGGTTGGACACGTGGCAGTACCGGAGCACACTATGGAGAATAGATGATTCCGGTGTTAGCCGACACGTGTCAGCACTGGAGCTTCCCTCGGTCTGGGGTTAGGTCCGGGGGTGCCAACTTCGGTACATAGCCCGGAGCTTCCTCCCTTGCGGGCGGTAGCTCCGGTTTGATAGTACACGTGGCGACCGTGGGGCTAACTATGTTGGAGAAGCGGGTCCGGACATGTCTGACACGTGGGCCTCCGAAGGTCTTCAAATCGAGTGGGTGACTTCTCCTTAATATCTTTGCAATCCCAAGAGGTATATGGTACGGTACTGACAGGAACGGAGCGAGTATAACTTTATTTGAAAGGCCGTACGGAGAGCATAGGCAGTACTTTGCTGCTCGTGGATTTTCGTTTCCATTGAAATCACACTGGCCGGTACTATACTAATACAGATTTTTGTATTACTGTACTGTACATTACTGGTCAATATTTGTTAAATGCAAGTTCCTAGGGCAGATCTACGCATATACGCACAGAATTATACTTCACATTATCTAGCTAGCCAGTGGGCCAACGCACGGTAACTAATGCAACGCCAGAGGTAGATGTAGAACAGGCCAAAGGAGCGCGCAACTGTTCAGCAAACGCGCCACATGGCGCCATTGACACAGCGCAGTGGTCCAGGCACCAGAGCGCGGCGGTACCGGTAGAGCAAACGAGATGGCGATGCCATGCACAGATCAAACTGAAAAGCAGCACATGCAACGGGTGGCGATCGACTACTCAGTGAAGTGGTTAGCCGTCGCAACAGTGGCCTTCACTGTCCGGTCCCGAGCTCTGACGGGAAAGACTCGAACCGGCTTCGTCCGCCAGTCTGCATTGCATCTACGTACAGAAACGATCAATGCCACATGCTAAGCAGTTTGCTTAAGTCAGATTATGTGACTACGATAGTAGTGACGTAGTTATGAAGCTGTGTACTGTACTTGCATGATAAGACTGTTTGCGTGCTGTTGCGATTAGGCGGCGACAACTGTTGGGAATTGATGCGCCCTTCT
The DNA here is from genome assembly GCA_036927565.1 of Tuctoria greenei. Lineage (NCBI taxonomy): Eukaryota > Viridiplantae > Streptophyta > Magnoliopsida > Poales > Poaceae > Tuctoria > Tuctoria greenei. Next base: position 20,600,698 of record JAYESD010000002.1, read on the forward strand.
GGTCCTCCACATGAGCGTCGCTCATGGAGTGCCGAGGATCTGCCTGTTGGTTGAGGTCCCCTGCAGCAGGCTGCAACTCGCCAACTCATTCTGGACGGATAGGCCACTCGCCGGCCGAAGACTGGCGGATCTGGCGCCGGAACAGGAGCTGTGGATCCCGTTTGGCTTGGCAACAGAGAGGAGCGATAGTGATCGTCGGGTGGATGGCGAAAGGTGTTCAGTTGATGATGAACACAATGAAGAAAACGGTATTAAGAAGACATGGGCATACGGTGGAAGGGGATCGCCTCACTTTAAATCAGTCATGACTTTGTCACTGTCATGTAGGACCGGTGTCTACATATCAGTAACCAAATCATATGTGCAGTAAAGTCAGGGGATTGATGTCCGCATACGGTCGCCGAAAGAAAACTGTATCGTTCCCTACTAACTAACCAAGGCCCAAACATTAAGTGAATCCCATATTCGGCACAAGATATCTGAGCCCGCATATCCTTCATGCATCAGGCTGGGCTCTTTCTTGAACTGCCTAATTACATACCGGAATGGGCGAATGGCCACGAAAAAAAGGCATCCCTGGTGGGCCTTTTGGGTTTTCACATGAGTAGTACTAAGCCCAGTTGTAGTCAAAATCGGTTTCTTACACGCCAGCCCAGTTACAGATTCGGGCCCTTCTGCTGGTTCGCACTCGCACCGACCCCAGCAGCAAAATATCAGTTGTTTCCCACCACTCGACGTGGCACTTGAATTTCTTGTGCAAATTTCAGCCACACGTGCCGAATCTTCCTAGACGTGTTCGGCCAATACTAGTGTGTCACGGCGGCACCGAGATGATTTAAATACCTTTAGCTTACTTGGAAGCCTGGCGCAGCCAAATGCGTAAAGTCAAACAGATGCTGTGCGCTACTAGAAGCAAAACGAGATATAGCAAGATCGGCATACGAAGCTGTTCACTGATGTTAACATAGTTATGTACTACTTCCGTCTTCAAAAGATTGTTGTTTTGTAATTCATTTTAAAATTACAAGCCGAGAAGCTTTTTAGAACGGAGAGTACTCCTCTAATGCTCCACGCCGCCCATATGCTTTCATCGGCATTTCACATGTGCACGAGTCGCACCACTCTGTAACCAACCGGTCTACCACCCGCGTCCTGCCCAACACGCCAGCTGAACGCACTCTCCAAGCTATATGTTTTGCTCTTCGCGGGAATGGAGTCCTTTCACAGGTTCTTTCAATTTAAAAGATTTCGAATTCCCAAGAGAAGCATCTTCAACGGATGTCGTGAAAACCGGTGTTTTATACTATCCAGTTCTAAAGATCATGTACTAACTTGTAATTTGAAATATTTTAGACATTGGGATGCAACAGATGCTGTAAAACTGGTGCTTTCATTACAAGAATCGGGCAAAAAAATATCGGCCATGTAGTCGTCAGTAAGCCACTGTAACCGATGACTATAATCTAAGATCGTCGGCCTACCGACGGCCTTAGCCGTTAAATCATGCTTGACGTTATTATTGCCTTAAAGTCGTTGGTCCCGACAACTTTAGAGGTTTAAAGCCATCGGGCACGGGAACCCGACAACTTTAGTTTGGAAAGCACTATGGCCGTCGGTCGTGGGAAACCGACGATCATAACCACATAAAGGCATCAACCAGCTGGTCCCGACACCTTTAATGCTCCATATAGTCATTGCCCCCCATGCGAACCGACAACCATACGAGCGATACGTGTGCGCCTTAGGGGACATATAGCCGTCGGTCTAAGAGCGAAACCGATCATCGTATTGCGTTTATAACTATCGGTTATGTGGACACTGATGACTATACTAGGATTTTTTTTAAACTGCGGCTGCTTTCCCTCTCTCCTCGGGTGGGAAGCCGCTGGTTATATAGAACAGTTGCACAACACAGCAGATTCACAAATGCAAAAAGCTAGCTCCACCACATATACTTCACACAATGCAACAAAATTCCAATGCAAACACACTGAAACGACCAATTCACATCTAACTTCAATGTAACAACGAGTTTACACATCCAAATTAGTGCAAGAGAAAAGGCAACACAAACACCATTGTGAAGATTAATCCGCTTCCATGTAGTCATTATTCGAAGCTCCACCACTCGCACCTTCGGTTTCAAATTGAGAAAATCATCACAACTTTGAGACGTTACATGACTGGTACTGTCGGTACCCTAAAAACCATACACCCCCTGAGGTTACAAAGATCTCAAGGGAAGGACATCAACTCAAATTGAAGACCCTCGGGGGCCCACTCGCCAGACGTGACCGGACCCGCTTCTCCAACATGGTTAACCTCTAGGTTGCCACGTGTACTGTCAGCCCAGAGCTATTACCCGCAAGGGTGAAGCTCCGGGCCAAGTACTGAAACGGCACCTCCGGAGGTAGCCCCCGACCGAGAGAAGCTCCGGACATGACACGTGCCAGGTCACCCCGGAGCTTCCCGCTTCTCCCAAGCAAGCTCCGGAGCTGCCACGTGTCCACACGACTGAGCTAGATGCTTAAAGCCCCCGGGAGACGTTGTAACGGCTCCGGATCTCCAAAGGACAGCCGCAGACTTCAAGATCCGATTAATTACCATTAATTCCACGTTAATGATAATTAATCGGACAGCCTTAACACCTGTAACGGCACTGTCGGAGCCGTTACAGGGTTATTAACAACAATTAATCTCGTGTATCAATACTAATAACCGCCAGGGCCACATGTCGGGCCAGGCTGACTTGTAACGGTTGGTCCTTGTACTATAAAAGGACAAACCGACGATACACAGAGGGGAGAACACTCTGAAGCTCACAAGTTAATACAACAAACACACACCCGTGGAGTAGGGTATTACGCTCAGGCGACCCGAACCACGTAATCCACCGTGTCACTCGTGTCCAAATCGCATTTCACTTTCTTAGATCTCCGCGCGCCCAGACCGAACCACAAACTCCTTCAAACACTTTTCATAGTGTTAGGAGATCTGCCGACTCCAACAGTCGACAGTTGGCGCGCCAGGTAGGGGCGCCTGAGATCTTCAAGAATGGTGAATTCTGCAGCTGGATCATCCAACGGGCAACCTGCTGCTCAGACTGTCGGAGGCAATCCCTCCAACATGCAAGCACCGGCAGGAGCCTCAGTTCCAGCGGGAGTCACACTCCCACCACCACCATCTTCTCCGGCAAGACATGCCGAACGACATGATGGTGCACCGGCGTCACATTCTGCGCCGGCAAGTCGTGACAACCCAGAACACGCACTCCATGCAGCGCGTGCTCTCCTTCAGCGACCACCACCTCCGGATGCATCTCAAGGTGCCATGGAGCAATGGAGAGCTGATATTGAGCATTTGGTCGCAGCAGCGGCCGAACGCCTCAACAATCAGGGTCCACCTCCTTCAGGGCGGGCCCCGTCGCAGCGACGAACGTTGTCTGGAAGACTTGGTCCACATGTCTCCAACAACCGGAGAAGAGCTGCGTCACAGCAAGTGACGTCGTTGCCCTCTGGGGCACGACGTGCCCATACTGCATCTCGGCTTTCGACACACGACCTCCGAGCGGAGCTTGATCGCCGATACCGCCAACAGGATGGCCGTGTCCACATCGAGCGAGCTCGAGAAAGACGAGATGCTCAAGATCTTTCTACTCTGGAAGGAGTAGGAGGAGGCTGTTCCGCCCTAGCCATGCACCTGCGTATGGTTAGATGGCCACAGAAGTTCCGGCCACACTTGCCGGAAAAATTCGACGGGACTGTCAATCCCGTAGAATTTCTACAGATATACTCCACTGCGATCCTAGCAGCTGGAGGAAATGAGGCTGTAATGGCCAATTACTTTCCAGTGGCCTTAACTGGGACAGCTAGGTCCTGGTTTATGAGCCTTCCACCCAACTCTATCGACAGTTGGGAGGAGCTATGCCGCCAGTTCACCGCCAATTTCGGGAGTTCATACACCCGTCCGGGCACCGAACTGGACCTTTTTGCGGTCGTGCAAAAAGGAGGAGAATCTTTGCGGTCATTCATCCAGAGATTCTCTCAGGTACGTAACACAATCCCTTCTATCTCAAGCGCTTCTGTCATTGTAGCATTCAGACAGGGTGTACGAGACAAGAAGATGTTGGAGAAACTGGCGATCAAAGAGATCACCAGTGTCACGGAGCTCTTCAGCCTGGCTGACAAATGTGCCAGAGCTGCGGAGGGCCGTGAAATGCACTCCAAACCAGCCTTGGAGGATCATAAAAAATCCTCCAAAGAAGAAGTCGCTACCTCCGGGAGTGGCAAGAAGAAAAAGAAGACCAACGGCAAGAAGAAGCCGTCGGCCGGCACATCCAACGTTGCAGCCACTGCAACTCCTGGTGGCCGGGGGCCACGCCCCGAGAAGCGACCTCGACCGTCTTCCGAAGACGGTGGCAAATCCAAGATGTGGTGCCCCATTCACAAAACGGGCAGCCACAGGCTGGAGGATTGCCGGGAGGTCCAAAACCTTGCCGAGCGCTACCACAAGCGCCGGGAAGGGTCTCCCTTCCGCCAGAGGGAGGGAAAACAAAAGGTCGATGAAGCTCCGGCTGAAGAGGAGTTAGGGTTTCAAGACCCCAAAAAGGTCTTGAAAGCCGTCTACACCTCCGTCGACGATGATTCCGACGTCTCCGACAACGAACGTCGAAAAACCATGAACACCATCTTTGGTGGATCATGGGACATCACCTCTCGTCGCGTCATTAAGACCATGCGACGGGATATGGCTGCTGTAGCTCCTACAGCTAGACCGGAGCCACATCGAAAGTGGATGGACACACCCATCACTTTCGATGCTTCGGATTGTCCTCAAAGCATGGTCGGAGCTGGCCAGCTGCCCTTGATGATATCCCCCACCATCAACAACATCCAGCTCCATCATGTCCTGGTAGATGGAGGTTCGGGGCTTAATCTCATCAGCTTCGAAGCTTTCACTAAGCTTCAGCTTCGACCTTCAGACCTCCAGCCCTCTCGACCTTTCTCCGGAGTAGGTCCGGGGGCCATAACCCCACTCGGAGCTATCACTCTCCCTGTTACCTTCGGGACCCGGGAGAAGTATCGCACCGAAAAGTTGGTCTTCGACGTCGCTCAGATCAACTTACCATTCAACGCCATTTTGGGTAGACCTGCCCTGTACAAATTCATGGCAGCTGCTCATTATGGATACCTGGTGTTGAAGATGCCGACACCAGTAGGCGTTCTCCGGATCCGTGGAGATCGCACTGCCGGAGTAACTGCTCTGGAAGAACTCCATGCACTCACCACAGCGCAAGAGGAGGATTCCAGACAGAAGCAAGCTCCACAACCTCCGAGCATTCGTCAACGAGGCTCGACCTCTGCACCCCGTGTGCAGCCAAGCGGCGACACCGACATTCCCGTCAAGGTCGTCCAAATTGGTTCCGATGTCACTCAAACTACCCGCATATCGGGTGGCTTGAACGACAAATAGGAACTCGCGCTCATCACTTTCCTCCGGGCTAATGTTGACGTGTTTGCCTGGCAACCGTCACAAATGCCTGGGATCCCCAGGGAAGTGATTGAGCACAATCTGAAGATTTACCCCAACGCTCGACCTGTACACCAGAAACCTCGGAAGCAATCTGTAGAGCGACAGAACTTCATCCGACAAGAAGTGAAGAAGTTGCTCGAAGCCGGATTCATCCGAGAAGTCTACCATCCAAAATGGCTGGCAAACCCAGTCGTTGTGCCTAAGGCCGGCGGGAAACTTCGGATGTGCATCGACTACACCACACTGAATAAGGCATGTCCAAAAGATCCATTCCCACTACCTAGAATAGACCAGATAGTGGATTCCACCTCTGGGTGTGAGTTGCTGTGTTTTCTAGACGCATATTCAGGATATCATCAAATCCGGATGTCTAGGGAAGATGAAGAACATACTTCATTCATCACAGTGGATGGATTGTATTGTTACACAGCCATGCCTTTTGGTCTCAAGAATGCAGCTTCAACTTTTGTACGAGCAATGTACAAAACTTTCGAAGAACTCATCAGAGACATAGTGGAGGTGTACGTTGATGACATTGTGGTCAAAGTCAAAAACAAGGAGTCCCTCTTGGATACCTTGCAGGCTGTCTTCGACAAGCTGCGGGCCACCCGCACGAAGCTAAACCCAGACAAGTGCGTCTTCGGGGTTAGTTCCGGAAAGCTTCTTGGTTTCCTGGTAAGTCACCGGGGTATAGAGGTTAATCCGGCGAAGATAAAAGCCATCGAAGACATGCGGCCACCAACCCGCATCAAAGACGTCCAAAAATTAACTGGATGTCTAGCAGCCCTCAGTCGATTCATTTCAAGACTGGCGGAAAGAGCACTTCCCTTCTTCAAGTTACTGAGGAAGTCCGGACCATTCCAATGGTCTGAAGAGGCAGAGAAGGCATTCCAGGAGCTGAAACATTTCCTCACCACTCTACCAGTCTTGGTAGCTCCAAACCCTGGTGAGCCTTTATTGCTTTATATTTCAGCAGCTGACGAAGTCGTCAGTATGGTTCTGGTTGCGGAGAGACCGGAACTACCCAATACTCAGGAATCCAGATCCCTTCGGGAGGATCCGGAGGTTCCCGAAAGCAGGTCTGGGTCCCAGCTCCCAGACTTGAATCCTCAAGAAGCCACTTCAGAAGACCCGGATCCTTCTGATAGGATCCAGGTCATTCCTGAAGAAGCTCCGGGTTCCTCCACCCAGAACCCGGAGGTCCTCGAATATAGTTTGGACCCCTCCGACAGGGTCCGGATCAATGGAGAGGAAGCTCCGGACCCCTCTGGGAGGGTCCGGACCGTTCAACGCCCAGTATACTTCATCAGTGAAGTGTTACATGATGCCAAGACTCGATACCTAGAGGTACATAAGATGCTCTACGCAGTTCTTATTGCCTCAAGGAAGCTTCGACACTATTTCCAAGCTCACAAAGTCTCGGTGGTAACCTCATATCCACTTCGAGCGATTCTGCATAATCCCAATTCAACTGGGAATATAGCGAAGTGGGCAGCGGAACTGGCTGAATTCGACCTCGAATTCATTCCAAGACAAGCAATCAAGAGTCAAGCGTTGGCAGATTTCGTGGCAGAATGGACTCCCTCTCCATTAAACCCTGGGGGCCCCAGCGAGCAGAAGAAGGAACCGCAAGTTCCGGCCTTCACTAAGCCTCACTGGACCCTTTACTTCGACGGCTCCATGCAGAAGCAGGGAGCCGGAGCTGGAGTCCTTCTCCTCACACCAACCGGGGAGAAGGTAAGATACATGGTGCACCTTGATTTCAAGGCAACCAACAACATGGCGGAGTACGAAGCACTCATATATGGATTAAAGGTGGCACTATCCTTTGGTGTCAAGCAGTTGCTGGTCAAAGGAGATTCACAACTTGTTATCAAACAGGTGAAGGGTGAATGCTCCTGCAATAATCTCCAGCTGGCTGCTTATCTCCTTGAAGTCCAGAGGCTTCAGAAGGACTTCGAAGTCCTAGACCTTCACCATGTTCAGCGTGCTCACAACGTTGAAGCTGACGAACTCTCGACCAAGGCGTCAACCGGAGCTCCGGCTCCAGACGGAACCTTTGTCCGGAGGATGTCAAAACCCACAGTTCAGCCTGCCGAGCTGAACGAAGGGGGCGAGATCAGCATCCCGAAGCTGACGGTCCCGATGGCCCTGTTACCATGGCAGCCATCAAGGGTCGTAGGTGCTGCCGGAAGCTCCGAGCAACCCAGCACGCAAGACTCAAATGCTCAAGTCAGTTCCGATGCATGGATCTCGGAGATCCGGAACTACTTGAAAGACAACATCCTTCCTGACGATGATGTATCCGCTGACCGGGTAGTCAGATTGGCTAAAAGATACACGTTGGTAGAAGGGGATCTCTACCGGCGCGGTGCCAACGGCATCCTAATGCGGTGCATCACAAGGGAAGAAGGCTGCGAGCTCCTCGCAGAAATCCATGGAGGCGAGTGTGGGAACCACGCGTCTTCCCGCACGCTGGTCGGAAAAGCCTTTCGGCACGGCTTCTACTGGCCAACAGCGCTCCAGGATGCTACTGAGCTAGTGAAGAAATGCAAAGCATGCCAATTTCATGCAAAGCAAATTCATACACCTGCTCAGCCCTTACAAATGATACCTCCTACGTGGCCTTTCGCCGTGTGGGGGATAGACATCTTGGGACCCTTCCCAAGAGCCGTCGGAGGTTACAAGTTCCTGTATGTCGCCATCGACAAGTTCACCAAGTGGCCGGAAGCTACTCCTGTTGTGACGATCAACAAACAATCTGCAATCAATTTTCTACAGTCTATCGTGAGCAGATTCGGAGTCCCAAACAAGATCATCACTGATAATGGGACTCAGTTCACAAGCTCCTCATTTCAAGGATATTGCGAAGACCTCGGCATACAAGTTTGCTACGCTTCCGTAGCTCATCCTGCCAGCAATGGGCAAGCCGAGAGAGCAAACGCAGAGATCCTTAAAGGACTCAAAACGCGCACTTATGAGCGTTTGAAAAAGCACGGAGCTAATTGGATCGAAGAGCTTCCGCCCACTCTATGGGCTAACAGGACTTCTCCAAGTCGGGCAACCGGAGAAACACCCTTCTTCCTGGTGTACGGAGCAGAAGCGATCCTTCCTCCGGAGATCACCCTGGGTTCCCTCCGAGTCCGGACCTTCGACGAAGCCGCGCAGGACCAGCTCCGGCGTGAAGACCTAGACCTCCTCGAGGAGGGAAGGTGCCAAGCAGCTGTTCGGAATGCCCGATACCGCCAAGCTCTACGGCGCTATCATCAGCGGCATGTACACAACCGACAGCTCGAGGAAGGCGATCTGGTGCTACGGAGAATACTATCCAGAGAAGGGCAAAACAAACTCTCCCCCGGCTGGGAAGGACCCTTCCGAGTGATCAAAGTATCCCGTCCCGGAAGCGTTCGCTTGGCTACCGAGGATGGGACACCTCTCCCAAATCCTTGGAACATCGAGCACCTCCGTAAGTTCTACACTTAATTCCACGGAGGTGAGTCTTAAGTAACTTGAAGTGTATGTTATAGAGTCATTGTACAGAGTCGGGTAGTTCCTCCGGGAGAGCAGCCGGACCTTTCCCGAAAGGTTTGAAAAGCTCATGCAACACTTGATACAGTCTCCGGACTAGAAGTGTAGCTAATTACCCTGGGTTAAACGAGAAACCAAACACACTTAGCCTGGTTGCGTACCCTAAGAGTGTACTTGTTTCCCCTGTACCCCGGACCTATAATGAAAGACATCTTCATGTGAAATAGACTCCACGTGCATTCATTTTTGCATAAGGCTCGACATTTTTATTTTTCTCTTTCTTGTCTATAACAGAAATGTGCAATTCTTAAGAAGTTCTAGTTTAACCGGTTTATGTACGATTTGGGTTGAATTGTCAGATTTTTTAGATTTAAATATCGTCTGTGGCCAACTCGCCTGAAAGCCGCCAAGCCATTCTAGGGCTGGAGTGCGCTATCGACTTAGCCTGGTCAAGCACCCTAAGTACGCCACTCTACCTACACCCCGGCAGGCCAAAGTAAGGTGGGTCCATGGACAATTAGATCTAAAAGAAAAGACAATTCATCCAATCATGCTAAAAATCGTGTTCAACTTGAAATTCTCTTGAGAACCGTAAGCCGCAACGAAGTTATAGATAAGGAACGAATTTTACTGTTTTTTCTTGGCCTAAGTGTGCAGGAAGAATAAACCCAACATTGATGGAGAAAAATCGGAGTTAACCAAGCTCCGACTCCCACCGGCGTTAACTTGAAGATGGTGAGAAGACTCTATCACTAGAGTCTGTTGCCAGCAAGCCAGGCGTGGCAAGGGTCATTGCCGGAGCTACTAAGCTCCGACACCTTGAAGTATTAACTATCGACACTCAACGTGTTGGTAGAGGCTATTACCGGAGCTACTAAGCTCCGACGATGGGCAATGCCGGAGCTTCTAAGCTCCGACGACTTCAAGGGACCTTCACTATCGAAGACTTCGGACCTAAACTACACGAGTTCGAAGCAAATTTGTCTTCAACAAAACTCAACATCCTTTTGGTACATGTCCACAATCACATTGTGCACATCTACCAGGGGGCCAAGTGAAGACAAAGATGTTGAAGACAAAAAATGAAATTCACGAAAAATTGGGGATTTCATTTCATTTGAAGACCAGAGATTACATCTGGGGACAAAGGATTACAAAATTGAGGAAGAAGAGAAGATACAAATAAAGGCTAAGAAAGATAGTCCTAGACCCTATGGAAGAACTCGGCGACCTTCTGGGCGACCTCCGACACGCTGCCTCGGGTAGCTTCGCCCTCTCCTTCGACGGGACCTTCAAGCACCGGGTCCAGAGAGAATCGAGGGTTCCGGCTAGTGTAACACGTCAATACATACTCTGTGACGTTTCTAGCCAGGGATTGCCCCTCGACCTCAAGCTGGTCCGCGATGACGTCGCCCACCTTGGAGAGCTTGCCACCCGCAGCGCTCAACGCCTGCAATGCAAGGTCCGGCTCCGGCTCCGGATCATCCGGAAGCACGGGGCTGAAACCCATAGGCGCCAGCGCATCGTCGGCCTTGCTCAGGAACTCCCAAATTTGCAGGGAGTCCGTCTTCCTCAGGCCCTTCATTTCTTCCAGGGACCTCCGGGTCGCCGCCAGTTCTGAGTTCTCGCGGGAGAGGCGCTCAACTTCTTTGGCGTTTTGCTGAATTTTCGCAGCAACCCGCTTTTCGAGTCTCCCGAGCTCCTCCTCCCGGAGGTGGATCTTGTTCCGACGGTCGACCAGGTCTTTCTCCCTAGCCTCTATTTTCTTCTCCCGGGCGATGAGGGCACACTCATACTCGTAGAGTTCCTGCCCTCGCACCCAGGTCTTTTCCTCCTCTTCGAGGCAGCGCTCTTCCAATTTTTTAGCGCGCTCCTCGAGGCCCTTGTCCGCCAGAGCAGTCTTCTCGGCGAGCTCTTCTTCACGTCGCAAGACGTCATCCCGTAGTTCCAGGAGTTTTTGCTCCTCATCCTCGAGCCGCTTTTCCCTTCCCTCAAGCGCCTCACGGCGCTTGATGAGTGCGGTACTGATGGCTTCGAGTTGATCGTACCGGGCGTTGGCCGCATCATTGGCAGCTTTAGCTTGGTCGTGGTACTCCCGGGATTGGGCGTCGAGGTTGTGAGTCATGCTCTCCCTCTCGTCCAGCATCTCACCCCAGAGCTCCAAGCGGACCTTCTCCCGCTTGATCCATTCCTTGTCCGCAGCGATCCTCGACTGCGCCAGCTTGGTTTCGAATTGGAGTCTATTACGCCACCTCCTAAGGGTTTGGCGCTCCTCTTCAAGAACCTTGCTGTCGTGGAAGAAGGCTAGTTGGACTTGGCGCAGACTGGAGCAAGCGTTGTCGATGGACATCGACAGCGAGATGGGCTCCGGACCTTCTGGGGTCTCCTCCGCTGGTTCCAGCGGGTCTTCATTTACAAAAATTGGGTCCCACTCTGCGAGAGCGGAACCCTGAGCTTCCAAGGCACTAGGGCCCTCCTCCGGGATGGCCTCAGTCGCCACTGAAGAAGGTCCCGCCACCAAATCTTCATTCGCCCCCTCAGGCTGGGGGCCGGCGACTTCGTTCAGGCACTCTGGCTCCGCCACGGGTACCATCGACGTCGTCGCCTCCAATGGCTCCGGCCGGGACGCTTCTTCTGAGGGGAGCTCAAGCTCCCCCGCCTCCACCACCACCGGCTCTGCAGCCGGCGCTCCAATAACTACCGGCCTTGCGACCGGAGCTTCAGAAGTAACCGGCTCAATTGCCGGAACCACTTCAACTTCCGGCTCGCACGCCGGGGCTTCAGCTGCCTCCGGCTCGACCGCCGAAACTCCAGCATTTTCCGGCTCTGAAGCCGGGACCGCTACTTCCTCCGGCTCGACAGCCGGAGCATCTACTTCTGCAGCACCAGGGCCCGGAGCTTCAACCTCCGGAGCGGGTGCCGCTGGCGCATCTTCAATCCAGTGGTCCGGCGCTACCACGGGAACTTCTGGAGACGAGTCGAGGTCCATGACCACGACAGCCGGCGCCGGAGCTGTCGCAGCCTCTGCCTGGGGCAGCACCGGAACTGGAGCAGAAGCCCTCTTAGCCTCAGACACTGTGGCTGAGGGCGGAGCTTCACTCCCCTTTTTAGGGACGCTGCGGATGAAGAATGAAGAAATTGAGCAAACAGATGCTATAATTAAAAGTTAATCGAGGTAAGCAAGAAAAATTACCTTGGGAGGCTCACGCACCAGCTTGCGCGGAACCTCTTTCCCGGACGTTCTGGGCTGGCCACGGTCGGCGTAGGAGCTCCGGGAGGACTCCCAGGACTTGCCGTAGCCACGGGCGTTTCCCGGGTCGGAGCTCTCCTTGACCGAGAGGAACTCCTAGACCTGGAGGCCCTCACCGCTTCTCGAACCGGAGTCGCCCGTCCGGAACTGGCACCACCGGAGGGACCCGTCACAGGAACAGCTGCACTCCGGGAGGATCCCACCGCCGGAACAGTAGCGCTTCGAAAAGACCCCACCACGGGGACAGATGCTACAGCGGCGGAGGATCTTCCTTCCTGAGGACGGGGAACTGGCGGTGAAGTAGCAAGCCCGACGGACCTCCCGTCAGCATGACGCAACTTCCTCTTCCGGTTCTCCGGCTCCTCCGCCAGCTCCTTGCCCTTGCCGGTGACCTCAGCTCTTGGCTGAGAGACAGGGGCGGAGCCGCCTTCCGACAACCCGGGGATCGCCAACGGGGCGGTCGATCTTCTCTCGACGACGCCAAGGTCGTCAAGCGCGGGCATCTTCCGCCGGAGCTCCCTGCTGAACTCAACTTCCTCGTTCAGGGGGAGGAAAGCCGGTGGCGGAGTCAAGTACGCTCCGTCTACATCGATGCCGTGCTGGAATTTCTTGAGGTGAAACTCCAAGGACTTCCCCACCATGCTGGACTTCAACCCGGTTTCAACCCGGTCTTCGTCCATCACGCTGTTGAGGGCCCAGGCGAGCTTCTCCCTCCTCTTCAGCGGTGCCCACCTGTTGAACAGGAAGTTGCAGAACACCGCCTGGGGAGTCAATCCTCCCTCCACACATTGGCGGATCCTTGATAGGACGGGATCGAAGGCTGCCGCCAGCACCGGAACTTCGCTCCACACCGACGTGTCAATACCGGGCAGACCGTCTGGCAGCTCCAACCGCTCGTGCTCCTCCACCCGGACAACTACCCAATCTTTCTTCCAGTCATCCCACTTCCCGGAAGGGAACGACCGGAGGTACTTGAACGGGCACTTCTTGCGCTTCACAAAGTAGTAGAAGCCAAGGTACTCGTCACTTCGGCCGGTGGTTTGGACGGTGAAGAAAGTGCGGAAGAGCTCGATGCAGGGAGGAATGCCCACCCACATCTCGCAGAAGTGGACAAAGATGGACACAAGGAGAAGGGAGTGAGGGCCAAGGTGGTATAGCTGCAGACCATAGAAGTCCAGCAGCATCAAAAAGAAGGAAGAAAATGGTGGGATCAGCCCCACCATGGCATACGATGAAAAGTATACCATTTCGCCGGAGTGCTCCTTTTTAAAGGGAAGCTCTCCTCCGGTGCGGATTGAACGGTTGAAGAAGTCCGACGACCACCCCATGAGGGTTCGGACCTTCTTCAGATCGCTCTCCGTCTTCAAACGACTCTCACGCAGACCCAACTCCATCGCAGCACAGCTAGGCGAGAGAAGAAAAGCAAAGCACGAGTTGGGAGTTTGAGCGCAAGAACAGATGGAAAGCGTAAAGAACTCCCGACGGTGCGCTTTCCTTCTTAAGTAAGCCCTCACAACGCTTGGATGGAAACTGCAGGGGAATCAAGCATACTACTCAAGAATTCAACCCAGCCAATGACAAGAGGGCCCGGGACCACCCCGACGACCAAGTCGAGGCTCTTACCCAGGCAAACAGTTGTCATCACGAGGCGGGAAACCCAAAGGCGGCGGACTGACAAGGCGCGCGGAACCGATACGGTTTTCGTATCGGGAACCGACGACCTTCAATTGCGAGAGATCCGCACGTCAAAGATCTTATCTGTCGCCTGAGGTGCGCCACGCGTCGGGACTCAACCATAAAGCCCCGCCAAAGGCACCTCCGAAGACTCTTGAAGACCCAGTTCAAGAGTCACAAGTATGGACCCACCTCCGGCGGAACGACTTCATCCCGTTAGCCTTCCCCGGAGGTAGGTCCAGGGGGCCACTGTCGGTACCCTAAAAACCATACACCCCCTGAGGTTACAAAGATCTCAAGGGAAGGACATCAACTCAAATTGAAGACCCTCGGGGGCCCACTCGCCAGACGTGACCGGACCCGCTTCTCCAACATGGTTAACCTCTAGGTTGCCACGTGTACTGTCAGCCCAGAGCTATTACCCGCAAGGGTGAAGCTCCGGGCCAAGTACTGAAACGGCACCTCCGGAGGTAGCCCCCGACCGAGAGAAGCTCCGGACATGACACGTGCCAGGTCACCCCGGAGCTTCCCGCTTCTCCCAAGCAAGCTCCGGAGCTGCCACGTGTCCACACGACTGAGCTAGATGCTTAAAGCCCCCGGGAGACGTTGTAACGGCTCCGGATCTCCAAAGGACAGCCGCAGACTTCAAGATCCGATTAATTACCATTAATTCCACGTTAATGATAATTAATCGGACAGCCTTAACACCTGTAACGGCACTGTCGGAGCCGTTACAGGGTTATTAACAACAATTAATCTCGTGTATCAATACTAATAACCGCCAGGGCCACATGTCGGGCCAGGCTGACTTGTAACGGTTGGTCCTTGTACTATAAAAGGACAAACCGACGATACACAGAGGGGAGAACACTCTGAAGCTCACAAGTTAATACAACAAACACACACCCGTGGAGTAGGGTATTACGCTCAGGCGACCCGAACCACGTAATCCACCGTGTCACTCGTGTCCAAATCGCATTTCACTTTCTTAGATCTCCGCGCGCCCAGACCGAACCACAAACTCCTTCAAACACTTTTCATAGTGTTAGGAGATCTGCCGACTCCAACAGTCGACAGGTACCCTACGAGAAACAAATAAAAATTAACTTTGCATATACTTAAAATTCATATGTCTCAATCTTTCTAAAAATTACAAATGCATATCACATGTGTAATTGATTTAAAGGTATTACCAACTATGTAATTGAGTCAAGCCGCTAAGTATTGTCCAAATTAAACTATACATTTTCATTAGAGCTAATGATTTAGTAATCATACTGCTGCGGCCGGAGGTATTGATGGTTGACTATGCCCCGAAGCGAAGGGCAACGATGGGAGAACACCTGAATAAGCGTGGGGCCCACATTATGGTTGTCGTCCCTGGAGTTGGCACCGATGGTTTTATAATTCGACGGGAACATTTTTTTGATGTGCGAGGCTCGCCTTATATGCAGTCGGCTTTCGGGCGTTAACCAACGAATGTAAGTTTTGGGTGTCGACCTCACCGCTGTTACCAACAGCCATATTTAAAGCCGTCGGTCGTCAGCATGACGCCGACGCCTATAAATTTATCAATGTCGGTACATGTAAACTGACGAATGTGACCGATTTTAAGATCATCGACGTCGACGATGTTGGAATAAATGGGCTAGGCCCATCTAATATTCAGAAATAATTCCCAATAAATATCAAAGGCCCATTAGTGCAAGAGAGGGTGGTGCTAAATGGTTAGTCCCACATGGGAAGTGGAAGTGGAGCAATTCCTACATAAAAGAGAGATTGCTCTTCCACTCCTTGAGTGAGAGAGAAGAGAGGAAGAGAGGGGTGGCCCACGCGCGCTCCTCCTCCTCGCTCGCTTGCCTTGCCACGCCACACCTCGCCCCGCCCCGCACACGCGCGCGTGTGTTCGTGTGAATTCGAGCCGAGCCCAAATTTTATATTTTTGCAGAAAATTAAATTGGGCTTTGGGTTTTTGGGCCTCCAATTTTTTGGGGCTACCGAGACAGAGTTCAAGTCGTTGGAGACGAACGCGTCTATGACTGCAGAGTCAGTTCGGATCCGGATCCTCCGGATCACACACAAACCGCCTCCGTGGGACTCTATAAATACGAGCGTGTGCGGTACGGAAGAGGGCATCCGACGATCAAATCGTTTCCCACGTTCGCGTTCCTTGCCCGCCTTCTAGTCTACTCCATCCTGAGAGCCGGCGTGCATCGACGATCGGGAGAGCAGGTCTCCGGAACCGCTCGCCCTTGTGATCCTGCACCGGGAGAGGGTGAATAAGGTTTTTGAGAAGCGCTCCACGCGACTGCTCGCGTTCTTCACAACGGGTCGTCTACCGAGAAGACCGGGCGCTGCGGACCAACATCGTCACATGCAGCGGCTGTTTGCCGCTAGATCTACAGCGGTTCGTTCGGCTTCAAATTGGTACGTGTTATTTCTCGTCCCGTTTGTTTTCCGATCGCTGTTGTTTCTGCGTGTTTTTCCGAAATTGTTTAGCAAATTGCATCCTATTTTCTAACAATCAAAAAACATTATTAGGCAATTTTCTGAGTTGAATATGATGACTTTGGCCGATGCACTGAGGCCGGAGAAATTCTTTGACGTGCACTTCAAGAGGTGGCAAGTTAAGGCCACGCTCTGGCTCCAATCTCTAAAGATCTTCTAGGTAACCGAGGGCATGCCTCATGGTCCTTTGTCTGTTGAAGAATAGACGAAGTTCGAGGAAGCCAATTCTGCCTTGAGAGGATGCATCTTAAGTGTTCTTGACAATAAACTCTGTAATGTCTATCTGACAGACACAGATGGGAAGGAGCTTTGTGATGTACTTAACGCCAAGTATGGTGCAACCGATGCAGGCGGTGAACTATATATCATGGAGAATTTTCATGACTACAAGATGGTTAATGTGAGACCTATTTGTGTTGAATACATTGTTTTTGACAATAAAAGTTTTGAATGCTGCCATAACATTTTTAGCAAGGTCTGACTCTAGCTCCGAGCTTCTGCAAGGTCTGACAATAGGTCCGACTTTCTTTGTCTTGGTCCGAAATATTTTTGGGTAGCTCCAGTGAGCTTTGTCTTTAGCTCTGCCATGTCTTTGCTAAGCTCCGATATGTTTTGCTAAGTCCGACTTGTGTTGGTTAGCTCCAACATGTTTTTCTAGCTCCGACTTTTGGTATGACTAGTTCCGACTAGCTTTGGTAAGCTCCGGCGCTAGGTTGTACTAGCTTTGGTAAGCTCCGGCGCTAGGTTGTACTAGCTTTGGTAAGCTCCGACGCTCGGTTGTACTAGCTTTGGTAAGCTCTGACTCAAGCTCCGGTTAGCTTTGGCTAGGTTCGGAGCTTGATTGCAAGGCTCCTGCTTTTACTATGAAAT
This sequence comes from Tuctoria greenei, assembly GCA_036927565.1. Taxonomy (NCBI): domain Eukaryota; kingdom Viridiplantae; phylum Streptophyta; class Magnoliopsida; order Poales; family Poaceae; genus Tuctoria; species Tuctoria greenei. The sequence continues at coordinate 20,618,060 of JAYESD010000002.1, forward strand.
ATTTCGAATTAGCTTTACATTGTTATAAAAATTGCTTAGTATTTATTTGCTAAGTATTTGGTGCATTTTGGTTGATATGGTTGATATCGTTTTGATATGTTTTGCAACATGCTTATGTGAGGTGCTCATGTAAGGTGTTGTGTTCAGAACTGACTTGAGTCAAGTCGCGGACTTGGGATCGTACGGATTGGTTGTTTGTTCATGTGCACGTGTTGCTTGAGCTCAAGTCATGGCTGGTGAAAGGATCCTTTAGACTAGTCTGAGGGAGTATATGAAGTTCCAACAACCAAATTCAGGAGGAATTGTAGTTGAGCGGGTCAGGAGGTCGCGCAGGATGATTTAATCAAGGGCAGTACATATGAAGGTTACTAGACAGCGAAGGAAGGTGTTTGCAGGTATGCATGCGGTGCATGACGTGGCAACATGGTTCTGAAGATGGTTTATGGATGGGAAGATCTGGTTGGAAGGATCGGATCGTATCGGTTGATGACTTCGGCTGCGGCGGAGTCGGTTATGGCTCGGTATGGAAAGTATCGAGTTGGTTATGTTAGGATTTCGTGTGAGTCACGAATTTGAGTTGTTTTAGGAAGATGGGATATGCTCCTAATGTGTTTGGAAGTCTTAAGATTGCTGCTATCTGCGTATAGAAGAGTCCTAAGCAGTTATGAAAAGTTTTGATTCGTGAACAGAGTAGGATTAGACTCCTAGTTGAGATTGGGTTGGTCTAAGAGCTGGTTATATAAGTAAGAGAGGCCATAGCTCATGGTGCACAACTTTGGGGGCTGTTACTCTTGTGTTGTATTGAATAAAATTTGTAGTTTGAAGGAACTTTTGTGTCTTGTTCGTCCGACTTGTTCCAGATAAGTTTTACTCATCGAGTTTCTGACAGCACTACCTTTCGTTGGTAGTTTTATCATAACTCGAGTTTTACAGATCCAATTGACGTGATTCTTTTTTATTTGTCTTCACAACTTGATTATCTACCATCTGTCAAAATTTCACGTTCATTGGATTTGTGGTTTCTGATCTACACGAGTTTCTTTGCAGCATTCCAGAACTGTTTTTCTCGGGTAGGACAGATTGATCTTTGTTCAATCTTTCGATCATAACTTGAGTTTCCCTCGACGGATTTGAGTGATTCTTTTTGTGCTTTCTTCGTGACTTGATTCTCTCTGATAAATATCAGTTTTGTCATGGTGAAACACATTTAGATTAGTTTCACACACGATTTCTCTAATAGATCATTTTTCTGCTGGAGAGGTTGGGATTTAATTGTTTCCGCTGCGTAAGATTTTTAAATCTACCATTCACCCCCCTCTACTAGCTTTTCACATGCTCTTCGATCCTACAATTGGTATCAGAGTCAGGTTGCTCTATTCATTGTGATTTGCACGTGTTTTTGACTAATCATCATGGAGAAATACTCTGTCAAACCTTGTTTGTTTGCTGGTATTGATTTTCAGGTTTGCAAGGCACGCATGGAGGCTTTCGTCCAGACGCAAGGCTTCGCAATATGGGAGAAGATGTACAAGACTTACGAAGTGCCACCTAATAATCAAGTTACGGCTACAAACCTACGGGGCGTCGACAACAACAACAAAGTCCGAAACTTGATCATCCAAGAACTCACTCAGAGCGACTTCGACCGCGTGGCACATCTCCGATCGGCATACAATCTATAGAGAGCACTTAGTGACTATCACGAAGGGTCGAACACGATCAAGGAGGTAAGGCAAGACATGTTTAAGAAAGAATACATGCGCTTCGAGATGCAACCCAGTGAGTCCATTGATGATCTCTTTGCTCGCTTTAACAAAATTCTCAGTAACTTGCGTAGTGTCAACGTTAATTTTTCAAATGCTGAAAATGCTAGGCAACTTCTTAGTGCATTAGAAATGTCAATCTGGGAGATGAAAATTACATCTATTCGTTAATCTACTGTTATGAGTACACTTACTTTAGATGTGTTTTACTCTAAACTCAAAACTTATGAAATTGACATCTTATCACGTAAGAACCCAAATAAGTCTATTGCATTTGTCTCACAACGTGATATGCCTAGCTCCAGCCAATCATCATCTTGCAATACTCTTGCTTTGTTGTCCTCACTAACTCTGGAGCATATCAAAGAATTTCCAGAAGAGGAGTTAGCACTAATCTCTACTAGGTTCTCAAAAGCATTGCAAAATGTGAGAATTAGAAGGAGGGGAAGCTCGGGACCTCAACGCTGTTTTGAATGTGGTAAGAGATGACACTTTCGTACAGAATGCCCTAACCTTTAAGGTCCTACTACCCGTGAAGAAAAACAGAACAAGGTCAAGACCACCTCTGGAAACCCCAACAAGAAAAAGAAGAGTACCATAGGACGCAAGATGATTAACAGCTTCATCATTGCACTTCAAGAGCTCGGTTCAAGCGATGTATACTTTGAAAGTGATGAAGATGATGACAATCTGGCCAACTTATGCTTCATGCCGGGCAAACAAAATCAAGATCAAGTCAGGAGGATGCAGAACACAACAGTGATGACGATGAGGTATGTTCTACCTGTAATGAAATGTGTGATGCAATTTCTCGTGCAACTATTATCGTTAAGAAAAAGGACAAAAAGCTTAGGGATAATGCTGCTAAAATTGAATCACTAGAATTTGAAATTAACCGTTTGAAAACCTTGATTCCTAGTGATGATTCTTGTCCCTCATGTGATTTAATCTATGAACAATTGTCCTCCCTAAGAAATGCACATACCTCCACACTTGATAAACTTGAACTTGAAATTGAAAAGAACAAAAAGCTTGCTGCACTTAATATTGGAAACTTAAAAGATGCTTCTTGTTCTACAATTGACTTGCATTATTCTAGTTGTGATGATCTTGATAAGAAGTTGCAAGATGCTATGAATGAAATTTCTATATTGAACAATGCTTTACATTCTCATGAAGTTAAATTTTGTTCCAATTGCAAATTAAAAGGAAAAACTTCATGTGAAAATTGCCTTGATCTGTCCAATAAACTTGATAACATGCATAGGACATTATATCAGTTTTGTAATGGGAATAAAAATCTAAACTTGCTGTTGAATTCTTCCAAGTCTTGCAATGATAAAACTGGTTTAGGTTTTAATTCTCATACTCATGCTAAGGCACATCCACCTAAAATTGTGAAGTCATTAGGAAGTGGTTTGATTCAAACAGTTCCTAAACAAAAAGAAGTGGTTTTCAAATTTGCAGGAGTATTGTCTCATTCGGTTTCAAATAAAAATATTGCTTGCTCATCTAGACATGAACACAAAGTTAAATTTCATTGTACCTACTGTGGTAGAGATGGTCATGTCATAGATTTTTGTTATAGACTAGCTAAACAACAGAAAAGGGATAAAATGATTGCTATATCTCATAACTTTAATGCAAAATTTGTTGCACATATTAAACCGAATGCCAGGAACATGCAACCTGCTGTTATAAGTCAAAAATATTCAAAGTTTACCTCCGAACCTTCTGTTTTTGCCTCCGGAGCTACTGGTTTTTGTGCTAAACGAGTTAAGAATAGAAAACCTCAACCTTTGACTCATAAACCTTCCGTTTTGTCTCAGCTTTTGCGTGTTTTTCCTGCTGCACGTCGTGTGACTCAGTACTGGATTCCTAAATGCCTTTTGACTAACCCCAATATTGAGTCATCGACGTATTATGCTTCTATGTATGTTACACGTTTGAGGAAGGAGAACATTTGAATTGTGGATTCAGGTTGCTCACGCCACATGACCGGTAACAAAGATTGGCTCTCCTCCCTCTCTTTTGTGTCACGTGTAGAGAATGTTACTTTTGCCGATAATTCTTTAACTCCTATAATTGCTAAGGGTTCAGTTAGAGTAAATGATCACTACACTTTGAATGATGTGGCACTTGTCAAAAATTTGAAATACAAATTGTTTTCTGTTTCACAATTGCTAGATGAAAATCTGGAAATTCTTTTCAATAAAAACTACTGCAAAGTTGTAGGTTCAAATAGTGAGCTTATTTTTAACATGTCTCGGTTTGGAAGAGTTTTTAAAGCTGATTTTGATATGTCTTCCTCTAAGCATTGGTGTCTAGTTGCTAATGATTCGAAGGACTTATATTTTTGGCATCGTAGAAATGGTCACGTAGGCTTTGATCACCTAACGCGTGTTAGTGCTCTTGATTGCATATGTGGGTTGCCTAAGCTTAAAGGGGACAAAGAAATTGTATGCTCTTCTTGTAGACATGCTAAAATGGTTGCAGGTTCACATACTCCTCGCACAATGATCATGACAACTGAACCGGGTCAACTTTTGCACCTTGACAGCGTAGGACCTTCACGTGTTCAATCCTTCGGAGGTAAATGGTATGTTCTTGTTATTGTTGATGGTTATTCTAGATACTCTTGGGTTTACTTTATGGCGTCTAAGAATGAAGCTTTTAGTCACTTTAGAACTTTATTTCTTAGATTATCAATTGATCACCCAGGATCTTTAAAAGCAATTAGAAGTGATAACGGAACTGAATTTAAAAATCAATCTTTTGATCACTTTTGTGCTTCAATTTTCTTCACCATATGTACCTCAACAAAACGGTGTTGTAGAAAGAAAGAACAGAACATTAGTTGAGATAACTAGGACTATGCTTGATGAATATCAAACTCTTAGGAAATTTTGGGCTGATGCAATTGCAACCGCTTGTTATGTCTCAAATCATGTTTTCTTGCACGCTAAGCTAGGTAAAACCCCATAAGAGCTCCGGTTTGGACATAGGCCTAGTGTTACGCACTTTCGGGTCTTTAGTTGCAAATGCTTTGTTAAGAAACATGATAATCTTGATAAATTTGAACCTAGATCCATTGATGGCATGTTTCTTGGTTATCCATCTCATACTAGAGGCTACCGTGTGCTTTTACTTGACACTAACAAAATAGTGGAGACTTATGATGTGTCTTTTGATGAAGCTAGCCTAGTTACTAGCTCGAACATTGCAGGTACAGATTCATATCCGCAGGGGGAGACCATTTTCGTTGAAAATGAGGAAGAATTGGAGCTGCTGTCCGAAAATTCAGCAGCTAAAGACTTTGGTTCAGCTTCGGATGTTAATTCTCAACCAACACCGACAACCATCAATGCTGATTCAAATCGTCCTCAAGTCACAAGCTCATCGATTTGTGATGAACATGAAGAAGAAGAAGCTTATGAGACATCTGTTCCCCTACGGTTTTACAAAGATTATCCTCCACAACAGATTATTGGAAGCTTGCACGAATGAGTTACACGGTCCAAGTTTTGCGATCCAAACTCTCATGCTCATTCTACTTTTGTTGCTTCTTTTGAACCCAAAGATATATCACACGCACTCACTAATGAATCTTGGATTATTGCCACGCAAGAAGAGTTAGAAAATTTTGAAAGAAATAATGTTTGGAAACTTGTACCTCCTCCTCAAGGTCACACTTTAACTTTAATTAGAACTAAATGGGTGTTTAAAAATAAACAAAGTGAGGATGGAGTTGTGGTTAGGAATAAGGCTAGGTAGGTTGCTCAAGGTTTCACTCAAGTTGAAGGTCTAGGTTTTGATGAAACTTTTGCTCCTGTTGCTAGATTAGAAGTCATAAAAATTTTGTTAGCTTTTGCTGCATCTAAAGGTTTTAAGCTATATCAAATGGATGTTAAAAGTATTTTTCTTAATGGCTACATAGATGAGGAGCTTTATGTCAAACAACCATTGAGTTTTGAAAATTTAGTTTTTTTTCCTAATCATGTTTACAAACTGTCCAAAACCTTGTACGGTCTCAAACAAGCCCCTAGAGCATGGTATGATAGGTTAAAGCATTCTTACTTGAAAAGGGGTTTACCATGGGCAAGGTTGATAAACTCTATTTGTGCTTAAGCATGGCAATGACTCATTATTCGTTCAAGTGTATGTGGATAATATTTTCTTTGGTTGTGCTTCTCATGATCTTGTGTCTAAGTTTTCAACTATAATGAGTTCAGAATTTGAGATGAGTATGATGGGAGAACTCACGTACTTTTTGGGACTGCAAATCAAGCAAACCAAGGAGGGTACCTTTGTGCATCAAACGAAGTATACAAAAGACCTCCTAAGGCGCTTCAACATGGACAAAAGTAAGCCCCTTCGGACACCTATGGGAACAACAACAACACTTGAACTTGATGAAGATGGTGAACCCGTGGATCAGAAAGAATATAGAAGCATGATTGGATCATTTTTGTACCTCACGACATCAAGACCGGACATACAATTCAGCGTATGTCTTTGTGCACGGTTTCAAGCCTCACCACGTGCTTCACATTGTCAGGCCGTCAAAAGGATTCTCAAGTACTTATATGTAACTCAAGAATTTGGCATTTTTCTTCCTTCTTCCTCAATCGTTACTTTGAAAGCTTTTTCCCATGCTGATTTTGGTGGTTGTAGGATTGATAGGAAAAGTACTTCCGATGCTTGTCATTTTCTTGGTAATTCACTTGTTGCTTGGTCCTCTAGAAAACAAAATTCAATTGCACAATCCACAGCCGAATCTGAATATGTAGCTGCTGCTAGTGCTTGCTCACAAATTCTTTGGATTATTCAAACACTTAAGGAATATGGGGTTGATCTAGATAGTGTTCCACTATTTTGTGATAACACTAGTGCCATTTGCATTGCTAGAAACCCTGTGCAACATTCTAGATCTAAGCACATTGATATTAGGTATCACTTTCTCCGTGATAATGTTGAAAAGGAAACATTGTGCTTCACCATGTAAATACCGAACAACAATTGGCCGACATTTTTACAAAACCTTTGGATTTCACTCGTTTTTTGTTATATTCGTAGTGAAATAGGGGTTATGCATCCTCATGGCTTAAATTGAGGGGGAGTTTTGAAACTTGGGAAGTCTATGTGTGAATCTAAAATTAAAATAATATGAGCATAATATTTCATACATATATGACTTTGTGATTCCTTTTACATGCTAAAAGTTCTTACTACATTACTCGTGTTATACTTTGTAGTTTTTGCCATGTCTAGTAATTGGAATAATTACTTACACTAAATCTGGTCATGGTTGAACTTTCTTGCTGTTTTGAACTTGTTGCATGCTCACAAGTGTTTTTAATCATAAAGAATTAATCAAGTAATCAACTCACATGTTGAGTTTCTGTGAACAAATATAAGTTGAGAAAAGATTAAGAGAATGTGCATGCATCGCACTTCTTATTTTGAGATGGCTTATCATTGCACTTAGATATGAACTTGGAAGAAGTTGTGTATGACTAAAATCATATCCTTAAGCTTCTGATTGTCAAATGACATAGGCTTAGCTTGGTTCGTCAGAATAAGGCAAATGCGCATATAAACTCTTGCAAATATCATATGATCTAAATTTGTGCTTTGAAAAATAATAAAATGCAGCAACAAGTGTCATGCTTTCAGGTATTGAAATAGTTAAGTTTGTGAGATCATGACTTGCTTAAATTGAAAATTACATTTGATCTCTAGCATAGCTTACACTATTTATATATTTCATTGATGTGATAGTGTAAGTTACTTGATAGTATGACTTGGATGAGCTTTGTTTTATATGTATATGTTATAATATGCTCATAACAATTAAAATTTGTCTTATAAACCTTGTTGAATACATTGTCAAAGGGGGAGAGATAATATGTGAATTTTTAAAAACAAATATGCAAGGGGGATACATTGATTACACATTGCACATATTCACAATTGTTTTTGGCACGATTCTTCTCAGGGGGAGAATTTTTTTCTCATTTTATTTCTATTTTACAAAGGGAGAGAAATTGTTTCAAAACTTTTAATATGAATAAGCCAATGTTCGGATCTTAAGTGGTGTTGCCAATGCATTCATCAAGGGGGAGATTGTGAGACCTATTTGTGCTGAATACATTGGTTTTGACAATAAAAATTTTGAATGTTGCCATAACATCTTTTTAGCAAGGTCCGACTCTAGCTCCGAGCTTCTGCAAGGGCTGACAATAGGTCCGACTTTCTTTGTCTAGGTCCGATATGTTTTTGGGTAGCTCTGGTGAGCTTTGTCTCTAGCTCCGGCATGTCTTTGATAGCTCCGGCATGTCTTTGTTAAGCTCCGATATGTTTTGCTAGGTCTGACTTATGTTGGTTAGCTCTGACATATTTTTCTAGCTCCGACTTTTGGGATGACTAGTTTCGACTAGCTTTGGTAAGCTTTGGCGCTAGATTGTACTAGCTTTTGTAAGCTCCGGCGCTAGGTTGTACTAGCTTTGGAAGCTCCGGCGCTAGGTTGTACTATGTAAGGATCGAAATGCCCAGGAGGGGGGGGTGAATTGGGCTTTCTTTCAAATTTTAAAACAATTAAGAACTAACAACCGCAAGCCCAATTCCCTATGCAATTAAACTATGCAATCAATGTAAATAAAAGTTGCGGAATGAAGATTGCATAAGAGTAAAAGGGAGAGGGATGCAAACGCTCAAGGGACACGGAGTTTATCCCGTGGTTCGGTAAGATCACAAGGATCTTCCTACATCCACGTTGTGACACCCACCGAAGGGTTTTGCCACTCCCTAGTCACCGAGACAAGGGGCTTCTTCACTATTCTTCTCCGTTCGCCAACCTTGGCAAGGTGGAGCTCAAGCCTTGTACACTTTTGGGATCCTCCGGGCTTCCACAATCCTCTTGGCAAGCTCCGGAAGTTGCACACACCAAGGGTCACTCCCTTTGGGCTCTCACTACACTAGAGACTCCAATCACCAAGAGTGGAGGCACCCAAGCACTACCTCTAGCTAGTTCTAGCCTATCTCTTGGTGTACAAATGATGAACAAATGATGTGAAAGTGATTGCTCTATTGCTTGAATGCTCTAGGATGTGTAGAGTATGTCTGGGCTTCAAGTCTTGTCGATTTGACAGGTTGAAGGGGTATAAATAGCCAGCTTCCACGAGATAGCCGTTGGAAAAGTAGGCTGACATCACTTCTCTGCGAACACCGGATGATCCGATGTCTCCCCTTCAGTTAACATCGGTCAAAGCCAAATTAGCTGATATCACTGTGTCAGATATGACCGTTGTTAGACCGATGTTGTTCTTTCTTCTCATCGGATGATCCGGTGGCTCTTCCTCCAGAATTTTGCTTGATCTTGAGGCTCACTGGAGTGATTGACCGATGTGTGTAAGTCTGCACATCGGATGATCCGGTGCTTCTCTTGGTCCAATGGTATTGCAATCTGTGATGATGGACCGATGTCACTGAGCCACTCACATCGGATGATCCGGTGAGTGCATTTGTCTGAGGTCTTCTTCTTCAATTGAACCAACTTGACCGATGTAGTCAACTCATATAACGTCGGTTGATCCGGTGTGTTCAACTTGTTGACTTTGAGTTGTTTTGAGTTGTTCTTTTGGAATTTTAAACTTGTGACCTCTTTGATATTTGTTTGAATTGTTGTTTTGATTGTCTTCAAGCATTGAGTGATATCAAGTTAGAGCTTTCACTTCTTGTCTTCATATGATTTGGTTTGATCTCATTTGTTGATTTTATATGGGTCTCCAATGCAATTTTGATTTCATTTGACTGAGTGTTATTGAGACCTTGCATTCACAAATTCATTAGTAATATCGAATGGTTGTCATTAATCACCGAAACCGTACCTCATGGGGCCTAGATGCTTTCAATCTCCCCCTTTTTGGTGATTGATGACAACACAATAATTTAAAGCGCAATGATAATGAATTTGATGATAATACTCAAGAATATATGCAATGAATACAACATAGGATACATTAAGTTTGCAAAAGAAATTTGTGGTGCGAAAAGCTCAATTGATTAAAATCATAAACAAATGAGACAAGCGAAAGAGTGCTTAATAAAAATTACAAAAGAGTACTCAAGCATGAATACAAAGGATAAGCACACACACACACACTCCCTACACTCCCCCTGAGACTACCACTCCCCCTGACTCTACTACATCTTCTCCCCCTTTGGCATCAAGACACCAAAAAGGGATTAGAACGCCTATAGACCCTGAGAGCTAGGCGCGAGGACGAACTGAGCACCGTCGCAGTCGTCGGAGCTGGAGTCGCCGGTCGAAGGAGCTGCCGGAGCGGTGGGAACTGGAGGGTCCGCTGCCGGTGCTGGAGGAGAGGAAGCAGGTACTGAAGGTGCTGGAGGAGCTGCGGGAAGTGGAGCGCTCACCACGGACGCCGGTGTCTGCTGGAACAAGGTCGTCGCCGGTAGTGGTGAGTGAATCGGTGCGCTAGATGCCAGAAGTGGTGACATGCTGATCGAAGGTATGGGAGTAGTGGGCACCTGAGCAACACCTGGAGCCAGTCCCAGTCCAGGCTGCTGTGAAGGAAGGGCGATCCCGGTCTGAGTGTAAAGGTTGGTGATCAACCCGAGGATCCCCATCATGGCCTGCTGGGTCTGCTGCTGCTGGTCGAGGGTACGGCGGTGCATCTGATCGACAAGGTTGGTGAACCTGTCCGTATCCTCTCGCCTCTGACGGGCGATCTCCAGCTGGAGCTCCTGCTGCTGCCGCTGCAGCTGTGCCAGGTGAGCAGCCTGCTCCGCCCTGGCCTGCTCAGCTGCAAGCCTGTCCTGGCGCTGCTGCTCGATCATCTGCTGGAGAAGTGCCGACAGCTCTGACGGCTGTGACACCTGCGCCTCGGACACAGGAGGTGGTGTCGGTGGCGGAGCAGCTGAGCCTCCTGCCTCGGCGTCGTGCTGCCTCGGTGAAGGTGGAGGGGGAGGGAAGTACTCCTCGACACTGTCGTCGGTGTCGCTCTCAGACCAGATGTGCTGCAGGTCCTCCCCCTGAGCCTCAGCCTCAGCAAGCCTCTCGTCCTCCCGCTCTAGGTCGGACCAGTCTTCCTCAGTCAAGCGGGCCCTGACCTGGCGCTCAACTGGACGACCAAGACGGCGGTCTCCAGGAGCGGACGCACGGTAGTGACCGAAGCGGGTCACGCTCTCGTCAGCAAGCCGGGCCTGTGCTGTATGTCCCGCTGGCACCACCATAGAGCAAATATAACTGATCCAGTGCCCGTATGCTAGCTGCCTCATCATGCCCACTCCATCTGTAATGACGTCCTCCATCTCGCAGAGGAGTATGTCCACTATATCAAAGTCCATCCCATTCATTATGTAGAACAGGAGGGTCTGCTGGAGACTCGTGAACCCCTCTAAGTAACCTGACCTCGGCAGGAGCGTGCGGCGCAAGGCGAGGTGCACAATGCGCGCAGCTGGGGTCAGGAGGGCTGGAACTCTCGGCTGGTCCGGAGAGAATGAGGAGCCAAACAAGGAGCGGATCTCGTCCAGCTGTGGTGCTACCCCTCCAGTAAGTGGCCTCCTCGGTGGATCTGCCTGCCCATAGACCTTCTCGTGTATGCTGGTGTCGTGCAGGTCCAAACCAAGAATATGCCCCAATGTCTGCCTCGAGAGATGGTAGTGCTGACCATTGAACATGAAGGCAATTGATCTTCTGCCCTCTGAGATGTACAGGGTCGCGTAGAAGACACGGACCCATTCTTCCACATACGCACTTCTCTCATAATCCAATAGCTCCACCAAGCCTCTGTATCGCTCAAAGAAGGGGCGGACCTCAGTCTCTGCTGCCACTGCAAGCTGCCTCCAGTCCAAGTGGTTGTGCTGAAAGAGCTTGTGCCCCCGGCGCTTGTAGGTCTCATAGAGAGATGCCTGGGTGACAGTCCAGAAGCGACTGTCAACAAGAAGCTCTCGGGGCTGTGGGAACCACTCCTCAAGAAGAACACTCCATCTGAGCTTCCGGAGTTGCTTCGCCTTCATCTTCCGGTAGTCCACAAGACGGACTCCTTCACCGACCCGGACGGCCGTGTCCATCTCATGGATGTCCCTCTCAGCCTCCCTGTCCTCACGACGGTCGGCAGCCGTCGATCTCGGACGAGGACGAGCCTCGGCGTGACCCCCACGCGTCCGGGCTGAGCGCCGGCGGACGAGGGGCTCAACTGGCTCCTCTTCGGCGTCGGAGTCGTCGACCACTGGAGGCGGTCTCGGACGGGCCTCACGGATCCTCAAGGACCCTCCTCGGCCACGCTCACGCTCCTCGGCGGCGCGAGCGGCCATCAGGGCCGTCTTCTCATCCTTCGATAATTTTCGCTTCTTCGCGGCGGGCTCCGCGATCGCTTTTCCCTTTCCTTTGCGGTCGCGACCCATCTTAGCGACGATGGAGCTCGGGAAAACCTAGCGACGGGGGCCGGAGAAGACGTGGAGGTGCTTCGACGGAGGGAGAGGTGCGGTGGCGATGGTGCGTGGGCGCGGGTGGAGCACGGCGGCGGCGGTGCCTAGGGCTGCGGAGGCGGCGGCTGCGGAGGTGGTGCGGTGCGCGGGCACGGGCAGCGGCGGCGCGGGGGTTGCCGGCGGCGGTGGCGCGAGCAGGGGGACGGCGGCGGCGGCCGGCGGCGGCGCTGCAGGCGAGGGAGAGGCGGCGGCGCGTGGAGAGGCGGTGGTCGGCGGCGGCGGGAGCACGGGGTGTCGGGGAGAGAGAGGGTCGGGCCGGCGCGCGAGTTTAAATAGTGGGGCCCAAACCCTAGCCGTTTTTTAAACATCGGATGGACCGATGATAGATGCAGTGAGCATCGGTCAATTGCCACAGAAAGGATGTTCAGGGAATGCTGTTGACATCGGATGGACCGACGTTTAGGGTTTTGAACATCGGTCGATTATCACAGTAAGGGTGTTCAACCGAGTGATATTGACACCGGATGATCCGACGTTAGAGGGAGGTAGACATCGGTTGAATAGATCACAACTCCAGAAGAGTGAACATCGGATGGACCGATGTTTTCCAGGATGAACGCGTCGGATCATTTGAGGTTCTGACAGAGTTGGGCTTTGAGGATTGAACACCTATTTGACCGATGAGGGATTGACAGGGGCATCGGATAATCCGATGACAACAGAACGAAAACATCCCATATATGTCCTTTGACCAAACAAACAATCGAGGAGAAACACATGTCTTAGGACTTTTTGGGCAACCCCTTACCCCTCAAGAAGCTAATATGCCAATAGCTTGGCTAGACCTTAACACAAACGGAACACCAAGAAAAAACGGAGGAAAAATATCCAAATAAAATGTAAGGCCCATGCTTTGTGAGGTAGAGTATGAAGACTACTATCTCAATGAAGCATGTTCCTCTAGGCATTAACGTACCTAACATTTTGTTCTTTCCACCTTATATGAGTTGAGATATTGCATTTCAAACAAGTCTCCTTCTCATGAGGTGGGTTCCCCTTTGTGACAGTCTACCGTTATGCAATGCCAAACAAATTATAATGCAAGATATTGAATGAGTGCAAGTTTATATGGCAGGGATCATGCAAGGCATAAAGTAAATCTATCTTGCCAAGTTTGAACCTTCCAAAGGCTTCCTCAGGGAAAACTACTTCTAGCTTGCCCCTATCCTTTGGGAGTTAGACAAGACCTATATGATATGCATCCTTATATGAACATGGCAACTTACATGACGTTAGATGCATCTAGCACATTTAATTTCTAAGCCTAGAAAAGGTTTCTCATCAAGTGCGGGAATGGGGTTTTTAGCTATCTTAACCGCACTTTCATTGTCACAAAGGAGAGGCACATAATCATACAAGCATTCATTTAACATGACATGGGGCCTAGATGCGGAAAGATATAGCAATAGACTATTTATGGAATGGTAATTTGATTTGACAATAGGGTTACCGTCCATATCCGCGTTGGGCTCCCATTCTCAACTTTCTTCAAGAGGTCCTTGGTAGATTTTCTTAGATGGTGGAGGTCCCCTCTTGAAGTCACCTCGTAGACGGTCACGTGTTCTTGACTTTAGGCACCCAAGCTAGCTTTGGTCCTTGTATATGTGATACAAGTGCTTTTGGGACCCAAAGTTGCTTGGGGAGCTTCCCTTTCATCCCCTTTACGTTCATGCCAATGAATTTTGCCTTCACCTTAGCACCTACTTTGCTCAACAAATAATAGTGATTTTCAAAGGTAGATGTATAGTTAGTCGGCAATTTTGGAGAAGGTCGGTTAGGTAGAGGGCACTCCCTTGTATGGTGACCGGTGACCTTGCAATGTTGGCAATAGGAGCCAACTTCCTTAATGAAGCTTGTTTTGAGCTCCGGTGAGGGCACCTTTCCTTTGTTGGGCACCGGGAAGGATCCAAGTCCTCTTTTGTTGAAGCCCTTTGCTTGATGGAAGAGGATTTCTTTATGTTTATCTTCTCCCTTAGATAGTCTTGCTAAGCTTGTGCGGAGACTTTCAATCTCTTCCATCAACTCCTTCTCCCTTGCATTTTCTTTCAAAGGCAAAAACTCATGGAAAGCATTAGTAGCATTTGAAATAGTGGGTACCTTGCCATCAATAGTTTGTTTCCCCTTATTTTTTAATTTTAGTTCAATGGCTTCATAAGAGAGATTAAGTGCATGATGCTCTTGAACTAACTCATTGTGCTTATCCGAGAGCGTTTGATGAACTAAGCCAAGCTTATGATTGTCTAGCTCAATTTTAGCCTTATCTTCTTCAATTTGCTTGACATAGGTTTTGAGCGTGTTATGCTCTTTAAGTATGCTTTCATACTTGCCAAGCAAATCAAGGTTAGCATTTTCAAGTTTAGCATGAGCTTGTTCTAGCGCCTTGACTTTGTTCTTTTCCCTTTTAATGATGGTGTGATATTCATTTATCAATGAAGTTAATTCATCGGGGGAAAGCTCATCATCACTAGAGTCGTCACATACCTCATTGTTACCTTTTGCCATGAGGCACATGGGAGGTGGACGAAGAGGTGAGTTATCCTTGTTGACGACGGCAAGCCCCGCCAAGTTTTCTTCATCTTCACTCTCTTCGTCGCTTGACTCTTCATCCGTGATCCACTCATTTGCCTCGCACATGAAGACTTTTTGAGGCCCTCTTCTTTTCTTTGGAAAGAGTTTGGTCTTCTTGCCTTTGTCAAATTTCTTCTTTCCAAAGGAGCGCTTGGGCTTGACCTCTTCTTCTTCATCCTCGCTACCTTCAAGCTTGTGATGCTTGCTCTCGTGGTTCTCCCTTCTCTTGTCCGGTTTTGGACAATCGTAGGAGATGTGGCCTTGTTCACCACAATTATAGCAAGTCTTGCTATTTTCTTTCTTGGGGAGGAAGGCTCTCTTGTTGGGATCAAAAGTGTATCCCTTCTTGGCAATCTTGGAGTTCAAGCGGGAGAATTTTCTCATCATTGATGCAAGCTCATCATCATCATCTTCACTTGATGTTTGCTCTTCTTTGCTTGAACTAGGCTTGATCATTTTCTTCGTTTTCTTGAAAGCCTTGAGAGCAATTGTCCTTGTAGAGGATGAACTCTCCATCATCCCAAGTACACTCATCTCATGAGCGTGTATTTCTCCAATGAGCTCCGAAACTTCAATGTTGTCAAGTGATTCCTTTTGGAGCATGGAGTTGATGATGTTGTACTTAGGCTTGGGAAGGAGCATGAGGATCTTTCGGTTGATAAGTCCCTTGCCAAGAGATGCAATGTCAAGAGCATTAATCTCCTCAATAAGAACATTTAAGCGTGAAAACATTTGGTTAACATTCTCATGATGAAGCATTTTGAATTCATCATACTTGGATTTTAGCAAGTGATATTTGAGTTCTTTAACACGAGAGGAACCCTCATGAATTTCAATTAAGCATGCCCAAATTTCACAAGCCTTTTCTTTACTAGCTATTCTTGCAAATACATCTTGACTAATGCATTCATAGATGGCATTTCTAGCCTTAGCATCCCATTCTAGTTGATCCCCAACATAGTTAAGATCTCCAAATCCCGCATGGGTCGCTTCCCACACTTCGGGAGCAATGGCCTCTAGGTAGGCACGCATGCGTGCTTTCCAATAGGCAAAGTTTTTGCCCTCGAAGATAGGAACCGAACCCCCATTCTTGGCCATTTAAGCTCTCTAGCGGTGAAGCTAGAATGATCCAATGAGCAACAAGGCTCTGATACCAATTGTAAGGATCGAAATGCCCAAGAGGGGGGTGAATTGGGCTTTCTTTCAAATTTTAAAACAATTAAGAACTAACAACCGCAAGCCCAATTCCCTATGCAATTAAACTATGCAATCAATGTAAATAAAAGTTGCAGAATGAAGATTGCATAAGAGTAAAAGGGAGAGGGATGCAAACGCTCAAGGGACACGAAGTTTATCCCGTGGTTCGGTAAGATCACAAGGATCTTCCTACATCCACGTTGTGACACCCACCGAAGGGTTTTGCCACTCCCTAGTCACCGAGACAAGGGGCTTCTTCACTATTCTTCTCCGTTCGCCAACCTTGGCAAGGTGGAGCTCAAGCCTTGTACACTTTTGGGATCCTCCGGGCTTCCACAATCCTCTTGGCAAGCTCCGGAAGTTGCACACACCAAGGGTCACTCCCTTTGGGCTCTCACTACACTAGAGACTCCAATCACCAAGAGTGGAGGCACCCAAGCACTATCTCTAGCTAGTTCTAGCCTATCTCTTGGTGTACAAATGATGAACAAATGATGTGAAAGTGATTGCTCTATTGCTTGAATGCTCTAGGATGTGTAGAGTATGTCTGGGCTTCAAGTCTTGTCGATTTGACAGGTTGAAGGGGTATAAATAGCCAGCTTCCACGAGATAGCCGTTGGAAAAGTAGGCTGACATCACTTCTCTGCGAACACCGGATGATCCGATGTCTCCCCTTCAGTTAACATCGGTCAAAGCCAAATTAGCTGATATCACTGTGTCAGATATGACCGTTGTTAGACCGATGTTGTTCTTTCTTCTCATCGGATGATCCGGTGGCTCTTCCTCCAGAATTTTGCTTGATCTTGAGGCTCACTGGAGTGATTGACCGATGTGTGTAAGTCTGCACATCGGATGATCCGGTGCTTCTCTTGGTCCAATGGTATTGCAATCTGTGATGATGGACCGATGTCACTGAGCCACTCACATCGGATGATCCGGTGAGTGCATTTGTCTGAGGTCTTCTTCTTCAATTGAATCAACTTGACCGATGTAGTCAACTCATATAACGTCGGTTGATCCGGTGTGTTCAACTTGTTGACTTCGAGTTGTTTTGAGTTGTTCTTTTGGAATTTTGAACTTGTGACCTCTTTGATATTTGTTTGAATTGTTGTTTTGATTGTCTTCAAGCATTGAGTGATATCAAGTTAGAGCTTTCACTTCTTGTCTTCATATGATTTGGTTTGATCTCATTTGTTGATTTTATATGGGTCTCCAATGCAATTTTGATTTCATTTGACTGAGTGTTATTGAGACCTTGCATTCACAAATTCATTAGTAATATCGAATGGTTGTCATTAATCACCGAAACCGTACCTCATGAGGCCTAGATGCTTTCATACTAGCTTTGATAAGCTCCAGCTCAAGCTCCGGTTAGCTTTGGCTAGGTTCGGAGCTTGATTGCAAGGTTCCTGCTTTTACTGTGAAATATTTCGAACTAGTTTTACATTGTTGGAAAAATTTCTTAGTATTTATTTGCTAAGTTTTTGGTTCGTTTTGGTTGATATGGCTGATATCGTTTTGATATGCTTTGCAACATGCTTATGTGAGTTGCTCTGTTGTGTTCGGAACTGACTTGAGTCAAGTCGTGGACTTGGGATCGTACGGATTGGTTGTTTTTTCATGTGCAGGTGTTGCTTGAGTTCAAGTCATGGCTAGTGACATGATCCTTTGGACTAGTCTCAGGGAGGAGATGAGGTTCCAACAACCAAATTCAGGAGGAATTGTGGTTGAGCGGGTCAGGAGGTCACGCAGGATGATTGAATCAAGAGCAGTGCATATAAAGGTTACTAGACGTCGAAGGAAGGTGTTTGCACATATGCATGCGGTGCATGATGTGGCAACATAGTTCCGAAGATGGTTTATGGATGGGAAGATCTGGTTGGAAGGATCGGATCGTATCGGTTGATGACTTCGGCTGCGGCGGAGTCGGTTATGGCTCGGTATAGAAAGTATCGAGTTGGTTATGTTAGGATTTCGTGTGGGTCACGAATTTGAGTTGTTTTAGGAATATAAAATATGTTCCTAATGTGTTTGGAAGTCTTAAGATTGCTTCTATCTGCGTATAGAAGAGTCCTAAGCAGTTATGGAAAGTTTCAATTCGTGAACAGAGTAGGATTAGAGTCCTAGTTGAGATTGGGTTGTCCTAAGGGCTGGTTATATAAGTAAGGGAGGTCAGAGCTCGTGGTGCATGACTTTGGGGTATGTTCCTCTTGTGTTCTATTAAATAAAATTCGTAATTTGAAGGAACTTTTGTGCCTTGTTCGTCCGACTTGTTCCAGACAAGTTTTACTCGTCGAGTTTCTGACAGCACTACCTTTCGTCGGTGGTTTTATCATAACTCGAGTTTTACAGATCCAACTGACGTGATTCTTTTTGGGTTATCTTCACAACTTTATTATCCATCATCTGTCAAAATTTCACATTCATTGGATTTGTGGTTTCTGATCTACACGAGTTTCTTTGCAGCATTCCAAAACTATTTTTCTCAGGTAGGACAGATTGACCTTTGTTCGATCTTTCGATCATAACTTGAGTTTCCCTCGAAGGATTTGAGTGATTCTTTTTGTGCTTTCTTCGTGACTTGATTCTCTCTGATAAATATCAGTTTTGTCACGGTGAAACACGTTTAGACTAGTTTCACACACAATTTCTCTAACATATCGTTTTTGTGCTGAAGGGGTTGTGATTTAATTGTTTCCGCTGCGTAAGATTTTTAAATCTACCATTCACCCCCCTCTGGTAGCTTTTCACGTGCTCTTCGATCCTACAGTTAAAAACCGTTCTGTAGTTGAACAAGCTCATAAAATACAGTGTCTTGCGAGAGAGCTCAATCTCCTTAAGTGTCCTTTACCCGACAAGTTTGTGCCTGGGTGCATTATTGCAAAGTTACCTCCATCGTGGAGGAACTTCGCCACAGCTCTCAAACACAAGAGACAAGAAATATCAGTTGAAAACCTAATAGCATCTTTTGATGTTGAGAAGAAGGTTCGGGCTAAGGACGCTACTGAGAAAGGAGGCGAGGGTCAATCTAGCGCCAATGCTAATATGGTGCAGAAACCCAATGTCAAGAACAAAGGGAACAAGTCTCAATTCAATCCAAACAAAACTACTGCTTTCAAGAAGAAGGAGTCAAACAAAGCTAATGATGGCTGCTGCTACACCTGTGGGGAGCAGGGACATTTTTCCAAGGACTATCCTGAGAGGGTAGACCGCAGAGGGAAAAAGAATGTTAACATAGTGACGTCTAGCAATGCAGATGGTTACGGTGATTCTTTTACTGTTCCTTCTGTTTCTCAAACATCATCTTGGTGGTTTGATACGGGTGCTAATGTTCATGTATGTTCTGACATATTCATGTTTACTTCTTACCAGTTCATACGGGATTCCGCCGTGCTAATGGGGAATGGGTCACATGCTTCTGTTCGTGGTGTTGGCACGGTCGATCTGAAGTTCACTTCGGGAAAGATTGTCTAACTGAAGATTGTCCTACTATGAACAAGAATCTTATTAGCGGTACCCTTCTATGCAGAGATGGATTTAAAGTAGTTTTAGAGTCAAATAAAATAGTTGTGTCCAAGCATGGACAATTTATTGGTAAAGGCTATGAATGCGGAGGCCTGTTCCGCTTTTCTCTTTTGGAATTTAATAATAAGTCAGTAAACTATATTTGTGGCGGTATTAATGATGATGCAAGTGTTTGGAATTCTCGTTTATGTCATGTTAATTTTGGTTTAATGAATCGGCTATCTAGTCTTAAATTAATTCCGGAATTCACCATTGTCAAAGGTTCTAAGTGCCATAGTTGTGTGCAGTCAAAGGAAACTCGAAAGCCTCACAAGGCAGCTGAGGAGAAAAACTTGACACCATTAGAACTCATACATTCTGATCTATGTGAGATGAATGGTGTGTTGACAAAAGTTGGAAAGAAATATTTTATGACATTAATAGACAATTCTACTAGATTCTGCTATGTTTACTTGTTGCAAACTAAAGATGAAGCTTTAGACTACTCTAAAATCTATAAATCTGAAGTAGAAACTCAATTAGAGAGAAAGATCAAATGTCTTAGGGTCAGATCGCGGTTGTGAGTATTTTTCCAAAATATTTGATGATTTTTGTGCGGAACATGGTATTATACATGAGAGGACGCCTCCCTATTCACCCAATCAAACGGGGTAGCCGAGAGGAAAAATCGCACATTGTGTGACTTGGTGAATTCCATGTTAGACATGTCCGATTTATCTAAGGCATGGTGGGGGAGGCTCTATTGACTTCATGTCATGTCCTAAACCGCGTTCCATACAAGAATAAAGAGAAAACCCCTTATGAGGAGTGGGTCGAGAGAAAACCATCACTTTCATACTTGCGTACTTGAGGATGTTTGGCAAAGGTCAATGTTCCAATTACCAAGAAACGCAAGTTGGGACGACAGTGGATTGTATCTTTCTAGGCTATGCTCATCGGAGCATCGCATATAGATTTTTAGTAGTTAAGTCTGAGGTACCTGATATGCATGTTGATACTATTATGGAATCTCGTGATGCAAAATTTTTTGAGAATATTTTTCCTATGAAGGATATGCATAACAATGCTAGAATCTCTTCTGAAATTTGTCCTGAATCCACCACAACTAGCGAGTTTCTTGATACACTGTTTGAGAATGTCCTAGAAGAGGAACACAATGAAATAACTCAGTTGAGTAAGAGATCACGGATTGCAAAATCCTTCGGTGATGATTTCATTGTGTACCTTGTGGACGATACTCCTAGATCCATAGGAGAGGCATATGCATCACCTGATGCAGATGACTGGAAAGAAGCAGTTCATAGTGAGATGGACTCAATTCTTTCTAATGGAACTTGGGAGTTAACTAAACGGTCATACGGGTGCAAACCAGTAGGCTGCAAGTGGGTGTTGAAGAAGAAGCTCAAGTCTGACGATACTATTGAAATGTACAAGGCGAGACTAGTTGCAA
The DNA here is from genome assembly GCA_036927565.1 of Tuctoria greenei. Taxonomy (NCBI): domain Eukaryota; kingdom Viridiplantae; phylum Streptophyta; class Magnoliopsida; order Poales; family Poaceae; genus Tuctoria; species Tuctoria greenei. Next base: position 20,639,075 of record JAYESD010000002.1, read on the forward strand.
AGGGCTATACTCAAAAGGAAGGTGAAGACTATTTTGACACCTATTCACCTGTCGCCAGAATGACGACAATTCGTGTACTACTTTCTTTGACTGCCTCTTATGGTCTAATCATCCATCAAATGGATATGAAGACAGCTTTCCTTAATGGAGAGATGTAAGAGGAAATTTATATGGAACTGTCTGATGGGTTTGTAGTAAAAGGTGAAGAGACAAAGGTATGCAAATTGTTGAAATCCTTGTATGGCCTAAAACAAGCACCTAAGCAATGGCATGAGAAGTTCAACAGTACTTTGACATTTGCGGGTTTTATCATTAATGAGGTTGATCGGTGTGTGTACTATTGCCATGGTGGGGGCGATATCGTTATATTATGCTTGTATGTGGATGATATACTTATTTTTGGTACAAGTATTGATATAAATTCTGAGGTCAAGTCTTTTCTATCAAAGTGTTTTAATATGAAAGATCTGGAAGAAGCTAATGTTATTCTGAACATTAAACTGAATAAGGATGAGAGTGGGGTTACTTTAAGTCAATCCTACTATGTTGAGAAAATCTTGAGCCGGTTCGGCTTTATGGATAGCAAGATTTCTCCAACGCCTTATGATCCCAACGTGATACTAAAGAACAAGAAAAAGTCAAGAGATCAACTTAAACATTCTCAGATGATCGGTTCACTTATGTACTTAGCTAGCGCAACTCGTCCTGATATCTCGTTTGTTATGAGCAAACTGAGCAAGTTCATGTCAAACTCGGGTACAGATCATTGACATGCACTTGAAAGGGTTATGCACTACTTGAGAGGTACAATGAGTTATGGAATTCACTATACTGGACATCCAGCCGTGCCTGAGGGTTATAGTGATTCGAACTGGATCTCTGATGTTGATGAACTCTATGCCACAAGTGGATATGTGTTCACTCTAGCTGGTGGCGCTATATCATGGAGGTCTTGCAAACAGACCATTTTGACGAGGTCAACCATGGAAGCAGAACTCACTGCTTTAGAGACAGCAACTGCAGAGGCAGAATGGCTGCGAGAGCTCTTGATGGAGATGCCTGTAGTTGAGAAACCATTGCCAGCAATCCTTATGAACTGTGATAATCAGACGGTGATTGCCAAGGTGAACAGTTCTAAGGATAATGCAAAATCATCAAGACACTTCAAGGGACGTTTAAAATCTGTTAGGAAAATGAGAAACCCCAGAGTTATTACTGTTTCGTACATACAAACAGGCAAAAACCTAGCAGATCCCTTTATGAAGGGTCTATCACGCAATATGATAGAAAGTGCATCGAGAGAGATGAGTTTGAGACCCATTGATGTGACACCATAGTAGTAACCCAACCTATGTGATCGGAGATCCCGTGAATTAGGACATGAGAAAACAAGCTAGTGGTTCACTAAGGAGAGTACTTCCTTTATACCCTCTCTATGTGAAGATGCACGCTTGTACTGTCAAACTGTAAGGCAGGCTGACAATTTGCCTTAATGTGTTTCCGATGGCTATTTGTAGCAAAGATGCTGTCCTACAGGGCAATCTTGAAGGAAATACACCTATATGAGATCCGACTGTCTAATGTTGCAGTCTGTGAGATTTGGGTGATCTCTGGAAAGCTCATGAAAAGACCAGGGAGTACGACACATATCCTCCACCCGCGGGGTAGACTACTGGTAGTCAAGTACTGGTAATGGTCTTTGGGTGAAGTCAGTTCACACAAAACTTACAATTCAAGGTGTAGTCTATTGTTCAAGTTGTGACCTGATGAAATTTGAGGATCTAGGCAGAAGTTCAACTTAACAGTCTCTGCCGAAAAGCTAGTATATCAAACAAGGAACGAGAATGACCTCTCTCCTAATTGTTTTGAGATCTAGTGGGGGATTGTTGGAATAAATGGGCTAGGCCCATCTAATATTCATAAATAATTCCCAATACATCTCAAAGGTCTATTAGTGCAAGAGAGGGTGGTGCTAAATGTTTAGTCCTAGTGGAAGGGAGGTTGCTCTTCAACTCCTTGAGTGAGAGAGAAGAGAGGAAGAGAGGGGTGGCCCACACAAGCGCGCGTGTGTTCGTGTGAATTCGAGCCTCGTGCCGATCCTAAATTTTATATTTTTACAGAAAATTAAATTGGGCTTTGAGTTTTGGGTCTCTGAATTTTTGGGGCTACCGAGACAGAGTCCAAGTCGTTGGAGACGGACGCGTCTACGACTGCGGAGTCAGTTCGGAATCGGATCCTCCGGATCGCACATGAACCGCCTCTGTGGGACTCTATAAATACGGGTGTACGCGGTACGGGAGAGGGCATCCCACGATCAAATCGTTTCTCACGTTCGCGTTCCTTGCGCTTCCTTCTAGTCTACTCCATCTCGAGCGCCGGCGTGCACCGACGATCGGGAGAGCAGGTCTTCGGAACCGCTCGCCCTTGCGATCCTGCATCGGGAGAGGACGAATAAGGTTTTTAGGAAGCGCTCCACACGACTGCTCGCGTTCTTCACCACGGGTCGTCTACCGAGGAGATCGGACGCTGCGGCCCAACGTCATCACCAACATCTGCAGCGGCTGTTCGCCGCCAGATCTACAGCGGTTCGTTTGACTTCAAATCGGTACACGTTATTTCTCGTCCCGTCTGTCTGCCGATTGCTGCTGTTTTCACGTGTTTTTCCGAAATTGTTCAGTAAATTGCCTCCTATTTTCTAACAAACGGTTATACTTTCCCTGACACTAGGGGTGGGCAAAAAAACCGGGACCGAAAAAATCGAACCGAAAAAACCGACACCGATACCGAAAAGACCGAAATATCGGGTATCGGGTACCTATTCGGGTATCAAATCTAAATAACCGATATATTAATTTCGAATTCGGGTATCACTCTCGGGTGCTCAAAATAACTGAATAACCGATCAATAAAATCTCAAGTTAAATTATGATATATGAATCCTAAACAATATGGATTTTGATATATCATTTGTGAGTTTTGATATGTGAAATCATTAGATTAAACTATTTATTTATGATCTATCATTAATTAACTAATAATATATTGTCTTTCGAGATTAAATTTACAAATAATATTAAATTTATATTGATTGTTGAGAGCATGAAGTAAGAATAATATACAATTCGGGTATTTCGGGTAAGACCGAAGACCGAACCGAAATTTAAATACCCAAAAATTTCGGGTACTTAATATTTGTATAACATATTGGGTAGTGATTTTAAAATACCGAAATTCAAAAAGACCGAAATGACCGAACCGAATTTATCGGGTAGACCGAACGCCCACCCCTACCCGACACTTCTTTTCCCGATTCCTGTAGTGTTTGTACCTGCTTCTCTTAGAGACATTTCGTCTAGCGCCTTGACGACAACGGAGGATGTTGGGCGGGACGACGACGAGGTCATGGTCCTCGATGGCTGCTGCAGGACAAGCTCACACAGGCGCGCGTCTGCATTAGATCGTTCGCAATGGCACGCTGTAAAAACTACTGTACACATTGTAGCGCAGTAAAAGTTTAGAGTATGTACTGTAAAATTAGAAAGAAAATAGTATATAGAGTATGTTTTAGAGTACACTGGTGCGGATAGGCTTACACGTGGGGATGGAGAAGATTCCTGAGGGGTAAATGTGAGACAAATTTGAAACCTAAAACAGTGCAATGTTTGGATCGGCAAACCTAGTGGGACTGGGACGTATGCAATCTCGCAATACCTGCGGCGCACGACGTTTTGCATGAACCGTATTCCAGGCAGGGGACCCACATTACATTTGGTTTTGCAATGTTTGAAGTGTTTCGATCGGCTATTCTGTTTGATTGTGAGGCTGAGGCACAGATAAAACTGGGAGACCCCACGTTTATGCAAGCGGCCTGTCGTCCGTTCCGTCCTGCTGCCTTTGTTGCCAGCCGTACCGTACAGCCAAGTGGAGATGTTCTGGACATGTCGAGCCTTCGCTGTTGTGGGGCCCCCTCGAAGCTGGAGTGCGGAATCTCACCAACCACCATCTCTAATAAGAGGGCAGAAAAAAATCACAACAGCACTATGGCTGAGGTGAGAGATGTAACCGTGGAGAGTGGTATCATGCTCAATAGATGCAGGAATTAGTAGGACACAAAATTTGTTATTCTCACTGTTCTTTTATTTGACGCGGGTTAATAACCAACATCAAATAAAAAAAAAGAGAAAGAGTATTATTTTAAAAAAATCATTCAACAGGTGATGATGCTTTGCAAAGTAAATGGTACTTTTCATATCAGAAAATAATATATTTCCGGATCTGTTTTCCATTTCTGAAACCAAGCGAGGCCTTCCTTCTCCACTGGCATGTGCCACAGTACTTAGCCAGAACTCGGCGAGTCCCATCCTCTCCAACTGGCACCCTGGCGGAGACGACCTGCCCTGCCCACCACAAACGCAGATCCATTTTAAACCCCGGACCTCTGCAAGCTTCCGCCACTCTACACACACCTCCCCACCCACCCACCCCAGCGGTGGAGGCCCGCCGGCAATGGTGGCGGCGGTAGTAGAGCACGGCGGGGACTACCTGCGGCGGTTCGTTGCCGAGACGGAGTGGTACAACGAGATCGTCCTCAGCGCGGCGGCGCCTGGCGACTGGTGGCGCGGCCTGCCGCACCCGGTGCAGTCGTGGCTGCGCAACTGCGTCGGCGGATATCTCCTCTACTTCATCTCCGGCTTCCTCTGGTGCTTCGTCATCTACTACTGGAAGCGCCACGCCTACATCCCCAAAGGTCCCCACCTCCCCCCTGCGCCTGCCTTCCCGATTCTGCCGTTGCTGTTTCGTTCCTGTTAGGATCTGATTGTCCCTGCCACGCGCTTAGCAATAGGGATGTAGGCTTGATTCAGAGGTTTTTTTGGTATTGCCAGCAAGGGATAATTTGTCCCAGCGGAAAGGGAAAGGCGGTGCTCTCTGATCCTGGATGTTCGCTCCTTCCTTTTTTCGGGAAGCTTTTTCTTGCTGTGATCTGTTAGATTTTTGTGTCTTGTGTATACTTGGCGTGATGTTATCTCAATCTCTCCTATTAAATTCCAGAAGCTGTTGATAAGTGACTGTTGTAGCGTTTTGGGTTAGATCCATCATTCATGCTTCATTAGTAGTCAGAACAAATCCTCTGAATAGATCTGGAAAGAAGAATTGGATCATTAAATCACTTCCTCTTCTTGGCGGAGTTAGTGCAAATGTATGTCTCTGCGCTTTATAAACCAACACAATTGTTTAGTCTTTGTGAAGACTTTAGGTTGCATATGCTTTTACTGGATATAGCTTCAGCCAGTAAGTAGTTTCTTATGTACAGAGATTGGTATTTATCTTGTTACATTTGCTGGCTGGCTGAGGTTAGCCTCTTCTCATAGCTAAGAAATTACAGTAACAGAAAAGGTGTGCCGAAGTTATGTCATTACTGGGAATATTTTTTTTTTATAAATTACTAGTTTTACCATCTCTTGTTCTTGGCTAAACCACTCATCAAGGTAGATGCGCTGACTGGTAAAGAAAGCCGGCATTTGACTCTGTATTTGGATTGCTAAACAATGTTTTGTGGGGTTCTTCCAATGCCCTTGTTTGCTACATTGTTAATTGATTGCCTTGGCTGGTTTATCTGCTCAACCACATGTCATGCTTCAGACGCTTGTATCTGACACTTGGTATTATTATAAGGTTATTAATTTATTATGCATTAGTATTCGGAATACCTACTATTATCATGTGGTATGACTTAGCCATTTTTAAGATGCTCTTCCATTTCTACAATGATATCCTACATATTCAGTCTGACAAAACACCTCCACAAAGATGCCCATTCAAAAGGATGTGGCAATGCATGAACAACTGCCAAATATTTTGAATTCAGGTGTCCATGGACCACTAGATTGGACATTCATGACTAAATCCATACAAAAGATGATGAGTGTATTTTGTCGTGTTGTTGGTATTGTTTGACTTTCATGCCTGTGTTGGATCAATTATTGTTTCTTCTTTGGTGACAAATACCATCTGGAAGAAAAAAATTGCTTATTGGTTTTTTCAATTGAATTTCATGTTTGTATTATTCTTAGCGCTAGTGGAAGGTCAACATGTTGTATAATAGCTAACACACATGGTTTTAATTAATACACCAAATTAACAGTAGTTTCCTAACCATTAGCCCACTGGAAACCGTTTCCTATGTACTGTTAGAACCAATTGACTACCTAGCCACTATTGTTTTGGATTATTGCTTCAAATATTCGTTTTCATGTGATCGATTAGAAGTCAAATGCATTTTTGTTCACAGCAGGTCTATACTTTCTATGTGACTTCAAATCTCCTACATGTTGCATCATTATCATGCAGTTCAAATGTCCAAAGTTTTGGACGTTCTATCTTATGCTTTGACGATAATTGTGTTTCACAACATGTTAGAAGATATATTTTTTATGCAAGCTGTTGGGAGAGAATCTTAATGGGACATTTGTCATCAACAACAGGTGGGCATTAGGGAATGCTTTCTTTGGAAATTTAGCAAACTGGAAATAAAAGAATATAGTTGCTGCCAATCAAATGGTTGTTTTCTTCCACTTCATTTGTGAGATGCACACAACACACAAGATGGTCAACCTATAATAGATGCATCATTTGAGCATGCCACACAGATTGTCAACATGGAAATATGCTGCATAAGGACCTTTCTGAATTTTACCTGAAGACCTGTAAAAACTAACAACCATTCATGAGTTTGCTGCTTGTGTGCACTGTCCTCAAATGTTTTTTTATTTTACTATGTAATGAACCTTTCCTCATTACCTTATGAAATTGCAAATAACCTTGCTTGGGCATGTTCCTGCAAAATGGTGTAAATGATCGTTCTCATATCATAACTAGGAATATCTTGTCGTTACCATTTTGATTGTTATTGTTGTGGATCAGTTTTATGTAAGGTATTTTCATGGTTATTATTACTTGTCAAATTTGATGCAGTTTTGTCTATGTCTATGTAATATGTGGCCTGACTATTTTGAGGGCTATTTGTTTGATCCAGATTCTATCCCAACGACAGAAGCTATGAAGAAGCAAATAGTTGTGGCATCGAAGGCCATGCCATTTTACTGTGCTCTTCCAACTTTATCTGAATATATGATAGAGAGCGGATGGACACGGTGTTACTTTAATATCAGCGAAGTTGGTTTCTTTATGTACCTCACTTATATGGCTTTATATCTCATCTTTGTGGAGTTTGGAATCTACTGGATGCACAGAGAGTTGCATGACATAAAGCCATTATACAAATATCTACATGCAACCCACCATATTTACAACAAGGAAAATACCTTGTCCCCGTTTGCTGGTAAGTCTGTACTATCTTCTTTTGCTCTCCTTTGGAGCTTTCCATGAAAGTTCTCAACGCGTATTAGTCTTATTTATTATTTCCTCTGTCAAAGAAAAACATTTTTTAACTTCAATTGTTAATGGCAAATTTTCTATTAAGATTGATTATATAAAAATTGATGCTACCGAATTCATTGTGAAACTGACTATCATAGTACTCAATTCTTTCACAACAACAACAAGAAGAACAACAACAGCAAAAAATTTAATCCCCAACAATTTGGGGTGGGCTAGAGATAAATCCCACAAGGACCAACAAAAAGAGGCAAATGAAAAGAACATAGTCTCCAATTCTCTCTGTTTGATTTTTTTATAAATATTGTTGGCCAAAGTTTAAAAGCATTTATGGACACAGGGAGTAGCAGGATGATAGCCATAAGCTAATAACACCATATCCATTGGTGTTCTAATAGTTGTTTGGGTTAGACAAGTGTTTTTTTTATTATTTGGTTCTTGTTTATGACTTTTGAGGTCCAATTTACTATCAATATTGCACAGTTAATGTGGACTTTCTTGCTTTCTAGGATTGGCATTTCATCCTTTGGATGGTATTTTGCAAGCCATACCACATGTGTTCGCCCTATTCTTTTTTCGAACACACTTCAGGACACACATTGCCCTATTATTCATAGAGGCCGTGTGGACAACAAACATCCATGACTGTATTCACGGCAAGGTTTGGCCGGTCATGGGTGCTGGCTATCATACCATTCACCACACAACTTATCGCCACAACTATGGCCACTACACCATCTGGATGGACTGGATGTTTGGTACGCTCCATGAGCCAGAAAATATCCTCAAGAAGGCTTGAGTTATGCATAGCTGTGTTTCTTCATAGGCTTGTGAATTTCCCATATTGTTCATAGCTGTGTTGTCTCCCTAGCATTGTGTAGGATTTCTAATCTGCTCAACCTATTCAGCACTCCTTAATTGTCTGAGTTATTACGGTATGTTGTGTGCGTACTGTGTTGTGTTAATTTCTCTACTTGGTGCTGCTTCTCATGCTGTAGTGGAACTCATGACAAATAAAACTCTGGCAGACTTCCTGGGTCCATCTGTTTGTACAATGTGGCACATCAATTTCAGTTGTAGGGTAAAATGGATATCCAATGAGCTCATTGCAGCTTATGTGCTTGTGCTGCTCTGCTTTTCAAAGTTGTGTGGAGTTGTGTAGCCAAATGAAATAGATCTTTAAAAACCTGGCAATGTCGTTTTTTCTCTAAACGACCATGCCACTCTCTCTCTCTCTCTCTCTCTAAAATGTGTTGTTACTTACTCCCTCCGTCTCCATGAACTTGTCGCTTTGTAGTTCAAAAATGAACTACAAAGCGACAAGTTCATGGGGACGGAGGGAGTATTTTCCTGCTTTTTTGTGCATGAGGTGATTTGAAGTCTATCCTTAAGATACTGAAACTCTAAATTGTAGTCGCAATGATAGAAATGTTCATGCTTGAAATGCGGACAAACACTTTCGAGAAAGAGAACCTCCTTTGCCTGGAGTAAAAGAGGGGATCTATCGTGCTTATCCTATTAATTGGAAGATTCAAATAGCTGTCGGCTCTCATGGCTCACATTCCATGTTCCCTGACCACGACAAGCTGAAAGAGAAGCATGAGGTTTCTCTTTTTTGGTTTCTTTTTCTTTTTGGGCAATGCATCGAGAGCTTACGTATTGTAGTTCATAGGATTATAATCCCTAAATATCATATCATGTCAAGCATCTGGGGTATGACGCTTTCATTTACGCACGCGTAAGAGCATATCTTCAACCGATTTGGTATATTTTTCTCCGAAATAGCTAATGTGATATTCATATTTAGCAACTTAATTATTTCATATCACTCCAACTGGTTTACTAAAATTGTGTTTTAGATAGTTAACCAAGAGTCGATTGCTACTTGTAACACTTTGAAGCTTTTGGGTAGCAAACGAGTAAAAGTAGCAAACCGAATAGCACATTTGTTTGAGTTATTTTTTCCCTGTTTTTGCTAAATCATAGGATAACAAACTATATAAGAGGTGAGTTGGAGATGCTCTAAGCTCGATGAATTAGCTTTCCACAACAGTGAAGCCGCTTCATTAGCCTCGCGGTTTACATAAGAGGAATGCTATTTTTTTATCGCCTTTCAACTTCTTTCGTCCTAAAAAGTTTATCACATTTTAGTTCAAGGTGACAAACTTTTGGAGTGGAGGGAGTACTTTCCAAGCCGTCAAATCAATTTCAAAAGCATTTTCAAAAGCAATACCTACCGCTCATCTTTTATTGCCGTTTTGTTAATCATTTTTCAATTAAAGCTCAATGAATTAACTTTGAGAATGACTAGTATGCAATCTGACTCATGGTGTAATCATGCAATCATTCATCTCCAACCGTTGGATGTCTAGGGTGGTTGTGGTTTTTCACTTAACTCCCTCCAAGTAAGAAACACATGTCGAGGAGGTTAAGTATGAAAATACAACCGTCCTAGGATGGACATTCAATGGTTGAGGATGGATGATTGCAGGATTGCACTATAAATCAGATTGCATACTTAGGCTCTGTTTGGTACAGCTTCTGCTGCAGCTTCTTCATAAAAATAAGCTGAAGCTGTGCCAAACAGAAAACTTCTATAACAGCTTATTAGTTCAGCTGCTTGTCAGAATGAACTAAAAGCAGTACATAAGCAGAAGCTGCTTTCCACCAGCTTTTCATACAAGCTGCTTTTGTAACAAGTTTCAGCCTTAGTCATTGCCATTAACTTTTTAAACAAAAATGAACTAACTTGCACCATGAACCATTTTTAATGGCAAATTAATTTCCCAAATAATATGATTGCAAGGTACTACATCGGAAACAATTAAAGCTTGATGAATTAACCTGCATCCTGAACCATCTTTGCAACCCTTCACCAGGGCAGTCCGACTGTCCGAGGCCGAATCTGTCAAGATAGTTGGGCTGGACCGTCCTTGGGTCTGGGTAAATGTCCTCGATATTGGTTGCAACTTGTGTTTCAAGCTGAAGCAGGCTTTGGTCCATGATTAGCGATGGACCATATGATCGTAAGTGATCGAAATTTGAAATGGGCCGCGTTTCATCCGTTCGAAAATAAAAAGAAAAGCAGCCGTACTATGCAAGAAAACGCAACCGTATACCTCGAATCAATGTCAATATTAAATGTTTATCGAACCAACAAGCTCGAGCGACGACCGTGTTCATTTAACTGCTACTAGTGCTCCTCCAACAAGAACAATCCGTGTTAATTAGCGCGCCAGAACAGGTGATTATACTGACAATGCAAAGGTATCGTAGCCGATCCACTCTTTCAAAAATGTACGGTACCACCTGTCAAAATCTTGCGTGTTTGGCCAGTGACTTCCTGGTCGGTCCAGTTACGTGCACACCGGGCAGTGCCGCAGTCCAGACCGCACCCGACAGTCAAATTTAACTACGGGTTTACTGGGTCATCAAGTCACGCGAGACTTTTGGGCAATCAAAGCAAAAGCGATCTTTCTTGTAGCACCACGCACGCTTTGACAGCGTCATGCTTCAGATTATTCAGTGCTTTTCCGATATATAGGTGCCGCTAATTAAATTTGCTGAACCACGAGTTGATCTTGATCCGGGTCGTGGAAAGAGGAGAGGGATCTACGTGCGTGCGTGCATGTATAACTGGACAAATCAAGCGATGGATGGATGGACGCCTTTTCTAGGTGGAATCGAATTCGTTTTTGGGTTGCGTAATTCAACGCGGTTTTCTGCCGCGTGATAATGATGAGAACGACGTCTAACTCGTTCTTTTATCGAAGAAAATGAGGATGAGCATCGAATGAATTTTTAGCTAAATTCGGTTCCAGAGAATATACGATCGAGATCCTTGTTCGTCCCCGTCTGCTCGCACCGAGAACGTACTCTTTCGGCTCAAAGTGGCGACTGAGTTTGAATTGAATCTTAAAAAGTTTACGACCCGTGCCTCGAAAGTACATTGAGCGCAGGTCAGGATCTCCCTCGTTTTCGTGTCTCTGTTCCTCGACTCGGTTTGGTCTCGCTAGAGGACAAGGCATCGTACTCGTATGCATGCATCAGGTCGCGAGCATGCCCGGCTCTCAAAGATGCAAGTCTACACGCGGAGAGAGGGTGACCGTACGTCCTGTTGTCGCAACAAGCTAGGACATGGACGAAATGATCGAATGAATGGTGCCGTGAGAGCTTACGATTGGTACGCACGTCCCTGTTGTCGCGTGCCCTTTTACGCTGAACGAACGGACCGACCGACTCGCCGATCAATCGTCCACCTGTCTGCAGTCATGGCGGAAAATGGCGGAGTTTTGGTGGCGAGAAGTACAGTACCCGAACTGTCTGCCGGTTGTTCCATCGTTCAGCAGAGGGATCGGGGAACGAACGCGTTGTTCCGCGATAGCGCCGTGCAGGCATCGTTCTTCTCGCCGGAGAAGTTAACAGTTGCTTCTCCTGACGACGTCGAAAAGTCCGGGATCGCTACTGTGCGCGGACTTTGTCGAGGCTTGGTCGAGCTGCTGCTGATTCTTTAGTAGTACTCCGGTCATTCGTTGCGTCCTAGCTCGGCAGCGGCGGCGGTGCCGCTTGGTTGATGATGGTCTACGTGACCGTACGTCTCCTTCGTCGCCACCTGCAGGTAGCTGCGTACCTGATTGCAGAGCGTGACCAGAACCGCGAAAAGTCTGGTGACAGATGGAGATGGCTGACGCGCACTGGCTCGTGTTTCGTGTGGTCGTGTCAGGACGGGTTCGGCCGTCAGATAGTTTTCCGCGAGTTGTTCCTGGATCGAAAAATTCCTGCTCATCGAAGTAAATCATTCCCAGTTCCTGGTAAGTGGTAACTGCCACAAAGGTAGATGAAGGGGAAACATGGCTGTTGTCCATATGTGAGCTACTCCTACTCAAGCTGCTTTGCCGTCGAGGCATGTCGCACAATGTCAAACACAGCAAACGAATTTTTAATCCCGTCCACGTAGATTATACTCCCTCATTATCTTTTTAATTGACGTTCAGACACAAATCCTAGTTTATTTTTAATTTAAAACTTTGTCTGAAACGTCAAATAAAAGAATCAGGAGGGAGTACGTAGGAGGACGGCGTGCTTTGGCTTGCGCAGCACGCCCGCCGATCAGCGTTGTTGGCGGCTACCACTGACGCGGCATCTGTCACTGTCGATCCTACGCGTGACCAGGGGTACCATCTCTCACTCCTTTTTGGCTAGATTGATTTGGACAATCTCGGATCGTTTGCTTGATTTTTCACGCACTTTTCCGTGGCGGCAGTCCCAAGTCCCATGCCACTGTTAAACAAGCCATATCAAGCTTTGTTAGGATTCAGAGTAGTCAGCTAGACACCCCTTTTTGTATCCGCTCTCTCGCTGTCAGCTGCACCGTGAACGTACAGGTGTCCGCGTGTACTTGCGCCATCTCGTTTGGAACGGCCAAACCTGCCAAATGCTACCACTAAAAACATGTTAATACAGTCCGCTTATCAAGAAATTTAATATACTCCTTGGACGGTTCGGTTGCCAACGTACGGCGTCCTAGCCCGTGTCCTTGTTGGAGCTTCGAGAAGACAACCCTTAGTTTTGCATGCATGTGTCGGTTCCTGTATGGATCTGAGGTGGCGATGAGTGGTTCTTGTTTGCGCAGAAATCGACGTGTTTGATTTTGATTGTTTTCAAGTGGGACTGAAATGGCGACATGCTGAGTCGGTTTTGTCTCGGGTCTCCTGTCGTACTAGTAAGTACTCCACTGTCTAACAAGCTGGAAGGCAAGAAGTTTCATGGGAATATTCACCAGGAGCAAATGAGGAGCTAGCAGTATTCCGTTTACACTGCTGAGCTCAGATCTGGAGTAGTATGGGAAAAAGAGCAGTATCAATCGTCCGTATATCAGGTGTATTGTAGAGTGTTGATGCGTACTCCCTCCGTCTCTATAAACTTGTCGCTTTGTAGTTCATTTTTGAACTACAAAGCGACAAGTTTACGAGGACCAAGGGAGTATTTCTGATCATATCGCTCTCTCCCTAAGGCACAAGATCAAAATTAAGAAGAATTTAGAGAAACCCATACACAGGCAATATAATCTCAGATTTGTCAGTGAAACTTTAACTGTTGAACTTTCCTATCAGCAGGTTTTAAAAACAGGTGGTCAATTGTCAGGGAGTTCGTTAGTCTTCCCCACCAAAACAATACAGAATGAGCATGGTTCTTGGCAAACATGAAGGGTCACTCAAAGGTAACAAGGTTTGGTCCAGATGCCATTATTTAGTGTTACCAACTAGTACCTGTCCTCGTTTCTTAATGCTAGTGTGACAGGACACGGGACCATGGCAATCTCTGAAGTGCCCGTTTCTGATGCTACGCTTCTTTGTCTGAATCAGATGGTTTGCTTGATTTTCTTCTTGAGACTGACACATTAATTGTGTACAAATTAAGTGCTTTTCTAACCATTCTTTACTTCTCGTCACTCCCTAGTTTCCCTTTTTTGTTGGGAAAATTACATGTGTGGCTCCGAAGTTCCTGGAGCATCATATTCACAATCATGGTCGTTCAGGTTGTGATTCTCCGTGGGTAACTGGACAGTTGAGTTAGATTCATGCACAGAAACATTTGAAGGAAAACCATGGATCTTATGGATGTCCATCAAAGTCTACACGCGTCGTAGGACTGACGAGGATGGAGATTCGGTTCAAGACGGTGACAGGCACGGGCATGGCCCTCGCAACCGCAACTGCCCCCAACGGGCGACACCGATTTTTTCTATAGGAAATCTAAATCACGGACAGAGAATACTTCAAACTTGTGCGCTGCGTGAGCTGAATATTCATCTAGTTAGCCATGAGTCATTTAATCTTCGACTCTAATTTGCTGCGCTACTTGTACTGGTTCATCTTGACGACAGAGAAATGGTACTAGTACAGGTCTCGAACGCGTTTTCTGACCGAAGCTACATGGTCGTCCATGGCGCTCGGATCTTCTAGCTATTACCAAAACTCACGTGAACAGTTAGTTCATAATTGAGCTTGGTTTCCAGATTAATGTATCCGCGGCCTCGCTCGGCAGACGGCAGACCACTTCTGGATGGTAACATGGCACGCAGGGGCTCTTCAGACTTCTGGGCAAGCGTAGTAACCGTCTCCAGACTTGAGCATTGGCAGGTCAAGGTCTTCTATTTCCGACGTGTATGTAACGCGTCTGTGCCATTACAAAATTGCTCATCTGCACCAATGGGGTGCCCGGTGGTGCGTCGTGTCAAGTAACCGCGTGACCCTCAGCAAGTGACGACTAGTTTATATTTTGGAGTTGTATTTTAGCAAACGAACTGCTTCAGCTAAATATTAGTTTATCTCCATTATCTAGAAAATCTTCGTTAATGTAGTCAAGTAAACGAAGCCTCCCCAGCCGTCGAAACCATGACCCAGCTGCGGTCGAAGTGGGCAAGGCGCGCCACGCGATGTGGCGGACGCCGAGAGGCGGGCGGGTGGGCGGGAGTGTCGACATGTCCATCGCTGATTCGAGTAGGGAGGCCGCCGAGCGCCCTACACGGAGGAAGTGATTCGGCAGCTTCTGACACGACTTCACTATACAAATGTTTGATCCGTGACTTTAGATTCAGAAACGAAAACATTTTCAGCATATATTTTGTTGTTAGGTAGTTGACCCAACAACGCGGAGCCTATGGATGCTTGCCATACAAAAGTATTAGCAGCAATTTGTAATATTTTTTTTAAAAGATGAGAGAATCAAATCATTGTCTGGAGCATTAGTTTTCAGTGCCATCAGTAGCAGAGCAGGTGCGTATTTAGAGTGGACCTTAGTTATGTTGAGCATCTTTGTCGATTCAAAAGACCATCTGTTAATTAGTTAATCGGTAGCGAAGACAGCAAGCGCCACTCGCTGTTTGAAAAACGATCGGTTTATCAGAAGAACAGCAACAACAACAAAAAAAACAGCACTCATCCTTGTCCAGAAGTTGAGCAATTGCATCGGCTGAAATCTGAACATCTTATTCAGGCCATGCTGAAATAGACATTCTCCGAGCATTTATCAGTTCAGTTCCAAGTACAAATCATGAGCAAAAAATGGGTTGTTAGGGCAATATTATGTTTTGTTTCCGGACCTAGCTTGAGGTAAAGAAGTATGATCAGAAAACTGGCCGGTTTAAAACAGAAGGAATACTTTTGTGAGCCGAATCATCAAGGGAACAAAGTTACATTTCGCTCTATGCACCGCGGCGTCTTTCGGGATCAACACGGACCGACTTCTCCGCCGCAACAATGAAAGGCAGCATGGCATATATTCAGGCGCCGGCCGCCGGCGAGGAGATTGACGACGGAGAGCACGAGTCTATGCCACACGACGACGACGTCACCTTTTTTTTTTCGGAACTGTAACGACGTCATCTTCAGTTACTCGGCAGTGAAGCAACCGTCCTTCGTCCCCACCTTCCCGGCACCTTCCTCTCATGTTCCCGCCAGCGCTCACGGTGCCGAGCCCGGCCCGCATTGCGGCGGGCTATATATACGACCCGAGCTCACCTTGCATTCCTGCTCAAACCACTCCAACCCACACCACTCTTCCTCGTCCTCCAGCTCCACTCCTCGAACCAAATCGCTGCTTCTCTTCTTCCCTCCCCCTCTAGAAAAATAGTAAGAAAAACAACAAAAAAGAAAAGTGAGATCAGTTTGATAGCAACAATGGCGAAGCGGCTCCACGACGGAAACGAGCAGGACCCGGAGCAGCCCGAGGACAAGCGGATCCGCCGCCAGCCTTCGTTCTCCACGTGAGCCTTCTTCCTTCGCCCGGCTGCTTTTGTTCATGGCCATTCGTTTTCTAAAGCGCGTGTGTTGTTCAATCGCAGTGTCATCCGCGAGGCCATGATCGCGAAGCATATGCAGAACCTGTTCAGGGTCCTCGAACCTCTTCTGCGCCGCGTGGTAACCAGCAGCTTCCCATCTGTTAATTACGCGACGACCTGCGCGTCGACAAGTCAAGCAAGCATCCTAATTGCTGCTCTGCTTCCTGTGACCTTTCAGGTGCAAGAGGAGCTCCAGGCAGGACTGGCCAGCAGCCCGCGATACATGGAGAGGTGAAGATCTGACACTTAGCCTGCACGAGCTACAAGCTCAGAATGATCGCGGATGATCGATAACATTGTGTGGCCGACGCTGTGCAGGTCGCCGGAGAATCCGCCGGTCGAGCGGCCGACGTTGAAGCTGGCGTTCCGGACCCCGCCGCACCTCCCGATCTTCACCGGCAGCAAGATCGAGGACGCCAACGGCAACCCGCTGGAGATCATCCTCGTGGACGTGGACACCGGCTTGCCGGCGACGCTTCCGCAGGCCCTGCGCATCGAGCTGGTCCCGGT
The DNA here is from genome assembly GCA_036927565.1 of Tuctoria greenei. NCBI lineage: Eukaryota > Viridiplantae > Streptophyta > Magnoliopsida > Poales > Poaceae > Tuctoria > Tuctoria greenei. Next base: position 20,655,822 of record JAYESD010000002.1, read on the forward strand.
CTTCGGGGACTTCCCGCCGGACGACGGCGAGAACTGGTCAGCGGAGGCGTTCCAGAGGAACGTGGTGAAAGAGCGTGAGGGCAAGCGCCCCCTCCTCACCGGCGAGGTGAGCCACACCATGAGGGACGGCCGCGTCACCGTGAACGAGCTCCAGTTCACGGACAACTCGTCCTGGGTCCGCTGCCGCAAGTTCCGCATCGGCGTCCGCGTCGTGCCGGGCGGATTCGATGGCGGCAGGGTCCTCGAGGCCATGACCGAGGCGTTCGTCGTCAGAGACCACCGCGGCGAGCTGTACCGCAAGCACTACCCTCCCGTCCTCGGCGACGACGTGTGGAGGCTGGAGAAGATCGGCAAGGAAGGCGCGTTCCACCGGAAGCTTGCGCGGCACGGCGTCAAGAACGTCCAGGAGTTTCACAGGATGCTGACGGTCAAGCCCGACGAGCTGCGCACGGTAGGCTTCTTTCTTCTAGCCTGCGGCATTTGGGGGTTTATTTCTTCTCGTCGTGCCGGTTCTGATTAGAGTGCTCTGTTTTCTCGCCTTCGATGGGACAATAGATACTGGGCGAAGGCATGACCGACCGCATGTGGGAGGCGACCACGAACCACGCCAGGACCTGCGTCCCCGGCGACAAGGTGTACGCGTACAGCGCGGCGCACGGCACCGTCTACGTCGACTCCGTCTTCAACCTCGTGAAGGTCGAGATCGCCGGCGTCGAGTGCCCGTTGCATCACCTGGACAGGCTCCAGACGGTGAGTTGTCGTCACCTGCTCGCTTGCCCTGTCGTCGACCCGTCAGAGCTCTCCTAAGACTTTTCTGACGTTGCCGCGTTGGATTGGATATGCAGAACTTCGTGCAGAATCTGGTGCTGGGCGCGTACGAGCACCGCCACAGCCTCCAGGAGGTGGACGCCGTCGCGCTCCACGGCCACGCCACCACAGACGTTCCACTGCTGCAGAGTAAGTACCTATACAGATGTTTTCATAACTGTTTGCCAATCTTGCTCGTGGATACTCTCTCCTTTCTGAATTAGTTGTCGTTAGGAAATTTCTTGCTAGTTCATTTCTAGTTCATGTTTGTGTTCGAAACGACAAATAGTGGAGAACAGAGGTAGTATTTGTTTCTGACCTCGTCTTCTCTCTGCTTGGGGTAACTTGCAGATGCAGCAGCACATGTCAGTCTGCCGGCTGCAGCGGACGCAGCGGCACTCTGGTTCCAGAACGACGCGGGGATCGACTTCCAGATCGTCGACGACGAGGTCCCCCTTCCCCAAGCTCCTCCCAACTACGCCTTCCAGTGGCCTGGCCAGATGTTCAACATGCCGGGTTAAACAAATGCACTGGAAATGGCAAGAGATCACGACAGCGAAGCTGTTGAAGATCTCCTACAACTAGTACAACCTATAGGATGTAAATTAACATTACAAAATACGTCCACGAACGTGCGTGTCTGTGTGCTCAAGTAACGGCAAGGTCTAAGGGTAGTAGTTGGACTTGAGCGGCCCTTCACTGCGTCGCCGGGGATGCGCCGAAGCTGAGCATCCGCGAGCAGCGAGAAGAGGCGACCAAGTGCATAAATTCTTTGGTTTAATTCGTATCCTTCGTTGTAATTTTCAATTTTTTTTTCTTTTTGTTCTTCTGCTTGGTTCAGTAGCAGTTCCCTCTGCCCTAGTTCCAAGGAGTTGCATGTAATCGCAACGCGAGGACTGGCGAACATGTGTGTCGTGTCAAGTGCCTACCGAGCATGTAGAACTTGTTGTAAAAATGGACAGCTCTGTTTTTCTTTTATACTCTATCCATTTTGAAATAAATGATATTTAAGTTTAAAAATTTAGCATAACTTGAATTAAATTATTTTGGGTCGTCTATATTTCTGGTGCATGAAATTTAAGAGCTAATTACTACTGTTAGTCACTAATCTTTATACTTAATCATTATCCATTAATTATAAAGTGAATCAATCACAAAACTATTTCGTTTGATTGTTTTACAATTAATATAATCCTTACAAATTACGGATTAACAAAATAAACAAAAAATACTTACATGCTTGCTAGTGCTTGGTGTCCGTCTCCAACCATCGCAGCACTATCGCCTGACATGAGTGGCCGATTCAGGCGCCTGTAACGTAGTATTGCCGAAATTATTTATCTTAAACATCATTTATTTCAGAATAGAGAGTATTTATAACATTTTTAAAGTTTTATTTCCAAGCATTGTAACATCAATAAAGAAACGTACATCTGTTTAAAAAATGTACATAAGGCAAATCATGAGATGAAACTAAATGTGATGTGGTGGCACGAAAGCTATACAGGTATGTCGACGAATAACACCTGAAAGTGAGACAAATGCGAGACTTGCCTAGCTGTAGTGGACTCCTGCGTGTTTATGTGAAAACTCCCGTGACAATAATAAAAAACATATTACTCTTCACTCTCTAGTTTAAAAATAAACTACTCCCTCTAGATTCTTTTAATTGACGTTAGGACAGAAAACTTAGTTCATTTTTAGTTCAAATCTTTGTCTGAAACGTCAATTAAAAAGATAAGGAGGGAGTAAGTAATTTAGGATGGACGAGTACATGTTAGTCTGTTGTCCTCTGCTTGTACCTTCACAAACAGCTCAGTCTTTTTAGGAACCAGAAGAAAAGAGTGACAAGCAACGCGTAGGAGAAGTCAAGTCTCCTCAATAAGGAATGGCCTGTGAATGTCAGAAAGGGGACCGAAAGAAGATTTGTCATTTTGTGGTGAGATCTCGTGCGTCTAATCATCAAGAGTTCTTTTCGTTTTTGGTCTTCGAACTCCGTTTACCGGTGTCCGCGATAATGTACAACTACGCATTCACCAATGCAGAGCCTTCAGAAATGGAGTCGGAAAGCAGAGTACCCTAGGACTCTGTCTAACCTCTGTTTTGCTCAGTTGTGTTGCTTTGGCAATGGGCAAGGCCCAATTCAAGGCGATTGTCCGCTGCTGATTACAGTGGCCAATTGTTAGCCCATCATAGATGACTTGATGATGGCCCATCGAGGTGAGCAAAAGTTTGGGACACAAAACTCCAGGCCCAACTTGCTGCAAATCTGCAGCTCAGCGCCCCAGCTTGGTCTCCCGCACACGAAGACCTTCCCAGGCCCAGGACTAAACAAGATAAATCTGTAGTTCATTTACGAATACGGGTCCAGTAATTACGAGTACAATACCATTCTTCTACTGCTTCACCACACTTCCTGCTCCAGAACTAGAGATACACAAATTGTTCATCACTACGTATTATGCATAAAAATCCCAATCCCAATAGAAAATATTATATTTGTTTCATGGTAATAATAATGTCGTCGCGGAGAATGATCGGTGTCAACCTAGAGATCCATGTCGAACACGAGCGGCGTGTTCCCCTTGTTGACGTCGAACAGCTGGTGCTTCACCTTCCCAGAGCCCGTCTTGAGCGTCACCTGGTACGTGCCGTGGAACCCTCTGAACTTGAAGTGGCCGTTGCTGTCCACCTTCCCCATGGCGTGCGACATCCACTCCCGCCGGAGACCCGCGAACCTGTTGCCGGCCTCGGTGTACTCGCCGTCGGCGTTGACGAGCTGGCCCTGGGAGCGCCACATTTGTCCCTGCATGAACCCCCACAGCATGACGCCCTCCACGGCCGGGTGCGCGTACGCCTCCCGCAGCACGATCTCCAGGTCGTCGGCGCGCACGTTCTCGTCGTCGGCGGACACGTCGAGCTCCGTGATCCAGATGGGCAGGCCGGTGACGGCGAGCTTGTCCAGCGCGTCGCAGATGATGTCGCCCACCGGGTGCGTGACGTGGCCCTGGATCCCGATGCCGCCCACGGGGGCCCCGCGCTTCTGCAGGTCCGTGATCAGCGCCACGTACTTCTCCGGCGTCGCGTTGGGGTCGTTGGCGTTCTCCACGTTGTAGTCGTTCACGAACAGCGCCGGCGCCGGGTCGATCTGCGCCGTCTCCCGAAACATGTGCGCGTCCACGTCGTCGCCCAGCCGCTGCCGGAAGAATGCGCCGTGCAGCATCTCGTTGTTCACCTCGTAGTGCGGGAACCGGCCGGCGTAGCGCGAGACCAGGCCGCGCAGCCGCGCCTCCACGGCGGCGCGCAGCTGGTCGGCGTTGTTGAGGGCGCGGACCCAAGGCTGCACGGCGTTCTCCACCGCCCAGAAGATGCAGTGGCCGCGCACGGGCTTGTTGTGGCGGTCGCAGAAGTTGATTAGCTCGTCGGCGTCCGCGTAGCTCACCTGGCCCTGCACGGGCTCCGTGTGGTACCACTTGAGCTCGTTCTCCAGCACGGCCCAGTCGAAGTGCTTGATGAAGAAGTCCACGTACGCGGGGTTCTGGATGCCCGCTTTGTTGATGCAGGAGCCGATCGGGAAGCTGTTCTGGACTTGGATGACGCGGATCTCCGCGCCGGCGACCCTGTCGATCTCGTCCGTCCGGAGGTTCAAGTTGATTATCACGTCACGCTTGCGCACCTACACAGTTGCAGTGGACAAATTCACCATCGTAATCAACAGGGGTCATGTTCACATCACAGACACGCTAGCGTACCTTGTCAGCCTTCTTCCTGAGGTGCCTGAGCCTCGGAATCTTGTTCACGGCGCACACCCGCAGGTCCATGACCTTGATATCCACCCCGGCTGGCGGCCCATGCACGTAGACCTTGGCGCCGCGCGGCTGCTCATCATCGTCATCGACTCGGAACGAGCCCTTGATCTCGCCCCACTTCCCCGCCTCTACTACGACCACGCCTCCGCCGACCGGCCGGTCTTCGTCCACGCACACCTTGACGTGCACGGCATGGGAGCCTGTTGCGCCGGCGCCGCCCAGGCCGACCCACCCGGCCACCCGGTAAGTGATCTTGGGCCTCGGCAAGCGCGAAAGCGCCCGGCAGAGGCCGTCCTTCTCGTCCGTGCGGTGCGAGGCGATGACGTACCGGCCCCCAGGCTTCCGCGCTCGCTTGGCCGCCTCCTCGTCGTCTTCTTCGTCCGCTGTGGCTGCCAGCAGAGGAATGGCGTGCGGCGCCGGGTCCTCGTGCACGGAGAGCTTAGACGAGCCGGACGGAGCCCACCCGGTCAGCCCGTCCTCCGACTCGCAGTTCTCGAACAGGGTCATGTCATCATGGTGCACCTCCTTCTGCGCACGGCAACATAAGCAAAGTTTGCTTAGAAAAATGATGCATGACACATGTCGTGCGGTGCTTAGAACACGAGAGATAGATCGCTCTTGCTCGCGATCGATCAGCGGTTGAGGACATCATAGCTGTTCTCAATATGCGGCGGATGCGCAGTTGTTTTGTTGCTTGGCTTTAAAGGAAGGAATTGGAAGTCGGTGGCAGGAGACTTGAACATGGCGCGTGCATCCGTTGAGAGTTCAGGCGGGTGCATCTTTTAAACACACATCTGTCGTCCAGAAAATTCACAAGAAACACATATGCCAATCCAACTTTCCAGCCAAACATGAGGTTATAAAAAGATTTACTTCTTCCTCCGTACGTCCTTAAAAGTCTGTCACGTTTTAGTTAAAAATAAACTAAAACGTGACAAGTTTTTAGAAACGGAGCAAGTAGCATTTTTCAGATTGTCAGCCTGAACTGAAAAGTGCAAAGCCTAATAGTTGCATGCTATCAGGAAATTAAATGCATTTCGTATGAATGCTGGCCGATAGTGCTAGACTGTACCTCAGTGAACAACGCCATGGCAGCTGAAGAAGGAAGCAGAGGCGGCGGCAGGAGATGGAAATGCGGAAACTGGAGCTAGCCCTGGACGTTCGGGGCAATCTATGGCAGATTGTGATGGAGAAGCGAGTGATGCGTATCAGAGGCATGCAGGGTGGCGCAATTTATAATGCGCTTAGGCTTAGCCGGTCACTCCGTTCGGCGATCGCCTTCAACGCAACATCAACCGAAAAGGGCGAACGGCTTACCGAAAGCTGGCGAGGCAGAGACCGATGGAAACCTAGAAGCTCCTCCATGGCCAGGATTAGCTACCTAACTCGGATCTTTGTGCTATCTTTTGTATAACTGTGAAGTTTTGGCAACGCGTGAGCCGTCCAATCATATGCCGGGTCTTCGGGTCGAGTCACTGACGCGTGGGGCCGAATTTAAGCAGGCCCAGTTTCTGAGAGAGAACCGAAGCTGATCGGCTTGTTGATTTGTTGCGGTAATGATCACGAGCAACGTCCAAGCCATCTCCGTTTTCCGATCCTTTTCCTGGCTTTGCGAGGAGTAAAAGATGATCAATCAACCCTTCGGTCGTCGGTTGCATGGGAATGCCAATAGGATCGCGACCAAGCCTTGGATCAGGTGGGCCCATTTACACGAACTTTAACGCATGCCTAAGTACTCTCTTTGGTATATCTAATCTAGCGAAGGAGTCGTTAAATGTGAACCATGTGATTCGCCATTAGGATTCGCGCGGCGGCTGCCGCCGTCCCACTGCATGCGTCATAGACTTACCCGTCTTTTGGACGAATGAACAGCAGAGCAGCGCGGTGGCCGGCGGTCATGGCGTAGCTTCAAGCTACGAACAGCGGCAGGAAGGCAAGCAGAGACGTTGCGTGGCGCGTCTGGATTCTGGAAGCAGCAGTGGAGCATACTAGCTGAGCTGCATACGTCCATTGCTTTGGAGCCTTTTGGACTCTCGGGTCTGTTCCTCGTCTAGATGACTACGCATTCATTCATGGACTGGTAGGGTTTTCGTTCTGGACGGCACAGACCAAGCTAGCTGCCACCCAAAGCAACATCGTGATGCATTATGCATGGGCGTTCTTGTCTAGGAAGCATTGAACGGCACCAGCAACCTGTTCGTCGATCGTCCGAGATACGTACGTACGTACACAGTTAATGCTTAACGAACTGGCATGTGCAAATTGAAAGAACTTCATACTATCTAGTAGCCGTCTGGTGGGATCAATAATTCAAAAGTAAGTATATCGTTTCCTTGCACCGTCGAACATGTACATTCACATCCTCGAAGAACGTTTGAATACACCCCATCTGTTATATCGAAAGACGCTCGAGTACGCCTCATCTATTACGTCAATAAAAGATGCTTAAATACGCTCTATCTTTATGTCGAAAGACGCTTGAATACGCCCCAATTAATATGTCGAAAGACGCTTTTGAAGACATCCTCGAACAAGAACCCATTTAAGATGGATGCTAGCGAGATCCTCTTTTTTGTTAATCTGCTGCATGTGTAGCAGACTTAATAAATTGCTATCTACTAGGACTCTTATCCTGTTCAGATGACCAAGGAAGTACGGTCAACCTCGTTTCAAAAAGGAAAAAGCTATAAGGCTGATCGGTAAAATCGTCATCAAAAGAAGTTGGCATAATGAAAAAGAGTTACCGAAAAAAAAAATCACCCCTCAATGGTCGGTTCTGATTAATTTTCACCTTGAACTTCAGTACGATTTATTTTACATCCATAGACGATACAGTGTAAAGTATTCTGCCACTATAAACGTAAGATATTAAAAATCTATGTGCAAGCAACTACTCCCTTTATTTTTGAAAGTTTATTGTTTTGTAGTTCATTTTTGAACTACAAATCGACAAACAACTTTTAAAGACGGAGAGAATACTGTATATCAAAGAAAGATGTTCATAAAACTTGTGGATGGAAAGAAAAAGAACAAAATTTCTTAAACATTAAGGGTCTGTTTGGAACCTCTAGAGCTATTAGTTAGATGCGAAAATTAGCTATAGAGGTTCCAAACTCTCCAACTAATAGCACAGTTAATTATTAGCTAACTCTTAGCTAACAATAATTTCATTAGCTGCTCTAAACTAGCTAATCCCAACTAATTGTTGACTAAAGTCCATTTTACCTCTGCCTCTATCTCATCTGTCCCTCTCCTCCTGTACTCCTGTACAGAAAGAAACTTCTCCTATCCCCGTCGCCTTCCCCATCTCTGCTCGCGATGCCGTCCCGTGAGCTGCTCACTCCGTCGCTTGCTTCGAGGGTCCGCTGCCTGCTTGGCCTACTCGCGCGGCCGCCCGTAGGCGAGAGGCGTGCGTCGCCGCTTGCCCCACTCGCACAGCCGCCCGTAGCCGAGAGGCGCCCGCCGCCCGGGGCCAGTTGCCCAGTAGCCGCCCGTACCCCAGAATCATCACTGATGAAGGGCTGCCCCTCATGAATTACTGGTTCGGCCGGCTCCTCGCATGTTGACGTGATCAAGGCGGCCCTTCCCGACAGGGACACATGCCCCTCGCGCTCAACAACACCGTGAGCAGCTTCTTTCCTCCGTGTAGAAGACGGGCAATTCCAGCTACGTTTTATGAACCCCGAGCGCTTGAATGAGGGCACAATCCAGGATCACAACAGTGTAAGGATCGAAACGCCCAAGAGGGGGGGTGAATTGGGCTTTCTTTCAAATTTCAAAGCAATTAAGATTAACAACCTAAAGCCCAATTCCCTATGCAATTAAACTATGCAATCAATATAAATTAAAGTTGCGGAATGAAGATTGCATAAGAGTAAAAAGGGAGAGGGATGCAAACGCTCAAGGGACACGGAGTTTATCCCGTGGTTCGGTAAGATCACAAGGATCTTCCTACATCCACGTTGTGGCACCCACCGAAGGGTTTTGCCACTCCCAAGTCACCGAGACAAGGGGCTTCTTCACTATTCTTCTCCGTTCGCCAACCTCGGCAAGGTGGAGCTCAAGCCTTGTACACTTTGGGATCCTCCGGGCTTCCACAATCCTCTTGGCAAGCTCCGGAAGTCACACACACCAAGGGACACTCCCTTAGGGCTCTCACTACACTAGAGACTCCAATCACCAAGAATGGAGGCACCCAAGCACTATCTCTAGCTAGTTCTAGCCTATCTCTTGGTGTACAAATGATGAACAAATGATGTGAAAGTGGTAGCTCTATTGCTTGAATGCTCTAGGATGTGTAGAGTATGTCTGGGCTTCAAGTCTTATCGATTTGACAGGTTGAAGGGGTATAAATAGCCAGCCTCCACGAGATAGCCGTTGGAAAAGTAGGCTGACATCACTTCTCTGCGAACACCGGATGATCCGATGTCTCCCCTTCAGTTAACATCGGTCAAAGCCAAATTAGCTGATGTCACTGTGTCAGATATGACCGTTGTTAGACCGATGTTGATCTGTCTTCTCATCGGATGATCCGGTGGCTCTTCCTCCAGAATTTTGCTTGATCTTGAGGCTCACTGGAGTGATCGACCGATGTGTGTAAGTCTGCACATCGGATGATCCGGTGCTTCACTTGGTCCAATGGTATTGCAATCTGTGATGATGGACCGATGTCACTGAGCCACTCACATCGGATGATCCGGTGAGTGCATTTGTCTGAGGTCTTCTTCTTCAGTTGAACCAACTCGACCGATGTGTGTCAACTCAAAGACCATCGGATGATCCGGTGTGTTCAATCTTGTTGACTTTGAGTTGTTTTGAGTTGTTCTTTTGGAATTTGAACTTGTGACCTCTTTGACACTTGTTTGAAATGTTGTTTTGATTGTCTTCAAGCATTGAGTGATATCAAGTTAGAGCTTTCACTTCTTGTCTTCATATGATTTGATTTGATCTCATTCGTTGATTTTATATGGGTCTCCAATGTAATTTTGATTTCATTTGATTGAGTGTTATTGAGACCTTGCATTCACAAATTCATTAGTAATATCGAATGGTTGTCATTCATCACCGAAACCGTACCTCATGGGGCCTAGATGCTTTCAATCTCCCCCTTTTTGGTGATTGATGACAACACAATAATTAAAAGCGCAATAATAATGAATTTGATGATAATACTTAAGTATATATGCAATGAATACATCATAGGACACATTAAGCTTGTAAAACGCAAAAGAAATTTGTGGTGCGAAAAGCTCAATTGATTAAAAACATAAGCAAATGAGACAAGTGAAAGAGTGCTTAATTAAAATTACAAAAGAGTACTCAAGCACGAATACAAAGGATAAGCACACACACACACTCCCTCTACACTCCCCCTGAGACTACCACTCCCCCTGACTCACTCCCCCTGACTCTTCTACATCTTCTCCCCCTTTGGCATCAAGACACCAAAAAAGGGATCAGAACGCCTACAGACCCTGAGAGCTGGGCGCGAGGACGAACTGAGCACCTTCGCAGTCGTCGGAGCTGGAGTCGCCGGTCGTAGGAGCTGCCGGGGCGGCGGGAGCTGGAGGATCTGCTGCCGGTGCTGGAGGAGAGGAAGCCGGTACTGGAGGTGCCGGTGGAGCTGGAGGAAGTGGAGCGCTCACCACGGACGCCGGTGTCTGAGCAACACCTGGAGCCAGTCCCAGTCCAGGCTGCTGTGGAGGAAGGGCGATCCCGGTCTGAGTGTAAAGGTTGGTGATCAACCCTAGGATCCCCATCATGGCCTGCTGAGTCTGCTGCTGCTGGTCGAGGGTACGGCGGTGCATCTGATCTACCAGGTTGGTGAACCGGTCCGTATCCTCTCGCCTCTGACGGGCGATCTCCAGCTGGAGCTCCTGCTGCTGCCGCTGCAGCTGTGCCAGGTGAGCAGCCTGCTCTGCCCTGTCCTGCTCAGCAGCGAGCCTGTCCTGGCGCTGCTGCTCGATCATCTGCTGGAGGAGCGACGTCAGCTCAGACGGCTGCGTCACCTGCGCCTCGGACACAGGAGGTGGTGTCGGTGGCGGAGCAGCTGATCCTCCTGCCTCGGCGTCGTGCTGCCTCGGTGAAGGTGGAGGGGGAGGGAAGTACTCCTCGACACTGTCGTCGGTGTCGCTCTCAGACCAGATGTGCTGCAGGTCCTCCCCCTGAGCCTCAGCCTCAGCAAGCCTCTCGTCCTCCCGCTCTAGGTCGGACCAGTCTTCCTCTGACAGACGGGCTCGGACCTGGCGCTCAACTGGACGACCAAGGCGACGGTCTCTAGGAGCAGAGGCACGATAGTGACTAAAGCGAGTCACACTCTCGTCAGCTAGCCGGGCTTGTGCTGTATGTCCCTCAGGCACCACCATAGAGCAAATGTAACTGATCCAGTGCTCGTAGACCATCTGCCTCATCATGCCAATCCCATCCGTGATTACGTCTTCCATCTCACAGAGGAGTATGTCCACGATATTGAAATCCATCCCGTTCATTATGTAGAACAGGAGGGTCTGCTGCAGACTCGTGAATCCCTCCAAGTAACCTGACCTCGGCAGGAGCGTGCGGCGCAAGGCGAGGTGCACAATGCGCGCAGCTGGGGTCAGGAGAGCTGGAACTCTCGGCTGGTCCGGAGAGAACGAGGGGCCAAACAGAGAGCGGATCTCGTCCAGCTGTGGTGCTACCCCTCCAGTAAGTGGCCTCCTCGGTGGATCTGCCTGCCCATAGACCTTCTCGTGCACGCAGGTGTCGTGCAGGTCCAACTCAAGAATGTGCCCCAAAGTATGCCTCGAGAGGTGGTAGCGCTGACCATTGAACATGAAGGCAATCGACCTCCTGCCCTCTGAGATGTACAGGGTCGCGTAGAAGACACGGACCCACTCTTCCACATAAGCACTTCTCTCATAAGATAGCAGCTGCACCAGACCTCTGTACCTCTCAAAGAACGGCCTGATCTCTGTCCCTGCGGCCACTTCAAGCTGAGCCCAATCCATGTAGTTGTGTTGAAACAGCTTGTGGCCATAGCGTCTGTAGGTCTCGTAGAGAGACGCCTACGTGACCGTCCAGAACCGACTGTCCACCAAAGCTACCCGGGGCTGCGGGTACCACTCCTCAAGCAATACACTCCATCTGAGCTTTCGGAGTTGCTTGGCCTTCATCTTCCTGTAGTCCGTCAACCGGACTCCCTCACCGACACGGACGGCCGTGTCCATCTCGTAGATGTCCCTCTCGGCCTCCCTGTCCTCATGACGGTCGGCAGCCGTCGGTCTCGGACGAGGAGCAACCTCGACGTGACCCCCACGCGTCCGGGCTGAGCGCCGGCGGACGAGAGGCTCAACTGGCTCCTCCCCGGCGTCGGAGTCGTCGATCACGGGAGGCTGCCTCGGACGGGCCTCGCGAATCCTCAGGGAACCCCCTCGGCCGCGCTCACGCTCCTCGGCGGCGCGAGCGACCATTAGAGCCTGCTTCTCATCCTTCGAAAGTTTACGCTTCTTCGCGGTGGGCTCCGCGATCGCTTTTCCCTTTCCTTTGCGGTCACGACCCATCTAGATGCAAAGGAGAGCTAGGGTTAGCGACGAACAAAGAAAGGATAGCGGAAACACCGATGGACGTCGCACGGCACGGAGCAAACCTTAGCGACGATGGAGCTCGGGAAAACCTAGCGAGGTGGCCGGAGAAGACGGCGTTGCTCGGGTGAAGGTGCTTCGATGGAGGGAGGAGCGGTGCTTGGATGCGGGTGGAGCACGGCGACGCGGCGTTTGGGCGCGGGTGGAGCACGGCGGCGCGGCGCGGTGAGGCGGCGCGAGTGGATGGCAGCGGCCGGAGACGGCGGCGGCGGCGCCTAGGGCGGTGGCGGCGGCGGCTGCCGGCGGCGGAGGTGGCGGCGCGGTTGGCTGCGGCGACGTGGGCGAGAGGCGGCGGCGAAGGCACGGGAGGGCGATGGCGTCGGGGAGAGAGAAGGAGGCGGTGGCGCGCGGATTTAAATAGTGGACCCCAAACCCTAGCCGAAAATTTAACACCGGATGGTCCGATGATAAGTAAAGTGCACATCGGTCGAATGCCACAATAAGGGTATTCAAAAATTGCTGTTGACATCGGATGGACCGACGTTTAGGGTTTGGGTCATCGGTCGAACGGCACAGTAAGGGTGTTCAAAAGAGGAATGTAGACACCGGATGATCCGACGTTGGAGGGAGTAAACATCGGTTGAATTGACCACAGCTCCAGAAGAGTGAGCATCAGATGGACCGATGTTTTTCGGAATGAACGCGTCGGATCATTTGAAATTCAGACAGAATTGGGCTTTGAAGATTGAACACCTATTGGACCGATGAGGGATTGACATAGGCATCGGATAATCCGATGACAACAGAACGAAAACATCCCATATATGTCCTTTGACCGAACAACCAATCGAGGAGAAACACATGTCTTAGGACTTTTTGGGCAACCCCTTACCCCTCAAGAAGATAATATGCCAATAGCTTGGCTAGACCTTAACGCAAATGGAACACCGAGAAAAATGGAGGAAAATATCCAAATAAAATGTAAGGCCCATGCTTTGTGAGGTAGAGTATGAAGACTTCTATCTCTTTGAAGCATGATCCTCTAGGCATTAACGTACCTAACATTTTGTTCTTTCCACCTTATATGAGTTGAGATATTGCATTTCAAACAAGTCTCCTTCTCATGAGGTGGGTTCCCCTTTGTGACAATCTACCGTTATGCAATGCCAAACAAATTATAATGCAAGAGATTAAATGGGTGCAAGTTTATATGGCAGGGATCATGCAAGGCATAAAATAAACCTATCTTGCCAAGTTTGAACCTTCCAAAGGCTTCCTCAGGGAAAACTACTTCTAGCTTGCCCCTATCCTTTGGGAGTTAGACAAGACCTATATGATATGCATCCTTACATGAACATGGCAACTTACATGACGTTAGATGCATCTAGCACATTTAATTCACTTCTAAGTCTAGAAAAGGTTTTCTCATCAAGTGGTTTTGTGAAGATATCCGCCAATTGTTCTTCGGATCTAACACCTTGCAAAGAGATGTCTCCTTTAGCCTCATGATCACGCAAGAAGTGATGGCGAATATCAATGTGCTTAGTGCGGGAGTGTTGAACGGGGTTTCTAGCTATCTTAACCGCACTTTCATTGTCACAAAGGAGGGGCACACAACCAATTTTAATTCCAAAGTCCAAAAGGGTTTGCTTCATATATAGAATTTGGGCACAACATGCACCGGCCGCTATATACTCCGCCTCCGCGGTGGACAAAGCCACGGAATTTTGCTTTTTGCTCGACCAAGATACTAGGGAACGCCCAAGTAAGTGGCACCCACCGGAGGTACTCTTGCGATCCACACGACATCCGGCAAAGTCCGAATCCGAGTATCCCAAGAGATGGAAACTAGCGTTCTTGGGGTACCACAAACCTACACTTGAGGTATGCTTGAGATACCGAAGTATCCTAAAGACCGCCTTCTTGTGCGATTCTTTAGGTGCCGCTTGAAAGCGAGCACACAAGCACACACTAAACATAGTATCGGGCCTAGATGCGGTAAGATATAATAATGAGCCAATCATAGAACGATAATGAGATTGATCAATAGGTTTACCGTCCATGTCCGCGTCGAGATGGCAATTTGTCGCCATTGGAGTGCTTCTTGAGCTACAATCTCCCATCTCAAATTTCTTCAAGAGGTCCTTTGTGTACTTCTCTTGATAGATGAAGGTCCCCTCTTGAAGTTGCTTGATTTGGAATCCAAGGAAGAAGTTGAGCTCTCCAATCATTGACATCTCGAATTCCCTAGACATCATTTTGCCAAACTCATGGCTAAGAGCTTTGTTAGTTGAGCCAAAAATAATGTCATCAACGTAAATTTGACAAAGAAATAAATCTCCGTTGATGTCCTTGGTGAAGAGTGTAGTATCCACCCTCCCGATCTTGAATCCTTGCATGACTAGGAAATCCCTTAGTCGTTCATACCACGCCCTAGGTGCTTGCTTGAGCCCGTAGAGTGCCTTGTGTAACCTATACACATGGTTAGGATTCCTCGGATCTTCAAACCCGGGAGGTTTCTCAACATAAACAAGTTCGTTAATATAGCCATTGAGAAAGGCACTTTTAACATCCATTTGATAAAGCATTATATTGTGATGTGAAGCAAAGGCAAGGAGTATGCGAATAGCCTCTAACCGAGCGACCGGAGCGAATGTTTCTCCAAAGTCTAGTCCTTCAACTTGTGAAAAACCCTTGGCCACAAGTCTTGCCTTGTTGCGGACCACGACGCCATTCTCGTCTTGCTTGTTCCGGTATACCCACTTCGTACCGATGACGTTCTTGTCCTTGGGTCGCTCCTCCAATGCCCAAACTTCATTGCGGGTGAAGTTGTTGAGTTCTTCTTGCATGGCCATCACCCAATTTGGATCTTGGAGTGCTTCCTCTATATGAGTGGGTTCTACACACGAAACAAAAGAGTAGTGCTCACAAAATGAGGCGACATGGCGGGAACGAGTACTTACGCCCCTTGAAGGACTTCCAATGATTTGGTCCATTGGATGCGCCTTGGAGATGCGTCCATGCCTCATAAGTGGTTGTGAGGCACTTGGCGGTGGTGAAGCTTGTTGTTCCTCTTGTGGTTGGACTTGATCATGGACTTCTTCTTGTTGTTGGTGTTGTGTGGCTTGTGAATCTTGCATTGGCAATGGATCGTCTTTCTCTTCTTCTTTTTCATCAACTTGAGGCATCATGGAGGTGTTGATGTTGGAACTTGATGCTCCCCCTTGATCATGGCCCTCTTCAACTTCCGGCTTGATGTCTCCAATGGTCATGTTTTTCATGGCTTCTCGTAGAGGTTCATCATCTATTTCATCATGACCAAAACTCTCCTCTTGGGAGCCATTAGTCTCATCCAACTCAACATCACAACTTTCTTCAACTAGACCGGAGGTTTGGTTGAATACTCGATATGCTTTTGAGTTTGATGCATAACCAAGAAAAATGCCAACATCACATATTCTTTCAAACTTACCGAGCCTTTTCTTGCGATAGATGTAGCATTTGCACCCAAAGACTCTAAAATAGGAGATGTTGGGCTTTCTCCCAATGAGGAGCTCATATGGGGTCTTTTGGAGTAGTCGGTGAAGATAGACCCTATTTGCGGCATGGCACGCCGTGTTGATTGCTTCAGCCCAAAACTTCTCCGACGTGCCATAGTCATCAAGCATTGCTCTTGCAAGGGTGATAAGGGTCTTGTTCTTCCTTTCAACGACACCGTTTTGTTGGGGGGTGTATGTGGCCGAAAACTCATGCTTCACGCCTTCACGATCACACCACTCCCCAATGTTGTAGTTCTTGAACTCGGTGCCGTTGTCACTCCGGACTTTGATGATGGGAAGTTGAAATTCCCTTTGAGCACGTTTGGCAAAGGTCTTGAAAACTTCCGGAGTTTCACCCTTGTCACCTAAAAACAAAGTCCAAGCATATCGAGAATAATCGTGAACGATAACAAGACAATAGAAGTTACCACCAAGACTTTGATATGTGGATGGTCCGAAGAGGTCCATGTGGAGTAGTTCAAGCGGCTTGGAGGTTGACACCATTGTCTTCATTGGGTGGTTTGAAGCAACTTGCTTCCCGGCTTGACAAGCACTACAAAGCTTGTTCTTCTCAAATGTGACATCCTTCACGCCGGTCACCATCCCAAGCTTGAACGACTTCTTAAGCTTGCTCATCCCAATGTGAGCAATGCGTCGATGCCATAGCCAACCCAAGCTTGTCTTAGTGAAAAGACAAGTGGTCAAGCTAGCATCCTTGTTGGAGAAGTCCACCAAGTAAAGATGTCCATGCCGAAATCCTTTGAAGATTAATTCTTTGCTTGATTCACTAGTTACTACAACACCATTCTTGTCAAAGGTGCACGTTAGTCCAAGATCACATAGTTGTGCAATAGAAAGTAGATTGAAACTAAGTGACTTAACATATAATACATTAGAAATGGACAAATCATGCGAAATAGCAATTTTACCTAAACCAATTACCTTCCCCTTTGAGTTGTCACCAAAGGTGACTTGTTCATGATTATCGGGGTTCTCTATAGTGGTGAACATACCATCATTGCCGGTCATATGTTGAGTGCACCCGCTATCGAGTACCCAATGTTTTCCTCCGGCTTTGTAGTTCACCTACACACATGAAGTTAGTTTTTGAGTTTAGGCACCCAAGCTAACTTAGGTCCTTGTATGTGTGATACAAGTGATTTTGGGACCCAAAGTTGCTTGGGGAGCTTCCCCTTCATGCCCTTAATGTCTTTGCCGATGAACCTTGCCTTCACCTTGCCACCTACTTTGCTTAAGAGATAGTGATAATCATGGAAAGTAGATTTGTAGTTAGGAGGCAATTTGGGAGAAGGACGGTTGGGAAGAGGGCACTCCCTCGTGTGGTGTCCGGTGACCTCACAATGTTGGCAATAGGATCCAACTTCTTTGATGAAGCTCGTCCTAAGCTCCGGTGAGGGCACCTTCCCTTTGTTGAGCACCGGGAAGGATCCAAGTCCTCTCTTGTTGAAGCCTTTGGCTTGTTGGTAGAGGATTTCCTTGTGCTTGTCCTCCCCCTTGGAAAGTCTCACCACACTAGTGCGGAGACTTTCAATTTCGTCCATCAATTCCTTCTCCCTAAGGCTTGCTTTCAGAGGCAAAGACTTATCCAAAGTATTAGTGGCATGTGAAATAGTTGATACTTTGCCATCAAGGGTTTCCTTTTTCATGTTTTTCATTTTTAGTTCAATTGCCTCATAAGCAAGGTTAAGCACTTCATGTTTTTGAACCAAGTCATTGTGCTTTCCCAAGAGTGCTTGGTTTGCTAAGTCAAGCTCATGATGATCAAGCTTGATTTGAGCATTTTCCTCCTCGATTTGCTTGACATGTGTTTTGAGCGTGTCATGCTCTTTAAGTATGGTTACATACTTGTCATGCAAATCGAGCTTCGCACTCTCAAGTTTAGCACAAGCTTGTTCAAGTGCTTTAACCTTGCTCTTTTCCCTTTTTATGATGACATGGTATTCATTAATCATAGATGCTAGTTCATCGGGGGAGAGCTCATCATCATCATCGCTAGAATCGTCACATACCTTAGTGTTACCTTTAGCCATGAGGCACATAGGAGGTGGACGAAGAGGTGAGTTGTCCTTGTCGACGATGGCAAGGCCCGCCAAGTTTTCTTCATCTTCACTCTCTTCATCGCTTGACTCTTCATCCGTGATCCACTCATTTGCCTCGCACATGAAGACTTTTTGAGGCCCTCTTCTCTTCTTTGGAAAGAGCTTGGTCTTCTTGCCCTTGTCAAATTTCTTCTTTCCAAAGGAGCGCTTGGGTTTGACCTCTTCTTCATCTTCATCACTTTCTTCTAGCTTTCTATGCTTTCCTTTGTGGTTGTCCTTCCTCTTGTCGGGTCTTGGACAATCATATGATATATGGCCTTGATCACCACAATTGTAGCATGTCTTGTTTTCATCTTTTCTTGGGAGGAAGACTTTCTTCTTTGGATCAAAGGAGTATCCCTTCTTTGCGATTTTGGAGTTTAGACGTGAGAATTTTCTCATCATCAACGCAAGCTCATCATCGTCATCTTCACTTGTTGCTTGCTCTTCTTCGCTTGAGCTAGGCTCAACCACTTTCTTTTTCTTGGGAGTTGTCTTCTTGGTTGAAGCCTTGAGAGCAATAGTTTTTGACGATGACTCCTACATCATTCCAAGTACGCTCATCTCATGAGCATGAATTTCTCCAATGAGCTCTGAGACTTCAATGTTGTCAAGTGATTCCTTTTGGAGCATTGAGTTGATAATGTTGTACTTGGGCTTAGGTAGAAGCATGAGGATCTTGCGGTTGATAAGTCCCTTACCAAGAGAAGCAATGTCAAGTGCGTTAATCTCCTCAATGAGCACATTTAAGCGAGAAAACATTTGGTTAACATTCTCATGAGGAAGCATTTTGAATTCATCATACTTGGATTTTAGCAAGTGATATTTGAGTTCTTTAACACGAGATGAGCCCTCATGAATTTCAATTAGACATGCCCAAATTTCACAAGCTTTCTCTTTACTAGCAATTCTAGCAAAAACGTCTTGACTTATGCATTCATAGATGGCATTTCTAGCCTTAGCATCCCATTTAATTTGATCACCAATATAAGTATGATCTCCAAATCCCGCATGGGTCGCTTCCCAAACTTCGGGAGCAATAGCCTCTAGGTAGGCACGCATGCGTGCTTTCCAATAGGCAAAGTTCTTGCCCTCGAAGGTAGGAATCGAACCCCCATTCTTGGCCATTTAAGCTCTCTAGCGGTGAAGCTAGAATGATCCAATGAGCAACCTCGCTCTGATACCAATTGTAAGGATCGAAACGCCCAAGAGGGGGGGTGAATTGGGCTTTCTTTCAAATTTCAAAGCAATTAAGATTAACAACCTAAAGCCCAATTCCCTATGCAATTAAACTATGCAATCAATATAAATTAAAGTTGCGGAATGAAGATTGCATAAGAGTAAAAAGGGAGAGGGATGCAAACGCTCAAGGGACACAGAGTTTATCCCGTGGTTCGGTAAGATCACAAGGATCTTCCTACATCCACGTTGTGGCACCCACCGAAGGGTTTTGCCACTCCCAAGTCACCGAGACAAGGGGCTTCTTCACTATTCTTCTCCGTTCGCCAACCTCGGCAAGGTGGAGCTCAAGCCTTGTACACTTTGGGATCCTCCGGGCTTCCACAATCCTCTTGGCAAGCTCCGGAAGTCACACACACCAAGGGACACTCCCTTAGGGCTCTCACTACACTAGAGACTCCAATCACCAAGAATGGAGGCACCCAAGCACTATCTCTAGCTAGTTCTAGCCTATCTCTTGGTGTACAAATGATGAACAAATGATGTGAAAGTGGTAGCTCTATTGCTTGAATGCTCTAGGATGTGTAGAGTATGTCTGGGCTTCAAGTCTTATCGATTTGACAGGTTGAAGGGGTATAAATAGCCAGCCTCCACGAGATAGCCGTTGGAAAAGTAGGCTGACATCACTTCTCTGCGAACACCGGATGATCTGATGTCTCCCCTTCAGTTAACATCGGTCAAAGCCAAATTAGCTGATGTCACTGTGTCAGATATGACCGTTGTTAGACCGATGTTGATCTGTCTTCTCATCGGATGATCCGGTGGCTCTTCCTCCAGAATTTTGCTTGATCTTGAGGCTCACTGGAGTGATCGACCGATGTGTGTAAGTCTGCACATCGGATGATCCGGTGCTTCACTTGGTCCAATGGTATTGCAATCTGTGATGATGGACCGATGTCACTGAGCCACTCACATCGGATGATCCGGTGAGTGCATTTGTCTGAGGTCTTCTTCTTCAGTTGAACCAACTCGACCGATGTGTGTCAACTCAAAGACCATCGGATGATCCAGTGTGTTCAATCTTGTTGACTTCGAGTTGTTTTGAGTTGTTCTTTTGGAATTTGAACTTGTGACCTCTTTGACACTTGTTTGAAATGTTGTTTTGATTGTCTTCAAGCATTGAGTGATATCAAGTTAGAGCTTTCACTTCTTGTCTTCATATGATTTGATTTGATCTCATTCGTTGATTTTATATGGGTCTCCAATGTAATTTTGATTTCATTTGATTGAGTGTTATGGAGACCTTGCATTCACAAATTCATTAGTAATATCGAATGGTTGTCATTCATCACCGAAACCGTACCTCATGGGGCCTAGATGCTTTCAAACAGTCAATTTGTGTCTAGTAAATAGCATTAGTAGTTTCAAATAACCTCCAACAGTTAGATCTAGAGATTCCAAACAGGACTGTAGATCTATCTGAAAAGCTGCTTTGCTTAAAAAGGGACTTTCTTTCTTAATTTTCTTTTCTAAGTCCAAGCGCATATAAAGTTTGCCAATAGTGTTGACTTCAACTAATTAAGAAAACATAGTTTCCATTTAATAGCACTCCAGCTTAAGATCCACACCGAGTTTATGATCTAGATTGTTAAGAACAAATCAAGCATTTATAGCTGTAGATTCATGGGTTTCTAGAGAAATAAAACATCGATTTGTTAGCTCTGGAGCTATATTAAATAGGTCTTAGCATTTTTATCACTTGCACTGGGATGTTAAGGGAAAAGGAAGCATTAAAGAACATAAGGTGCATTGTTCGTTGCAATTGGATTTTCTCGATAGAAAGATATGGGACAATAATTGATTGATTCATCCACCCAAAGGTGCTATATATTTATAGGGGTGCCGGAGGCAATCCCAAGGTACATGGATCGTGACTATGGTAGATTTAGTACACTTTATTTCTAACACTTCCCCGAACGTCATTTAGTATGAGCATTTAGAGTGGAACGAAAATTACGGAAAACTCATTCTAATATTCTCACGCAGTCTAAACTCATCTATGATGGCCATTGAGAGTGGAACAAAACTTATTCTAACATTTTCCGCGGTCTGAATGTCATCTAGACTGAATTCAGACTGAAACTAAACTCGATGAACACTGTCGGAGCTTGCGGTCTGATCACCAGGAGGTGTAAAGCATGATGGATCACACGTGAACTGTGGTGGGCCTGATCTGACTGCTAAAGTAGTGGTCCGACTGTTGAAGGTCGCGATCTGACTGTGAGGTGAACAGGGGTTGGAGGAGCTAGTCGAGCCGCCAGTTGAAAAGAGGCTGGGAGGAGCTCTCTTGTGTAATGCAGTTAGATCAGCCGCAAGACACAGTCTGATCGTGGCAAGTCGCTATGGGTAATCATTGTGGAAGGATCCTCGAAGGGTGCAATCTGATAGCAATTGAAGACGGTAGTCGGAACAGAAGGGATCGTGGACAGACCGTGGGAATGCAAGGTAGGCAGAGGGAGTGGTGGTGCAACCGAGAGAGGGAAGGGGTGCGATGCAACCAATGTGAGAGGGGGCATGTCGGACGGTGAGAAAGTGTTGTTGGTATTTCTTAACACTGAAGATCATCTCCGATAGGATATGAGATCTGCAAGCGCACGGAAGATACCGTTGTAGCATTTCATCTAAGAGTATTTTTAGGGGTATCGTACTTATCCCAAAAGAAGGCGGTGAAGTCACTACAGGAATCACGATAATAGACGACGGCTAAGAACCATCGTCTATAAGGCATGAACCATCGTCTATAGCTTATAGACGACAGTTTCTTCTTATAGACGATGGTTCTTGACTGTCAATGATTATTTGTCATCTATAAACTTATAGACAATGGTAACCATCGTCTATAAGGTAATTGACGTGGGCACGTGTAATCATCAAGATATGGTGGGAGAGAAATCGGTGGTCGGGAAGGGTGACCCGAGTGGGCTAGGAGGCACACTTGACGATATAAGGCGGGATCTAGGGTTTCAGGGTATTCCTTCCACTTCGGCTGCCACTTTCACCGTCGTTCTTCGTAGATTCCTAGTCCACTTCTGGGGAGTGAGGAGATCGTATGTACCGATTGTGAAGAGCCACCTTGCTCCAGTAAGAATGGCAGATCGAGATGAGCTGAAGTGGAATGGAGGATATGAGGGATACAACAGTGATGCGTGGAGAGGTAGAGGCCGCTTCAGTGGTGGTAGAACCATCCCCTGGGGAGGTCGTGGTGGATATGATTCTGGGGGCAATTGGAGGCGTGGAGGAGGATGGATTGATAGGGGAAGAGGAAGGAGAGGTTTCGACCATTCCTGGCCAAGAGGACCAAGAGGAAGAGAGAGGAAATTCTTGGCGTTCACATACGGTACCTCCCATAGTGCACATATATGAGTTCTATTGTGATTCTCTCTGTAACCAACAAAATATACAGGACGATCTGCATCTGGCACTAGCTTATTCAACAGTTCAACAATCTCTGACCTGTTAAGACATTGTGGTGGTCCTTTTTTGAAAATGGTATCCTTTCTAAAGGCATTCCCCTGTTGTCTAAACATGTGATTGGGAGGTAATCAACGTCTACGACAATCAAAGTAGCATATATTGCCACCATGACTTAGAAGAAAACATTCTGTGTTCGAAGCACACATCAGACATATCAAACGACCATGAGTGCTCCAGCTAAAAACATATTGTATACTGGGAAATCATGAAAGTACCACAAGTATGCAACTCGAAGGTTAAATTTCTGTTTTTTGTAACAGTCGTACACTTTGATTCCTGTCTATAACATTTTAAACTGTTCAATCAACAGCTTCAACATCATGTTCAGTCATGAAACAGGATGCTCCAATCTAGGTATGATAAGGCAAAGGAACATGAATTCGTACTTCATACAACGAGATGGTGGTAAGTTGTATGGAATAGTGAACACGACCCAACAAGAGTATGGTGTGTCGTTTGTACTGAACTTTGAGAAGCCACCAGTCGTCAACCCGATGCGAATATTTCTCGCATCATTGGCGAAATCTGGATCGAGCAGTCAAGCGCCATCCGTGCCTCACCATCGGACGGGTGCACCATCATTCCGTTGTTCTCACGTACACCTTCTTTGTGCCACTTCATGTGTCTAGCTCTTCTTTTCGAGAGAAACAAGCACTTCAATCCAGGTGTGACGGGCAAGTAGCGAAGTTGCTTATGTGCGACTTGATTCATTATATTTTTCATCTTTGTAATTAACAACTTTGACAAATCTTGGTTTACAACATTTTAAGCACCTATTTTGGTTGGCATGCTCTTTCTAGAAAAGTATGCAATTGTCTTGGCACACATCAATCTTCTCATATTTCGCACCAAGACCAGAAATCAATTTTTTTGGACTGATGCATATTTTTAAGCACTTTATGTGAATGTGAAAGGATTTTGCTAATCAATTTGATGTGTTTTAGTGGTTATTGGAGAAGAAATACTTAAACTTAATTGCCATAAGTCTAGTCATAAAAGTGAGGAGAGTCACTTTGGTGTGTTCATGCAGCCAGTCTTCTAAAGCTTTGAGAAGCTCAAAGAACGCTGTCGACTGTTGGAGTCGGCAGATCCCCTAACACTATGAGAAGTGTTTGAAGGAGTTTGCGGTTCGGTCTGGGCGCGCGGAGATCTAAGAAAGTGAAATGCGATTTGGACACGAGTGACACGGTGGTTTACGTGGTTCGGGCCGCCTGAGCGTAATACCCTACTCCACGGGTGTGTGTTTGTTGTATTAACTTGTGAGCTTCAGAGTGTTCGAGAGTTCTCTCTCCCGTGTATCGTCGGTTTGTCCTTTTATAGCACAAGGACAAACCGTTACAAGTCAGCCTGGCCCGACATGTGGCCCTGGCGGTTACTAGTATTGATACGCGAGATTAATTGTTGCTAATAACCCTGTAACGGCTCCGACAGTGCCGTTACAGGTGTTAATATCATCCGATTAAGTGTCATTAATGTGGAATTAATGATAATTAATCGGGTCTTGAAGTCTGCAGCTGTCCTTTGGAGATCCGGAGCCGTTACAACGTCTCCCGGGGATTTGAAGCGGTTTAGCTCCGACGTATGGACACGTGGCAGCTCCGGAGCTTGCTTGGGAGAAGCGGGAAGCTCCGAGGTGACCTGGCACGTGTCATGTCCGGAGCTTCTCTCGGTCGGGGGCTACCTCCGGAGGTGCCGTTTCAGTACTTGGCCCGGAGCTTCACCCTTGCGGGTAATAGCTCTGGGCTGACAGTACACGTGGCAACCTAGAGGTTAACCATGTTGGAGAAGCGGGTCCGGTCACGTCTGGCGAGTGGGCCCCCAAGGGTCTTCAATTTGAGTTGATGTCCTTCCCTTGAGATCTTTGTAACCTCAGGGGGTGTATGGTTTTTAGGGTACCGACAGTGGCCCCCTGGACCTACCTCCGGGGAAGGCCAACGGGATGGAGTCGTTCCGCCGGAGGTGGGTCCATACTTGTGACTCTTGAACTGGGTCTTCAAGAGTCTTCGGAGGTGCCTTTGGCGGGGCTTTATGGTTGAGTCCCGACGCGTGGCGCACCTCAGGCGGCAGATAAGATCTTTGACGTGCGGATCTCTCGCAATTGAAGGTCGTCGGTTCCCGATACGGAAACCGTATCGGTTCCGCGCGCCTTGTCAGTCCGCCGCCTTTGGGTTTCCCGCCTCGTGATGACAACTGTTCGCCTGGGTAAGAGCCTCGACTTGATCGTCAGGGTGGTCCCGGGCCCTCTTGTCATCGGCTGGGTCGAATTCTTGAGTAGTATGCTTAACTCCCCTGCAGTTTCCATCCAAGCGTTGCGAGGGCTTACTTAAGAAGGAAAGCGCACCGTCGGGAGTTCTTTACGCTTTCCATCTGTTCTTGCGCTCAAACTCCCAACTCGTGCTTTGCTTTTCTTCTCTCGCCTAGCTGTGCTGCGATGGAGTTGGGTCTGCGTGAGAGTCGTTTGAAGACGGAGAGCGATCTGAAGAAGGTCCGAACCCTCATGGGGTGGTCGTCGGACTTCTTCAACCGTTCAATCCGCACCGGAGGAGAGCTTCCCTTTAAAAAGGAGCACTCCGGCGAAATGGTATACTTTTCATCGTATGCCATGGTGGGGTTGATCCCACCATTTTCTTCCTTCTTTTTGATGCTGCTGGACTTCTACGGTCTACAGCTATACCACCTTGGCCCTCACTCCCTTCTCCTTGTGTCCATCTTTGTCCACTTCTGCGAGATGTGGGTGGGCATTCCTCCCTGCATCGAGCTCTTCCGCACTTTCTTCACCGTCCAAACCACCGGCCGAAGTGACGAGTACCTTGGCTTCTACTACTTTGTGAAGCGCAAGAAGTGCCCGTTCAAGTACCTCCGGTCGTTCCCTTCCGGGAAGTGGGATGACTGGAAGAAAGATTGGGTAGTTGTCCGGGTGGAGGAGCACGAGCGGTTGGAGCTGCCAGAAGGTCTGCCTGGCATTGACACGTCAGTGTGGAGCGAAGTTCCGGTGCTGGCGGCAGCCTTCGATCCCGTCCTATCAAGGATCCGCCAATGTGTGGAGGGAGGATTGACTCCCCAGGCGGTGTTCTGCAACTTCCTGTTCAACAGGTGGGCACCGCTGAAGAGGAGGGAGAAGCTCGCCTGGGCCCTCAACAGCGTGATGGACGAAGACCGGGTTGAAACCGGGTTGAAGTCCAGCATGGTGGGGAAGTCCTTGGAGTTTCACCTCAAGAAATTCCAGCACGGCATCGATGTAGACGGAGCGTACTTGACTCCGCCACCGGCTTTCCTCCCCCTGAACGAGGAAGTTGAGTTCTGCAGGGAGCTCCGGCGGAAGATGCCCGCGCTTGACGACCTTGGCGTCGTTGAGAGAAGATCGACCGCCTCGTTGGCGATCCCCGGGTTGTCGGAAGGCGGCTCCGCCCCTGTCTCTCAGCCAAGAGCTGAGGTCACCGGCAAGGGCAAGGAGCTGGCGGAGGAGCCAGAGAGCCGGAAGAGGAAGTTGCGTCATGCTGACGGGAGGTCCGTCGGGCTTGCTACTTCCCCGCCAGTTCCCCGTCCTCAGGAAGGAGGGTCCTCCGCTGCTGTAGCGTCTGTCCCCGTGGTGGGGTCTTTTCGGAGCGCTACTGTTCCGACGGTGGGATCCTCCCGGAGTACGGCTGTCCCCGTGATGGGTCCCTCCGGAGGTGCCAGCTCCGGACAGGCGACTCCGGTTCGAGAAGCGGTGAGGGCCTCCAGGTCTAGGAGTTCCTCCCGGTCAAGGAGAGCTCCGACCCGGGAAACGCCCGCGGCTACGGCAAGTCCTGGGAGTCCTCCCGGAGCTCCTACGCCGACCGTGGCCAGCCCGGAACGTCCGGGAAAGAGGTTTCGCGCAAGCTGGTGCGTGAACCTCCCAAGGTAATTTTTCTTGCTTACCTCAATTAACTTTTAATTATAGCATCTGTTTGCTCAATTTCTTCATTCTTCATCTGCAGCGTTCCCAAGAAGGGGAGTGAAGCTCCGCCCTCAGCCACAGTGTCTGAGGCTGCGAGGGCTTCTGCTCCAGCCCCGGTGCCGCCTCAGGCGGAGGCTGCGACAGCTCCGGCGCCGGCTGTCGTGGTCATGGACCTCGAGTCGTCTCCAGAAGTTCCCATGGTAGCGCCGGACCACAGGATTGAAGATGCGCCAGCGGCACCCGCTCCGGAGGTTGAAGCTCCGGGCCCTGGTGCTGCAGAAGTAGATGCTCCGGCTGTCGAGCCGGAGGAAGTAGCGGTCCCGGCTTCAGAGCCGGAAAATGCTGGAGCTTCGGCGGTCGAGCCGGAGGCAGCTGAAGCCCCGGCGTGCGAGCCGGAAGTTGAAGTGGTTCCGGCAATTGAGCCGGTTACTTCTGAAGCTCCGGTCGCAAGGCCGGTAGTTATTGGAGCGCCGGCTGCAGAGCCGGTGGTGGTGGAGGCAGGGGAGCTTGAGCTCCCCTCAGAAGAAGCGTCCCGGCCGGAGCCATTGGAGGCGACGACGTCGATGGTACCCGTGGCGGAGCCAGAGTGCCTGAACGAAGTCGCCGGCCCCCAGCCTGAGGGGGCGAATGAAGATTTGGTGGCGGGACCTTCTTCAGTGGCGACTGAGGCCATCCCGGAGGAGGGCCCTAGTGCCTTGGAAGCTCGGGGTTCCGCTCTCGCAGAGTGGGACCCAATTTTTGTAAATGAAGACCCGCTGGAACCAGCGGAGGAGACCCCAGAAGGTCCGGAGCCCATCTCGCTGTCGATGTCCATCGACAACGCTTGCTCCAGTCTGCGCCAAGTCCAACTAGCCTTCTTCCACGACAGCAAGGTTCTTGAAGAGGAGCGCCAAACCCTGAGGAGGTGGCGTAATAGACTCCAATTCGAGACCAAGCTGGCGCAGTCGAGGATTGTTGCGGACAAGGAATGGATCAAGCGGGAGAAGGTCCGCTTGGAGCTCTGGGGTGAGATGCTGGACGAGAGGGAGAGCATGACTCACAACCTCGACGCCCAATCCCGGGAGTACCACGACCAAGCTAAAGCTGCCAATGATGCGGCCAACGCCCGGTACGATCAACTCGAAGCCATCAGTACCGCACTCATCAAGCGCCGAGAGGCGCTTGAGGGAAGGGAAAAGCGGCTCGAGGATGAGGAGCAAAAACTCCTGGAGCTACGGGATGACGTCTTGCGACGTGAAGAAGAGCTCGCCGAGAAGACAGCTCTGGCGGACAAGGGCCTCGAGGAGCGCGCTAAAAAATTGGAAGAGCGCTGCCTCGAAGAGGAGGAGAAGACCTGGGTGCGAGGGCAGGAACTCTACGAGTATGAGTGTGCCCTCATCGCCCGGGAGAAGAAAATAGAGGCTAGGGAGAAAGACCTGGTCGACCGCCGGAACAAGATCCACCTCCGGGAGGAGGAGCTCGGAAGACTCGAAAAGCGGGTTGCTGCGAAGATTCAGCAAAACGCCAAAGAAGTTGAGCGCCTCTCCCGCGAGAATTCGGAGCTGGCGGCGGCCCGGAGGTCCTTGGAAGAGATGAAGGGCCTGAGGAAGACGGACTCCCTGCAAATTTGGGAGTTCCTGAGCAAGGCCGACGACGCGCTAGCGCCGATGGGTTTCAGCCCCGTGCTTCCGGATGATCCGGAGCCGGAGCCGGACCTTGCGCTGCAAGCGTTGGGCGCTGCGGGCAGCAAGCTCTCCAAGGTGGGCGACGTCATCGCGGACCAGTTGGAGGTCGAGGGGCAATCCCTGGCTAGGAACGTCACAGAATATGTGTTGACGTGCTACACTAGCCGGAACCCCCGATTCCCTCTGGACCCGGTGCTTGAAGGCCCAGTTGAAGGAGAAGGCGAAGCTACCCGAGCCAGCGTGTCGGAGGTCGCCCAGAAGGTCGCTGAGTTCTTCCATAGGGTCTAGGACTATCTTTCTTAGCCTTTATTTGTATCTTCTCTTCTTCCTCAATTTTGTAATCCTTTGTCTCCAGATGTAATCTCCGGTCTTCTGATGAAATGAAATCCCCAATTTTTCGTGAATTTCATTTTTTTGTCTTCAACATCTTTGTCTTCACTTGGCCCCCTGGTAGATGTGCACAATTTGATTGTGGACATGTACCAAAAGGATGTTGATTTTTGTTGAAGACAGATTTGCTTCGAACTCGTATAGTTTAGGTCCGAAGTTTTCGATAGTGAAGGTCCCTTGAAGTCGTCGGAGCTTAGAAGCTCCGGCGTTGCCCATTGTCGGAGCTTAGTAGCTCCGGCAATAGCCTCTACCAACACGTTGAGTGTCGATAGTTAATACTTCAAGGTGTCGGAGCTTAGTAGCTCCGGCAATGACCCTTGCCACGCCTGGCTTGCTGGCAACAGACTCTAGTGATAGAGTCTTCTCACCATCTTCAAGTTAACGCCGGTGGGAGTCGGAGCTTGGTTAACTCCGATTTTTCTCCATCAATGTTGGGTTTATTCTTCCTGCACACTTAGGCCAAGAAAAACAGTAAAATTCGTTCCTTATCTATAACTTCGTTGCGGCTTACGGTTCTCAAGAGAATTTCAAGTTGAACACGATTTTTAGTATGATTGGGTGAATTGTCTTTTCTTTTAGATCTAATTGTCCATGGACCCACCTTACTTTGGCCTGCCGGGGTGTAGGTAGAGTGGCGTACTTAGGGTGCTTGACCAGGCTAAGTCGATAGCGCACTCCGGCCCTAGAATGGCTTGGCGGCTTTCAGGCGAGTTGGCCACAGACGACATTTAAATCTAAAAAATCCGACAATTCAACTCAAATCGTACATAAATCGGTTAAACTAGAACTTCTTAAGAATTGCACGTTTCTGTTATAGACAAGAAAGAGAAAAATAAAAATGTCGAGCCTATGCAAAAATGAATGCACGTGGAGTCTATTTCACATGAAGATGTCTTTCATTATAGGTCCGGGGTACATGGGAAACGAGTACACTCTTAGGGTACGGAACCAGGCTAAGTGTGTTTGGTTTCTCGTTTAACCCAGGGTAATTAGCTACACTTCTAGTCCGGAGACTGTATCAAGTGTTGCATGAGCTTTTCAAACCTTTCAGGAAAGGTCCGGCTGCTCTCCCGGAGGAATTACCCGACTCTGTACAATGACTCTATAACATACACTTCAAGTTACTTAAGACTCACCTCCGTGGAATTAAGTGTAGAACTTACGGAGGTGCTCGATGTTCCAAGGATTTGGGAGAGGTGTCCCATCCTCGGTAGCCAAGCGAACGCTTCCGGGACGGGATACTTTGATCACTCGGAAGGGTCCTTCCCAGCCGGGGGAGAGTTTGTTTTGCCCTTCTCTGGATAGTATTCTCCGTAGCACCAGATCGCCTTCCTCGAGCTGTCGGTTATGTACATGCCGCTGATGATAGCGCCGTAGAGCTTGGCGGTATCGGGCATTCCGAACAGCTGCTTGGCACCTTCCCTCCTCGAGGAGGTCTAGGTCTTCACGCCGGAGCTGGTCCTGCGCGGCTTCGTCGAAGGTCCGGACTCGGAGGGAACCCAGGGTGATCTCCGGAGGAAGGATCGCTTCTGCTCCGTACACCAGGAAGAAGGGTGTTTCTCCGGTTGCCCGACTTGGAGAAGTCCTGTTAGCCCATAGAGTGGGCGGAAGCTCCTCGATCCAATTAGCTCCGTGCTTTTTCAAACGCTCATAAGTGCGCGTTTTTAGTCCTTTAAGGATTTCTGCGTTTGCTCTCTCGGCTTGCCCATTGCTGGCAGGATGAGCTACGGAGGCGTAGCAAACTTGTATGCCGAGGTCTTCGCAATATCCTTGAAATGAGGAGCTTGTGAACTGAGTCCCATTATCAGTGATGATCTTATTTGGGACTCCGAATCTGCTCACGATAGATTGTAGAAAATTGATTGCAGATTGTTTGTTGATCGTCACAACAGGAGTAGCTTCCGGCCACTTGGTGAACTTGTCGATGGCGACATACAGGAACTTGTAACCTCCGACGGCTCTTGGGAAGGGTCCCAAGATGTCCATCCCCCACACGGCGAAAGGCCACGTAGGAGGTATCATTTGTAAGGGCTGAGCAGGTGTATGAATTTGCTTTGCATGAAATTGGCATGCTTTGCATTTCTTCACTAGCTCAGTAGCATCCTGGAGCGCTGTTGGCCAGTAGAAGCCGTGCCGAAAGGCTTTTCCGACCAGCGTGCGGGAAGACGCGTGGTTCCCACACTCGCCTCCATGGATTTCTGCGAGGAGCTCGCAGCCTTCTTCCCTTGTGATGCACCGCATTAGGATGCCGTTGGCACCGCGCCGGTAGAGATCCCCTTCTACCAACGTGTATCTTTTAGCCAATCTGACTACCCGGTCAGCGGATACATCATCGTCAGGAAGGATGTTGTCTTTCAAGTAGTTCCGGATCTCCGAGATCCATGCATCGGAACTGACTTGAGCATTTGAGTCTTGCGTGCTGGGTTGCTCGGAGCTTCCGGCAGCACCTACGACCCTTGATGGCTGCCATGGTAACAGGGCCATCGGGACCGTCAGCTTCGGGATGCTGATCTCGCCCCCTTCGTTCAGCTCGGCAGGCTGAACTGTGGGTTTTGACATCCTCCGGACAAAGGTTCCGTCAGGAGCCGGAGCTCCGGTTGACGCCTTGGTCGAGAGTTCGTCAGCTTCAGCGTTGTGAGCACGCTGAACATGGTGAAGGTCTAGGACTTCGAAGTCCTTCTGAAGCCTCTGGACTTCAAGGAGATAAGCAGCCAGCTGGAGATTATTGCAGGAGCATTCACCCTTCACCTGTTTGATAACAAGTTGTGAATCTCCTTTGACCAGCAACTGCTTGACACCAAAGGATAGTGCCACCTTTAATCCATATATGAGTGCTTCGTACTCCGCCATGTTGTTGGTTGCCTTGAAATCAAGGTGCACCATGTATCTTACCTTCTCCCCGGTTGGTGTGAGGAGAAGGACTCCAGCTCCGGCTCCCTGCTTTTGCATGGAGCCGTCGAAGTAAAGGGTCCAGTGAGGCTTAGTGAAGGCCGGAACTTGTGGTTCCTTCTTCTGCTCGCTGGGGCCCCCAGAGTTTGATGGAGAGGGAGTCCATTCTGCCACGAAATCTGCCAACGCTTGACTCTTGATTGCTTGTCTTGGAATGAATTCGAGGTCGAATTCAGCCAGTTCCGCTGCCCACTTTGCAATATTCCCAGTTGAATTGGGATTATGCAGAATCGCTCGAAGTGGATATGAGGTTACCACCGAGACTTTGTGAGCTTGGAAATAGTGTCGAAGCTTCCTTGAGGCAATAAGAACTGCGTAGAGCATCTTATGTACCTCTAGGTATCGAGTCTTGGCATCATGTAACACTTCACTGATGAAGTATACTGGGCGTTGAACGGTCCGGACCCTCCCGGAGGGGTCCGGAGCTTCCTCTCCATTGATCCGGACCCTGTCGGAGGGGTCCAAACTATATTCGAGGACCTCCGGGTTCTGGGTGGAGGAACTCGGAGCTTCTTCAGGAATGACCTGGATCCTATCGGAAGGATCTGGGTCCTCTGAAGTGACTTCTTGAGGATTCAAGTCTGGGAGCTGGGACCCAGACCTGCTTTCGGGAACCTCCGGATCCTCCCGAAGGGATCTGGATTCCTGAGTATTGGGCAGTTCCGGTCTCTCCGCAACCAGAACCATACTGACGACTTCGTCAGCTGCTGAAATATAAAGCAATAAAGGCTCACCAGGGTTCGGAGCTACCAAGACTGGTAGAGTGGTGAGGAACTGTTTCAGCTCCTGGAATGCCTTCTCTGCCTCTTCAGACCATTGGAATGGTCCGGACTTCCTCAGTAACTTGAAGAAGGGAAGTGCCCTTTCCGCCAGTCTTGAAATGAATCGACTGAGGGCTGCTAGACATCCAGTTAATTTTTGGACGTCTTTGATGCGGGTTGGTGGCCGCATGTCTTCGATGGCTTTTATCTTCGCCGGATTAGCCTCTATACCCCGGTGACTTACCAGGAAACCAAGAAGCTTTCCGGAACTAACCCCGAAGACGCACTTGTCTGGGTTTAGCTTCGTGCGGGTGGCCCGCAGCTTGTCGAAGACAGCCTGCAAGGTATCCAAGAGGGACTCCTTGTTTTTGACTTTGACCACAATGTCATCAACGTACACCTCCACTATGTCTCTGATGAGTTCTTCGAAAGTTTTGTACATTGCTCGTACAAAAGTTGAAGCTGCATTCTTGAGACCAAAAGGCATGGCTGTGTAACAATACAATCCATCCACTGTGATGAATGAAGTATGTTCTTCATCTTCCCTAGACATCCGGATTTGATGATATCCCGAATATGCGTCTAGAAAACACAGCAACTCACACCCAGAGGTGGAATCCACTATCTGGTCTATTCTAGGTAGTGGGAATGGATCTTTTGGACATGCCTTATTCAGTGTGGTGTAGTCGATGCACATCCGAAGTTTCCCGCCGGCCTTAGGCACAACGACTGGGTTTGCCAGCCATTTTGGATGGTAGACTTCTCGGATGAATCCGGCTTCGAGCAACTTCTTCACTTCTTGTCGGATGAAGTTCTGTCGCTCTACAGATTGCTTCCGAGGTTTCTGGTGTACAGGCCGAGCGTCGGGGTAAATCTTCAGATTGTGCTCAATCACTTCCCTGGGGATCCCAGGCATTTGTGACGGTTGCCAGGCAAACACGTCAACATTAGCCC
Source organism: Tuctoria greenei (assembly GCA_036927565.1). NCBI lineage: Eukaryota > Viridiplantae > Streptophyta > Magnoliopsida > Poales > Poaceae > Tuctoria > Tuctoria greenei. The sequence goes on from JAYESD010000002.1 coordinate 20,688,985, forward strand.
GGAGGAAAGTGATGAGCGCGAGTTCCTATTTGTCGTTCAAGCCACCCGATATGCGGGTAGTTTGAGTGACATCGGAACCAATTTGGACGACTTTGACGGGAATGTCGGTGTCGCCGCTTGGCTGCACACGGGGTGCAGAGGTCGAGCCTCGTTGACGAATGCTCGGAGGTTGTGGGGCTTGCTTCTGTCTGGAATCCTCCTCTTGCGCTGTGGTGAGTGCATGGAGTTCTTCCAGAGCAGTTACTCCGGCAGTGCGATCTCCACGGATCCGGAGAACGCCTACTGGTGTCGGCATCTTCAACACCAGGTATCCATAATGAGCAGCTGCCATGAATTTGTACAAGGCAGGTCTACCCAAAATGGCGTTGAATGGTAAGTTGATCTGAGCAACGTCGAAGACCAACTTTTCGGTGCGATACTTCTCCCGGGTCCCGAAGGTAACAGGGAGAGTGATAGCTCCGAGTGGGGTTATGGCCCCCGGACCTACTCCGGAGAAAGGTCGAGAGGGCTGGAGGTCTGAAGGTCGAAGCTGAAGCTTAGTGAAAGCTTCGAAGCTGATGAGATTAAGCCCCGAACCTCCATCTACCAGGACATGATGGAGCTGGATGTTGTTGATGGTGGGGGATACCATCAAGGGCAGCTGGCCAGCTCCGACCATGCTTTGAGGACAATCCGAAGCATCGAAAGTGATGGGTGTGTCCATCCACTTTCGATGTGGCTCCGGTCTAGCTGTAGGAGCTACAGCAGCCATATCCCGTCGCATGGTCTTAATGACGCGACGAGAAGTGATGTCCCATGATCCACCAAAGATGGTGTTCATGGTTTTCCGACGTTCGTTGTCGGAGACGTCGGAATCATCGTCGACGGAGGTGTAGACGGCTTTCAAGACCTTTTTGGGGTCTTGAAACCCTAACTCCTCTTCAGCCGGAGCTTCATCGACCTTTTGTTTTCCCTCCCTCTGACGGAAGGGAGACCCTTCCCGGCGCTTGTGGTAGCGCTCGGCAAGGTTTTGGACCTCCCGGCAATCCTCCAGTCTGTGGCTGCCCGTTTTGTGAATGGGGCACCACATCTTGGATTTGCCACCGTCTTCGGAAAACGGTCGAGGTCGCTTCTCGGGGCGTGGCCCCCGGCCACCAGGAGTTGCAGTGGCTGCAACGTTGGATGTGCCGGCCGACGGCTTCTTCTTGCCGTTGGTCTTCTTTTTCTTCTTGCCACTCCCGGAGGTAGCGACTTCTTCTTTGGAGGATTTTTTATGATCCTCCAAGGCTGGTTTGGAGTGCATTTCACGGCCCTCCGCAGCTCTGGCACATTTGTCAGCCAGGCTGAAGAGCTCCGTGACACTGGTGATCTCTTTGATCGCCAGTTTCTCCAACATCTTCTTGTCTCGTACACCCTGTCTGAATGCTACAATGACAGAAGCGCTTGAGATAGAAGGGATTGTGTTACGTACCTGAGAGAATCTCTGGATGAATGACCGCAAAGATTCTCCTCCTTTTTGCACGACCGCAAAAAGGTCCAGTTCGGTGCCCGGACGGGTGTATGAACTCCCGAAATTGGCGGTGAACTGGCGGCATAGCTCCTCCCAACTGTCGATAGAGTTGGGCGGAAGGCTCATAAACCAGGACCTAGCGGTCCCAGTTAAGGCCACTGGAAAGTAATTGGCCATTACAGCCTCATTTCCTCCAGCTGCTAGGATCGCAGTGGAGTATATCTGTAGAAATTCTACGGGATTGACAGTCCCGTCGAATTTTTCCGGCAAGTGTGGCCGGAACTTCTGTGGCCATCTAACCATACGCAGGTGCATGGCTAGGGCGGAACAGCCTCCTCCTACTCCTTCCAGAGTAGAAAGATCTTGAGCATCTCGTCTTTCTCGAGCTCGCTCGATGTGGACACGGCCATCCTGTTGGCGGTATCGGCGATCAAGCTCCGCTCGGAGGTCGTGTGTCGAAAGCCGAGATGCAGTATGGGCACGTCGTGCCCCAGAGGGCAACGACGTCACTTGCTGTGACGCAGCTCTTCTTCGGTTGTTGGAGACATGTGGACCAAGTCTTCCAGACAACGTTCGTCGCTGCGACGGGGCCCGCCCTGAAGGAGGTGGACCCTGATTGTTGAGGCGTTCGGCCGCTGCTGCGACCAAATGCTCAATATCAGCTCTCCATTGCTCCATGGCACCTTGAGATGCATCCGGAGGTGGTGGTCGCTGAAGGAGAGCACGCGCTGCATGGAGCGCGTGTTCTGGGTTGTCACGACTTGCCGGCGCAGAATGTGACGCCGGTGCACCATCATGTCGTTCGGCATGTCTTGCCGGAGAAGATGGTGGTGGTGGGAGTGTGACTCCCGCTGGAACTGAGGCTCCTGCCGGTGGTTGCATGTTGGAGGGATTGCCTCCGACAGTCTGAGCAGCAGGTTGCCCGTTGGATGATCCAGCTGCTGAATTCACCATTCTTGAAGATCTCAGGCGCCCCTACCTGGCGCGCCAACTGTCGACTGTTGGAGTCGGCAGATCCCCTAACACTATGAGAAGTGTTTGAAGGAGTTTGCGGTTCGGTCTGGGCGCGCGGAGATCTAAGAAAGTGAAATGCGATTTGGACACGAGTGACACGGTGGTTTACGTGGTTCGGGCCGCCTGAGCGTAATACCCTACTCCACGGGTGTGTGTTTGTTGTATTAACTTGTGAGCTTCAGAGTGTTCGAGAGTTCTCTCTCCCGTGTATCGTCGGTTTGTCCTTTTATAGCACAAGGACAAACCGTTACAAGTCAGCCTGGCCCGACATGTGGCCCTGGCGGTTACTAGTATTGATACGCGAGATTAATTGTTGCTAATAACCCTGTAACGGCTCCGACAGTGCCGTTACAGGTGTTAATATCATCCGATTAAGTGTCATTAATGTGGAATTAATGATAATTAATCGGGTCTTGAAGTCTGCAGCTGTCCTTTGGAGATCCGGAGCCGTTACAACGTCTCCCGGGGATTTGAAGCGGTTTAGCTCCGACGTATGGACACGTGGCAGCTCCGGAGCTTGCTTGGGAGAAGCGGGAAGCTCCGAGGTGACCTGGCACGTGTCATGTCCGGAGCTTCTCTCGGTCGGGGGCTACCTCCGGAGGTGCCGTTTCAGTACTTGGCCCGGAGCTTCACCCTTGCGGGTAATAGCTCTGGGCTGACAGTACACGTGGCAACCTAGAGGTTAACCATGTTGGAGAAGCGGGTCCGGTCACGTCTGGCGAGTGGGCCCCCAAGGGTCTTCAATTTGAGTTGATGTCCTTCCCTTGAGATCTTTGTAACCTCAGGGGGTGTATGGTTTTTAGGGTACCGACAAACGCCTCAACCTCCGCTGTAGGAGGATCATCCGTCAATTCAAGATTTATGTCTTCAAGAATCTCGTTCATCCTATCGACCCCCTTGTCGTTAGCCTCCTCTCGATCTTCTATGGCTTGAAAAGGTGTCTCGCCGTGAAAGGTTCACACCTCGTAATGTTGTATGAAACTGTTGCGACACAAGTGGAACGTCAATGTCACATTATCGAAATACTTCAAATTTTAGCATCTGCTCTATGGGCACCGCACCTTACTATTGTTTGACAACGAAAAAGCTCATTGTATAAAAGCATACATCTTGGTGAACCACTCCTCGGAGTGACTCTCATTCTTTTTCCAATCAGTATACATTCAAGTGTGGTCTTCAGTCATGTTTGAGGCTATACCTTCAAAGCAGATAAATCATTGTTAGTTTAACTTTTATGTTATATCACGACCCTACAACAAGGCAGATAGATCCTAAATACACCCAAGAGTGTCCGAGGGAACGTGCTTATGACGAGACACGATGTCCGAATCCGAACGAAATTTTGACAGCACGACCCCTCCATTCTCTAACTACACGCCAAAAATGGTGCAACAAAGAACATTAGGGTTACATTGTTAAAACCAGTCCGAATCCAGACCTCGTACCTAGATCGTCATAAGCATGCCCTCGGTCACTCCAAGACTGTCCAAAAATAGACAACTCCAGACATACACGCCTCACATGCCTATCACATGTGAGATGTGCCAATTCAAAATGGGTGACACATTTCGATAGATTACATTATTTATTTTCATTTTTGTCATATACGATGGAGGAAAGAACGAGAGAGAGTGAGGAAAGTTGGTCACAGAGATGACACTTTCATGTCCGGATCCACCGTCCACGCACGCACGGGTGATTGACATCCTCACAGTCGCCGTTTGGCTTTGTGCCGTCTCGATCCATACATTAGGACTACAACCGTCTATACGGCACGAACACATTTAATGTGTGTTGTGCCATACCGGGTCGAACCATGTCGAGCCGGGCCAGTCGAAACCCGTTTATTTACATACAGTGAGTAATCACTTAACAATATTAAAAATAAATAAACAATAAACATCAAGTAATCTAGGCAACAAACAATCTAAACAAGAATATCAATTAATCTAAAAAGAAACTTAACCATTATACAAGAATATCATCCAAAGGAGACATTAATCATCTAACAACACACACTACAGGTATCCCGACGATTTGTGACGGTCAAAGGCGTCGCAAATAAGCTATTTGGGACAGTTCTCCTTATTTGCGATGATTTTTGATTGGCGCTCAAATTTTATTGCAACTTAACTTATTTGCAACGGTCGCTGTTGCAATTAAGCTTATTTGGGACAGCCGTCAAAGGCCGTAGCAAATAAGGGCCCGGGCCCCGCGGATAGGCTAGGCCTGACAATTTGCGACGACCTTACATGGTCGTCGCAATTAAACACTTATTTGTGACGGTTGTCGCTAGGCGTCACAAATTATTAAGGTTAATTTGCGACGGCAACAACAACCATCGCAAATAAGATAAGTCTTATTTGCGATAGTACTGTATAAAAACCGTCGCAAATAAAATTTTTAATTAAAAAAAACAGAAAATGTTGCCCGGCTCGATGACTAGAAGCACATATACAACATACTAAAACAACAATATCTACACATATTTCATAGCATAACATCACATAACGAGCTTAACAAATGTCACATAATGAGCGTCACAAATGTCACGTCACATCACAAGAACACAAGCAAAGAAGAGAGGTTATTCGTTATCCCTTCTACTACCTCCCGAGCCGCCAACTGTAACACCCCCATTTTCATCCATCATGCATTGTGTACATCCTTAAATATGTTCAATATTAAGCAACATAAAAATGAACAAGTTTAAAATAAATTAGAAGCAAAATAGCACTTAAAAGTCTGTAGAAGTATGGACTTGTCCGGTTGGTACTTCGGATTAGTCCGATTTTCCCCTCTGAAGCCCTTCTAGACTTGTCCATTTTGCTACGGACTAGTCTTATTAAGTCTCTGTTCCATTCCGGACTTGTTCGTGGTTGAGTACAGACTAGTCTGATCCTTGGTACAATTTTGGAATAAGTTGTCAAATCCTCGGACTTGTCCAATGCGTGATGGACTTGTCCGTTTTGCTCTCTGGACAAGACCGAACTTGTCTCAACCTCCTACCAGACTTATCCCTTTCGTCTTTGTCCAACATCGGACTAGTCCGGCCCCCAAGCGGACTTGTCTGGCGTGCCCAACTCGTAGTCAATCTTTTCTTCCACAATTTGTTGTTGGGTTTCCGCCTTAATTGGGCCCAAGAATGTCGTGTCTAACCCATGTGGAGCCCATGTGGGACCCCTACACGGCCTCCACCCACCTTAGACTCGAAATCCATCAAACCCTACCTCTCCACCTCTATATAAACAACCCAAGACCCCACTTTTATATCTCTTTGCCACAATTGAAAGCACCACAAACCCTAGTTCGTGGGAGCAGCCACCAAGGGGAGATCCAGCAGCAATGAGGAGAAGAATATCACGAAGAAGGATCAATCAATCAATATCTTTGTCGACTTTTCGTTCTTCATCACCAATTCACCCTCAACTCCTCTTCATCAAGCCCTAATCGTCAAGATCCAAGTGTTGCACCCGATTCTTGATCTTTGAATCTCTAAACACGTGGTACTTTCTCTACATCTAAGTTTCTACGTCAATTCAACCCCGATTCTCGTAGACCAAGAAAACCCTAATTTTAAATTCTGTCCAGGGAGGACTAGTCCGACCCCTGAAACCGGACTTGTCCGACCTCTAAATCTAAATTGTGCTGAATTAATTCCAAATTGGCTCGAATCAATTCCAAACATGTCCAAACTTGTTAAAAACCATTAGAACCAGTTAGTAAACATTAATAGCAACTCATTAACTAGTTTTATCTCATAATTGCATTAATCATGCATGTCATGGCATATTGAGTACTATATGAGCATTATTTGATTGTATTGTGTGTTTTGTATGTTCGTTGCGCGGAAAAGAATGTTTTTCTCCAGAGGGTGCTGTCGAGGACCTCCAGTTCTAGAACTTCGAAGCTTTTGACCCTAACCAAGCTCAGGAGCAAGGCAAGTGTCCTTGATCATTTTGATCCTGCTTTTTAATGTTTTGATTTCAAAACTGCATGCTTGTGTCAATTTGATGGGAAACCTAAAATAGATGTTTACTAGCCTTGTTTGACCATCCTTGTCGCTTGGGATACATTGTAGAGAGTCAGGAAGGGCTTTTTTAACCTTTTTGCTTCGCTCTAATTAATTGAGATGGGAAAACAACTAAATGACCTAATTATGAATTAATGGATGATGTAAATTGATGAATATGGCTAAATGGTAATGTCGGACTTGGAAGATCTAAGCCAACATGGTTTCTGGATTGAATTGGATATTATGGTGGTTTCCTTACCTTGGATCTAAGGATCGGTTCATGTGAGAATAGCCATGGACTACAATGCCACCACAAGGCCAAGTATGGGTGCCGCTTGGCTAATTAATTATGAGTATTACCACCATCAATTTGGATCATTTGGAGGACCGAAGAATGGGAGTCGGTTGGGTTTGCAATAATGGCGGGACTGCCCTGGGATCCAAATGACATAAGAGGGGGCCCTTGGTTTAGGATGTGCTCAGTTGGAGGCATCGCCACCAGTGAAACCTCAGTGGGTCTGAATATGCTGGTAGTCCGTTTTTAAAGGTTATTTTGTGATCTCTTGGTCATACACCTAAGGAAGTGTAATTAGCATAAGGGAGGTTTCTTCAGTCGTCGACGGGTGACAAAATCACGAACTTGTGGGTAAAGTGGTAAAACCTCTGCAGAGTGTTAAAAACTATCATGATAGTCATGCTCCCGGTTAAGAGCACCTGGATGACCTACATGATTAGAGGGAAGCTTGGGATTAGGGATGGTTTTGGGATGGTTATGGTATTGGTACTAGTATGGTTATGAATAATGGTGATGGTAAAAATCTGGAATAATGGTAATGGATATTGAATATTGATCTGTATTATGATAATTATGTGGGATATGATGGGATTACTTCACATAGACATAGTATAATGCTTTTCTACATGCTTTAAATGTACTTTTCAGCAATTAGACATTGCTTATTATCATGCCTTGTTTAAGCTACATATCATACTTTTCCCACACTTGCTGAGTACGACATGTCCTCACCCTTGCAATTCCTCCACCAACAGTTTCAGGTGATGTCAAGAAGTATCATGATGATATTGCGGAGTACTAGGTTATGTGTTGCTGTCGACTTGCCTGTGGTTATGCTTGGAGCTGCGCTACCCTATTTGCTTAGTTTGCTCAATTAGATCATTTCCGTCGCAGTAGTATTATCATTAATGATCATTAGAGTTGTAATTTGAGGATTATTAGAATATTGTAATAAAAGGTACTTAATTAATTTGTGCTATGGTAATTATATGTCTATCATTTGTGATGTTGATGTATATGTTTGAAGCAACATCCTGGTCACACATACACTGCACTTGGTTCATTTTTCAGAATCGGGTGTCATACCAACGTCCTCGCCCCGCGTCAGTCCAGGCGTCGGTATAGACATCGATGGAGTTCAAGCCTCTGTCGCCGATCTCTGCAATACATAGAAGTTGTTTGACATATTGATTAGTTTGAAACTTCGTTTTTGACTAGAATTGACTAAACAAGCTAGAATTGATCATATTGAACTTACTTTAGCGAATGTGAGTTAGATTTGACTATGTTTGATTGATTGATTAAGACTAAGTAAAACTAGAATAGCTAAGTTGAATTATATATGCCTATGATCGATGAATTAAGATTAAGTAAGACTATTTTTTATTACCTAAAAATCCAAAGAAGGGTGCACCAGCGACAGTAGATGCACCTGTGGTGGTGGCTATGGCTGTGGTAGTGGAAGTGGAGGTAGCTCGAGCTACACCCCGTGGCCTCCCTGACCTTGAAATAGTGTTTGTCATTGCAAACTTTACAGATTATTATATATTATTAAGAATGTGATGAATTTAAATTACTTTAACTTACTGCTATAGCCTGCCTTTGCACCTCCATCGCCTCCTGCATGTGCTCCATGCAAGCATGCTGGTAGGAGATGGTGGTCTGCATCACTGCCCTCTGCACCTCTATCTCCGCCTTGCCCTCCTTGACTTGACGGGCGAGAGTCTCCACCTGCAAGACACGGCAACTCGGGCTCGCCGACAAAACCTGTGTGGAGTTGCCTCTCGTAGGCTGTGCTGCCCTTAAGTAGACAACTTCGTCGAATATGGCGAGCCTATAAAAAAGAATAAGTAATACGAAATTGAAATATTCTGAATTGAAAACGATAAAATGAATTACAAACTCACCTTCCGTAGGCTTTTTCGCCTCCGCTTGCATACGAGGCTTGATGACTGATTGGTTCATGTTCCCAGTCGAAACCTTCGCCGTGTATCCTCCTAGCCTCCTCTCCGTACCTAGCCTGAAAACAAGATAATCGTGTAAGTTCAACGGTCCATATAGTTATAATTAATTTGAATGATTTCTAAACTCACCAGCCGCTCGGTTGCAGCCTGACTGCACCCCTAAGGCTGAGAAGGGTCTCTCTGACCTCTCTTTCAGACCTTAGCAGTGATTGGTGACACCTCTGTCTCGTGCTCCTGTAAATAGTTCTTAGTATGAATAGTATATTATGAATATATAAACATAAGTTAGACACACTTACCATGCGTTTAGCTAAACACAAGTGGTTATCTTGGTCGTGGTTATGCTTCCCGTCGACCCCTCTGCACCCCCGAGCCTTGTCGGACTTAGCCTTGAACTCATCGCTAGCCCAGTACCGACAAAAGGCCCGGTGTGCATCGGTCTGACACTGCAACCAGCTCACATGGCCCTTCACATATTTGTAGGTCATTAAAAATACCATTGACAAAATTATCAGAATAATATTTACTACACCTCATGTACCTACGTGTGCTCCTCCTCCGTCCGGTGCCTCTCGCTCTCCTACTGGAAGTGTCGCATGTCGTGCCGGTTTGCCTTCAAGTACTCATTGATAACTTGAATACGAGTGTTCGACAAAGCTTGTTGAACCGCCTTCCCAGCATTGAAGTGAAACACTTTCCTCGCATGCTCAAACATGCAAGGGTCGTCCGGCTCCTCTAAAATATACCTTCCCTGTAATATAGAATATATTGAAGAGATGTTCATGAAAAGAGTTTAAGAGTTCAGACTTAGAAATTTTATTTAACATACTTACCATAAAATTGGCCCATACATCCTCCTGAACGTTGTGGTGCTCCTGGCGAGGGGCGCATGCATAGTCCTCTGACGAAGTAGCACGCATCCCGTCGATGACCCCGGGATAGTACATACGCATTAAGGACTCGAGGACACTGGTCACCGGTCTGTGGTGTCTGTCACCGGTAAAAGACGTGTCGAACCAAACTCTGCAATATATTTATTGATTAATTACTTAAGTAAACAAAAGAAACCAAAATTGAACACTACAATTTTATTACCTGTCTCCGACCGGACGAATCACGATCCTCTGTGAAGAGACCGAAGGAGGACTAACAAAGTGAGTCCTCCTTGTCCGCCGCCTCTGCTCGGGCACCACGTCTGGTGATCCAAAAGGCTCGTCACCAGTCGGGCCAGATGGATGAACAACAGAAGGCTCACTAGCCGAGGGCTGGCTGGCCGAGGGCTGGCTCACCAAAGGGTAGCCAGGCTCAACTGGCGATCTGGCCTCTGAGTCAGTCGGTCAGGAATACAATATTCAAATGATTCATAAGTAAGTTTAATTGGAAATTGGATTTTAAGAATTTGTGAAATACTAGTGAAATGGTGGGTTGTTCTAATGAAGTCCTAGAGCTAGTCAGAACGTGACCCAACAGCTGATAGTGTCTGCTCCCAGTCGATGAGGAACCAACAAAAGCGTCCTCGACACTAGAGAGGAAGAACCCCCTTGTCGCTGCCACCTTCTTACCCTTTTTTGATGTCATCCTGTTTTAAGAGATAATAAGTAAATATGCAAATAATATATACAAAATTCATGTGACTATCTTGAAGAAAATGTTATCTGTAATCACTTTCAAAATTCATGAACATCATTATCATGTGCCCTACTCCTTAAACAAGCCCAACGATCTTCCATTGTGAATTGTTCCCATTTCTATTCTCGCATATCATATGTATCTATATCTTCAACATCTCCAACTAATTGATCGAGTCCTGCACCAGGCTCGACGATAAATTGTCTGCCAACTCTTCTTCTTGGTATACTTATTCAATGTGTTCACTATCATAGTAACCTTCATCTCTAGGATTATATATCCGCTCACGAGGATTAACCTTATATAGCACCCACCAAGCACTAAGCTTTGTGCATGGATAAAGTAGATAATACACTTGCTCCGCTTGGTGTGCAAGAGCAAATGTATCGTAAGCTTGTAGTCGGTGCTTGTGTTTGACTTCCACCATTCCAAATTGGTTTTCTCGAGTTCTATGAGTGCTATCAAATGAGTCACAGTCAAAGAAGACAACTCGAAGTGTCTTATTTCTGACAAAAGTAAATTCAAAGATTTTGTTAATGATCCCATAATAATTGGTTTCATACCCTTGAGTGTCAATTGCCCTCGTCACAACACCAAAATTTGATGTTGCCGCGAGAGGACGAAGAGCTTCAAAATGAGTTGTACGGAATTGAAAGCTATTTACATCATATGGACCATAGCTTCTAACATTCACCAACCCATAAGATAGCTGCCGCAAATCTTTATAGACCTTGTGAGTCCTGCACTGTCAAAAATGATCGTAAGATAAAAAATAATTCTTTAATAATAGTAACTTATAATATAAAGAAGACGAGGGAGTATTATATAATCTCAAAACCAGGATAGGAAACTGGCCCCTCTATTTAATCCTTCTCGTTGCATCCCTTCTACTTGTTTGGCCGTAGGTTGATGCCTATGCGGCCAACATTGTCTGTGGAACTCGTCGAATGTGAAGAAAACACTTTTTAGAATACAAGTGTAGCAAAATATGTTTATTAACATAAATGTAGGACAAACACTTAATTGAAGTATTTCTACATGCCATCTATATTTGCGTACATGTAGAGTAAAGCAACAGTCTTGTCACGAGGTCGTAGGTCGTGTAGCTACCAAAGGTAGTCCCTCTCGTTTGAAAAATGGAGAGGTCGATACAAGGCGATGCTTCGCACATTGTATTGCATCGCCTAAGTATTGACATTGTGTTCTTATGCAAAGTAGACACTTGAAAAGTATCCTACTTCGTTAAGAGTAAATGCTTCAATGATGCACCCTTCCACCCTTGCCCTGTTGCCAACCATTGGTTTCAGATATTGTAGCACTCTTTTTCAATGTGATACATCCACTTGTATTGTACAGGACTGCCAACTTTAGCTTCGAATGGAAGATGGATAAGCAGATGCTACATTGGATTGAAGAAACTCGGCGTAAATTTTTTTTCCATATTACATAAAAATATTGGTATTCCTTCTCTAACTTATCCATCATACCTATCTTGATTTTTTTAGCACGGAGTTTTCTATAGAAATAGCTGAGCTCGGCTAAAACCTTTCACACCGCATCATCTAGATAGCCCCAAAACATAACATGTAGGAGTCTTTTCATGATAATATGATAATCACGACTCTTGAACCCAGTGAGGTTTCCAGTGTTCACATTCACGTCTCATTTCAGGCTAGCTGCATAACCATCTGGGAATTTCAAAGTTTTCAACCATTTCATGACTTATTTCTTTTCTTTAGGTTGAAGAGAGAAAGAAGCACGTGGCTTACCACCACTTCCATATATTTCAAGAGTTGGACGGTTACAAATCTCTGTCAAATCTTGTCTAGCTTTTATATTGTCTTCATTTTGTCAGTCATATCCATACATGTGCTTACGATACTTTCGCCCATGTTAAGCTCCTGATGGATGACTGTAAGGATCGAAACGCCCAAGAGGGGGGGGTGAATTGGGCTTTCTTTCAAATTTTAAAGCAATTAAGATTAACAACCTAAAGCCCAATTCCCTATGCAATTAAACTATGCAATCAATATAAATTAAAGTTGCGGAATGAAGATTGCATAAGAGTAAAAAGGGAGAGGGATGCAAACGCTCAAGGGACACGGAGTTTATCCCGTGGTTCGGTAAGATCACAAGGATCTTCCTACATCCACGTTGTGGCACCCACCGATGGGTTTTGCCACTCCCAAGTCACCGAGACAAGGGGCTTCTTCACTATTCTTCTCCGTTCGCCAACCTCGGCAAGGTGGAGCTCAAGCCTTGTACACTTTGGGATCCTCCGGGCTTCCACAATCCTCTTGGCAAGCTCCGGAAGTCACACACACCAAGGGACACTCCCTTATGGCTCTCACTACACTAGAGACTCCAATCACCAAGAATGGAGGCACCCAAGCACTATCTCTAGCTAGTTCTAGCCTATCTTTTGGTGTACAAATGATGAACAAGTGATGTGAAAGTGGTAGCTCTATTGCTTGAATGCTCTAGGATGTGTAGAGTATGTCTGGGCTTCAAGTCTTATCGATTTGACAGGTTGAAGGGGTATAAATAGCCAGCCTCCACGAGATAGCCGTTGGAAAAGTAGGCTGACATCACTTCTCTGCGAACACCGGATGATCCGATGTCTCCCCTTCAGTTAACATCGGTCAAAGCCAAATTAGCTGATGTCACTGTGTCAGATATGACCATTGTTAGACCGATGTTGATCTGTCTTCTCATCGGATGATCCGGTGGCTCTTCCTCCAGAATTTTGCTTGATCTTGAGGCTCACTGGAGTGATCGACCGATGTGTGTAAATCTGCACATCGGATGATCCGGTGCTTCACTTGGTCCAATGGTATTGCAATCTGTGATGATGGAACGATGTCACTGAGCCACTCACATCGGATGATCCGGTGAGTGCATTTGTCTGAGGTCTTCTTCTTCAGTTGAACCAACTCGACCGATGTGTGTCAACTAAAAGTCCATCGGATGATCCGGTGTGTTCAACTTGTTGACTTCGAGTTGTTTTGAGTTGTTCTTTTGGAATTTGAACTTGTGACCTCTTTGACACTTGTTTGAAATGTTGTTTTGATTGTCTTCAAGCATTGAGTGATATCAAGTTAGAGCTTTCACTTCCTGTCTTCATATGATTTGATTTGATCTCATTTGTTGATTTTATATGGGTCTCCAATGTAATTTTGATTTCATTTGATTGAGTGTTATTGAGACCTTGCATTCACAAATTCATTAGTAATATCGAATGGTTGTCATTAATCACCGAAACCGTACCTCATGGGGCCTAGATGCTTTCAATCTCCCCCTTTTTGGTGATTGATGACAACACAATAATTTAAAGCGCAATAATAATGAATAGATGATAATACTCAAGAATATATGCAATGAATACAGCATAGGATACATTAAGTTTGTAAAACGCAAAAGAAATTTGTGGTGCGAAAAGCTCAATTGATTAAAATCATAAGCAAATGAGACAAGTGAAAGAGTGCTTAATAAAAATTACAAAAGAGTACTCAAGCATGAATACAAAGGATAAGCACACACACACACACTCCCTACACTCCCCCTGAGACTACCACTCCCCCTGACTCTTCTACATCTTCTCCCCCTTTGGCATCAAGACACCAAAAAGGGATCAGAACGCCTATAGACCCTGAGAGCTGGGCGCGAGGACGAACTGAGAACCGTCGCAGTCGTCGGAGCTGGAGTCGCCGGTCGTAGGAGCTGCCGGGGCGGCGGGAGCTGGAGGGTCCGCTGCCGGTGCTGGAGGAGAGGAAGCCGGGACTGGAGGTGCCGGTGGAGCTGGAGGAAGTGGAGCGCTCACCACGGACGCCGGAGTCTGCTGGAACAAGATCGTCGTCGGCAGTGGTGAGTGAATCGGTGCGCTGGATGCCAGAAGTGGTGACATACTGATTGAAGGGATAGGAGTAGTAGGCACCTGAGCAACACCTGGAGCCAGTCCCAGTCCAGGCTGCTGTGGAGGAAGGGCGATCCCGGTCTGAGTGTAAAGGTTGGTGATCAACCCTAGGATCCCCATCATGGCCTGCTGGGTCTGCTGCTGCTGGTCGAGGGTACGGCGGTGCATCTGATCTACCAGGTTGGTGAACCGGTCCGTATCCTCTCGCCTCTGACGGGCGATCTCCAGCTGGAGCTCCTGCTGCTGCCGCTGCAGCTGTGCCAGGTGAGCAGCCTGCTCTGCCCTGGCCTGCTCAGCAGCGAGCCTGTCCTGGCGCTGCTGCTCGATCATCTGCTGGAGGAGCGACGTCAGCTCAGACGGCTGCGTCACCTGCGCCTCGGACACAGGAGGTGGTGTCGGTGGCGGAGCAGCTGATCCTCCTGCCTCGGCGTCATGCTGCCTCGGTGAAGGTGGAGGGGGAGGGAAGTACTCCTCGACACTATCGTCGGTGTCGCTCTCAGACCAGATGTGTTGTAGGTCCTCCCCCTGAGCCTCAGCCTCAGCAAGCCTCTCGTCCTCCCGCTCTAGGTCGGACCAGTCTTCCTCTGATAGACGGGCCCGGACCTGGCGCTCAACTGGACGACCAAGGCGACGGTCTCCAGGAGCAGAGGCACGATAGTGACCAAAGCGAGTCACACTCTCGTCAGTAAGCCGGGCTTGTGCTGTATGTCCCTCAGGCACCACCATAGAGCAAATGTAACTGATCCAGTGCCCGTAGACCATCTGCCTCATCATGCCGATTCCATCCGTGATTACGTCTTCCATCTCACAGAGGAGTATGTCCACGATATCAAAATCCATCCCGTTCATTATGTAGAACAGGAGGGTCTGCTGCAGACTCGTGAACCCCTCCAAGTAACCTGACCTCGGCAGGAGCGTGCGACGCAAGGCGAGGTGCACAATGCGCGCAGCTGGGGTCAGGAGAGCTGGAACTCTCGGCTGGTCTGGAGAGAACGAGGGGCCAAACAAAGAGCGGATCTCGTCAAGCTGTGGTGCTACCCCTCCAGTAAGTGGCCTCCTCGGTGGATCTGCCTGCCCATAGACCTTCTCGTGCAAGCAGGTGTCGTGCAGGTCCAACTCAAGAATATGCCCCAAAGTCTGCCTCGTGAGGTGGTAGCGCTGACCATTGAACATGAAGGCAATCGACCTCCTGCCCTCTGAGATGTACATGGTCGCGTAGAAGACACGGACCCACTCTTCCACATAAGCACTTCTCTCATAAGATAGCAGTTGCACCAGACCTCTGTACCTCTCAAAGAACGGCCTGATCTCTGTCCCTGCGGCCACTTCAAGCTGAGCCCAATCCATGTAGTTGTGTTGGAACAGCTTGTGGCCACGGCGTCTGTAGGTCTCGTAGAGAGACGCCTGCGTGACCGTCCAGAACCGACTGTCCACCAAAGCTCCCCGGGGCTGCGGGTACCACTCCTCAAGCAATACACTCCATCTGAGCTTTCGGAGTTGCTTGGCCTTCATCTTCCTGTAGTCCGTCAACCGGACTCCCTCACCAACACGGACGGCCGTGTCTATCTCGTAGATGTCCCTCTCGGCCTCCCTGTCCTCACGACGGTCGGCAGCCGTCGGTCTCGGACGAGGAGCAGCCTCGGCGTGACCTCCTCGAGTCCGGGCTGAGCGCCGGCGGACGAGAGGCTCAACTGGCTCCTCCTCGGCGTCGGAGTCGTCGATCACGGGAGGCTGCCTAGCCTCGCGGATCCTCAGGGATCCCCCACGGCCGCGCTCACGCTCCTCGGCGGCGCGAGCGGCCATGAGAGCCTGCTTCTCATCCTTCGATAGTTTGCGCTTCTTCGCGGCGGGCTCCGCGATTGCCTTGCCCTTTCCTTTGCGATCACGACCCATCTAGATGCAAGGGAGAGGTAGGATTTAGCGACGATGAAAAAGAACAACGAGAGAAGCAACGAGAGACGTCGCACGGCACGGAGCTCACCTTAGCGACGATGGAGCTCGGGAAAACCTAGCGACGGGGGCCGGAGAAGACGGCGTTTCTCGGGTGGAGGTGCTTCGACGGAGGGAGGAGCGGTGGCGATGCTTGGATGCGGTGGAGAGGTGCGTGGAGGCGGCGGTGGCGCTTGGGCGCGGGTGGAGCACGGCGGCGGCGGCGCCTAGGGCGGCGGAGGCGGCGGCTGCCGGCGGAGGTGGCGCGGTGCGCGGGCACGGGCAGTGGTGGCGCGGGGGTCGCCGGCGGCGGCGGCGCGAGCAGAGGGACGGCGGCGGCGCCGAGGGAGGAGGCGCGGTGCGCGGGCACGGGCGACGGCGGCGCCGAGGGAGGAGGCGCGGTGCGCCGGCCCGGGCAGTGGTGGCGCGGGGGTCGCCGGCGGCGGCGGCGCGAGCAGAGGGACGGCGGCGGCGACCGGCGGCGGCGGCGGCGTCCGGCGGCGGCACTGCAGTGGGCGGCGGAGGTTGTGGCGATGGAACGGGAGGCGTCGGGGAGAGAGAAAGGTCGGCGGCGGTCGTGCGGGTTTAAATAGTGGACCCCAAACCCTAGCCGAAAATTTAACACCGGATGGACCGATGATATGTGAAGTGAGCATCGGTCAATTGCCACAGAAAGGGTATTCAAGGAATGCTGTTGACACCGGATGGACCGACGTCTAGGGTTTTGATCATCGGTCGAATAGCACAGTAAGGGTGTTCAAAAGAGTGATGTAGACACTGGATGATCCGACGTTAGAGGGAGTAAACATCGGTTGAATTGACCACCACTTCGGATGAGTGAACATCGGATGGACCGATGTTTTACAGGATGAACGCGTCGGTTCATTTGAGGTTCAGACAGAATTGGGCTTTGAAGATTGAACACCTATTGGTCCGATGAGGGATTGACATAGGCATCGGATAATCCGATGACAACAGAACGAAAACATCCCATATATGTCCTTTGACCGAACAAACAATCGAGGAGAAACACATGTCTTAGGACTTTTTGGGCAACCCCTTACCCCTCAAGAAGCTAATGTGCCAATAGCTTGGCTAGATTTTAACGCGAATGGAACACCGAGAAAAATGGAGGAAAAATATCCAAATAAAATGTAAGGCCCATGCTTTGTGAGGTAGAGTATGAAGACTTCTATCTCTTTGAAGCATGATCCTCTAGGCATTAACGTACCTAACATTTTGTTCTTTCCACCTTATATGAGTTGAGATATTGCATTTCAAACAAGTCTCCTTCTCATGAGGTGGGTTCCCCTTTGTGACAATTTACCGTATGCAATGCCAAACAAATTATAGTGCAAGAGATTAAATGAGTGCAAGTTTATATGGCAGGGATCATGCAAGGCATAAAATAAATCTATCTTGCCAAGTTTAAACCTTCCAAAGGCTTCCTCAGGGAAAACTACTTCTAGCTTGCCCCTATCCTTTGGGAGTTGGACAAGACCTATATGATATGCATCCTTACATGAACATGGCAACTTACATGACGTTAGATGCATCTAGCACATTTAATTCACTTCTAAGTCTAGAAAAAAATTTCTCAACAAGTGCGGGAGAGGAATTGGGTTTCAGGCACATCTAACCGCACTTGCATTGTCACAAAGGAGAGACACATAATCATACAAGCATTCATTTAACATGACATGGGGCCTAGATGCGGAAAGATATAGCAATAGACTATTTATGGAATGGTAATTTGATTTGACAATAAGGTTACCGTCCATATCCGCGTTGGGCTCCCATTCCCAACTTTCTTGAAGAGGTCCTTGGTAGATTTTCTTTGATGGTGGAGGTCCCCTCTTGAAGTCACCTCGTGGACGGTCACGTGTTCTTGACTTTACGCACCCAAGCTAGCTTTGGTCCTTGTATATGTGATACAAGTGCTTTTGGGACCCAAAGTTGCTTGGGGAGCTTCCCTTTCATCCCCTTTACGTTCATGCCAATGAATTTTGCCTTCACCTTAGCACCTACTTTGCTCAACAAATAATAGTGATTCTCAAAGGTAGATGTATAGTTAGTCGGCAATTTTGGAGAAGGTCGGTTAGGTAGAGGGCACTCCCTTGTATGGTGACCGGTGACCTTGCAATGTTGGCAATAGGAGCCAACTTCCTTGATGAAGCTTGTTTTGAGCTCCGGTGAGGGCACCTTTCCTTTGTTCGGCACCGGGAAGGATCCAAGTCCTCTCTTGTTGAAGCCCTTTGCTTGATGGAAGAGGATTTCTTTATGTTTATCTTCTCCCTTAGATAGTCTTGCTAAGCTTGTGCGGAGACTTTCAATCTCCTCCATCAAGTCCTTCTCCCTAGCATTTTCTTTCATGGGCAAAGACTTGTGAAAACGGTTAGTAGCATGAGACGTAATCTCATTATTAAGGGTTTCTTTCTTCATAGTTTTTAATTCTTGATCAAGAACTTCATGAGCAAGGCTAAGTACTTGATGTTCTTGTTTTAACTTGTTGTGCTCTTCTAAGAGTGTTTGGTGTGCTAAGTTAAGCTCATGATGATCAAGCTTGATTTTAGTCTTTTCTTCCTCAACTTGCTTGATGTGAGATTTGAGCGTGTCATGCTCCTTAAGTATGCTTTCATATTTGTCAAGCAAATTGAGGTTAGTATTCTCAAGTTTAGCATGAGCTTGTTCAAGAGCCTTGACTTTGTTCTTTTCCCTTTTAATGATGGTGTGGTATTCATTTATCAATGAAGTTAATTCATCGGGGGAAAGCTCATCATCACTAGAGTCGTCACATACCTCATTGTTACCTTTTGCCATGAGGCACATGGGAGGTGGACGAAGAGGTGAGTTATCCTTGTTGACGACGGCAAGCCCCGCCAAGTTTTCTTCATCTTCACTCTCTTCGTCGCTTGACTCTTCATCCGTGATCCACTCATTTGCCTCGCACATGAAGACTTTTTGAGGCCCTCTTCTTTTCTTTGGAAAGAGTTTGGTCTTCTTGCCTTTGTCAAATTTCTTCTTTCCAAAGGAGCGCTTGGGCTTGACCTCTTCTTCTTCATCCTCGCTATCTTCAAGCTTGTGATGCTTGCTCTCGTGGTTCTCCCTTCTCTTGTCCGGTTTTGGACAATCGTAGGAGATGTGGCCTTGTTCACCACAATTATAGCAAGTCTTGCTATTTTCTTTCTTGGGGAGGAAGGCTCTCTTGTTGGGATCAAAAGTGTATCCCTTCTTGGCAATCTTGGAGTTCAAGCGGGAGAATTTTCTCATCATTGATGCAAGCTCATCATCATCATCTTCACTTGATATTTGCTCTTCTTTGCTTGAACTAGGCTTGATCATTTTCTTCGTTTTCTTGAAAGCCTTGAGAGCAATTGTCCTTGTAGAGGATGAACTCTCCATCATCCCAAGTACACTCATCTCATGAGCGTGTATTTCTCCAATGAGCTCCGAAACTTCAATGTTGTCAAGTGATTCCTTTTGGAGCATGGAGTTGATGATGTTGTACTTAGGCTTGGGAAGAAGCATGAGGATCTTTCGGTTGATAAGTCCCTTGCCAAGAGACGCAATGTCAAGAGCATTAATCTCCTCAATAAGAACATTTAAGCGTGAAAACATTTCATTAACATTTTCATGAGTAAGCATTTTAAATTCATCATATTTTGCTTTAAGCATGTGATATTTAAGTTCTTTAACACGAGAGGAACCCTCATGAATTTCAATTAAGCATGCCCAAATTTCACAAGCTTTTTCTTTACTAGCTATTCTAGCAAATACATCTTGACTAATGCATTCATAAATGGCATTTGTAGCTCTAGCATCCCATTTAATTTGATCACCAATATAAGCATTATCTCCAAAACCCGCATGAGTCGCTTCCCATACTTCGGGGGCAATAGCCTCAAGGTAAGCGCGCATGCGTGCTTTCCAATAGGCAAAATTCTTGCCCTCGAAGATAGGAACCGAACCCCCAACCTTGGACATTTTCGCTCTCTAGCGGTGAGGCTAGAATGATCCTATGAGCAACCTTGCTCTGATACCAATTGTAAGGATCGAAACGCCCAAGAGGGGGGGTGAATTGGGCTTTCTTTCAAATTTTAAAGCAATTAAGATTAACAACCTAAAGCCCAATTCCCTATGCAATTAAACTATGCAATCAATATAAATTAAAGTTGCGGAATGAAGATTGCATAAGAGTAAAAAGGGAGAGGGATGCAAACGCTCAAGGGACACGGAGTTTATCCCGTGGTTCGGTAAGATCACAAGGATCTTCCTACATCCACGTTGTGGCACCCACCGATGGGTTTTGCCACTCCCAAGTCACCGAGACAAGGGGCTTCTTCACTATTCTTCTCCGTTCGCCAACCTCGGCAAGGTGGAGCTCAAGCCTTGTACACTTTGGGATCCTCCGGGCTTCCACAATCCTCTTGGCAAGCTCCGGAAGTCACACACACCAAGGGACACTCCCTTATGGCTCTCACTACACTAGAGACTCCAATCACCAAGAATGGAGGCACCCAAGCACTATCTCTAGCTAGTTCTAGCCTATCTTTTGGTGTACAAATGATGAACAAGTGATGTGAAAGTGGTAGCTCTATTGCTTGAATGCTCTAGGATGTGTAGAGTATGTCTGGGCTTCAAGTCTTATCGATTTGACAGGTTGAAGGGGTATAAATAGCCAGCCTCCACGAGATAGCCGTTGGAAAAGTAGGCTGACATCACTTCTCTCCGAACACCGGATGATCCGATGTCTCCCCTTCAGTTAACATCGGTCAAAGCCAAATTAGCTGATGTCACTGTGTCAGATATGACCGTTGTTAGACCGATGTTGATCTGTCTTCTTATCGGATGATCCGGTGGCTCTTCCTCCAGAATTTTGCTTGATCTTGAGGCTCACTGGAGTGATCGACCGATGTGTGTAAATCTGCACATCGGATGATCCGGTGCTTCACTTGGTCCAATGGTATTGCAATCTGTGATGATGGACCGATGTCACTGAGCCACTCACATCGGATGATCCGGTGAGTGCATTTGTCTGAGGTCTTCTTCTTCAGTTGAACCAACTCGACCGATGTGTGTCAACTAAAAGTCCATCGGATGATCCGGTGTGTTCAACTTGTTGACTTCGAGTTGTTTTGAGTTGTTCTTTTGGAATTTGAACTTGTGACCTCTTTGACACTTGTTTGAAATGTTGTTTTGATTGTCTTCAAGCATTGAGTGATATCAAGTTAGAGCTTTCACTTCCTGTCTTCATATGATTTGATTTGATCTCATTTGTTGATTTTATATGGGTCTCCAATGTAATTTTGATTTCATTTGATTGAGTGTTATTGAGACCTTGCATTCACAAATTCATTAGTAATATCGAATGGTTGTCATTAATCACCGAAACCGTACCTCATGGGGCCTAGATGCTTTCAATGACATCAATTTTGTGCATTACAATCAACGCCTTCACATACGGTAGCTCTCAAACTCCACATATATGAGTCCAATTATGTTCCTCTCTGTAACCTACGAAATATCCAGAATGAGCTTCATATGGCACCAATTTGTCCAACATATCAGAAATTTCTGATCCATTGAGACATTTCGGTGGTCCTTTAGTGACAATAGTGTCCTTTCTGAAGACATGCCTCTGTTGCTTAAATATGTGATTCGGAGACAACCAACACATGTGACAATCGAAGTAAGATATCTTGCATCTATGAGTTAGTCAAAAGCAATTCGTGTCCAAAGCACATCTCGGACACATCAAACGATCGTGACTGCTCCATTCGAAAAACATGTCGTATGTCGGCAAATCATGGATGTACCACAAATAAGTAGCTCGAAAGTTAAACTTCTGCTTCTTGTAATTGTCGTACGCTTTGACTCCTATCCACAACATTTTCAATTCTTCGATCAGCGGTTTCAATATCACGTTGAGACATTACCCAGTATGATTCGTCCCATGTACAATGAGGCTGAGGAACATGAACTCCTACTTCATACAAAAAGCTAGTGGCATGTTGTATGGAATGACAAAGACATGCCAACAGGAATATGGTGTGGCGTTTGTACTGAACGGTGAGAATCTGTCTGTTGGTAACCCGATGCAAATATTTCTCACATCACGAGCAAAATCTGGATCGAAACGGTCTAGTGCCTTCCATGCATCACCGTGGAACAGGTGCGTCAATAATTCTTTGTTCTCACGTTTACCATCTTTGTGCCATCTCATGTGTTGTAGTTCTTTTTGAAAGAAACAACCGCTTCAATCGAGGAGTCACTGGCAAGTAACGAAGCTGCTTATGTGCGACATCTGTCATCACATTATTTCCATCGTCATTAACAACTTCGTACCACATTTCAAGGACATGTTCTCGTTGGCGTGCTCTTTATAGAATAGTATGCAGTTGCCTGGGCACACATCAATTTTCTAATAGTTCATACCGAGACCAGATATCAATTTCTTCGACTTATACATATCTTTAGCCACTTTTGTGAGGTTGTGGAAGGACATCGCAGATTAGTTTCGTGAGATCAGTGTAGCAGTTAATGGAAAAGAAGTAGTTAGACTTAATTACTATAAATCTGGTCATGAAAGCAAGGATGGTCACATCTGTGTGTTCATGCAACGGCTGTTCTGATGCTTTGAACTGGTCGAGGAACTTGTCTGCCTCATTGTAAGAGGATCCTCTGCTTCCATAGCTTCTACCATCTCATATATTTTATCATCCCTCGTGCTATCATCATCCTCATGCACTTCTTCTACGACTCGAGATTTAGTCTCGCCGTAGAAGGTCCACACCTCATAATGTGGCGTGAAACTGTTTCGACTTAAGTAAAACGAAAGTTAAATTCTGTTCAAAAACATGGTGTTATGTCATTTCGTACATGGGCATCGCACCTTATCATCCATTGACAACGAAAATGCTCGATCCCAAAATAGATCTAACTTGGTGAACCACTCATCCGAGTGACCACCGGTTCTTCACTTTCAACCAGTATACATCCAACTACGGTCTTCACCCATGTTTGAGTGATCTGTAGTATAAAGACAGAGAAATTATGGTTATTTCATACTTTGTTTAATGTCACGGTACTACATCTATTGTCTAGGATAGGTCCTAAACCCACCCAAGAGTGACCTAGTCGAGCATGCTCATGACGAGACGTGCGGTCTAGATCCGAGCGAAACTTTGGCAGCATAATCCCGTTGTTCTCCAACTGCACGCCAAAAAATGGTGCAGCGGATAACAACGAGGTTATACCGTCGAAATCTCATCCAGATCCATGTCTCATCACAAGCTACGCCCCCTCGGTCACTCTCAGACTGCCCAAAAAGGGACAATTAAGAACCAACAAGTCTCACATGCTTAACGCATGTGAAACGAGCCGGTTCGAAACGGGTGATGCATATACTATAGGTTACATTTTCTTTCATTTTTCAGTCATTTAAGAGAGAGAGAGAGAGAGGAAAGAATGACAGAGAGAAGGAGAAAAGAACAGGTATGTTGCGAGTCATTGTCGCCCACGCTTTGCGAATGCTGGAAAAAAATTCTCCGCATACTGTATGCACAGCCCTGCTGTGCATACCGGATCAGATATTCACCACGTGGCTCCATGGACGACCAGGATCCAGGCGGGGAGCAATTCACGAGCAGACTGTATACGCGCGGCTCGCATCGCGCATAGCGCAGCGCGGCGCGGCTCTAGCATTGACTCGGGAACTGAACGTCCATGTTTCGCTACCGGCTCCGAATCTAACGATCAATATTCGATACCCGCACGTACACGTTTGCGTTGCTTGACCTAGAAAAAACGAAGGCGACGAGTTAGTTCGGCGGCCGCCTTCGTGAGTTACGGCGACGTCCTTCCTACAGCCGGGTTCGCGATTCCCTTTGTCATTCTTTCACGCCCACGTTCTCGGTTTCGATGGACGACGCATCTCCTTCTTCATCGCAGGCACATTTGCATTGCACGGCCGCGGTTCCCGTCTATGATGTCTCCATCGCAAGAGAAATTACCAATACAGTTGAAGATCGGCTATACTCTATGGATACTGATGATGCTAGCGGCCCTTCATCATCTGCACGTGAATTTGAAGCATGCCTAAGAGTAGCTGGTCCAGGAGCTCATGAACTTTCAACTAATGTCACAGAATATGGACAGGTAATTCTTCATATCAATTACATATCATGCACTGATCGCACATGAATTTTGTTCTACAATATTGTTCATACATTGTCTATGATAGGATGATTCTGGAGTAAATGTGATTATGCAAGCATCGTACAACCCGACTTGCATGCGTATGACTACCCCTCCATTACCACTGGCGTCTCCAAATTCATCACTAAACAGGGTAAATAACATATACAAAAGAAGTTGTATTTTATTCATCATTATTTATAACACTGTTTAAACTTTACATATTACACGTTAGGATGGTGATATGTACTGTCATTCTATGGTTATTCCTAAAGTCGGCATGCATTTTGAGTCAGAAGATGATGCTTATGATATGTACAACTCTTATGCTAGACAAGTTGGCTTTAGTATCAGAAAAGGTCTCGGAAAAAGAAGAGTTGATAATTCATTTTATATGAAGCGTCTAGTTTGCAGTAAAGAAGGAGAAAGGAGCAAGCACTCGGTGCATGACACATTAAAAGAACATGCATCTATTAGGACGGGTTGCAAAGCTCGCGTGCAGTTTAGTGTTTGCCCTAAGGGAGTTTTCATAGTGAGTAAGGTCTTGCTTAAGCATAATCATGATCTTGCTAGTCCGAATAAAGTGCACAAGTTACGTTCACAACGACGTGTTACAGATGCAGATAAATTACTCATCAATCGAATAAGAGAAGCAGGAATCAAGCCAGCTCAAGTATATGACTTTTTTCAAAAGTGGTATGGTGGAGCCGCGAAAGTACCATTTTCACGAGTGGACTGTAACAATCAGATTGGTGGACAGCGTAGAAAGTATTTGCCGTCTAATGATGCACAAACTCTATTAGAGTACTTAAAAAATAAACAGTTGGAGGATCCATCATTCTTTTGGGCCATAGAACTAGACAAGGATAATGGTCAGATAGCAGTTCTATGCTTCTTATAATTTGATAGAAAATGATGGAGTTGTTAAAACTTACAATGTTACGCCTATGGATCGTCATGATGAAGCAACTATCATCTTTAACTCTAAAGATCAAAGTATATTATGTTCTTGCAAAAAATATGAAAGCATTAGTATGTACAAATAACATATGGTGAGTTCATTTTCTGTAATGCTTTTTTAATAAATCCAATTCATTGTAGGTATATTGTGCAAGCATGCTCTTCGTGTGCTCAACATCAAAGAAGTTTTTGACCTGTCAGATAGGTACATTCTACGTAGATGGACTAAGTATGCAAAAAGGGGTTTTCACACTGATAAAGTCATAGTTGATAAAGATTCATTGAAAACACATGTTGTGCGAATCTCCAGAAAAGCGACTTCTGTTGCATTAAAATGTTCGAGATCAAAGGAACTTTTAGAAGAATTAGAGAGAGCTACTGATAAGTGGATATTGAGGCAGATAGGTCTCACTCAAAAGATAGTGTTGTCTCTTTTCAAGTTTCACCTATTGGTACTGAGAATGATGACACCATTCTAAAGGGTAGAGTCTCATTCGGAATTCCGACTGTGGCTAAAGGTGCAAAGTCTAAAAGAAAAAAAAGCGTACTTGAAAAGAACAAAGCAAGCAAAAAAAGGACTACCCAGAATAAAAAAAAGTGGTAACTATTTCACCGTTTCATTTAATATATATTGTTTGCATATATACGAATAACTATTTCACTATCTCATTTTATATTGTTCTTTTGTAGGAGAAGGATCAAGTAACATTGGAGACAATTTTGTTGCAACTGTGGCGGTGCCAATCATTCCTCCGAATACGTTCATCAATTTTTCAAACAATGTGTCTAATGTGGTCCAAGAAAAATATACAAATCTTTTGTTTGGTTCTCATGAAGATAGTGACAGTGCACGTAGATTAAATTTCGATGACCCGCCATATAATACTACTTATAGGAAATAGTGTACTACTCATCTTTTTTATTGAACTTGTTCACTTTTCCATTTGACTGCTGGTTCAACAATGATATAAATGGTACTGTTATTAAAAAATTTTGATTTGTATTGGCACATGTTCTTTGCAATTCATGAATTATACAATTCAATGGAGCAGCGTGTGTTGTTTTTTCTGGAGCAGCGTGTGGTCAACAAATATAACTATGCAGAAAACAGGAGCCAACGTACTTCGGCCAGTTACTTTCGGAACGAGACACATTATGCTAATCAGCAGAGATCATTCAGAGTTAGATAAATTATTCTTTATAATCTATACTAAAGTGCTTGTCTAGTACGATGGTAATGCATAGTTTTCTCATCCCGTAGATGGCTGGTTCGATTCCCACCTTTCGCACCTTTTTTATCCAAAACGCATGAGTAGCGAGCGGCTCAGGCAACCGATTCCTGGAGCTCGAGCCGAAGCTCCATCGGCTCTGACGGCTCGTTTGGAGTTATGTTGAAGGCTTCGCTTTGATATACGGAGAGGGTGACGTGGCACAAATCCGAAGGGGTATGTACCAAGGGTCTCGTGCATACCGTATCCAGAGAATTCGGTTTGGCGAATGCTTGTCGTCCTCACCATCGTTGTTCGCCTCTGTGCCCGTCTAGACGCTTCTTTTAGCTTACAACTAAATGGGCTTTGTTGACGTCGTGCCCTAAACGGGTTGTGACAGTTCTACCCGACACAAAACCCATTTATATATATAGTACTTAAACACTCAAACAATTCAAGAAACGATTAACATAGAGCTAAATATATACATGTGTGCATAATAAATTAATAATAAAACAACTAATAAACCTATTATACAACCAATGCAAAATTTATTCCCCTAAGTAAACATTTTAGCAATTAATCAACGAATTAAACAATCATTGAACTAATGCAAAGTTTAATTCACTAATACATAATTTAATGAACAAAATACAATTACTCCACTAATACAAAATTTAATCTATGAATTAAACATTTTAAAAAATAATCACCAATTTCATAAACAAAATACAACAATTATTCCACTAATCAACAATTTAATCAACAAATTACACAATTCAATCAACTAATCACCTATTTAACCAATGAATTACACAATTCAATCCACTAATCACTAATTAATCTAACTAATTTAACACATTAAGTAAAAAATGCCAATGGCATGGCCACTGGAGCTCGGATTTTGGGAGTGGGGGAGGGGAGGCCGGCTAGGGGAGGGACTGGGTGGCGCCACAGTGGAGGACGGCATGGTGAGGGCGCTAGGGCAGCGAGAAGGAGGCACGGGCATGGTGGTTGGGGAGGGGGCAGACACCATGGGGGGCGCCAAGGTGGGGGCAGTTGTGGAGGCGATGGGGGGAGACAGGCGGTAGGGGAGAGCATCGTACCTTGGAGGCGGCTGCGCCAGAAGCGTGGTGACGAGCGACGGGCGGCTGCGTCGGGGAGGCGGTCGATGGGGGAGGCGGGGCCGGGAGGCAGCGACGCACGGCCGCGTCGGGGAGGCGGCGCCGGGTGACGGGCCGGCTTGAGCGCGAGGTAGGAGCGGCGGCGAGAGCGAGTTTAGCGTGAGTGTGAGTCAGGCCGAGTGGGTTGGGGTATATCGCTTTTATTAAACGGCCGTATAAATTGTGATGGTCTTAGGGTTGGCCGTCACAATTTAATTAACTTGCAATGGTGTTGTGCTTGGCCGTCGCAAATAAGGTACAATTTGCGACAGTTACATTATTTGCGACAGCTTATGGGCCGACCGTTGCAAATTAATCTGCTATTTGCGACGGCTATATGCTTTTCCGACGGTCGAATGCGAGTCGTCAGAAATTACTCTATTTGCGATGGTTGGCCGTCGCAAATGATCGTATTTCCTGTAGTGACACTAAACAGTTAACCTAACTAATCAATCTAAACAATAATGATATAAACAAGATAATAATCAACTAAACACTAAACAATTAACCTAACTAATTTACCTAACTAAACAACACACTAAACAAACTAAACAATTAATCAAATTACCAGTTAACTAATCTACACACTAGTCAAAGTACCAATTAACTAATCTACACACTAATCAAATTACCAATTAACCTAACTAATTCAATCATCAATTTCATTGCATTTCATAGCATAGTAGGGGAGGAAGGGTGGAGGACGGTTGGGATGGGGGTAGGGGGGAGGGAGGGGGGCTCAGGTGGCGACCATGGAGGTTTGGAGGGAGGGGGGCTCAGCGAGAGGAGGAGGGCCTCGAGTGAGAAGGGGGAGGGGCTTGGGTGAGAGGGGGGGCTTGGGTGAGAGGGGGCTCGGATGGCGGTCATGGATGGGGCGGGCTCGGCCTACGGCCATGGAGAAGGGGGGGCTCGGCTGGCGGTCATGGAGGGGGGAGCTCGGCTGGCGTCCATGAAGTGGGGGGAGGGGGAGGCTCGTGTGAGAGGAGGGAGGGCTCGGCGGCCGCAATGGAGGAGGGAGAGAGGGTAAGGACCTTACTTGAGGAAGGAGAGAGGGCGACGACGTAAACGATAGGTGCGGCGGCGAGCGAGAACGCGCGGCATGGGACCGCGTGGACTAGCGAGCGCGCGGCGGCGAGGGAGGGTGCAACGTTGACGGCGGGCGCTGGGTGCGGCGGGCGAGCGATGACGAGGGAGGGCGCGACGAGCGGCGAGAAGCGAGGTAGGCGAGTGTGGCGGCGTGAGTGAAGTGTGAGTGAACTGTCGTGCTCGAGTCGGCCGGGTATTAGGCCACAATTAACGATGGCCGCCAAGAAACGACAGTTTATCGTGGAATATAAAACTGTGAGACTTTATGGACGATGTTTTAGGTCAACCGTTGTCAATAAAGTCCTTATGAATGACGGCTGGCGCTAGCCGTCGTCAATTATCATAAAAACGATGGTACCCTCGTCATCGCTCGCCCGCCGCACCCAGCGCCCGCCGTCAACGTTGCACCCTCCCTCGCCGCCGCGCGCTCGCTAGTCCACGCGGTCCCATGCCGCGCGTTCTCGCTCGCCGCCAATATAAAACTGTGAGACTTTATGGACGATGTTTTAGGTCAACCGTCGTCAATAAAGTCCTTATGAATGACGGCTGGCGCTAGCCGTCGTCAATTATCATAAAAACGATGGTACCGTCGAAAATAAACTTGATCGTCTTAATGTTTGGTTTTCCTGTAGTGAGCGGAGTTGAAACCTAGATACATGGACCATGACTATCCTAGGCTCAACACATTTCACCTCTAATATTTATATATTGAGTATTCCCAAATTTTTGAAATGAAGTATTCATTTCGTTCTTAAAAAATTGTCGGTTGAACTACAAAATGACAAACTTTCAAAAACGGATGAAATACATAATTATATTTTTAGATCTCCTCCGGCAGGTTCGTCATATCCTGAAGGAATCTGTAATAGTCCATCAAGATAATTCTGCTGTGGAAACCAACACGCAATGGGTTGGTGGATTGCTCCTCTGTTTTTTTTAAAAAAAAACACCTGATTTGTTGATTGATACAAGGAGTCAAGTACTTGGACTTCGTTATTAAAATTAAAGAAGTTCTAGTGTGCTTTTTGGAAAGCGGACGGGCTCAAAGTTCAACGGTATCTGGTGCATTTTTTTATATGATTTCACGAATTGTGGTGGACGAGGGCAGGAGGCTCACAAGTATTGGCCCGTCTCAACTGCGGTCCGAACGGCAGAGAAAGGGCCGTCTCAACTGCGGCCCGTATTGTACTCCTTGATGGAAGGGGTGACTGGATTTGCAATGATGATAGAGATCATCAACATTCAGTACAGTTAGTACAAACGAGGAATCGCTCGTTTACTTTATTCGTTCATCACCAATAATAATTCTTAAGGAGTACAATACCTTAAGCTTGTCTTACAGTACACCCAATCATACATGCAATAGTACAAAACGTAAAATTACGGAGTGTTTTCTGTTTGCAGTACAATAATTTAATTTGTCCTCCTTTCGAACAGATCAATGTATGGAGTAGTATGTATCGGTATTACTAGAATTTTTTTCGAAGCGGTAGAAAATAATAACGGTGGCTGTCAGAGGTTCATGTCCAGAACGAGTGGGGTGTCCCCTTTCTCCACGGAGAACGTCTTGTGCATCTTCCCCGTGCCCGTCGAGAGCTGCACGATGTAGGTGCCGTGGTAGCCCCTGAACTTGAAGTGGCCGTCGCTGTCGATGTGCCCGCGCGCGTGCGACGTCCACTCCCTCCGGAGATCGACGAACCTGCAGATGCAGAGCACGAGCGTCATTCGTTAGTCGCTGGACAGACGAGTTCCTCGTGTTAGCTAGGATTGATGTTTTCAGATGGCTGGCCTTTCGCCGGCGTCGTTGACGGTGCCATCGGCGTTGACGAGGCAGGCGTCCTGCCGCCACATGTTGCCCTGCAAGAACCCCCAGAAGACGACGCCCTCGACGGCCGGGTGCGCGTACGCCTCCCGGAGCACCACCTCGAGGTCGTCGGCGCGGAGGTCGACGTCGGACTCGGACACGTCCAGCTCGGTGAGCCAGACGGGGATGTCCGTGGTGGCGAGCTTGTCGAGCGCGTCGCAGAGGATCTCTCCCACGGGGTTGGTCACGTGGCCCTGCAGCCCGATGCCGCCCACCGCCGCGCCCTTCTGCTGCAGCGCGTTGATCAGCTCGATGTACTTCTCCGGCGTGGCGTTGGGGTCGACGCCGCCCTCGACGTTGTAGTCGTTGACGAAGAGCGTGGCGCCCGGGTCGAGCCGCGCCGCCTCGCGGAACATGAAGGCGTTGATGTCGTCGCCGAGGCGGTCCTTGTAGAAGCTGCCGTGCAGCATCTCGTTGTTCACGTCGTAGTGCGGGAACCGGCCGGCGTAGCGGGTGAGCAGGCTCTGGAGGCGGCCCTGCACCGCCGACCGGAGCTGGTCGGTGTCGAGGCTCTTGACCCACTGCTGCACCGTGTTCTCGACGGCCCAGAAGATGCAGTGCCCGCGCACCGGCTTGCCGTACCGGTCGCAGAAGTCAAGCAGCGCGTCGGAGTCTGCGTAGTTGAGCT
Organism: Tuctoria greenei; assembly: GCA_036927565.1. Classification (NCBI taxonomy): domain Eukaryota; kingdom Viridiplantae; phylum Streptophyta; class Magnoliopsida; order Poales; family Poaceae; genus Tuctoria; species Tuctoria greenei. The sequence goes on from JAYESD010000002.1 coordinate 20,720,338, forward strand.
GCCCCTGCTGCGCCTCCGTGTGGTACCACTTGAGCTCGTTCTCGAACACGGCCCAGTCGAAGTGCTTGGTGAAGAAGTCCACGAACGCAGGGTTCTGGATCACGGTGGTATTGATGCAGGCGCCGAACGGGAAGCTGCTGTCCATCTGCATCACGCGGATCGACGCGCCGGAGATGCCCGACGCTCCTCCTGCCGCGCCGAAATTGAGGACGACGTCACGCTTGCGAACCTGTATCAGGAGGTGTCAATATGCACGTCAGAAACTGCTGGACTTTCTTGTTGAAACCGATCGTCTGGACTTTTTTAACGTTACGAAATCCTGTTTAATGTGACAGAGAGCGTTCTTCTCGCGGCGAGTAACGAGTGCCTATCGATCGAGGTGCTATCACTTTCTTGTTCTGGATGCTGCGTTCGTTTCTTCTGTGCTATCGGCGTGTGTTCGTAGCCCATCACACTTTCACACATACGCGGTTGATAATGCTGGTTTTAAATTTGACGCAGAGGAAGAATGAAACCCCGTGAGCGCTCACCTTGTCAGTCTTCTTCCTGAGTTTCTTGAACCGCGCCTTGCGGTCCGTGGCGTAGACCTGGAGATCCATCACCTTCACATCGACGCCGGCGGGCGCGCCCTGGACGTACACCGCCGCGCCGGACGAGCTCTTCTTGAGCCGGAACGCGCCCTTGATCTCCGTCCACTTGCCTGCCTCGGCGCAGACGGCCGCGCCATGGACGTTCTCGTCATCGACGCGGAGGCCGACGCGCACCACGTTGCTGCTGCCCTCCTCCGCGCCCGCGACGTCTCCCCCGATACCGATCCACCCGGCGACGCGGTACGTGACCCGCGGCTTGAGCGCGCCGGCGATCGCCTGGCAGAGGCCGTCCCCGGCGTCGGCGCGGCCGGACGCGAGAACGTACCTGCCGCTGGGCCTGTAGTCGTCGGGCACGTCGTTGATCGTCTCCGTCGGCACCTTGGCCGGCTCCTCGTCGTGCACGGACAGCTTCGTGCACTCGCCCACCGGCGCCCAGCCGTCGAGACCGGCCTCCGGCGTGCTGTTCCCGACCAGGTTCACGTCGAACATAACCTCCTGGACCGACCGACAACAGTGTCGTCAGTACGCGTGCAAGCGTAGCAATGCATGCAAGTGACACACGGAACAGTATGGCTTGTGCTACTACTACTAAACACTGATGAACATACCTGGGTGCAGGCCATAGTCTCTACTAGTACTTGATCAGCGATGAGGAAGCAGGCGATCGCTGACAGTTGGGTTTAGAAATGGAAGGAAATTAAACCTGCTTGTCTATTGCCGATTGGTTTGCGGGTACGGTGGTGAAGTGAAGCGAGCGATCGCGGCAGCTCACCTTTTATAAAGGGGCCGGGAGATAGGTCGATCGTCAAAATCACCGGAAAATAGCCACCGAACGTCGAAACGTCGTGCGGACTCGAAGCAAGCACAAAGACAGGCCGGTCTTTTCTCTGGATGCTGCTGCTTTTGAGTAACAGTAAAGAATGCGCAAGATCCGGCTAGCTTTGCTCCGCCCTGAGCGCGCTCGGCTGGCTGGTGGAGCCGGGCGGCGCCGTGGCGGGCATGTCAGCGCGCGGGCCAGGGGCGGCGGAGCAGTGCAAGCATCCAACAGCTCTGATTAGCAAGCAGATCTCTTTGTAGTAACATCATTACCAACACTCTATGCGTCACTCAAGGGTTCGTGCTTTTCTTGGCTTTGGGAAGAGATCGACAGAAGCTACAATTGGTTTAGCTTGTTTATAGTCGTTGTTACTATTAGAATTAATCTTGTTTCTTTGGAATAGTAGGTGTTGTTTTAATAAAGGTGTATATAAAAAAGGCAAGATATCTATAGATAAGGCAATGTCATAACTCATATAGAAGGAAAAATGGTTGCCAAACAGATTAGGAAAGAAAACTCCTAAGAGATTAGGTAAAAAGAGTCCTAGATGGAAACAAAATGATGATGTAATTAACTATATAAATCAACCAATTAATGAAATAAAGGACGGTCGTATAATTGTTATTTATTTCTGCCCGGGGTTCCAATATTCATTATCAAAACCTTTGTTTAAAGATCAAATCTGCTGCCCCGGAGGTGGCCAATCTGGTGGAGGTCTGCATTCGGGAGCGGCCAGTCAGGCATGGGGCTCATGGTTGTGCCGGTGTGGCTTGGGTGGCCAATAGGATACTCCCTCAATCTTAAATTAATTGTCGTTTTGAACAATAATTTTAGTTCATTTTCAATTAAAATTCTTGTCTAAAATGACAATTAATTTGGGATGGAAGGAGTATGTTTGTGTGTTGCGTCTGTCGGTGAACATGTGGTGATCCGATGTCATGGCCCGACACAACCGACGTTCTGATCAGAGCAATTCTTGGACGGTAGTGCCACGGCAACTGACATGCGGGGACACACTTCGAGCTGGAATTTTTTTATTAATATACAATTTTTAAACGTTTTTAATATAAACAACACACAAAATGAAAAAAAATCAAAACTAACCCACCTTCATATGTGGCACATACGAAATTCAAATTTCGTATATGTCAGGTACAAAATTCGTTTTAAGCTGACGCAGGTATGTTTTATTGAGTTTTGAACCTCAGTTTTGAAATATTTAGAGGTACAATTGCTCCAAATTGTTCGAACATAATTATAGTATTAGTTCTGGTGAGTCTAAGGAATAGATTTCCAATATATTCCGTCCATTTAATCGAGAGATGTTGATTTTCGAAGTTGGTATTACGATCACATAAACTGAATGATTGTGATCGTATTACACAATTCAATATTCAATAACTTTTGATTCCCAATATTACAACTATATGTTCCTCATTGCGTAAATAACTTCACAATCTACTCTACATTTTGTATTTTGGAAACACTTTCAAATTCTTACTCTAAAGCTTCATAAAATAAGGTTCAAAACTCAATAAAACATATATGCGCCAGCTTAAAACGAATTTCGTATGTGTCACATACGAAATTTAAATTTCGTATGTGACACATACGAAAGTGGGTTAGTTTTGAAATCTTTTCATTTTGTGTGTTGTTTATATTAAAAACGTTTAAAATCGTATATTAATAAAAAAAATTCCTTCGAGCTGCTATCGTTCGTTATCGGATGACATGTATGTGCTTCATGTACAAACTCACCATGAAGGTCATCGCCCTAGCAACTTCGCGACTGTGGTCAGGATTGTCGCAGGGCGTGGCCAAGAGCCTCGCGGCGGGCGACGTGCAGAGGGCCACGGGGGTGGCACGTCCAGCAAAGGTGTTGGTCTTTGATCTAGGCGTGTTGGGCTTAGATCTGGAGCAGAGGAGGTGCTGTCCTAGAGGCAGGTCAGGCAGCGCGTGGATGCAGTACCATGCGGGCGTGGCGAGCAGGTCGTAATCATGTGGAGTTTGGTCATGACCGATGTGTGCTCGGGATGAAAATATGATGATCCCAAGTTTGAGTGCATGGTAAAAAAAAGTTATGCCGTCATCTTAAAGATGAATGTGTTATGAGTGCAGGATGGAAATAATTGTGTTGTCATTCTAGAGATGGAGATGTCGCATTCCAAAATACTCCATCCGTTTCAAAATAATTGTCACCGGCTAGTTCATTTTTGAACTAACCGGTGACAATTATTTTGAAACGGAAGGAGTAGATGGTAAGGATGGAGATGTGTTGATTTCTAAATTGAGTGTAGGGTGTGCGTGTTGTCATCATAAAACTAGTGTAAGTGTATTTCGAAAATAAAATTGTGTGATTGCTTGACTTAAAATTTTTTTTAATAGTAGAAGTTGTAGTCGAAATGAGTATATAAACAGGAAAAGTCTAGAATGCAAGTGCAATCATGTAAAAATCACTTGTGAGCCACACAATCTTCATCCCACGGTCATTATGTTTTTACTCTTAAACTCTCCTACTGGGCAACAAGAACTATATTATTTGGTGGGAGTGTTTAAGGTACAAATACTGGAATGTAGGATGAAAATCTTGTGACTCACAAGTGATTTTTGTACGATTGCACCAGAAAGCTGATTGCACTCTAGTCATTTCCATATAAACAAAAGAGGTCATATAGAAAGAAAGATTGTCGTTAATTAAATTAGAAAAGTAGAGTACTAAAAGATTAGGAAAGAAGAGTCGTAGACAAAAACAAAATCACAGTGTAATTGGCAATATAAAATCAACCAGTCAATAGAATAAAGGACAATATCATCATTGTTAATTTTTTCTACCCAAAATCCGTTACTGTGGTAGCAAGAACTCGGATTCGTCAAGGCAACAGTAGTTTACGTTTTTTTATGATGGGTAAAACCCGACCTTCCACTTCTAAAGACGTTACAGCCAATTTATTACAAGCGAGTACAAATGCAGACACTCACAGACTATTGTCTAGAATAAGGCGATGATAACCTAAGCATACGACTGTGGACCAGACTTCGTAAGCCTATATTACAACATGTTCATCCCTTCATATTTTCTGTAAGTGCACTCCAAATCCAGTATACATGACTTAGTACTGTGAAATTCAGATTGAAATCCGCTCGCGCTGAAAATCAAACTCAAGACTGGAGTAGTGCTACTCAGAGTATTGTTACCAGTAGTACAACAATAGTCTACTGTAGAATGATAGTCATGTTTTCACAGTTTCACCAAGAAATGTATGATGCATGTAGCAGCACCAACGTCGGACCTGTTGGTGGCGACGAAGCTCAGCGAGAGTGCGACGTGTCAAATTTGCAGCCGCCCCACTGAAACTGGACGACCACGACGCGGTCTAAGGCGTAGCGGTTCGAAACACAAAGCTTCAAGGCAGAGACACCGTCCAAAATCTAAAAATAAAAAGCGAGCGAGGTCGGTTTTGATATATCATGCTGCTTAAAACGTTACAAATAAAAATATGTGTGTGGTCAAGGAGAACCACGGGTCGATGGAACCTGGTAGCAAGCAAACGGTGTGTGGACATGGATCGTGCTGGAATATTTTCCCGGATCCATCGACCTCAGCTTCGCTACGCAAAGGGTATGCGCGTGCATGGAGCTCGGAGTTTCTGCTCATGCGTGGCGGCCCGGCCAAGGCAGTACCCCGAGAGAGACGAGGAAGGAGGTAGCTGGATTCAGCGAGCACGCAGAGTGCGTGCTCTGTCCGAAGCCGGGCGCCAGAGATCTGGATCGGCCACGTTAGCTCACTACGGAGAATGTGGTGCTTTTCACGAAGAGGAAAGGCAGCCAACGGCCGCCTAAATGTGCAGAGTATCAATTTTATTTTATTTTATTTCCTGCGATGAAAAATTAGATGAGAGTTCTCGTGTTTACGTGGGTGTCTGTGTTTGTATTTATATTTTTTAAAAATAGGGATACAGAAGTATATTTGACTGATTAAAATCACAGATTTGAATTCGCAGATACGGCTTATGTTAGCCTGCTGCCTGCATTTTTTTTGCTTAATTGCAAATCCACTCTATATCTCAATTACGATTTGACCAGCGGCTTTGGTGCAGCGGACCGGGAAGGCAGACAGCAGACTGGTGCGACATGACTCGGCTGAGTGGGCTCGATTCATGCGTCCACGGTGGCAGATTTCGGCCCAGTTGCCACAGCTAGCGTGGGACTGTGCGGATTTCGGACTGCAGCGCGCGAGGTGCGGGTGTGTTCCGCCAGAAACGGTCTTTTGGGGTATTCTAAAAAAAAGGTATTTTGGGTGGAAATAAAAGCGCGATTAATATATTTTGTGTGATTTGTAATTAAGCCTTTTTTTTCTAGACCAGCTTATGTTAAGCTGCTGGGCCTGGGCGAACCTAAATTGGGCTTAGGCCTACGATTCGCTCCGTTTTAGGCTACTGGGCCTCATCGAATACGTCTAGGCCTGGGAAACTACGATTTCTGGCCTGATTTCAAACAAGCCTACTAAGAGACCCATAGAGCGTACTTAGCCCATTTTATCTAACAAGACAAAGAGGCTCGATAACTCTGGCCTCAATTTGAAAAGGGATCATAGCTGCACCAGGAAATGGGGCACAGAGGTCCATAGGAGACCTTTCTCTTGTCCTCTGTGCCCCCGGTGTTTACAACAATTTTGGGTCTGTTTAGTTTAAAGCCAAAACTTACTATATTTTGCCATGCCTAAGTTTAGTTAAGTTTGACCAACTTAGTCATTGTTTGGTTCATAGCTACAGTTGTGACAAGATTCATTGCTATCTAACTAGGTCCCACATGTCAAAGACTTAAAAAAGTGTGGAAAGATTCTCTTAGACTTGCCAAGTTGTGGTTGAAAATTTGAGTACCTAACCTTAGTGAAGTTAGGCAAAAAATTGTGGCAAATTGTGGCAACCCTAGTACATAAACCAAACAGGCCTTTCATCAGTAACAGTGCTCAGGCTCTCGAACTGGTAGGTTTCAGGGAACTGTATTACCAGCTGCGAAGATTGCATCACGGAGGAATTCCTGTGGAACGATGGCCTGTTCAGCCTCCGACGATTCTGATTGAATGGTCTAGGAGTTGGGATTTGGGGAGCAGTCTGTACCTCATTTTTTTGGTGGCTTAAGGGTGGACAACAGGTTCTCAATTCGGGATGATTTTCTTTGATTTTCAAAGTTTGAATTTCGTGCTTTGTGACAACTAACAAAGGTATTGGGAAACTAATCTGAGGAGTTTGAAAAAACAGGAAATTTGGTGGTCTAGAATTTGTGTTTGAGTTCCCATCTGCTGAAGTGTTTAACTGGTCAACTACGTAGCTGAAAGATCGGTTCAGGTTCAATAATTGAGATAGAGATAACATATACTACTACTTCAGATCCAAACCACACCGGTTGAATTCAAGCTGGACACGACCGTTGAGTTTTCCGTACGGAATTGATCTATATGACTACGGGTCAGTCGTGGTAGGGTTCGTGTACATGTTGCCAAATTGCATCTGTTATTTTACTGAACGAGCTTTTGTCGCCTGTTCATTTGGTTAAATCCTTGCTCAACTTTTGACTAACTAATAGACGGCATGTTAAAGAAATCCCAAGTCCAAATCCAGAGGCCTTTGCCGGCAGCGGCAGAGCAGGTAAGTAATGCGCATATGACCGTTGCATGTGCTGACTTCGCTCAGCGAGGCCGTTGTTCAGGAAGTACTAGCATCTGAACTCAACTGACGGGCTTAGCAGCAGAACTCCTCGAATTGAACTTCAGGTCTACAACCAGAATTTGGAGGTTTGTACTGTGAGGATTAGAGCATGCAATCGTGTACAGAATATGTGTTTGGCACTTGTGGCAAGATCATTTTTGCTCTGCCAACAAAAATGTCAGTTTCAGATACGTAAACAGGGCCACTGAAGTGGACCTATGCGAAGGAGTACCAAAAAGTTCGCTTTCAGTAGAGCCACTCGGAACCGTAGGCTAATAATACTGTACCGAAAGTCGATTCGACGTCAGTGGCGTGAAGATCTTACGGATCAAAAGGACCTATCCCAGCTTTCACTGCAAAGCCAAGTGCAGCGAACGATCAATCTGGCTGCGAGCCACCAAGAGACTGTCCAAGCATGGCAATGTGGCATCGCATTTTTCTTTCGCCAGTTGTATAGATATTTGCTGTTCCGGTGTAAATATCACCAGTCGAGATCTGCTCTATAAAACTTGGCCTGAAGCTTCAGCATCAAATTTAAATGAGTGTTATGTGCATAGGACCATAACAGCAGATATTTGTAGAAACGCCATATTAAATTTAACGGGGCATTGAATTATCAGCAAATTAAGGCATTCATATTCACCACAAATGCCAAGTATAGTAAGTAAAAGTCGGTTTTAGATGTAGGACACCATCACCATTATTGATTCCCATTATAGTAGGAATATTTTTTCTTGGTCGAAGTAATGCTAAATACACTGCAGCAATTTCGCACCCATCACTCCTTCTTGGCCTTGTCTTCCGGTCCGGCGGCGTCGGCGGCGGCGGGGGCTTCGGCGCCGTCGCGTGACATCATCTTCTTGAACTCCTCGAACCCTACGCATCCGTCGCCGTCGACGTCGACGGAGGCGATCATCCTGTCGCACTCCTCGGCGGTGCACCCCTCGCCGATGCGCGCGAGGACCTTGCCCAGCTCGGACGCGGTGATACGGCCGTCGCCGTTGACGTCGTAGACTTCGAAGGCGGCGCGCAGCTCGGCCTCGAGCTCGCTGTCGTCGCGGCCGCCGCGGCCGTGGAACGCGGCGAACTCGCCGAGGTCGACGTAGCCGTCGCGGTCGGTGTCGAGCTCGTCCATCATGGCGGCCACCTCGCGGCCGCCGTGGGAGGAGCTCGGCGGCGGGGAGATGGCGCTTGAGACCGCGGCCAGCTCCGAGTGGGAGATCCGGCCGTCGCCGTCCGCGTCGAAGCGGGAGAAGACCTTCTGGATCTCCGAGTCCGCGGTGGCCGGCGGCGCCGGGGCCTTCTGCTGTGCCTGCTTCTCGGCGGCGTTCGACATGGCGCGCGCGGGACAGGGGACGCAGGGAAAGCTAGATACTCAAGTGGTGGTGCGAGCTGCGAAGCGCTTTTGTGGGTCGTGTCTTGGTGCGGTCTTCCGAAGATTATGCGTTTGCGAAGTGGAGCGTGGAATGGTCTAGCCACCTCGCCGGAGATATTAATAGGGCGCGGTGCCGCCGCGGATGCGACTGCGAGGGGGAGCAGACGCAAGGAAAACGCGCCGACCACTCTTTCCACATAAAGAAAACGCGCTCGCGCCGAGAGCGCGTCCTCGTGGCCGCCGGCTGCCGCATCGATCGGCGCGTCGGACAGGAATCGCGCGGCGGTGGTGCACGTGGACGCGGCACGGATCTCCACATGGAAGTAGGCGATATTTTCTTTGCTCTGTCCGACCGTTTCCTCGAAGTCGGTGGCGGAGTCCATGAATCACCGGCCACGTCTGTTGTACTCCTATGTACCGTAGGGGTACAAGACTTTGAGAACTGAACAGATCGTAGACGCGCGTTGAGTCTCTTTTCCCCACCTTTTTCGGGAAAGAAGCGCGATGAACATGTCAGCCCTTAACTACGATTCCGGCCCACATAAAACCGTCAACTTCTTCTGTTCTGGGCCTATCTAAATCTAGTGAAACCAATTATTAGGCCCAAACCGTCCGATCCCAGCCTACGAGTCCACTCCAATATCTTTTCCACTCCCGCCAAGGCCCAGAAGAAATGCTTGCCCTACGAAAGGCCCACTACACCACCGACTCCCCCGCTCGACTCTAGAAAACTTTTTTTCTTGCCATTTTTTTAGCGAATCGACTCTAGAAAACTCGCGTTGATAGTTGATACGCTCTCGTCCAGGCTGTGCCGCTGGAGCCTTCCCGACTCGTCCAGTCCAGCCATCCAGAACGAGCAGGAGACATCAGTCCCGACCCTTCGCGACGCATCGAACTGATCATCGATTCTCCTATAAAAATCTGCGGGCATCGAGCAATCGATCCAGAGTTGGACGAAGCGAGCAATCAAATCCGTAATTCCACCTAATAAGCACAATCAACAGTTAAGGCGCTCGAATCACAAGTTCGTTCACGCAGACAGGTCGACCTCTGGCAATGTCGTTGGTCCGGACCGACCCCATGTCGGTGGACTTCTGGGCGGAGGCCGACCCGTTCGGCGTCGTGCGCCCGCTGGCCGAGCGGTGCCCGGTCCTCACCAACGTGCGCGTGGACTGGAAGGAGACGCCCGCGGCGCACGTGTTCAAGGTGGACCTCCCCGGCGTGAAGAAGGAGGCGGCCAAGGTCGAGGTGGAGGACGGCGGCGTGCTCGTCATCAGCGGCGAGCGCCCCGCCAGGGAGGAGCCCGGCAAGGACGAGGCGTGGTGGTGGCGCCTCGTCGAGCGCAGCAGCGGCAGGTTCCAGAGGCGGTTCCGCCTGCCGCGCGGCACCAAGCTGGACCAGGTGCACGCGTCCATGGAGGATGGCGTGCTCACGGTCACCGTGCCCAAGGAGGAGGTCAAGAAGCCGCAGGTCAAGGCCATCGAGATCTCCGGTTGATCAACTCATCCGTTCATATCTCGGACGATATCACGGTCATGCATGCCGGGTACAGTACCGATCGGTTGGTTGTGTGAGCTAGTACGTGTTCTGCGAAGTTCCTCTCAGTGTCCTCTGTAAAAAAAATGGTCAATATCTGATGCCTTGTGCAACTGTGTGTCATGTAGCTGAATGCTACGTGTAAATCGTGTGCCGGAATAAACTTGTATCGATGTGGTGTGTAACCATGTGTGAGTTAGTAATGTGACTTTCATGTGGAACGCCTTTCTGTGAATCCAACTCTTCCCTTTGTTGTTACGGCATCACGATTCGGGCGGAAGCAGAACCACGGGCAGTCTTGTGTGGTTGCTAAGCGTTTGACTTGGGAGTTTAGGTTAGGAAAATGACTGAAGTAGCGTCAAATTAAACTTGAATTCTGGATGGCACATTTGATCTTCCTGGCTGCTGCTGGCCACCAAGCTTTCCCTAGGCCAAGCCCCTAGCCAATCGCTCAAAGTCCAAAGACGGATCCTTATCAGTATTAATTGGGAAAGAAACTTGGAGCTGCCTGCGTAGCTTCTACAGTACTCTTCGGGTGCGTGTTGGTTGTTGACGATTGGCGTCTCCCACGGAAAATGTTTATGACATGTCGTTGGCGTATAGAGAATCTGCCAATGACGTTTTTGGTCTTTTACGCTACCCTTCACACAGACTGGAGAAGAATCCGGCTCGATTCGCGAAAACAACTACTCGTGTTGATGCCGTCGGATCGAAAACCGACAGTTCGAGCAGAGCACGGTTGAAAAACAGAGCAGCTGAAATTGAAACTTACCCTTCGTTCTTCCCTCAATTATTGTCAGGTTTACTGTTTTTCTCTCTGTCGTGGACTTTTTAGGGCCTTGTACGTGCAGTCCTAATTCCACATATAACTCCAGTATTAGAAAGGTACTCTGATACTTCCTCTGTCTTAGAAAACTTATACTTTAATGGAGGAAGTATTAACTTAGACTTTACGTAAGACGATAAATTTGCATCGAGTACGTGCCCATAGTACATTGGCGTGACAAATCGTCTTCAGTGAATGCAGCGGGTCCGAGAAACCAGACAGTCCGTGCTGCAGAAGATGCGAAGCCTTGGTACCTGTTGCTTTGTGCCTAACGGGACACTGACAACTCACCTACCGCTTCCGTAGACGATACTGTATTACGATGATTTGAATCAGTAAATCCCCACAGAAACCAGTCCTGCGTTTTAGATAGGGCGTGTCTATTTGTTAGGTACTTGAAATTTAAAAAAATTTCAGACACCGAGTTATTCCGCCTGTTGTTGCGCCGCGCCGAGCCGCCCTGCCGAACGTCCGCTGCCGCCACCGGGTGTTGTGCCGCCGTCACGGCGCCGCGCTCGGCCACCGTCCGTCGCCGCCGGCGCTCGCCATGGCCGCTGCGCCGGCCGCGCCGTGCTGGATCTGCCGCCGCTCCGGCGCTCACCGCCATCGCTGCCTCGCTGGGAGTCGCACACGGAGTTGCTGCCACGTCTGAATCGGCGCAGGCAGGCGTCGGCCCGTCGGTCACTCGTCTGAAATCTCGATCCGATTCTGATCTGTGCTGAGCGGTTAGGGAAGGGAGGAAGGAGATGCGAGTTGGAACGCATCTTGAAGCGTATCCGATGGCCTATATCGTCATCTGAAGCAAAGGGTAATTTCAAGGGCCTGGTTTAGAGGATTTCCGTTCTAGATATACAAGCACGAGAGGTTGTAGAGCGATTCGCAGCACTGTTTGCTCAACTCAAGGCAAAAACAGAAGCACACGTGGCCGTGCATTAGACCAGGCCGGCGGCGATGGGGTGTGAACGGATGGTCCATCGAGCCCTAACCGCCGGACAAAGACGCGGCAGCCCTCGCTGGACTTCTCGGTGGGACGGTACGGCAACGGGACGGCAACAAGGTACCCGCCGGCCGAGGGCCGGGTCAGGCGTACGGCCATGCCACGTCGACGGCGAGGTGGTGACGCAGAGACGCCAACAAAGTGCTAGTCCGAAAATCAAAAAAGAAAAAAGAAAATGTACAGCTACCGTACAGCGACGGCACGTGTGGGGAAGCGTAGCGATCGTTCACACGCTGAAGCGAACGTGTCATCAAGCGGCGGATGGCGAGGCAGCGGCGGATCGCACCCGTCGATTGATGAGACGGGACGAATGGGAGCCGGGCAAGTAGCGGCCACTTCTTGCTGTCTTCTTCCATGGAGCTCTCGAGGTCACGCGGCGTTAGTCCAACTACAGACTTGCAAAGTGACCCGTTCACACCGACGAGCCACTAGCGCAGGGAGCACACTGTCCGAAGGCCATGCAGGACAGCCGGTAACAAGCGTGTCCATGTCTATATATAGCCATATGCCCAGAGGTTAGCCGAGCAGAGCTCCAAGAATTCACGCTTTGAGAGCAGCTAGCGACTGCCAAGGTAGGTTCTTTCATATCGCCTACAACGTCTTTGAGGGAGAGAGGCGATCGTCCAAAGAGGAAGGAACGAAGGAGTTCGCGCCCGAGGATGTCTCTGGTAAGGCTCTTCGACGCGCTGGCCTTGGACACATGGAAGAACCCCTTCAGCATCTTCGGCACGCCGGTGGCTGCCGACGCGTGGCTGGCCAGCGACACGTCGGCGTTCGCCAACACCTACATCGAGAGCCGGGACACGGCGGGGGCGTACGTGTTCAGCGCCGCCCTCCCGCCGGGCGTGAAGAAGGAGGAGGTGACGGTGGAGGTGGACGAGGGCAACGTGCTGGTCATCACCGGCGAGCGCAGCGTGCGGAGGGAGGAGAGGGGCGACACGTGGCGCCACATCGAGCGCAGCTGCGCCACGTTCCTCGGCAGGTTCCACCTGCCGGAGGATGCCGTGGTCGACGGCGTCAGGGCGGCCATGGACGGCGGCATGCTCACGGTCACCGTGCCCAAGGTTGGTGCCGCCGCCGCCGAGATGCCGGAGGCGAACGCCATCGAGACCGGCACCTGCTGATCGAGGCGGCGTCTCGGAGGTGGCTCTGGCGCTGTTCTACGCTTGCATGGTGTTAATGGGTAAACCATAGACCATCGCACTGTGGGATCAGGAGCTGCCGTTCCACCTGTCTCGAGCTTTCTTCCCTGGTTTGGTCCTTGTTTTCGGTGTGATCACTTTGCCTTGCCAGCATCTAATTAAAAAGAAGAAAATCTCCCTGCACTATGTATTCCCCCTCTTCCGTGCTTAGTAAATGAAAAGCAAGCTAAGCTGCAATCTTTCTGGATGTACTACGTACTGTACTACAGTAATTTCTCGCCGCCACACAAGTGTCATTTATCGATGTGAAAAATCGAAAGGCTTTGACGCGCGAACACCATTGAAGATAAGATTTGCAGATTGGGAGCTAGTCGGCCCTGGACAGCGTATTGCCTTGCGACTCGGCGCAACATCACAGCATAATGGGTAAGAGAGAGTGCACATGCACAACCGCACCAACCAGCCAGCACGTACGGCAGAAGCAGCACGAAGAGGACATCTGTGCGTGGCGTTGTCGGAGGTCACTCGCAGCGACAACTTTCTGTCTCAACTAGTCAAGAATTTGTGCAAGTTGGAAACAAGGTAAACACTATCATCGGCGCTATAGAGGATTGCAGAACAAACGGGGGCAACGTCAGGCCGCCAATAAAGAATCGGTGATGATGCGCGGACCATTTTTCAAGGATTACAAAAGGAATGACTACCATGTAGTCCTTCCGTCTTTAAAAATTGACGTTTTGTCGTTTGAAAATGAAATACAAAACGATAAAATTTTAAAGACCGGGAGAATAAAATACAAACAATTTTTCTATGCCACAGTCTCAGTTTTTTGTTCTCTCTTTCTCTTCTTTTTTCTGGGCCCAAAGTCAGTAGCCCAATTCTTATGAGGGGAAAGGGAGCGGAATAATATAATATGTGCAACCAAGCTGTTCTGAGGCCCATTTGAATGTACGTAAATGGTAGGCTGGCCTGTCTTAGATGGTTCTTGTGCCTGGCTAAAATTTAGCCCAACTCACTCATCACATGAATCTAGGTTCTTGTGCTGACTAGTCCGCCAGTCAAAGCCCGTTTCTGCGTAAAGACGAGTTTTAATCGCCGATAGCGGATCAAGTATTCAGGACCAAACAGAAACTCCGGACGCTGTCGTGCTAAAGACAACCTAGCAGCTGTTACTACCCTACTATCAGTACTAGCTTTTGATAACTTCAGCACGACTATCTCGACAGTTCCAAGGAGCCCTGTCACATCGTTTTTTCCATTTTTTTTCAGATTTGAGTGTTTTCTTTCTTAGCCGAAGAGCAGGGACCAATTATTGGAATTCGTTTGATCAAAGATGGGTGTGTTATCGCTAGTACAACCCCGTTCCCCACTCGTTAATTTTCCGGGAACACGTTTGTCTCAGTAATCATCCCTGTGAATTCACGCCCAATCAATGATCTTGTTCAAGTTAAACCATGTACGGAGTACATACGACCGATTACATTTTGTTTTCAGAGAGAAGTGAAACGCAACGCAACAGCCGCAAGTCATGTGAGATATGTACCGCGGCTACCAAAGAATGACGATGAACCGCGCGGCACGCAAAGTTACATTTTGCAAATGCATCGGAGAGATAGAGAAACTTGTGAACTGCACCACCGTCGTTGGTCCAACTGACGCTCTTGAATCCCGCCTTAGTCGATCTACTTCTTCCGAATTAAGCGACGATGGTCCGTCGATCACTCCGGGATGGCGACGAGCATCGGCCGCCACGGCCTCCTCGTGAGCAGCCGCCGCCGGAAGCCGCCGAACATGAACCGGCGGTGCACGGCCGCCGCACGGTCACGTCCTCCGCCCGCCGCCTCTGACCGAGCCGTTACCGGACGGTGCATCTCAGCAGAAATCTGTGCCCCCACGGTCGCCAGGCCGTGTTTCTTGTTGGCGCAACGGTAGCCCGCGGCAGCATCCTCCGGTGCGACGTCCGTCCGCAGGAGCTCCTCCAAAGAGCTTCTGCTGCTGCTGCTAAGGAGGCCGCTCTTCTCCCCCTCCTCTGCGGCAGGATGTGCCGGCGGCGGCTTGGGGTTATTGCGCTGGAGGAGGAGGCGGCGCACTAGGTTCCAAAAGCTCCTCGCTCTCGGCTTGTACATCCTTCTCGCCATCGAACAAACTCCCCTGCTGCCGCCCAGTCTCTGATCTCTCGAGGACACGAGATGTGGCCGCACACCTTTGGGTGGCCTCTACTCCTCTCTCACATTTCAGTTTGAGATGATCTGGGATTCTGGAGCTGATCCTGGAACGGTTCTCTTTAGACTATATACTATATATATGCCATCCAATCTCGTCTTCTAAAAAAATATGCCATCCAATCTTGTCATGGGCCCATATGGTATTCTTTTGATATGATTTAGGTGAGTTATCCGCATTCCAGGTCTAAAATATTCTATTCGTTCAAAAAAATTCTTCGCTTTGTAGTTTATTTTCGAACTATAAAACGATAATTTTTTTGAGACCAAAGAAGTACTCCCTCCTGGATCAGAAAAATTGTCGTTTCCGACAAAAAAAACAACTACAAATGAACTACAGCAGCCTGTCTGAGCGTCAAACATTTAGATTGGGAGGGAGTACTACAGAACAATTTCATCGGAGCCCTTGGCTGCAGGTAGCCGCCACCGGAGCAGATGCCATCGAAGGGCAGCATGGACGTACAACGAGGTCGATACATTCCCCGAGCTCTTTGTTTACTCCTGGCTTTGGCTTGTGAGATCCGCAACGCACATCAGGTTGCCATTTGGAGGGTGAGAGAGCGGCAGCGGGGGGCGGGTGTGTACGTTTGCCCACTTGGCCGAAAGGAAAAAGCACGGCGTCAGCATCAGGATCACCGTCAGAACGCTAACCACCCGGGCGATAGAGGACGCGCGATTTTTGGCAGATTTTCTGCTGCCTGGGCGTCGCCGACGCCGAGCCGTAGAAGCAGCAGCTCTCGGCGTCGCTGTTCTGTTCGTTGTAGCAGCGCGTCGCCTTCGGATCCCAGTTGGGCCGGACAAAGTCGTTCATGTGTGGTTTGTTTACGGCGAGTGGGAGTTGACGCGTTCGTTTTGAACTGTTGTGGGATGGTAATGCGAGTCCGTGACTGGTTCCAGATGATGATGAATGAATGATTTCTTTTACGACGTTTTGTCGTTATTGTCGAGTACTCCCTCTATCCCCATAAACTTGTCGATTTGTAGTTCAAAAATGAACTACAAAGCGACAAGTTTATGGGGACGGAGGGAGTATTTTTTTACTCGATGATGGTCCGTGGCGTCGTTGAGCGAACCAACCTAGCGTGGTTGTCAACTGGGGACTGTGCCAGTGTGCCACTGTGGCTGGCGGCAACTTCCAACATCGATGATGAATCGGCCGGACTGCCGGAGGCAGAGTCCCAGAATCCACCCTTGGGCTTTATATAGTGGACGATAACCCGGCCCAGCCTGCTCAACTGAAATAGGCTTAGCGTGCGGCCCGCGTCCCTCGCAAGCAACGGCAGTCGACGCCGGCGCCGCTCGCGCCGCATCATGCGGGCATACGGCCGCCTTGGGCTAGGGCGTAGGGTAGAAGAGAGCGGTTTCATTTAAACTCTGGAAACGCGAGGCCGACGGCAACGCGGCGCACTGGTGGCTGCTGATGGCGCGGCGCCGGCGCGATCAGAGAGCGACGACGCGAAAGCCCCTAGCCTCACGAGACGAGTCGTTGCGTCCCAAGTACAGTATTCAGGTACTAGTACTACGGTAGTCTACGCAATGCCCATGCGATTCTGCTTCCGTGTATGTGTACAAAAAAACATTAGCACCAAACTTATTCACGAGCAATTCTTAGTTGAGTAGAACTCTGCTTCAGCAGTCTGGCTAATAGTACCTGGCATACACGTTCAAATATTGATTTTTTTTTTGCAGAATGTAATTTGTTTATGACAAACAGGCCACAAAGGCCGAACCACCGGGCAAAATCAAATTAAACATGGACTATCAAACGCAGGCCCTTAAGCCAATTTCTGTTTGTAATTGTATAATATGCATTAGCTACAGCTTGATTTCTTTGCTGCATTTTGCCCAGTTCATTGCCACAGCACTCGCCCATCTTTTCTTATCATTAAAAATGCTAGTATATTACAATGTTTATGCTGATACTTTTGTACCACATGCCTACTGTTTCAATTTATCTCAGACGATGGGTGAACAGAGGAGGTTCTAACTTATACTCCATTATTAGGGATGTAAGCGGGTCTGACCGCAGGTTGCTCGTGCCACGCCGCTTAAGCCGCGAAGATTTTGCGGGCCATGCAGCACTGTACCGCTTAACCCGCCAAGATTTTGCGGGCAACCTGCTAGTCCCGCACAATGCCGCAGCGCGCTGCCTAACTCGTTGCTGTAGATCTAAAACAAATAGAAAAATGAGCTGGATGACGGAGGGGATTAACTTACATGTTGTGCTGTTGCTGTTGCGCCGCGAGCAGCTACGTCATTAGGGGAGGGGAGCCGGACAGTGTTGACGTGGGTGCAGTAAGCAAGAGATAGGTGTTGAGAAGCGCGCACCAGCACCACCCGTCTTAGTTGAACTTTAATGTTTGCGGGTGTTGTGGCGCCGCGGGAGCCGCGGGACGACCGCATAAAACCCGCTTCACCGGAGCGGGTTGCTTTGCTGGTCTTACGTGGGATTGCGGCGTAGATTAGCCCAACGGCTTTGCGGGCATGTATGCGCCACTTGCATCCCTATCCATTATTAGTCAAGCAAAGAGAGAAAAACTTACCGGATGAAAATCAGCTCATTAGCAATCCTCTATACTATATACAGCTCATCCGACATGTTTATTACTTCTGAATCCATACAAGGCATTTCATCCGCTAGCATTTGATGCTCCGGAGTGGTTAGTTGATTGGCTATTGAATCTGTGGATAACACAGTCAGGCGAATACTGTAGGCCATTATTCAGCAAGTGTGCGTCTTCCTTTGGAGATGAGTTCTGTTTCGGTGGACACTCCCCGTTCTTGATACAATTTAGTACCTCCACTACCTCCTTGATCGATGGCCTCAAATCCCTTTCCATCTGCAAGCACTGGAAAGCCAACTCGGCAACGCGATCGATCATTCTCTTTGTTTCACTGTCTGTCTCGTAGCCGAGCTCAGGGTCGGCCAACTGCCCAACTTCATGGTTCTGAATCCTGCTGAGAGCCATGTTCGCCAAGTTGATCTCACTCTGGCTCCTGCTCATGTCAACCGCTGCTTTAGAGGATATGAGTTCTACCAGCACAACACCGAAGCTGTACACATCGCTCTTATCAGTTAGCTTATAGCACTGGTGGTACACCGGGTCAACATAGCCTGGTGTGCCCTGCGGAACAGTCGAGACATGAGTGACTTCAAGAGGAAACAAACGCGACAACCCAAAGTCAGCGACTTTCACATGGAAGTTGTTGTCCAGCAATATGTTGTTGGTCTTGACATCACGGTGTATGATTTCAACTGCATGGAGGTATGCCAGTGCGTCAGCCGTTTCGATGGCAATGTTCATCCGTAAAGGCCATGTAAGGCCACGTTCTGCTGCACGGGGTCCATGAAGATGGTCTGCAACTGTCCCATTGGGGATGAACTCGTACACCAGGAGAAGGTCACGGCTGCTACGAGACGTGCAGCCATATAGAGTCACAAGGTTCTGGTGGTGTAGGTGGGACAAGATAGCTACCTCGTTTAGGAATTGCTCAACCCGTTTGTAGTTGTTCTTGTAAAGGCGCTTTACTGCAACTACTCTTCCATCCTGGAGTTTTCCTGAAGCACGAAATAGTCAACTTGTCATTGCAATTTCACATTTTTCAGCATTAAAAAATATAACATGTTACATACAGAATTTTTTTCTCAAACACGAGAATACAGATATGCTCATATACAGAGTTAAGAAAACGGAATTCTCCAACATGTTTTTCTCACCTTTGTAAACAGTGCCAAAACCACCATCACCAATTTCCCTCGAGGCACTAAACCCATCAGTAGCTTCTTCAAGTTCCTCATAAGTGAAGATATGGGGAGAGCCACCCAATTCAAGGTCCTTGCTGTATGATTGGAACGAAGATCCACTACGCATCAGGTCACTTGAATCTCTACCTTGTTTCCATCTTTTGCGCTTGTGCCAGACAAAAAAGAGGAAGCATGCTACCAATATGGAACCACCTCCGACTCCACATACTGCCCACAACAAAGTTTATCAACATTAACAATATGTGGTAACCAATAGATCACAAGGATTCTGCGGAATAGGATAGTTCATGGATGGATTTGAGGTGAGAGGACCGATATAATAGAAATTTGGTACAGTTTGATGGTTAATGCTCACCTATTCCGATCTTCCTTGGGATTGTGCTTTTGCCTGCACAATAATAGTCTCTTTAATAGACTGTCATTTAAGATTTAATGAAATATTAAGTAGCCATCCCAAGTAATGCAAAATAAATTATGCAGTTTAAATAAGTTTTGTTTTGAAGCTTTGCCCGCCTACTTGAATCATATAGTTTTTTTTATTGGAAAAACAAGAGTAGCGGAAAAGATATCTTTAGAGCAGGAAAAAAAAAACTGGAGGGTGCACAAATGAATGAAAAACAAACAAACAACAATAACAACAAAGTCTTTGTCCCAAGGACAATGAAAACCAAACTGACTAAACAGAGATGAATTCATTGTTAACAGTTGCAATTTCATTGTTTAGAAGAACCGAAGGTGTAAATTTAAAAATGACAACAAAATCAAAATACAACGACAGCTGGATTTCAGGTTTTCAGGTGAAGGTTGTATTATAACAACTGGTATCATCTTCAGAATCATCTTGTTAGAAGCAAATGATGGCAACTAGACCACAATGATGACACTGAAATTGCCTCTCAATAGATTATTTGGTCTAGTGCATAAAATAGGAGTTTAGATAAATCGAATGGCAATGATGGTTACATAATAGGTGTCACCAATTCAAACTGAAAACGGGGAATGCATTTCTTCAAATATATTCCAGCTAAGGCAAATAATCGAGAAATAAAGCACAATTCGGACAGGTTACATGATCCAGTAGTAACACTTTCTACCATTACTATTGACTTATCACCATTGACTTTGATCAAAAAGTGAGAAAATTCCAAAATCAGGTCCAAGGCGTGGACTATACATATTGTCCCCAGCAGCTGGCAGAAAAGCTGGAACATTTTAGGACTTCTAGTAATCTGAACTCAGAGGAGCCTAAAAGGTAAACATAGATGCATGGGTAGTCATTTTGGATTGTGATAGACATAGTTTTACAGTAGTGAGATTGAGAGGTTGACTTGGTACCATAGTTCTCTATTTAAATTTATTATAGATTGTCAAATTAGATTTTAGAAGCCCAGTACCAAAATGATAGATTTAATCATTTGCACATAGAACAAAGGTGCATTGATTGGCACTAAGATTGATTTCTTCTAATCACCTATCACAGGAACACGAGGAATCGGTATGGCATCTTCGTCAAGTGGTGTAGTCGAATACTTTAACCAATGCAATTGACTAGAATCCAGTAGGCCCAGTATCCACATCAATAGAATAACTTCCTCACTCAACCAAACGTAGAATAATTTGCAAGGAGTTGAAGCAGAAACTCCAGATTTTTTGACAAAATACTCTCTCTCTTTCTTAATAAATTTCGTTTTAGACAAACCAAAACAACTAAATATGAACTGTAGCATGTTGTCTTAACGACAATTATTAAGAAACAGAGGCAGTAATTGTTATCCAATCAACATCAACATCCCTCCTAGCGACGCCAAAAGCAATAAGCACGCCTTGTATTACTCTTGACAACTCTATGCCATTTGCAGTATCATAATTACTACTTAAATGGATTATTTGGAAACACTGAATCCGTTACTGCCGCTTGCATTGCAAATGCGATTAAGAAATTTCAGGTAAATGACTAGGAGGAACCAGCCCTGTGTGCGTTCATAGTGCTTGAACTTGTGCCTGTATTTACCTCCCTTTTCATTAGTCTGTGCCTAGCCTAAAACGAGGTGAATTCGTCGTGGAATTAAAATATCCTAAACTCACCGCCGCACTTCTGACGGTGCATGCCATCGGAGCACTTGCAGGCGAACCCGATGCCGTCGTCGACGAACATGCAATCCCCGCCGCTTGCCATGCATCTGGGACAATCCGTCGACAATCCTGTCCACTCAAGGAGGAATCCGTTCTTCATCCTGGCGATATGGTCGCCCCCATTTCCATCTGAAGCGCCAAGAGTCGGCACAACTGATAACAGGCAGCTCGGTGGGATGCCATCCTGAACAAGGTGGCTGCCGTACTTCCTCTCGCCACCGTCGCTGACGAAGGAGAGGTTGCCGCACGGCAGCCGGCGAAACCCAGGTGGTACCGCAGGTGGCGGCTCCCTACAAGAGGAGAGGAAGAGCAGCTCGTAGTTGGTAGTGCTGATGACGAACGGACCCAGGCCGATGCCGCGCGAGATGTTGAACTTCGGGGCGGGGCAGCCGGTGGCGAGCGGGAGGTTCTCGTCCACCACACGGAAGGAGTTGCGTGCGACGGAGATGCTGACCACCCGATACGCCGACAGGATGGAGCGGCTGAGGAACGCGCGGCTGTTGTTGCACTTGAGCTGAAAGGACGGCGGACCGCAGCGTGGCCCGCCGGGCTCCTCCAGCCAGAACGGATAGGAGATGTTCAGGTCCCCGCATTTCGTGGGCAAGCAGCTTGACGAGTTTGCCGGGCTGACCACCGCCGCCGCTCGGATGAAGGAGACGAGTAACAGAGATTGGAGCAGGCGCATAACGGATTGAGGACAGATGGCAGGGGAAGTCGGGAAGAAGTGATGCAACGGAACGGAACAGAACGGATATGAGACGGGGGGGAGAAGGGACGGTGGCGGACGGTTTGACCGGTCGTAGTCAACTCCCCCGAACGTTGATTAGTCCCCTCTTTTCCTTTTTTTTTTGTTCTATTTCTGATTCATTTATTCTAATTTAACTAGGACGGCACGGCGGCGGCAGCGGAAACGCCAGCCGCCGCGATTGAGGACGACGACTACCGTACACCCTTCAACCAGTGAATAAATAAGCTAATAGTGGATGAATACGCCATGCCCGTACTCTGTTCTAGTTGATTATTAGGTTTTGCAGCATCCTACTGTTCGATTCTCTCTCTCTCTATCTTAGTCTTGGCCAGAGCCCAGAAGTATTCACTGTTCTTCCTAAACTGATATAGTTTTAGCTCCAGGAGTGAACTTACTTGACTTCGCCGGAGGCAGCTGCCATGTCAAGAGGAAGCCGTTGCTGATGAGCTCTTCGTATCTGCTCGCGTTCGTCTTGCCAGATCCTCCATGCACCGGCACGACGGTAGCATCGCAGCCCTCCACAAAGTAGCTACCGTAACTTCCCGTCCCGTCGTAACTCTCGGCGACGCGAACAAACGTGTTGTTGCGACATACCGTCTCCACAAGGCTCTCTTCCTCCGCCGCTTCCGGTGTTTCGGTGCAGTTGTAGAAGATGAGGTTCTGGTTGGAAGGACTGATGGAGAACGGATAACCAAGCTTGATGGAGCTGTTGGCCGTCGGGGCGTGGCAGCCTCTGTGGCCGGAGTCAGTGAAGTCTTGGAGCTTGTGGACGTCGGCGATCATCAAGGAGCCGTTGCCGTAGAAGATGTCGAGGATTTGGAACCAGAAGGCACCCTGGTAGTACCCGAGGTACGGGGTGTTGCTGCTGCAGAGGACCTGGAACCCGAACACGCCGCACTTTGTCTCGACCGCCTGATCCGGGACGATCGCAAACGGGGATCGGATGGTCACGTTGCCGCATAGCACCGGCGAGCAGGGTTCTCTTCCTTTCGCATCTGCCGACACGGCCGCCCAGATCACCGTGGAGAGGAGGGAGGGCAACAAGGCCGGGGCCATGGGAGCCATGAGCTGGAACTGGTGACGAGCTCTGTGACGACTGGACAAGGAGAGTTACCGGGCCCGGGACGATATATGAACGGGGGCAGTTAGGAGCTGTGTGGTGACAGGAACATTGGACTAGCTAGTTGACTAGTCATCCGAGCCATCATCATCCGCGCACGGGACCGGAACCGAATTTCCGGGGTGCCCGATGGACGGGGTAAGCGACGGCGTCACCGCGGTTGTGAGCCAGCTACGCGGTTGGACCACGATGCCCGTCCTCATCAGCTCCGGCTAACGCACGCGCTTGTCGGCCAGCGAAGCGAGCACGCCATATTCTCTCCTACCATTATTGTCAAACACTTGACCAGTTGAGCACTTGAGCTCTAGCAGGCGTCACAACTGTACACACGGGAACGGCTAAATGCTAGACCCTGTAGTGCGGCTTAACGATCAGAGGTGGAATCAAATCAAGTAGTGGAGAGCAGCAATGTAATGATTTTGTTATCTGATAAAATTTTACTTTTTCTGTCCTTAAGTTTGTTGCTTTGTAGTTTATTTTTAAACTACAAAGTGACAAGCTTTTGGGAACGGAGGGAGTATCATTTTTCTTCGAAACTAACATTGTAATACCATTGTATGCAACACAATTAAGATGTAACCATTTATTTCTAAGAAAATGGAAAAGCATTTCAAAACGCTTCCTAAGCTTGTTTCATTTTTCATCTGAGTAAAAGGCACTTTCCTCTTCCTGAAAATCAACCTTCTACTCAAAAGTTTTTCAGAGATCCATGACTTCACAGTTGAAATTCGATAGTCTGAAAGTTAATATTCAAAGAGTTGAAAGTGGACATCTGCTAGGTGAAAGTCCAGAAGCCTTTCCTGTTCCGATGAGGAATGGATGCCTTGAAACCTGACACCTCAACGAATCCGGAAAGGAAACTAGTGCTCCACTTGCTACTAATGGGGCATTACTTTTAGAGAACGAATGGGGCATTTACTCCTTGAGGCAAGAACAAGTATCACTTGAAATATCTCTAGTTGATGTGTAAGCGCACTAACACGGGAACGAACAATTATATACCCGGACAGGCGAGCAGGAAAGCTAGAAGATGAAGCAGGTGAAGGTGACGCGCGCCCGGCCGTCCGTCCCCTCTTGTTCCGGCGAGGCGGGCCGCGGGCGCGCTCTGACTCTCAAAAGGAACAAGGGTTGGGCCATGCGCTTATTCGGGAACGCGATAACGGTGTACACGGTCACCGGGAACACCACCGAATCTCTGTCAAGGCGCCAGTGTCACCGGCAAATGGGCATGTAATAATGCGCACCGATGATGAGTAGATAGCCATCAGTACATGCGGTCTCTAGCCGGTCGCCAAGATACCCGGGTATTTGGGGGCAAAGGCAAGGTTACTCAAAGCTGTTAGCCCTTAAAAAAATACTGAAAGATGTTAGTTCTAACCATTATTAGGTACTTAATCTTGGTATTGTCTAAGGGATGGTAACGGGTCGGGTTCGGACTGGGTAGAGCAAGAATCCGTCCGATGAAAGTTGTGCGGGCGGGTTTTCGAAGCCGTACCCCGGGTAAAAAGTGATACCCAAACTCGTATCCGACAGGTTTTAAGCGCTTCAGATACTCGCTTTTAACATTACTGAGAAGCATCGGTTGGGGTGGCAGCCATTCCTGTCGGTAGGGGTTTTGATCATTCATGTAAATGAGTGTCGGGGAGGCAACCTCGAAGCTAGCGACAGTAGGTGTCGGGAGCTAGAGACGGCACCGGAGGTCAGAATGCTTGCAATAACGGGTGAGAGAGGCGACACCGGGATCCAGGCTGCTGACGGAGATAGGAGCCTAGGGATTGGCTACGACGGGGCGAGAGGCGGCACCGTCGCATCGAGGGTCGTAGGAGGCGCCGGAGTGAAAGGCGGTAACGGGGTCCATGCGACGAGTGACTAACGATGACAGGGCGAGAGGTCGCGCCCAGGGCCAGGCACCTGGCGGCGGCAAAGGCAGTAGGCGCATCGGGGACCAAGCGGCTAGCTGCGAAGGGGGTGAGAGGCCACGCTGTGGGCCAGGTAGTTGACGATGATGAGGGTGGTAGGCGCGCCGAGGGCGAGGCGGTAGACATCATCAGGGCCCAAAAGGCACTGAGGCAGGCGACGACGAGGGTGCTTGTGAGGGAGAGGGAGGCAACCAGGGAGAGAGGGATGCAGCCTAATCGGGGTAGCTTGGAAGGGAGCTGCGGGTGGGGCGGGGGTTGACATGTTTTCTCGGAAGATTAGAGTTGCAGACTTGGAGTCACGAGACTTGGAAACAATTTACAATGAGTGGTTCGTTCAGCCATTCAGCACATGGGCCCTTTTGCACATGACCCGATTTAGATGTTTCGGGTAACCGCGGGTGAGAAATAAAACTCACACTTGTATCGGCAACACATAGAATCAGGTGCAAGTTAGACATGTGGATGAAAATTTCTACCCGTACCAGCACCCATCGAATGCAAAATCCGACGGATACCCGAATCCGCGGTTACAGTTGTCATTCCTGTTTACTTAAGCATAATCAACAATAAATATAATTAATCAATCAATCATAGCATGACAACATAGGGTTCAACTTTAGCATGATCTAAAATATAAATAAGGGATGAGAGTAGGACACACCTTTGTTGGAGTTGGAGGTAGAAGACATTGCCGCGAGGGCGAGAGGCTGAAGCAGTGTAGACGGGCAAGGACGTCATCATCGGAGGTGGCTGACGTCAAGGGCGAAGGTTTTAGTGTTGAAGTCATCCACGACAAGGCGGCGAAAGCCTTTCCCTTTGCTGTGTGCTTCTGAGATCAATGGGAACGGGTAGGGGTGGGCATTCGGTCTACCCGGTACATTCGGTTCGGTCATTTCGGTCTTTTTGAATTTCGGGTTTTGAAAAATCACTACCCGAAATGTTATACAAATATTAGGTACCCGAAATTTTTGGGTACTTAAATTTTGGTTCGGTCTTCGGTTTTACCCGAAATACCCAAATTGTACATTATTCTTACTTCATGCTCTCAACAATCAATATAATTTTAATATCATTCTTAAATTTAATCTTGAAAGACAATACATTATTGGTTAATTAATGATGGATCATAAATAAATAGTTTAACCTAATGATTTCACATATCAAAACTTACAAATGAAATATCAAAATCCATATTATTTAAAATTCTTAGATTATAATTTAACTTGAGATTTTATTGTTCGGTTATTCGGTTATTTTGGGTACCCGAGAGTGATACCCGAATTCGAAATTAACATATCGGTTATTTAGATTTGATACCCAAATAGGTACCCGATACCCGATATTTCGGTCTTTTCGGTCTCGGCCTCGGTTTTTTCTGTTCGGTTTTTTTGGTCCCGGTTTTTTTGCCCACCCCTAGGAACGGGAGTGTTGGGATGTCGGGCGTGGATGTATAACGTGCGTCCCACGTGTGGACATGCCAGAGGAGGCATCAACCGAACCGGATCGGTTGCACGCCGATCAGCAATGCGTTAGGAGAGTCGGACAGGGTGTGGTTGTTAGCCACACGAGCCGGAATCATCTACGGTCTAACAAAAGCTTGTAGTACGTGCGTATAGGCAATTAAACGCTGCAACAAGTCTGGAATCTGCATGGGACCGATCGAGCTGAGGATTGAAAGGACAGGGCTAACGCGACGGCGATGCGTGCCATGCCGCGCCGCG
The DNA here is from genome assembly GCA_036927565.1 of Tuctoria greenei. NCBI lineage: Eukaryota > Viridiplantae > Streptophyta > Magnoliopsida > Poales > Poaceae > Tuctoria > Tuctoria greenei. Next base: position 20,746,958 of record JAYESD010000002.1, read on the forward strand.
CCGAAGGAAGCAACGGATCGAGAAAGCTTTATGCATGCCCCGATTCGGCCGTCTGCCGCGTCCATGCGAGCTGACTAGTGGATCAGTACCAGCAGGGCAGGTAGGAGGGCCGGCGCATGTCGAATCCACGCACAAAGCCCTAGACCATAACCTCAATTCCGAACACTAAGGGCATGTTTGGAACGTAGGAACCAGAAATGTAGGAACGGGAAAAAAACATAGGATTGAAGAAAATATAGGAATGGGAAAAGTAAGAAAACTACGGGAATGAAAAATAAAGGAATTGGAAATTCTTGTTGTTTGGATTGCAGGAATTTGTAACGTAGAAATTGGAAGATAAAAAAATCATTAGAACTAGATTCTAGATTATATAAAAGATAAATTACACAATATGTTATATTTCACTGATTAATGAAGGTTGTGATTATTAAACTACCTATCACACTGCCACAATATAACTTAGGTGCCCAAAATAAATATGTTTTCGATTTTTTTGGAGATATATGCAGATGCACTCAAAGCCTATATGTGTGACTCTAGCATTTAACATAGATTGTCTTGCGGGTTCCACCTGTAAGTGGAACAACCCCTTCTTCTTCGTTGAGCCAATCAGGCAAAGGTAAAAAACAACTGAACGCCATTGTTGCTCTTTGGAGCTCTTGACTGTACCATCTATAACTGTGTCAGACCTTGAAGAATAGCAAAATCGGTTGAGAGATGAGCGATTTAACGGGATCTAGTGTCAAATATGTCAAAATGAAGGTTCCTCATAAGATTTTCCAACTCTTCACAAACTGGTTAGCACCAAAATCTTGCACTGATTGACAGAGGTGAGCTAATAGAGGTGGGAAGAAGCAGCCAGCAAGATTTTCCTTTGTTTTGACTGGATGTTTCATTTCCTTTGATTTCAGATTCCTTTCCTCTGGAAAGTAAGCCACGGTTCCCTTATTCCAAACGTGTGCATACGGTTCCTTTCCTCAAGAATGATTTCCTACGTATTTCCTTTGAAAATCCTTAGTTCCAAACGCGGCCTAACCACGCCGGAGTAAGGAACGATGCTGGATGTGGTCGGAGAACAAGATAAAATTGAGGAATGTGAAGAGAGAGGAAGATAAAATTGGGTGAGGGCAACCTCTGTTTTGCCCAGACAAGAACAAGATATAGCTTCCCCATTGTTTTCAGAGTTTTAGCAGCTAACCGTTTTAGTTGGCTCACGTATGCATGCTAGTTTCAAAAAGGACATGCCAGTGGGAAAGAAAATTGAACGAAGGAAACGGTAGAGAAACAGAGCACGAAATACTAACCGTAAATAAGGTCCGGATCCCCGCAGAAAAGCTGGGACGAGCCGTCGGAGCAGTCGCAAAGCAACACATCGTCGGTACTATTGACCCGGCACCGGCCGCCGGTCACCTTGCAAGGGTCGCAGTCCTCAGCCGTGAACGGGTACTCCAGCAAAAACCCGCCTTCCATCAGCCGCCGGTAGTCCGCTCCCGTCGCCCCCTCGTAGCCCGTCACCGGCATCACCGACACCGTGCAGTTCCCCGGCAGAGGCGTAAGAACGCCGTCGGGCTTGTACTTCCCAGCAAACCAGGCGAACGTGTCGGTAGAGTCGTCAGCGCAGCTCACTGGCGCCCATGACCGGGGAAGCGGGCCCGCCTGCCGCTGGCAATCGTAGAGGAAGAACAGTTCCTGGTTCTGGGAGCTAATCTTGTACGGCGCGAGGGCGAGGTCGGAGGAGGCGTTGACGTTGAGCTCGTTGTCGCATGTGCCGTCGGACAGGTTGACGTTGAGCACCCTGAACGAGCTGTTCGCGTAGAAGATATCCACGATCTTGTACGTCCAGAACGTGTTCTTTAGCGAAACGTTGCCTTCGTCACAATCAACCTCGAAGGCCTTGTAGCCGCACTCGGGCGGGTGCGTGCCGGCGAGCCAGAACGGGTAGGTGATGTTGAGGACGCCGCACGACGCCGGCGAACAGGGCGTCGTCGCGTTCAGAGCGACAGCGGCGGCGGCGGCGGCGGCGGCGGTGATGGGAACAATGGCCAGCAGAGTGATCAGTAGTAGCATGGCTGGGCAGAGCACGGCGGCCGCAGGAACAGGGGACGCTTGCATCTTCGCGAATCGCGACTGATGGAAGAGATGAATAAGCAGTTGCTCGACTCGGGGAGGGAAAACTTTGTGTAGCACGAGGAAAAAGAAGATGCATGCACAGCACAGGGATAAAATGAGACGACAAGTGGCGAAGGTGTTGCTGAACTTGTTGACCGTTCCACGTCACCGAGTCTGACTGCTCTGTTCTGTTGACTGACAGCAGTTGGTGAGAAGCCACCGAGACGTGGGCCCGTACCACGGGACCCACTTGCAGTAACGGTGATGGAGTACCTCCGGGCAAGCAATGACAGGTTTTCGAAACGGCTTTACCTACTAGAGTAAGTTACAACTTGTCAACTTTAGATATGTTTGTTTGGGTTAAAATACTCACGGTGTTACATGTGCATTAACAGTTATTGATACGTGAGTCTGACGTTGCACTGGTTCACATAATGCGTATGCTCTAGAGGATATGCATCTTGTTTGTTTGGGTTAGAGCTTTTAAATATTTAAAAGAGATGACTGCTGGCTAGTTGAAAAGCTGATTGTTAGATATTTTAGTTGTTGACTTTTATAATATGATCTGTTTTTAAAAACAGCAAATGACAGAAAAACAGCTATATGCGAACCTTTTAGCTTTTAATTCATTTCCGCAAAAACTAGCTTTTCAGCATTCCAAAACTCAGCTTTCCAGAACTATATTTATCTTAGCATTTGATTTTTTAGCTGAAAAGTAAATAAAAACTGACACAAATAGAGACTTAGTCCAAGCTGATCACTAAATAGTCTACCTAAGTACAGTTAGATCATCCATATCAGCAACATCTAAAGCATACTCTATCCTCCAAAACTTACTTTAAATCTTATTTCACATACTTTATATTTATATTTGCAGTTTCCCCTCTATCTAAATATAGAGTCATCTTTACAGTACGCTTTAGAGTGCCTTTTAGAGGCCAGCAGTGCGGATGACCTTAGATGTTAGAAACGCGACCCGACCTGTCACGCAGACGGGCTCCTGCCAGCCCAGGCCGCAACAGGTCTGCTATGCAAACAGGCCCAACCGGAGCCCCAACCAAGGTCCTGAGCCACCTCAACCCAAAAGACTAGCCTGATAGGTGAGGTTCCCTCCACCTTATATGTTGAGCTCCCCCAACATCAATATCCGATGTGAGATTAAACTTAACAATCTCCACCTTCATCACACATCAGGTGGTCCTACTCCCCTTCACACTCAGGTAGACACTACTTTGACAACTCAATTTCATGTAGTCTGGGAGATCTCTCCGATGAGCCGATATTCGTGTGTGGCTCGAGAGAAGTTACAGATTTCCGACCTAATTCTGATACCACTTGTTAGTAACGCGGTCCGGCCCGTCACGCAGACGGCCCTGCCGCCAGCCCAGATCGCAACAAGTCTGCTACGCAAACAGACCCAATTGGAGCCCTAACCTATTCTGAGCCACCTCAACCCAAAAGAATAGCATGATAGGTGAGGTTCTCTCCACCTTATATGTTGGGCCCTCCAGCATCAATATCCGATGTGTGATTAAACCTAACATTAGAAGTGTACCATTCTCCATATTATACCGTGTTACTTTTGTCAGACACAAACGAGTGAATAACATAACATGTTCACATTTGCACGTTCTTTCTCTCCCCAGGTTCTCTCCGCAACGTCCTCGAGAGCTCGACATTTGGGTATTGTACATGCTAATAAGTTTCTGTGCGTCATGTTGCCTTGCAATTTCCAGTCCAAATGACCAAGCAACTTGTGCTGCTAAGCAGACAGCTAGACAGTAACAGCAGGCAACCGAATGGAAATTTCGTAAGGAGACTGGAGCAATCTTCTTCTGGACTAGCTGGAGAATGAAAAATTCGCTTGGGTTGAAGCTTGCGTTCACACAGGCTTTACCTATGATGGTCTTTACTGTTCCAGCTCGAGAACATACTCTTGTATCGCCTATCGCTACAGTGGAGTTGGTCACTGATGGAGACGGATGTGGTCAAGTTCCTTGGTTTCATAGTTGATGAAGCCGCCAAGCTCTGTACTGGTGCCACTGATTTGTTCGGGTGCGAAAACTAGGGCAGTTGTGTTATACTTTCTCGGTTTTTAATTGATGTTCTTACGCCAACTAATTATTCTTAGGTTACTATTTACATAAATTATAGTATTTTTATAATGAAAATGGTGGGTGATTTTAAAAAATGTAGATATAGTTTTTAGTCTACTTTTCTAGCAACAACCACGCATAATTTTAAAAACATGTCTTGGGTATTTGATCTAATTTTATTCATAACGATAGTGGTCAGTACTATTTTCTTCTTTTTTTATTAACGTGGTAACTTATAGGCCATGAGAGGTGTCTCATTTTATTGGCCGTGTGTCTGTATATATATACACACAACACAACAGATCAAATCTGTAGATATAGACACCAAGGGTTGTGTTGTATCACAATTTTTGTTTGGCAGGAAGTTGAAGACATTCTTGCCATTCCTCCTTCACGCTCCGTCGCCTCCCATTCACTATAGATGGTCAAATGGATCGAACTAAATGGCCCGACCCATTAGTGAAATCGACCTGGCCCGTCAGGGCTATGTAAGCCCCAAGCTCTGATCCTATAATCCTAATTGTCGGTACCCTGCATAACGGATACCTTCGCGCAAAGGATGAAATAACTAAGGACCTTGCCTCTCCCGTAAAGGCAAGCTCCGGTGCTGCCACGTGCCCAGCAGGATCGGTGCCCGCATCTCCTCAAAGGTGGGCGCCGGACCTGTCACGTGTCCCGCAAGGCTGGACCCCGCCTCTCCTCACAGGTGGGCTCCGGACCTGCCAGGTGTCTCGCGAAGCCGAACCCCACCTCGCCAAAGAGGTGGGCTCTGGACCTACCGCATATCCCGTGGAGCCGGACCCCACCTCTCCTTAGAGCTGGGCTCTGTACCTATCACGTGTCTCGCGTGTTCGAACCCCGCCTCTCCTCAAAGGTGGGCTCCAAACTTGCCACGTGTCCCGCGGAGTCGGACCCTGTCTCTCCTCAGAGATGAGCTCCGGACCCGCCATGTGCCCCGCAGGCTCGGACCCTGCCTCTCAGAGGTGGGCTCCAAATGTGCTACATAGCCAACAACTCACTCTGAGCGTTAGGCCGCGGGAGTTACGGGCGGCGTGCTCTGTCTACTCGCGCATTGAAGACAAGTGTCTTTCCCAGCGCTCGGATGCCGCACATGCCCCTTGCCACGTGCTATTGTTCCCAATCCCATCGCAGTGAAGGCGCCGCAGTGTTACACCACGCTGCTGATGGGGTAGCTTATGGCGATACGACACACAAGACATTCTCTGCCATCATCAACAACTACGCCTAGCTACTGGCGATCGATGTGGAAAGACGACGAGTCTTCAAGCCATGATCAGGGGCAGTTGGCAGCAATAAAACCCTAGATCTTGCATAGGGTAAGATTTCCTCGAGGCCACCTGTCGGGCCCCAGGCTCCACTTGTAAGGCTGATCGGTCTTGAACTATAAAAGGACCGGGCAACTACCGACTTAGACAACTCCATTCAAAGGCACCACAGATTCATACAAGCTCACACAGCTCTCAACACTCAAACAATACAACTCACTCTCGTGGACGTAGGGTGTTACGCTCCGGTGACACGAACCACGTAAAACATCCGTGTTCACCGTCTCAGTCATACGCGCAAGTTCTTGGGACTAGCCCTTCCTAAAAAATAACCTCAGCGAATTGCGACTAAGCAGTCCGGAATAAGTGTCGTTGCAACACTTCGACACTAATCGTCTCCGCATCGCCGCCTCCCCCACCCACACCTTCATCTCACCACCTCCTCTTCTCTCCCCCGCACCCTCAGCATCGTTCCAGTATGCCCCCCCCCCCCCCCCCCCCCTCCCCCCCTCGTCGGTCCTCTTGGGCGACACCTCTTGGGTGTCGCAGCCTCACCACCTCATCTCCTCATCACCTCCCCACCTCCCATCGGCCCCTCGCCGCCTCCCCCAACATTCATCGGTTCTCACCACGTAACTCCCCTTCTGAGAATAAGTGTTCATTGTATAGTCGTACTTTAGGCCGGCTCGGTACGAACAACCCATCTCGGGTCCGGTAACTATGGCGCAGGCAGTGCCTGGATCGAGGGCCCGTTGTGTCGGCACGGCCTGACCCGGTCGCTCTTCCCAACCGTACCCTGTTAGAAATAAGTTGAAATGGTCTAGGCCCATTAGGCTTCTAGATGCATAGGCCCAACTCACATTCACACTGTCGGCGGCAAAATATACTTAAAAAGGAAGAAGCAAAAACCTCTTTTAGAGAAATGAAACAAAAGAATCTACGTAGCGCACCTCGGGATCTCGAAGCAATCCATGCTGCGGTCGCGGCAGTCCGGAAGCACGCGAAGGTCCAGGCCTCGTGCACCGCCTGCCGACGGTGTCCACATAGCCCGCCGGCTCTCTCGCACTGGCCGCACTCCCCGCCCGCCGCCGGCCTCCATCGCAGCTCGAACCCCATGTTAAGCGCCGGCACGACGCGGTCGAGCGGGCCGGCGCCTCCGGCCCCGACCAGGGACCTCCGCAGCACCGGCATGCCGATGACGTCCCGGCACAGGCCCGCGTACCCGTACGGCGTGAGCTCATCACCGTCGCGGAAGACGTACGAGTGGTGCCGGCCGTCTCCCTCGAGGCACGCGACGAGGTGGCTCGGGATGCCGATGAAGGTGCAGTGGATGAAGAAGGTGAGGTTGGTGTCCCTGGCCGTGAGCGCCAGCGGCGAGCCCGCCGGGAGGGACAGGTTGCGGCCGACGAGCGGGCAGGTGTTGGACAGCGAGAAGACGCCGAGGTCGAACAGGGAGACGGTCCGGTCGCTGTACAGGACGTGGGTGACGGCGTAATCCCCCGACGGGAGCCGCAGCACCGGCGTGTCGCGGCGGCACTCCAGGCGAAGGCTCGGGTACCCGCAGTGGTGGGACTGGGAGGAGGACGAGGCGTTGCCGCCGGCGCTCGTGTCGTCGATCCAGAACGGGTACCGGATGTCCACGGCGTGACCGCACCGGTACGACGGGCACGATAGCGTTGTCGTGGTGGCGTTCGGGATCCGTCCTGCCGCCGCAGAAGCCGCGACGAGGCTGGAGATGACGATCAAGACTTCGACTCTATAGTACTGTAGTGGCATTGTTGCTTGCGCAAGACGAACACACTGGCATACGAATTTGCTGGAAATTTTGGTTCCCAAACCGGTCAAGTCGAACATCATGCAACACTGCACACTGTGACTTTGCGTGACTGACGCCCTGTACTGCGGGAAGGTGCATCCAAAATGTGTGATGGAGGGTTGCAGGAAAAATAAAATCAAGACTATACAGAAGAAGAACAATTTGGGTCTGCTCCCAGCAGAAAACAGTCGTATTTGGACCATTGGAATGCATGTTTTTTATGTTCTGTAACAGATTTGACTGCTGGTTCTGGATGTCAGCTCAAGCCGTGGCCAACAACTGTGAGTCTTGCCAAGTGAGGGGAAAGTCACACAAAGTTTGTTGTTGCATGTGAACTGTGAGTGTGAACAGAAAAGGCGCAGTGAGATTCTTCCGAACTGCAACACAACACGAACCATTTCGGTCGTGTCAACCTTCATTTGCGCCGAAAAGCAGACAAAAAGCATGTCCATCCTGCTCTTAGACTATCAACACCAGTGTACTTTAATTTAAAGCAGACAAACCGTCACTGCGGACGGTTTTAGCCTCCCTCGGCACGTCCAAGACCTCCCTGATGGGCGGCCTGACGTCCTGCTCGGGCTGCAGGAACCGGAACCGACGTGCAGGAAGGATGAGGCGGAGGAGCAGAAGAACGACGGGATGCATCGGTGAAAGGGAAGCTAGGCAAAGTAATAATACTAGGCGGCTCTTGTTCGCGCCCGCTCGAGGGGTGGACAGGGGTGCGGCTGACGTGCGGTCGCGGTCAGGCCCATGGACTGGAATTTAATTGTTTCCGGGTTCTGACAAGCCGGGGTTCGTCTTCGACGGCTGGGATGGATCTTTGGGTCGTGGAAGTAGCTTGCGGACCGTTTAGATCATGTCGACGTCTAAAAAACGAACGAGGAGTGATTCCGATTCTTATGTACGCCGTTTCGGTTCTTCGCTGTCTCTGCTTCCGGATTGAAGGTTCCAAGAAAACAGAGCGGTGGCGATGTTCAACCTGCACGTGCTAGGAAATGTCCAACCTGAAGTCCCCATCGTAGCTTCCAACCAGGATGAAATGGACTCTTCACGTCTCGATTTTTTATGGAAAGCTATCACTGCACAAGAAAACTCGAGCGATGAATCTTTCCAGGTTGTTGCTGTTGCCAATATTGGCCTCCTTGCAGCAGCTGATCACCACCCTCGATGCCGCCACCACAGACACCGGCTGCCCGCCGGCGACATGCGGGAACCTTACCGTCGCGTACCCGTTCTGGCTGGGCCGACGCGACGCGTCCTCCTGCGGCCCGCCGGCTTTCCAGCTCACGTGCAACAGCTCCGCGTCCGGCGCCTTCCTGAGCAGCTCCTACATCAAGGTCCTCGGCATCGACTACGGCAGCCGCTCGCTCGTGGCCGTGCACGCCCTCCTGGCCGCCGACGCCGCCTGCAGCATACTCTTCAACGTGTCCTCTGCCTTCGCGATCACCGACAGGTTCAGGATCAGCCCCAGCAACCGGGAGCTCTACGTCCTGTCCAAGTGCAACGACGGGACGCTGCCGCCGCCCGGTGCCGTGCCGGTGACCAACTGCAGCGGCAACAGCACCCGCAACTTCGCGTACCTTGGGGGAAGCTACGGCACGGGCCGGCCGCCGGCGAACGACGGTCGTTGCCAGCTCTCGGTGTTACTGGTGCTCGGATCAGAGGCGGGAGGCGCGACGGCTGCCAGCTATAGACGGCTCATCAGAGGCGGCTTCCGGTTGGACTGGGAACCAGTTGGCGACTGCAACACCTGCATAGCCAGCGGCGGCCGCTGCCGATACGGTAACAACACGGCGGCGTTCGCGTGCCTTTGCTCGGACGGCAGCCTGCGGGCGTCATCTTGCGGTGAGCTAAGAATTAAATTAACCCGTGCTAGTCTTGTAATAAAGTTACAAACGCTCAATTTGCAGATGTGATTATCTTGGTTGCATTTAACTTGGAAACTTTACATTTTTCATACAGATGGCAAGCACAAAAGCAAACTAATTTTGATCGGTAAGCATTCTGCTGGAAATATATTCTTATCAAGCACGATGGCATGTGTTTATCTAATAGCTTCAAGTTGTTGTTTTTTTTTAAAAAAAAAGATAAATACTTGCTCACGTTTTCTGCGCCTTTTCTTTTATTGGGGAAAAAAAAATATTCTCAGTGTCTCTGTCTGCGGTGGCTGGATTTGCTTTCATCTGTCTTTCATGGCTGATATACCGTTACAAGCAAACAGTCAGATCAGTTGTCTGCCTGTTATTATACTCTACCGATAGATCAAAGAGATCAAAGGAAGAAGAAGTACTAAGGAAGTGTGGATCTCTTGCTCCCAAAAGGTTCAAATACTCAGAGCTGAAGAAAATAACCAAATCTTTCAAGGAAGAACTAGGACAAGGTGGCTGCGGAGTGGTATTCAGAGGAAGTCTTCAAGATGGCCGAACGGTTGCCGTGAAGCTCTTGAAAGGTTCCAGCGGAAACGGAGAGGATTTCCTGAACGAAGTCGTAAGCATCAGCCAGACATCTCACGTGAACATCGTCAGCCTACTTGGCTTTTGTTTGGAGGGATCCAATAAGCGTGCGCTTGTCTACGAGTACATGCCTAATGGTTCTTTGCAGAACCATATTTACTCAGAACTGGCCGTAGTAGTAGCATGGGAAACGTTGCTGAAGATTGCTGTTGGCGTGGCACGAGGGCTGGAGTACTTACACCAGGGATGCAACACCCGCATCATCCATTTTGACATCAAACCTCACAACATACTCCTAGATGAAGAATTCAGTCCGAAGATTTCAGATTTTGGTCTCGCGAAGCTATGCCATCTCAACGACAGCATCCTTTCGACAGCAGAGGCAAGAGGCACCGTCGGATTCATTGCACCGGAAGTGTTCTCTAGGGGTTTCGGAGTCGTCTCCACGAAGTCAGATGTTTATAGCTATGGGATGGTGCTCCTAGAAATGGTTCGAGGAAGGAATGGAGGAATAAAGGAATTTCCAGAGAATTCTAGTGAAACTTTTTTCCCACATTGGGCTTATGATCATCTGGTGAGGGTGACGCATAACTGCCAAGTTGCACATGGTGCTGAAGAGATTGCACGAAAGTTGACATTAGTTGGCTTGTGGTGCGTACAAATGACGCCTGATAATCGCCCTTCCATGAGCAGAGTTGTAGAGATGTTGGACAGGAGAATCGACGAACTGGAAATGCCGCCAAAACCGTTCCTATGCTCCCCGTCTCAATCGTCCAACGTTTCATCATATAACTCTGTTGTGGTCATGATGCAGTCGCCATGAGATGCATCAGGAATCCAGGATCATTTTCGCTTTTTTTTTTTCAGTTTGGGGGCAGGTCTTATTAATATATGTCTGGTATGTTTTGGGCCTTTTTTTTATAAAAAATAAATTGTGGGCTGGTATATGTGCTGCAAGTTGCAGAGTGACAGTGTTAATTGACCTACTTTTATTTTTGTTTTTACGTTTTACAGTTGTTGTATTTTGATGTGCAGCTGATGCGTTTTCTTGTCCGTTAGGCTTGAATATGAAATGACAATCTGAAGAGCGAACCTGAAGGACTGAACCATATAATTAGTACAGTCAGATGTAAACTTCCTCTTACGGTATTCGTCGGTGCCTCTTCACATGGACCTTGGCCACTGCTTAATGCACTACTGGAGCTAATAAAACAGTTCAGTAGGAAGATCAGTGCATGCTTTTTAACTTACAAAAACTTCGAAACCTTCTGATGCTCCTGTTAGTCTGATAAGGTCGCTCGCTCGCGACAGTCACTACTCACTTGCCGTGTCTATGGGGCACTAACCTCCAGTCATCATGATGAGTTCAATGCTTCGACTTCGACCTGAACCTGCCCGCCAGTCCGCCACACACGGCAATATAATGTCCCTATACCGTTCTTCATCCGGATAGTCTCCTATGCCAGTCTCCGTACAGCACAACCCATCGCTCATTGTGAATCACCATTTGTTCTCTCGCCACTGTAATCGCCACTCGTCAGGCACCACCTGATGCTCTGATGGCTCCCGCCTTGTTCTTCTTCTTCGTCTCCTCGGTTTTGTCTGTCCCATTGTTGCAACCGGTGTTCGGCCAGGGAGAAGAACCTTGCTCGCCAGTGTTATGCGGCAACGTGACCATCCGATCCCCGTTTGCGGTCGTCCCGAAGCAGGCGGCCGAGACGAAGTGCGGCGTGCTCGGCTTCCAGGTCCTCTGCAGCAACAACACCCCGTACCTCGGGTTCTACGAGGGCACCTACTTGTTGCAAATTCGCGACATCTTCTACGGCAACGGCTCCTTGATGGTCGCCGACGTCCACAAGCTCCAAGACTTCATAGAATCCAGCCCCAGAGGCTGCCATGCCCCGACGGTCAACAGCTCTACCAAGCTTGGTTATCCATTCTCCATTAGTCCTGCCAATGAAAATCTCATCTTCTACAACTGCACGGAAACACCGGCAGCGGCGGCGGAGAAGAGCCTTGTGGAGACGGTATGCCACAACAACAACAACACGTTTGTTCGCGTCGCCGAGAGTTACGACGGGACGGGAAGTTATGGTAGCTACTTTTTGGACGGCTGCCATGCTACCGTCGTGCCGGTGCTTGGAGGATCTGGCAATACGAACGCAAGCAGATACGAAGAGCTCATCAGTGACGGCTTCCTCTTGACATGGCCGCTGCCTCCGCCGATATCAAGTAAGTTCACTTCTGGAGCTAATGTATCAGTTCAGGAATAACAACAGTGCATGCTTCTGGCTAAAAAAAAAGAGAGCGGGAGCGGGGGGACACGGACACGGATTCTCTAACTTACTACTCCCTCTGTTTCGTTTTAATTGTCGTTAGGACAACCTTCAATAGTTCATTTCTAGTTCATTTAGTTGTCTGAAACGACAATTATTTCAGAACGGAGGGAGTACACGAATTACCGACTTGAAATTTCTGATGCTTTATTGCTCCTACCGCTCGTCGCCTCCTTTGTCACCGTGCACGCTGACAGCGAGCCGGCGACGTGCGGGAAGCCGGGAACCTACCCATTCTGGCTCGGTCCTCAATGGGGATGGGGTCACCCGGACCCTGGTCATCATCGCCCTGGGGTCAACCGGCTTTCCAAGGTCTGGTGCCGCGTCGTTTGCGTTTCTCTGCCCCGACATCATGCCCGGAGAGGGTAGACCTGCGCCTGTGAGTCACACCTGCTGATCTGCATGCGCACGGGATCATTCAGTAATCGGCTAGCGCGGACGCGGATGGCCATAATAGCGCAAACACAGTTGCAAGATGATTTTAATCCACTGCACCATTTTTTTTAAAAAAAATATTCGCGACAGTGCTTCGGTTCATGCAAGACTACAGGGGTCCGCTAGCGTAGACTAGTAAGATTTTTCTGAAAAGTCAATTAGATTCACTGAATTCATATGCAACTGGAATCAACAGTTCAACACTAGCCAGCGTTAGAGGAGATTAAAAGACAGCAAGACTACTGGTTCATTTGGCAAGCCATCCATCAGTGCAACAACAGTTGCTTCTGAGTGCTGTCTCAGTGAGTCCACCACAAGACTAGCGTGTGTGACACCAATAACTTTCTACTGCTTTTTCAATGGAATTTTATTCTCTTGCTTGTGCCTACGTAATGACATAGTACCTGGTTACAGTTTCTTCTAGTCATCTCCTACCTCATTCTTTCCATTAAGAGTTATACTCAAGTATCATATTCTGGCCTATAGTAAAATACACAACTAAAATTGACTGGTATGCAGACCAAAACGAAACCAGCTACTGTAATGAGGTTTAGATACAAAATGTGGTGTCTACTTAATTCTAAATACAACATTACAAGTTTCTCTTAGGCCAGAATATTCACCATATATTTTCTCCCCCCCTCACAGCGTAGTCAACGGGGTACTTGCATCAGTGGCGATCTGGTACTTTGATACGCAGTAAAAAAAATTAAAAGAGTAACTTTTTGCAACTCTATGAACTCATGACTTCTATGATTATATCAAACGTTAATTCAAGCATCATTCTCACCTTACCTTCACCGTCTAGGTCTAGATCTAGCAATGTATCTCTCTTCCCTCTTGCATAGTTCACCTGTAGAACAAGGAAGCTTAAACTATTATATTCATTCCTTTCTTTCGGAAAACATCAGTATTTTATTGCTAGTATTGCTTCTGTTATTAATATTATGTGTTTCTCCAGGGAGGAAGAGGGCTAGCAAAAAGACAATAATGATAGGTAATGTAGCAATCTTTCATTGAATCTTATCTAATCATCTTGGCCAATGGTGACACTAAGTCCAGCTTAGGACAAAGCACAGAAGAAATTCCCTAAAACTTTTCTTGTTTATTTTAATGATTTTTATGCTGATCCTGAATGGGGGTTTACAACAAGCAACCTACAAATATAAGACCGGTCATTTTGGAGCAAAACGTTTGGCCCTTCACTTGTTGCTTTTCCGATACCTTGCAAAAAAAAATCAAAAAATAAGAGAGTTATAAATTGATGGATATGGAAATGTCAATTTCCATGATACAAATTCGTTTTTTAAGAGAATAATATCTGTGTTTGATCTCAGTGTTGACGACAGCAGCTGGAAGCTTGTTCCTTCCATGTATTTACATGCTGATATGGCGTAGAAAAGGGCAAAAACTACGCCTTTTCCTTTGCAAAAGGACAAGCAGCATCAACGAAAGGAACATTGAAGCTCTAATATCATCACATGGATCACTAGCTCCAAAAAGATACAAGTACACTGAAATAACAAAAATAACAACTTCTTTTAATAGTAAGCTTGGAGAAGGTGGTTATGGTGTGGTTTTCAGAGGAATGCTATGTGATGGTCGTTTAGTTGCAGTTAAACTCTTGAATGACTCCAAAGCAAATGGGGAGGAATTCTTGAATGAGGTTATGAGTATTGGCAGGACCTCTCATGTTAATATTGTTAGCTTATTTGGGTTTTGTTTGGAGGGATCAAAACGAGCTCTTATATACGAGTACATGCCCAACAGTTCTTTGGACAAGTACATCTACTCAGAGAATCCCAAATCACTAGGGTGGGAAAAGCTCTATGCAATAGCAGTTGGGATTGCTCGTGGATTAGAATACCTGCACCATAGTTGCAATACACGCATTGTCCATTTCGATATCAAGCCTCAAAATATCCTTCTTGATCACAATTTTCGCCCCAAGATAGCTGATTTTGGTTTAGCCAAACTATGTTATACCAAGGAGAGCAAGCTTTCAATGACAGGTGCCAGAGGAACAATTGGATTCATTGCTCCTGAAGTGCACTCACGAACCTTTGGAGTGATCTCAACAAAATCAGATGTTTACAGTTATGGAATGCTGTTGCTAGAGATGGTTGGAGGCAGGGAGAATGTGAAATCAGTGGTTGACAAGTCTAGTCAAAAGTATTTTCCTGAATGGATTTATGACCACTTTGCTCAGGATGATGGATTACATTCTCGTGAAGTTACACAAGAGGTTGAGGAAATCTCTAAAAAGATGAGTTTGATTGGTTTGTGGTGTGTACAGATATTACCTATGCATCGTCCTACAATAACCAAAGTTTTAGAAATGTTTGAAAGAGGCTCTCATGAATTGGACATGCCACCAAAGCAAAACATCAGCCAGATACTGTAAGATACGTACTGTGCATATTTCTGTGGCTGTGCAGTTGTCATCTTCAACAAAACTGATAGAGGAAACTGTTTTTTTCTTTTTCAGCGAAGATTCACCTTATAATTTGAGTGCAGATGGCACAAGCAGCAATCCTTCACAAACACGAGCTCGCAGCAAAATGGTAAAGATCAAGGAGATGAGCTTGCCGAATTCCAAAATCCCACAACGGTTGCCGACAGGCAATACACTAGAGTATGGAAAAAGATCTGAATCAGGCAATTTGTTGTAACTGGCAACAGATTCCGGCAGTAAGATTTATTATTGCATTGCCCCCA
The DNA here is from genome assembly GCA_036927565.1 of Tuctoria greenei. Taxonomy (NCBI): domain Eukaryota; kingdom Viridiplantae; phylum Streptophyta; class Magnoliopsida; order Poales; family Poaceae; genus Tuctoria; species Tuctoria greenei. Next base: position 20,762,207 of record JAYESD010000002.1, read on the forward strand.
AGATGGCAAAGACACATATTGTTGAAATATGCATCAAACATTTGACATAATCCTAGCATATGTATATTTCCAAATTTAAAGATTATCAATTCTCCTTCAGTCACTGCTCCACTATACCCATATGGTTCGTCTTAAATTCCCTAAATCCTAACGAGCTCATATGTACCACCATACCAGTGTCAGGTAAGGTACTAGAATTCCTAGACGTTACAGTTCTGGAGCAATGCAGCTTAGAGCAGGTAGTTAAATGCCGAAGGGGCAGCATGTTGAAAGCTGAAACGTAAAAATTATGAACGAGAACAAAAGATGATGTTGAATTAATCATGTTTTCTAGAAGATAATAGAGTAGGAGAGTCCAAATTAGGTAAGAGTTTGAGTCCAAGTGTTTTAGAGAGAGCCCTAAACAGATTTGTGGCTATTTTCGGATCTGTAAAAGTCTTTATATAGCTTGGCAAACCCCAAAGAATTAATAAAGAAAATAGTCCCGGAATCTCAACAATTGGCATCAGATTGCTCGATTTAGGTCCGCCAGGAAGTGCTCCCGGGGGTGGTCATCCACGCAGCACAGAAGGCGCGCACGGATCTGGAGAGAGACGGGTTTCGTGAGGCGTGCTGGTTCGTCTCACTGGATCTCCACCCGGCGCAGCGACTAAAAGCGGGGCTGAGAGAGGGAGAAGGACGGGAGGAGGCGGATCTTGGCGGTGCGCCCGTTCAGCTGCAGCCGCGCGAGGACCTCGTACCTGGTCGATGTCGGAGATCCCGACAGATTTGAGCGGGAATCAGCGAATCAGGCGCGGATCTTAGCGGCGCGTTCTGGTACGGCTAAGAGGCGGACGCAACGGCCTATCCCGGCGAGCCGAGCCGGCAGCTCGAAGGACGCAGACGCTGGCGACACTCGTGGGTAGCAGCCGGCGGAGATCAAGGCAGAGACCCAAGGCGCTCTAACGCGCGGAGGGGTCGGGACGCCGACATCCGGAGGCGCGTCGAAGGGTGGCTGATCTGCATCGAGTCGGAGGAGACCGAAGAAGTTGCATCAGGGGCACGTCGACTTGGAAACAGAGGGAGGGGCTGGCCGTGGGCCTGATGCGGGCCTGTCACTGGGCTGTGTTGGTGGACAACAATGAGGCCACGTGTTGTGGTATTGGGCTAGATCAGGTCAAGTATGAATACTGGGTTGAGCCCTTGTGTCACGTACTTGGTAGCTAGAACTGGTCCCTCTTCAAGGAAGAAGGGTGAAGACAACTTTTGTATCAGGGAAGAACTGAACAGGAAGTTGGGCTGGGCCTCAAAGCTTGTTGGAGCATAACAACGTGGCAGAGGTGGTCCGCAACAACGGAGGTGCTTGTGAGCTTCTCAAATTTGTGCTCAGGATGGATGTGTCCATGTCCAAGGGGTGTAGTTGCGTACACCCCAAAAGAGTATATGATCGGAATGAAGATGTGCTTATTCCGAGATCGAGTGTAGGTTGAAGATTTGCCCAACCTAAACTCACGAGCAGGATGAAGATGAGCCCATCCTAGGGTTGAAGAGTGCCCAAACCGAATTCGTGTGCAGGGTAAAGATGTGCCCATCCCGAAGATGAAGATGCAATCATCCCAAGTTTTTTTTTCTCTGATGTAGAGTTCTTTGATGGTCTATCTCCGTTCTCTGGTGCATTCTCTTCATTTTGGTCGGTTCAGAAAAAAAAATGAGCAAAATGAATAAAATAGTGTCGACCCCACATGTATCCTTAATTAGTGTGAGTGTATCCTAGAAAACATGATTAAGAGAGTGATTGTTGAATTAATCATGTTTTCTAGAAGATAATAGGGTAGGACTGTTCAAATTAGGTAAGAGTTAGAGTTTGAGCCCAAGTATTTTAGAGAGGATTCTAAACAGATGTGGGGTTATTTTCGGATCTGTAAAAGTCTTTATATAGCTGGGCAAACTGTGGGGAATTAATAAATAAAAATAGAAAAGAAAATAGTCTCGGAATCCCAACAAATGCAAAATAACATTTCGAAAGTAGCCAACTAAATTCCCACAAAAAAATACCTAATCCAACTGCCTAGGGTTTCAATGCTATATCAGAATACATTTCAACAGCCTGAGCAACCAATGAATCTCATGTACAGGCATGACTGCTATGCATCACAAGCTCATAGCAGTGTGTAAAAATATACGGGAGAACCAAAGTGCGGGTTACTTACTCGGTTCATTGGATGGCACTGTTTGCCCAATCGTCCTGGCAAATTTGTTATAACTGGCAACAAATCCCGGCAGTAAGACCTATTATTGCATTGCCCCCAAGATGGCAAAGACACATATTGTTGACATATGCATCAAACATTTGACATAACCCTAGCAAATTTATATTTCCTAATTTTAAGATTGTCAATTCAGCTTCACTCACTGCTCCATTATCCTCATATCGTACGTCTGAAATATCCCTAAATCCTAACGAGCTCATCTGTACCACCATACCAGTATCAGGTAAGGTAGTAGAATTCCTAGACGTTACAGTTCTGGAGCGATGGAGCTTCGGGGAGCAGGGCAGTTTTAAATGCTGAAGGGGCAGAATGTTGAAAGCTGAAACATCAAAATTGTGGAGAATATAGGATGCAAAATAACAATTCAAAAATAGCCAACTAAATTCCAACAAAAAAATACTCCCTCCTTTCTCGAAAGTTTGTCGCTTTCTAGTTCAAATTGAACTAGAAAGCGACAAACTTTCGAGAAAGGAGGGAGTACCTAATCCAACCGCCTAGTGCTTCAATGCCAAATCAGAATACATTTCAACAGCCTAACCAACCAATGAATCTCATATACAGGCATGACTACTAGGCATCACAAGCTCTTAACGGTGGCTAAAAATTATACTACCTCCAGGATCAAAATATTTGACGTTAGGACATCACTCGGTAGTTATTTTCCAGTTCATCTGTTTGTCCGAAGCGTCAATTAAAAAAGAACGGAGGTAGTACAAAAGAACCAAAGTGCAGGTTACTTACTCGGTTCACTGGATGCCACTGCTTGTCCATTCCTCCCGAGGCAGCAAAGCCTAGGGCCCTCGGGCGGGCGACGGGGGATCCATCGGAGGCGCGACACTAGATTGGTCCCCTATTCGGATGCCCTAACCACTGCCACAGCGGGGTGGAGGTTGCTCGTCGACTTTCTCACTGGGATGACGCTATCTCCGATCGTACGGTATCAGATGGGCTGAAACGGTGGTGCGCTGTGCTGATTTCACCGCCGCACCCACGACGGCGAGACGACAACTGCAGCAGCGCGGCGGTAGAAGCCGCGACGGCCGCATCCGCCGGCGGCGGCGCAGGGGCGGAGATTGGGCAAGCTGCCGAGCCCATTCAGATTGAGCCCAAAAACTTTAGTTGCGGTGTAGGCGGGCCATCATAAAGGCAGCCTCTAATGTGGGCGTACGTCCTCATACGTCAAAGTTCGTGAACACCGCAGGCCGAGGCCTGAGAAGTCCAGTCTCTACGTTGCCATGCTTCTGTGGCCCAGTGCAGTTTTTTTTTTTCCGAGATACTCAGGCTCACACCCTACTGAATAGATTATATTAGTGAATAGGAAACAAAAGAAATTAAAGGGAAATAAAAGAGGAAACAAGTTTAGCTCGCGTTGCATTTTTTCTGCTCGTTTAGTCCTTTTTGAACCACGGGGAAGCCACGAAGGTGCGTGAGCCGTGAGGTCACCTACCGTCGTGCTGATGCAAGCACCAGATCACGTGCACCTGAACACACATTATTTGCAGCCAGTAATAAACCAACAGATCGAATTCATACGCGCTAAAGAAAGGTCGAAGAAAGGCACCATTCAAATCCGGAAATCTAAAGTTCAAACTAGTCAACGACCGTACCTTGCTCTTGCGCCTGTACAAAACACTCTCATCCTCGCCACGCCGACCACCAACCACCATCGATCGCCGCGAGCCCGCCACCATGCATCCCCGGCTACTGCTCCTCCTCTTCTCCGCTGTACCATGCCTCCTAACAGTACTGCACGCGACGCCAGCATCGGCCGCCGCGACGAGCTGCGCGCCGAGGACATGCGGCAACCTCACCATCGCCTACCCGTTCTGGATTCCGGACAACAACCAGCAGGCTTCGAACTCCTCCTCCTCGTCAACCCCACCGTGCGGCCCGCCGGCGTTCCAGGTCGACTGCCGCGACGGCCGGGCGTCGCTGGCCCGCTCGTTCCTCGGCGCCTACAAGATCCTCCGCGTGTCGTACGCCAACCGCACCGTCGTGGTCGCCAACGACAACATCCAGACCGACGGCCAAGGATGCCCCGTGCCGCGCATCGACGTCTCCGCCAGCCTCAGCCTCGCGCCGTTCACGGCCAGCAGGGCCAACGCCCAGCTCGTTTTCCTCTTCAACTGCACGGCCGCGCCGGGCGGGTTCGTCGGGGTGACGTGTCCGGAGACGCCGGCCGTGGTGCGGCTCGACCCGGTCTACGACTCCGCCGCCGCCAAGGCGGTCGCTGGGGGCTGCGACTACTCGGTCGTGCCGGTGGTGGGGTTCCCCGGAGCCATCGCCGGCGACTACCCGCGGCTGCTGAGGGGCGGGTACTTGCTGGAGTGGCGGGCGTCGGCGGGGAACTGCACGGCGTGCGATGCCAGCGGCGGACGGTGCGGGTACGACCCCGATACGGACGCGTTCGCGTGTATTTGCACCGACGGCTCCTCGAGTCCGGCAAGATGCGGTACGTTTGTCCTTGCTTCCATTCACGGATTCCACAGTTCACATTAACTGAAAATAATGGCAGTACAAACTTAGCCAGTTAGCCTTTCACGTTCACATTTTTAAGATAAAAAACGCGTTAAGGAAAAAAAATGAGTTAGATATCTGATTGATAAAAGCTATTCGGGTCACTGACTATTCATGTCTAGGTTACTTTAGGTGACAGTGTGTACCTTTAGGACATGGTTCTTGAGGTGGCTAGTACTGCCATGGCGTAGCGCATTTGGACTTTGTTTATTGGTTGGCGGGTCAATGGTTAATCTCAAGCGTGATCTCATCCTACAACGTGGTTCTCCAGGCCGCATGCAAGGCCAGGTCCTCCTCTCACCATCGCCCTGCGTGGCTGCGCCTAAATGAAACAGAGCATGGCTTGTTTGATATATGTGGATGCTTACCTTCCTATCCTTGACTTCCAAGCTGCAGCACGTGTCCATCGTGTGGATTCAACATGTTAACAGTAGTCGTGGGTTTTGACCTAATTTTAGGCTGCTCTCGATTCTTTATATGGTTGATCGATTCATAGATCACTTACACACATGCATTCCCAGCTTGAATATCGTACATATGCGTGCACATACAAATCTAATTAACTTTTAAGGAAAAAGTATAGTATATTATTTTGCGTTGGTGTACGTCACTGTTGATGGGTAGAAGATTAGGAGGATGTTAATCAGTTGCATTTTGGTTGTACCAGCTGCACTAGTAGTTACGAAATCAAAGACGCAAAGTCTCCATTCCGTTCTGAGTCCGAGTACACCAATTGTATCACTATCAGATTAATTAGTCTACCACCGTTTGGATCCATTCTTCCGTAATTAGTCAGACAAATACTTGAATGTTTCTGAATTCATGACATTGCTTATTGACTAGCATCAAATCCTGCAGGTGCAAGAAAGTCCGGCAAGAAGATTATTCTGATAGGTGATGTAAATGATTCATTCTTTATCAATTTCTTCTGTCTTGAGTAAACGCATGCATGCTTCTCGTTATAGTGCCATTTCACACTCGGTTTACTGATTGATGCCACTTATTCTTCAATTTCAGTATCGCTGTCTTTGGTCTCATTCGGGGTGCTATTGGCATTCCTCATCGTCATCCTCAAGTTCCGTGGGCAAATGTTCAGTTCCAGTTTATTCAGCGTCCTGAACAGAGGAAGAAACAGGGACACCGCAAACGTTGAACAGATCCTCCAAAAATACGGAGCCCTCGCTCCTAAACGGTACCGGTACTCCGAGCTCAAGAGCATAACCAATTCGTTTGAGCAGAAGCTCGGCGAGGGCGGCTACGGCGCCGTGTTTCGCGGCGTCCTGAGCCACGGGGATGACGGCCACCGCGAGGTCGCCGTCAAGGTCCTGCACAACAACAGGACCAACGGCGCCGAGGAGTTCCTGAACGAGGTGATCAGCATCGGCCGGACGTCCCACGTGAACGTGGTAACCTTGCTCGGGTTCTGCCTCGAGGGCTCGAGCCGGCGCGCCCTGGTCTACGAATACATGCCCAACGGATCGCTGGACAGGTACATCTACTCCTCCAGCAAGGCGGCCGCGGTGGCGGCGGCGTTGGGGTGGGACGCGCTGCACGAGATCGCCGCCGGCGTCGCGCGGGGGCTCGAGTACCTGCATGAGGGCTGCAACACGCGGATCATCCACTTCGACATCAAGCCGCAGAACGTGCTCCTGGACCGGGACTTCCGCCCCAAGATCGCCGACTTCGGGATGGCGAAGCTGTGCAACCCCAAGGAGAGCATCCTGTCGATGGCGGACGCGCGGGGAACCATCGGGTTCATCGCGCCGGAGGTGTTCTCCCGGGGGTTCGGGGTTGTCTCCACCAAGTCCGACGTGTACAGCTATGGGATGCTGCTGCTGGAGATGGTCGCGGGAAGGAGCAACGTGAAGGCGTACGCCAAGAACTCGGACGACGACCTCTTCTTCCCGCTCTGGGTGTACGACCACATGCTCGAGGACGTCGGCGTGCTTCAGCTGCAGGACAGCGCCAGCGAGGAGATCGCGAGGAAGATGACGCTGATCGGGCTATGGTGCATACAGACCGTTCCGGCGAGCCGGCCGTCGATGAGCAGGGTGCTGGAGATGCTGGAGAGGAGCATAGACGAGCTGCCGATGCCGCCGAGACCGTACCACGCTTCTCCGTCCAACTCGCCGTCGCCGTCTTACCCGTCGAGCTATCCGTCGACTATCTCTGCCTCGGATTCCACACAACGGTCCGTTCCGTCGAAGTACTTTCTGTAGTAGTCAGCTCAAGGATTGTTCTCGTTGTCTCTGAAATTACATACACCTTGTTGTGTCATGCAGATCAAGATTGCGTACACCGGACAGCACAACATAAAATGAACGGGTCGGGGACTTGTATGGATTCGTCATACGTGGAGAAAAGACAAAAGATCGATGAACATGCACCACATTGTTTACTGTCCATATAATTAAGAATTTAGGTTTACCACTTCAAAAAAAAGTAATTAGATTCAGATAGGCGCTGTAAAATCACTATTAAGCGCGCGAATGCTAATGTTCTTTCAACTTACACCATGAGTCGTCGGATCTATTTTAAGCTTGTTGTCATTTATTTTTCTATTTATAGAATTATATTTTTACTATAGAAAAAAATTATTAATGATTGACTATACTAAAAAATAAGTTCTAGTCATTCTATCTAGATCCGACAACTTAAGCTGAAAGTTTGTCATCTAAAAGTTTATCGCCTTTTAGTTTATTTTTGAATTAAAATATGACAAAATTTTTGTTGTGAAGGGGATAATAATTTCAGGTGTTTGAAAATTAAAAACTTCCTATTTAAGTGTGTCCTAAGCAAGAGGAAGGTGATAATTCATTCATAAAAATGCAAGAGAAATGTTAGTTATTTGTCAGACGTCTGAAAATAAGATTCATTTCAATCAAACATTTGGATGTGCTTATTGAGATTCGTGCAGTGTAATCTTATGTTCTTCCTAACCTCTCCCAAACAATGTCTCCACTGACCGGCGGTCTCTTCTGAGTCCGATCTGCCAGCGGCCACAGCGCCTCGCTGGATTTAAGGAAGAAGGTAAGTTTTTTTTAATTGTTAATTTGTATTTGTATCGGTAATTTATTATAGGGTTATGCTAATTTAAAAATAATCATTCAAAAAATTGTATGATTGATAAATCTATAAAATTAAAAACTAATAATTAATTATAAATATTAGTATTAATGATAGTAATTAGCTGCCAATTACTTGTGCTTGAATTTTTTTCAAATTTTAAGCACTTGACAAATAGTTAAACTCAAAAAGCAAAGCCCAAGGTTGTGGTAAATCATTCCGTGCAGAGAAATGTAGAGGCCCAAGCCGAACCAATGAGACCCCACAGTTTCAGATGGTGGACGAACCCAGAGACTATATAAGCCCAAAACCTGCAAAACACACCGTGATTGCTTAAGAATTGCCCGGCGTGAATCATCTCGTCTTCCCCTCCGCACCACTTCCATTTTCTTTTTTTTTCCGAACAATAACACCACTTCCGTTTTCACCTTTTTTTAATCGGTAGCTCCTCAAATCAACTAACTAATTAGGATCTGTCTATTTTTTAGGTGTCTAAAATTTTAACAAATTTCAAACACCGAGTAATTAGCATCTAATTACAATTATTTACCACTAATTCTCGTAATTAACTGTTAACCCTCAATTCTATAGGTTAATCAATCATAAATTTTTTGTTTGATTATTTTATAATTAACATAATCCTACAAATTACGAATTAACAACTAAAAAAACAAAAGAAAAAACTAACCTGTATTCTTCGGATCTAGCAACGGTAGTGCCGCCGCTGCTCGCGCCAGGCCGTTGTGCCTCTGCTCGCGCATGGCCGCCGCACCAGTGCTCACTCTGCCTCGCCGCCTCTCACCTCCGGCAACTTGGGCCACCGCGCCACCGCTCGCCCCTGACGACTCGCGTTGTCGCTCGCCACGGGCCGCAGCGCCACCGCTCGCCCCCGGACCTCGCGTCGCCGATCGTCCCTGGCCGCCGCACCTCGGTCTGGCGTGCAGGGCCGTCGGTGAAATCATGGGTGTATGTATGGGAAGAGATGTTAGGGTTGTGGAATAGAAGGTAAGGACACCAGCACAAATCTTGATGTAGATCTAAAGGTCGTCTGGAAAAAATAAATTTTAGACACCTGACAGATATAGTATTACTGAACTTATTATCAGATAGCTAAACATTTATTAGCATCTCGGCAACGGCTAATAAGGGTCCAACAAAATTGCGATGCCAAATAAAGAATTGGCCCAATATTGATTATTTCTGGTCCTGAATAATCAATCTTGTTGAGGGTGAACCGCGGTGAGTTTTGGCGGTCGTTGTGTCCGCCACAGGCTCACAGCCCAAAGCCGAAGGCCCCCACCACCTCGGGAGCGCGCGGCGGTGCCCCCGTGGTGACGGCGATGCCGCTCCCGCCTTTGCTAAGGCGTCGTACAAGCTGAGCGCCGCGGCGTGGACGCCGCCGCGGCGCAACAGGCAGCTGGCCGCATCCCTGGCGCAGGTTGCCGACGCCTGGCTCAGGCTCCTGCGCGCTGATCTCCCAGACCACCGGTTCTTCACCCGCCCGGCGCGCTCCCGGAGCGAGGTGATGAATAGCGAGCTCGCACGGTTACATGGGTAGGATCTCGCGACGCGGCCTGCAGTACATTACAGGACTTTTGTTCTCCTCTCGCTCAGGGTTAGTTCGGAGTTAGTTGCTTATAGGATTCAGAAAGATTGGTGATCTCATGAACGTGCGTGTGTCCTGACGTTCTGGTGTGCATGACCGGAGCATAGCATAAGCATGCAGGAAATAACTTTCCCAAGCAGCAGAGGAAATGGTGTGTCGTAAACTTGTAATGTCATCAGTTGGCGACATTGCTATGCTGCAGGTCCTATCCCTGAATCCTGCTGCATTGGTCTAAAAAGAAATCCTGCTGCATAAACTCTAAAAAAAATTCCTGCTCCATGAAAACACATGACCGCTCGTTGTTCATAGAATCAGAAACGTGTGGCATGTTCTGAACTGTTGTACTGGTTGCGAGTGACCTGTTCGCGTCACGTAGCGAGCGCTCTCGTTCGACGCGTGTCCGTGTGGGCGGATGACAGTTACAGAAGCCCGGGCACGGAGCAGAGTGACGACGCCTCTGCTGTCTGTTGCGAGGTAGCGTCACCGGTGATGTCCTGCAGCTGCAGGTCCACCGCCAATACATGATATGCCCTTTGAGCTGCTCGGGCAGCCGGAATCGCGGTGGCATGCATGAAGTCTTCTTCGAGTGCTAGACGTTTTGTGCATTCGTCACTCAGGTTCTGCATCTTTGCTTTACTCACCATTCTGCATCTTTTGAGAAGTCGGATCGGAAAAATAAATTTGAATGTTTGTAGAAGACAGAAAATATGAATATATATTGAACTGAAAATGAAACAGTTTGAAAGATAAATGGAGGAAATACTACCGATTGCTCCACAATCATAGATATTTCTAAAATAGGAATGTTCTGGACTACTAGAAGTGTGGAAGTGCTGAGACCTTCCTGAAGTGCATGTGTCCTAGAATGACCTCCGCCGGCGGTGCATGTGTCCTAGGAATGACCTCCCCTGGATAGCGAGTCGCCGAATCCGCCGTGCACGCTTACCAACCGAATGCACCAGTAGTGGAGTGATGGAGCCACTGCCAGGCCAGATACCACCTCTGATCCGCCGCCTAGATCGCGCAAAGTGTAGTGCTCTAGCTACCCAAAGGCTTTCTTGGAGCGAAGCGACCCTCCGCGTTGCCTTGCGCTACCAGTGTGTTCGGAATGTATATCCTCTGCAGTACTGTTGGTGCAGTAGTTGTTACTGACAGGTGGGCCTCACGCCTCATAGGATCCACTTGTTAGTGACCGCTACTGCACCAGCAGTAATACAGAGGATTTCAACCTGTGTGTACGGTGCCTCCTCGTCACCGAATACCGCACACTGCTCGCCATCGCCATGAAGACGTCAACAGACAAACAAGTCAGATCTCCATCTATTTTTCCCATCTTGAAGTTGGGAATGTGCAAAGTATTTTCTCGGTCCTTAAAAATTTGTCGAATCAAAGAACCGAAGGAGCCGTTCCTGTGAACTCTGACTGTGAACTCAGTCACGATCTACAAACCAACAAATTCGTGACCACTTCCTGTGAACTCTGAACACATGAACAAAACGAGAATGCAGCAGAACATAGATTACACTGTTTTTTTGAACAAGACTGTCTTTAAGATTCAACTTTTCTCTGGAACGGTTCTTTTGAGAGTACTACACAGTGAGGTAACAATCAATTGTTACAGAAAAAAATGTGCTAAACGTGTGTTAGACTGAGCGCAGCGGTGCCTGTAAAGGCACCGCTATATGCTTTAGCGCTGGCGGAAGGGGCGCAGCGGCTGCGCTATGTCGATCTCTATTTTTCAGATTGCTACAGTCACACGCCAAATGTAGGGAGACCTCTATGTGGAGAGAGAAGGAAAGAGAGGAGAAATAAAGGAAGGAAAAAAAGAAATAAAGGGGAAGAAAGGAATAAAATAGGTAAGAAATAGTATGGAGGTCTGATTTAGAGGTGGACGAGTGGGGGCAAAAAACTATAAAGAGAGAATCTTTTAAAAGTAGAATATAAAGATGGGATATAGATGTGAACGAGTGCGAGTAGTCTTACAAAACACGCATGCAGTCCTGACGGTACGTCATTAGGTTCAATGTGCAAATAATGGCGGGAACAGGAAGACGAAGCGGAAGAGATGGGCTAAGCATTGACGCATTCCTTGAGGACAGCGTGCTTGCCTGTGGATGTGTAAGCATCTTGTCACTGCCCATATCAGCCTCCGTGGATAACTACCTAACACTAACAGTAACAAACGTCGGCACCACCCCAGATTAGAGAGTCCTCCCAACTACTGGTGGGTCCGTCAAAATTCAGTAAACGACAAGGTAATTTGTCTAAAATCAAATAGCACATGTTTCTCGCACTTTGAAACCTAAGTTGGCCAGTGTGCTAATGCAGCGCAAAAAAAAAAGCTAGCGTGCTGGTTGGTCCTGTCTCTATTAGTGATTCTTAAGTACCCACGCGATTGGCGAAATTCACTTAAATAAGAAGGATAATTTTTCAAAAATCAAGCGGTGACAAAAGTAGCACGTGCTTCTTGTCTAAGCATATATAACATGCACATTTTTTTTTAGATAATGATATGGACATTTATTGCTGTCATTTATTTGAACAGCCATTCACTAGGATGCTGATGAGTTGAGTCTCCATCTCACATATCCTAAGGACTCACAAGCCTGTTGAGACGAACTCAAACAACAAACATAATTTGTCCACATCAAGAGGAAGAACGTAGCTCATGATTATCGCCTTTGGGATTGATAGCTTTGTGGGTTAATTGGTCCAGTTTGCTATGACAGTGATTATTCTTAAATACCCACGTGTTTGGCGAGATTCACTTAAATAAGAATGATATTTTTTTTTCAAAATCTTGCTTCAAAAAAAAAAAAATCAAAACCAACCAGCGTGAAAAGTAATGTGTGCTTCTTTCTAAGTAGTTTAGTCCCGATCTTAGAAATCCTAATTATCCACAAGCCTGTTCAAATTCACTTAAACAACAAAGTGTAATTTGTCCAAAATCAAAAGGAAGTATGTAGCACATGCTTCTTCCCAAGCATATGCTTCTATTCCTTTGACCCTCTAACCTCCACTCTTGCTACTGGATTTAAAAGTAAATGAAGGCTATCATCACCGCCACGGAGTTCAAATATTGTGCTGATAAGATCAACGAGTTGGACTAGAGTGTGAAGCTTATCAAGAATTCTCATCTACGTGCGCTGCTAGGAATAAAAGTAAGAGTTTGCACCTTAATTTTAAGATCTGCTTATCTAGTTTCTCTTATTTGTTCATAGAGATAGAATTTGACGGGTGCATGGGTTCATAGATATGAGTGAGTGCGCGTACAAGTATATGAGCGTCGATGTCCATTGTACGTCGCAAAGAAAAATATTGTGTTTGTTTGAGATTAATAAAAAATGATTTTGAGTATCTATTCCATTAAATGAGAATCAAATGGCATAGCTACAAGAATATTTACAGTTGGATCCCGCCAATCATGCCTTATAGTTTCATTTGACTTTTTTTACAACAGTTCATCCAAAGACATATTCCTCAGTTTTGTTGTGTTCTATATTGCTTATTGAAAACTTGCATGTATGAATTTCCTTCGTTTTTTTTGGTGACATGAGAAAATTACGATCACTACACTAGCGCAATGGGTTAACGTTGTGACGAAACATGTAAAAAACAAATAAGCGCATTCGTCAAATTAACCGTTCGCTGCATAATTAAGCAAGCATTTGTGGATAAGGCTATCCATTCCTGCTATATATACAACCATTAATTTGGCTATTTTTTTAGTAGGCATATAATTGTGATTAGCTGGCGTGAATAGCAATATTGCATTTCCAATCTTTGACCTTGGGCTGTAACGCGGCGCCCGGACGAAGTGGAAAAAAGCAAGCAGCACGTGAATAAATGTTGGTCTCGAAAACGATTCCGTGATAAGGTCGATCTCGGAAGCGAGAACGCTTATAAATAGCAGAGCTGAGCCTTCCGCTCCGAATCCAAGAAACCAAGAACAACTAGGGCTAATACCTACAGGGCCACAGCTAGCTTCCAAACCGCTCGATCGGTCGATCTCGGTTGCATTCGCACTACTGCAGACGGTGGCCATGGCTTCCTCCCCTGATTTCTCCCGTGTCCTCCCTCGCGTCCTCATCGTCTCCCGCCGTACAGTGCGCAAGAACAAGTTCGTCGACTTCGTCGGTGAGTTCTTCTTACTCCTCCGGTCACGAGGACGACGTGACACGTGACCTTCTCGGTTTTTGTTAGCCGATCTCGTGGATTCGTATTTTGGATGGTGTAGCTGATGTTTTGTCTGTGGCCTCAGGTGAGTACCACCTGGACCTCATCGTGGGCTACGGCGCCGTTCCGGTGATCGTGCCGCGCGTGGCCGGCGTGCACACGCTGCTGGACTCGTTCGAGCCCATCCACGGCGTGCTCCTCTGCGAGGGCGAGGACATCGACCCCTCCCTCTACGCCGCCGGAGACGGCGCCCTCTCGCCGGAGCAGCTCGAGGAGGTGCGGCGCCTGCACCCGAGCGACGCCGCCATCGACCACGAGAAGGACTCCATCGAGCTCCTCCTCGCCCGCCGCTGCCTCGAGCGCAACATCCCCTTCCTCGGCATCTGCCGCGGGTCGCAGGTGCTGAACGTCGCGTGCGGCGGGTCGCTGTACCAGGACGTGGACCGCGAGCTCCCCTCGCCGGCCGTGCAACACATCAACTACGACGACTACGACGGGCACCGCCACCCGGTGCGCGTCCTCCCCGGCACGCCGCTGCACGAGTGGTTCGCGGGCTCGCTCGACTCGGACGCGCGGCTGATGGTGAACAGCTACCACCACCAGGGCGTGCGGCGGTTGGCGCAGCGGTTCGTGCCCATGGCGTTCGCGCCGGACGGCCTCGTTGAGGGGTTCTACGACCCCGACGCGTACAACCCCGGAGAGGGGAAGTTCATCATGGGCCTCCAGTTCCACCCGGAGCGGATGCGCAAGCCCGACGGCTCCGACGAGTTCGACTTCCCCGGCTGCGCCAGGGCGTACCAGGAGTTCGTCCGCGCCGTGGTCGCGTACCAAGACAAGCTCGCCGCCGCGGCTGCGCACGTGCCACGTAAGCTGAACCGAGAGATGCAGAACCATCGCAAGGTCATCGTCCGGAGCTTCTCGCTGGCCAAGGACCTCTACGTCTCCGGCGGCCGCACGCGGCCGTCCGAGCAGCGCGATCTCGATGCGGGCGCTGAGTTCCTCGAGGTAATTAATAAGCACCCACCAAATCGCATTTCCTCTGCTCTCCCTCATTGCAAAACGGCACCAAAACACAAAGTCCTCCTAATCTATTATCTGAACCGTGTCTCGAACGTGCAGTCCAACACGGCGCTGAGCGTGCAGCAGGAGAAGCGGCTGAAGCAGATGGGCGCCACGGTGCGGAACGCGTCGGGCTACATCAACAGCCTGAAGCTGAACGAGGAGCGCGAGGCGGCGGCGAGGGCGCTCATGGCGAAGATGAACGTCGACCAGCTCTCCAGCCTCGCATCCTTCTACCACAACATGGGCAAGATCTGCTCCGAAGTGCTCGACAGGAAGCTGCAGTCTTTGCACATCTAAAAAATCCAAGTGTAGAAAACGCGAGCGATTCGCCGCGTGTCGGTGTAAAAGACTCGTGCATGTTGCATCCAGAATTTGTGGCGTTGTTACGGGAAATGGATGCGAAAAGGAAAGTGTTTATTGGCTAGTACCAGTAGTAATACAGTATAATCTTAATTATGATGTTCGAAAAAATCTGGCGGTTCTTCGCGTCTATGTCCAATGAACGCGGCTGAAGCAACTCGAAGACGTGAGCTCGTCTCCTGAACTGACAGGGACGGCGAGCAGTGCAAGGGACGCACTAACGGAGTATGTTTCCGTTATTAAGGCGTCGTCTTGCGCATTTTATCAGAAGTCAGAAGTATGCATGTTTTCAACCGTTCCTCAATAAATTTGCTACAATACCAATGACTTGTCATATCAGAAGTTTTCAGCAAATTTGGTTGCAACTTTGTATATTTTTTCTTATAAAAGTTTCTTTGCCTTTCTTGGAACCTTTTGTGCTATTGCGAACTGCACCAGTAATTACGCACTTTCCTTCAAGTGCAAACGACTTCTTGTAATCTTTTGTGCTTCTTCGAAAGTTTTCTTTTCAATAGAACTCCATTCTGAAAACTTTTGGATAAGTCTGATGTAGATTTCTTGTCAAAAAAGTCAGAGATATATTTGAGAACAGTACACATATTCTAAACTGCAAGTACTCTCTCTATTCACAAATAAATGATGATTTTGAACTAATTCTAGTTCAAAAAAGTCAATTATTTGGAGATAGAGATAGTAGATGCAAGAAAAAAACAAATACTAATTGAATTAAAGCAAAACCTGACGGATGCGCATGCCTAAAGTTCTAGGTCAGCTGGCTGAGTGTCAACTCTTGGCTGTCATGGATCATCAAGTTGGGTAGGAAGAAAACCGTTGCAAGCACACGGATGTGCCAGGCCAAACGCAACGTGGCCAAGGAGCCACGGCCATGGGAGGCGAACAGGCTGCACCACTTGCCCAAATAAATACTTGTCCAAATAAAACCACCGGAGCCAGATCAGTGGCGCTATTCACGCTACGTTAGGTACCGTAAAAATGCCAGCATCCCAGCACAGGATGGGCAGTTGGGCACAGGCTTCGTAGTTGCACATCTACTTTGTTCAGAAAACTAAACTCCTTAATATCTACTAATCCTCCCTGTACTAATTACTAGTAACTGTAGCGTTGTTGACAGAACTGGAACGGAACCGTTCGTCCTTCTTTCTCGAATGGTATGGTACCAACATCTGGAGAGAATATTCTTAAAATCTGTATCACTCCATCCTGAACAAGTTCGTTCACTTAAAGCAACCAAACACAAAGACCAGTTTACATACTGTGCCGTTCCATCCAGGACCAACCTCGTACAAGAAACCAATCACTACCTTATTTGAGCTGAACAAGAGACCAGAAAATAAAATAAAATGAGCATGGGTATTAAGCTTTTCAACCATATATATTTATTGTACAACAGTTACTATAAAATTTTCGATAAAACAAACAGTGCCAGCAGGAACGGTTTTCTGAAGATCTATCTACAGCTTAATCAAGTATTATAGCCTAGCTGGACTTGCAATAGCTGCAACATTGAGCGCTGTATGCTTAGAGTTGCTCCTCTGATTTCAGTTACAAAGATGGTTGTCCAAGTGTGACCATGGAATGGACAACAAAGTTTATGAAGGGATCGACATATTCCTTAAGCATCTTCATTTCTGCAAAAAAAAAATGTAGGTTAAGAAATATGACTGCTTAGAGCCTTACTGTACGCCCTGACATAGGCCAGCAATGCAAAAACAATTGTTAGCATATATGATATATAAATTTAAGATACTGCATGTCAAGAAAATATTTCCAGGTGGCTACGTTTCCAGTTCAGTAAGTGTGCAATGCTTCTACAGGAAACGATGGCAAGAATACAATACTTCTACTGGAAATCAGACTAACTTTAGGAAACAGTAATGAACTGGAACATACCAAACCATCATTGTCCAAGTGAAGGAAACCACCGTGACCACGAGCATTAGTAAATTTGTACAGAGGCCCAAAAGCTGAAAAGAGAATTTGTGTAAGTCATACCAACTATAGACCAGAGATGCTTTCAAGTTTAATTGCCTTCATGTGAAGGTATATGCAGGGAAGAGAGCAGCAGCTAATCAGGTAAACATATCGATAAAGCAATATTATAGATGAAAATATCCTGTTATAAGCATCATCAAGGTATAATACCTGAAGCTCTGAGCAAGTATTTCAATAGCACATAACTATAAAACTTATGAAACATTAAGTAACTTCCTCATGAAAATATGACGTGTGCAAGGTTGAAGTCAGGGGAGAACACATCTGTGAGGCAGTGACACTAGACTATGACATAGAAAAACAAAAGCGTCACTGAATCTTTGTGACCTGAAAACATCGACAAATCTACATCTGTAGATGTTTTTGAACAAGTATATATAACTGTATTAGAGTAGGTAACATAGTTAGAAAAGCACGGAGCAGATGTATAGATAGTTTTGTGTAAGATTACCTTCATAGCCGCCATATACAGGATCCTCAGACAGCAGGAGAGGGGTGTCCAGGTCAACAAAACTACAACCATAAGTTTCAGGAACAATTTTAGTTGATAATTTGTTGGGCATTATGGTATGGTACATGGTAATGTCTTTAATTTTATGGTTGTCAGCATTTATTTCTGTGGCTGATAAAAAGATGAGTTTGTTCTCTCTCTCTCTCTCTCTCTCTCTCTCTCTCTCTCTCTCTCTCTCTCTCTTTTTCAAGACAGACCTGAAACAACCAAGCCCAGCAGCTAGATGACCAGCAAAACCCATAGCTATCCTTGTCTCGACCATACCACCAATCATCAGGGCAACATTGGCCTTTCTTGCAGCATTAATTATTTCAAGGGCTCCGAGAACCCCTGACTTGGCAAGCTTGATGTTAATAACATGAGCCAGATTCTCTTGTATTATTTTCTGAGCATCAACTAAACTCCGACAACTTTCATCAGCAGCAACAGCAACTTTATATTTGTCCATGGCGACAACACTAACATCACGGAGACCCTTCCAATCATCTCTGTGAACTGGTTGTTCAAAGAGTACAGGGGTCACTCCCATCTCTGAAACAAATGACAGAGTCACAGAGTAGCAACAAAATCATTTAACAGAAGTCCTGGAAGAAGGTCATACTATCGAGATGATATAGAGTTAAATGTTCAAAATTTTGAGGAAATATTAAAAAGAGATTTCTTATACTAGCATGCAGTTTGAAGGGGTACAAACCATTTAGCCTGTCCAGAACTTCAATTGCTTGCTCAGCGGTGTACCCCTCGTTTGCATCTAAGATAAATGAACAATCTGGGTGGACAAGCCTTATAGCCTTCAGAACTTCTATATCTGAGTTCAGGTTTTTCCCAACCTTGAGCTTCAGAGTCTGAAACCCTTGACCCCTATATTTAGCAGCCAGTTGAGCAGCTTCATTTGGAGCTACAATTGGAATCTATATTGTGATAACAGAAACAACAATTCTGGTCAACTTATGTGCACCTTTCTGGATTCATTGCAGAGATGATGATATAACCATACCGTGATGTCCGTGGTTATACAATCTGATGCCCCTCCAAATAATCTCCATAGAGGGATGCGAATGCTGTTAGCAACTGCATCAATCAGTGCCATCTCCACTCCGGCTCTGGCCTTAATTGAAAAAAAAAAGAACGTACTCAAATACACATCATAGGAAGGACGTCTAAATGTCAGTCACTAACAATCACATCTCACAGGCTTCGAAGAGAAACAATTGGGATTCTTCCCAAATTGCTTATATGAATGATCAAATTTTCCAATGAAAAACATCTTTGTTCCTAAGCTAGATCTTTTGCAGATTCTGGATGTAAAAAGTCAGGTTTGTAGCAAATCATCCATTTGCAGGTCACATAGAATTTTCCAAGCCTGTATCAGCCGTTGTAGCCAAACTCTGTTCCGGTCTTTAGGAAACAAGGGTAGTGACTACAAAGTAGTGACCCTTGAAAGGCTAACTGGCCGTGTAATTTGGTGATCGCGCATCACTTCAGCAGTTCGGTAAAGGCAAATCCAACAGACATCAAGGTTTTCGCGACGATCTAAACTAAGATACCGTAAAATTGTCAGACTGTGGTAAGAGAAGGCGAATTTGTGTACTTTGTGATGAGGACATGAGGCCATGAGGGTGGAGTCTATAATTACCGAGGCGAAATCGTGTCCTGGGAGGACGCCGGCAACTTCCTGGAGCAGCGCGCCGAGAGGCGCCGCCGTGGCGCCCGCGATCACCGCGCAGGCCCGCCCCGCCGCTTCAAGCGCGGCCGGCTGGTCCTCGGCCGTGACGGAGGGCAGCACGGGCGCCTCCCCCCACCCGACGGCGCCGCTCCGCAGCTCGACGCGCACGGCGACGTTGGAGACGGCCTCGAGGCGCGAGGACGCGATGGTGAAGGGCGCAGCGAGAGGGACGTCGAGCGGGCGCGCCTCGGCCGCCGCGACGTCGACGGAGAAGGTCTCCTTGAGGTCGTCGAAGCCGAACGACTCCACGGGCGCCGGCGGGGACGTCGACGGTGAGACGGCGTGGAGGCGCGCGGTGGCACCAGCGTGCTGGCGGCCGGCCGCGACGATGTTGGGCGGCCTCCAGGTCGGGCTCCGGACCGGACCGGCGGTGTTCTGGCCGAGCCGGAGAGGGCAGGAGGCGGTGGAGACGGAGGCGTCCATGGCCGTTGGGGAAGGAAGCGGAGACCTGACGCCGACGACGACTCGACGAGATTTGTGGCCAACTGGAAACCGGGAGAGGAAGACTAGCAGTGGCCACTTGGAGAGACTGCCGCTTTTTTATAAAGCGGTTGGTCCGGCGCCGGCGATCGGTGGTGACGCGGGGCAACGGCGTCAGCCCACGTGCCGTCGCAAACGGACATAGGAGAGCCAAGGCGAGGAGAGTACTCTCGCTAGACTGCGGGCCCAGGCATGGAACACGGATGGCCAAGCGTCGGGTGGGCACTGTACTGTTCCGTCGTCGCACAGACATCATTTTGTTTGTCGCTAGTGTGGGGCGATGCCGTCGAGGATGGAACGGAGAGGAAGAGGACGATTACGGTGGCTCGTAGAATCTGATCGCCTCAACATCGACCGACATGTGGGCCGCGCGTCGCTGTGCTGACACGTTGGCACGGCGCTATCGCTGCGTGTCCTTGCACATTATAGGCCCTCCTTGTCAGTGAGAAGTGCGGCCTGACGTGTACGTGTGTTTGTTGACAGGTTGGAGCGTTCGTGGCCACTCGATGACAGGTGGGACCCGTATATCGCAACTTAACGTCCGTTCCCGTTGGCTTTGTGGTTTTTTTTTTTTGCGAGGGATTTGCATTTCGTTGATAGTGATGACTACGGCTAAAACAAACTCCGGTGTTTGTTTCGGAAAAGCAAATCTGGTGTTTGCTAATGTTAGCGAATCCATTGTGCAGTCTGTATCATCTCGATAATAAAGTACTCTTTCTGTTTTACAAAATTTGTCATTTTATAGATTAAAATAAACTACAAATCAATAATTTTTTGAGACGGGTGAAGTACACTATAAACATCAACAAAAAGTAACAGGCATAATAACAACCCGGCCCCCCCTTGGGGTCACCACACTGCATAAACCTGCCCTTTGCAAACCCTAAACGGCCGGAAGCGAATACGATTCCTATGTGGGGGTAACCATCCATGATTTAGAAAAGCAAAGGCCTCCTTTTTCCTCTACGGTGCAACAACTTGTAGGCCATAGCACTGTATAGGTAGAGCCATTATTTTGTTTAATCGACAGGCACGACGCGATCTAGTCGCTCGCTGCTGAGTGGGTGTCTGGAGACGAGGAGAGATGCGGATACCTGAAGCGGCTCGCCTTCGTCTCTGCCACCACCATCCTTCATCCATGTGGTCAGCACTGTGCCGATCCACTCGCACTGTCCTTGCCTTCGTTTTCTAACCAGGAAAGCTATGTGTCCTCGTCACGGTGGTTAATTAATTAAAACCGGCCAAAGGCACTGCTAGTTAAGCATCTTGGACTTGTCACTCATGCCCTTCCAAACCTGCCCGCTGTCGATCTGATCTCGTGCTAGCAAGTTGATTGTCTGCCGTTTCCAGACTGTCAATTTGAACATGAACAATATACTCGACAGGGAGTTGCAGGATGAAGGTAGAACTTGATTGTCTGCCATTTCCAGACCTGGAAACCGATCATGGGTATTCACAGTGTTCAGAACATGAACAGGGTCATTGTGGAGAATAAATTGATCAGGTTTGAAACGAAATGGAATAGGATAAAGCGTTCTTCTAGCACCCACGGGAAATCTCACTAATGACAGAAATGAAAAGAAAATATTCCCAATATCACTCAACCTGCGTCACCATAAATTCAAGCGTTCCAAATATTCCACGGTACAGATAAGAGGGCTTCTGATTCTGAAGTCCGGCGTCGCCACCAAATGCGCTCTTCAATTTTTCTGTTTGCTTAAAGAGCCTTTCCTCAAGTCGATTCTTTTCATAGTTTGGCTTTGGCACACCCATTCCTGTACTCTCCCCGTCTTTAAATATTTATTACAAAAATATGATAAATATTTAAAAACGAAGAGAGTACTTTTTAAGATGTTTATTACCATGTTGAAATTTCCGCACGTGACAACAAAGGATTTCCAAACAACAACAATATGGATGAACTATCTCACCATGTAACCAACCATTTACTAATACAATAAAATGATGTTTCTAAGTTCTCCATATTTGTTTAAGTCACAACGCAACACAACGTGACCTTGGTGGCTACAAAGAGAGGAAAATTGTTGGAAAATTAGAAATTATTCGACTTATTTTAATTCATAATAAAACATAAATCATGACTTGCAAATTACTCATAAATACGACAAATTCAATGGATCATATGCTCTTCATATTAGCAATAGCAATACTTAAAATTACTAAAGCTGAAATTAAAGTATCACCATTATACCCTGAGGTGGGACCAGTGCTAGAGGCACCGACGACGTCGTTCCCAACAGTTGACATGTTGGGTTGTTCTATGTAGTTGATCTTTTTTGATGCGGTGAAGATAGTTGAGTCAGTAGAGACACGTTACAGTGGAGATATTGTCCATGAACACGTGAAGTAGTCGAAGACGAGTTTGTAGTTGATGTAGTCGTACAAGAGCACGAATAGGACGTTGAGTAGTTATGCGAATGTGTTCCCCCAAAATTGTATTCGCCCTCTATCTTGCGGCAGGATCTCGAGAGAGCGTCGATTTCGGAACCTATCCACTTCATTTCTCGTGCGCGCAAGAAACAGAGCCGAAAATACTTGGAAGCAGCGCAACAGTGAAATCTTCTCGGGGGATGAGAGAAGAGGTTCCTCTCTTGTGTGTCTAAAGGTGTGAGGGGAGGGCCTTCTTATATAGGCTCCAGGAGCGAGAGAGAGAGATTGAATGTCGTCAAACTGTTTTAAAATATTTATCAATTCAACCGTTACAAATCAGCTATTAATGTGTCCGTTACTAGCCTTAAGTATATCGGTTATGACTCAACATTAACATGTCCGTTATGGCTCAATCATTAACGCGTCCGTTATAATTCAGTCATTAACGTGTCTGTTACTAGTCATAAGTATATTGAATTGATCAACTAAAACGTCACAAAATGGCATTTCACCAGCGCAATACTGGTGTGACAGGTTTGACTTAACACACGTGTGCTTGTGACACAACCTTCACCATCTCTCATACCCTCATAATAGATTCGCAGGGGTCCACTGCATTTCCTTATGAGATTAAAACATACTTCTAGTATTTCACATATGCCTTGAAATTCATTTTATTAAATTAAATAAATGGATCTAAGACCCAAATATCTAACAATCTCTACAAAATTTCAAGGCATAAAGAAATACTCTCAGTTTCACTGTTGTTTGATATATCAGCATTTCGATAGAGACTATTAAGTTGAACATCCATCTAGAACTGAGATTTACACTCATCCACAACTGAACAATAGACTATGTCTTGAATTGACAGTTTTGTGCAAATGAGTTTCATCAAAGTCTTAGCTGATACTAGACTGCCAGAAGCATTTCCTCGGTTTGGTGCGTATAAATCATACTCCCTGACCTTTTCATAATCATCTAGAGATCACCCAATCTCATAGACTGTGAGTAGCAGTCGAGCTCATATATGTGTATTCCTCAGGAGATGTTCTATAGGTCAACATCTCTGCTTATATAAGCCACTCGAAATACATTAAGATATAATCAGCCTGCTATACAGAATAGAAGAGTAATGCATCTTAAATAAAGTGAGCTTTGTACATATGTACTCTCCTCTTAGTCAATCAATAGTTTGTTTCAACACCCTAATTCACTGGATCTCCGATCACAAAGGGTGATTTACCACTATGATATGACTTTATGTGGGCCTCAAGCTCATTTCCCACGATGCTTCATCTATCACATTTTGTGATAGCCCCTTGGTAAAGGGATCTGCCAGGTTTTTAACCGTCTGGACATAGTCCAACGCTATCGCTCCGAAGTTTTTCACTTTCCTAACAGATTTCAACCGTCTCTTAACATGTCTTGATGACTTCATGTGAACCTTGAGAATCACAGTTTGATTATCACAATTTATAAAAATGGCAGGAACCAATTTCTTAATAATCGGTAAGT
Source organism: Tuctoria greenei (assembly GCA_036927565.1). Classification (NCBI taxonomy): domain Eukaryota; kingdom Viridiplantae; phylum Streptophyta; class Magnoliopsida; order Poales; family Poaceae; genus Tuctoria; species Tuctoria greenei. The sequence goes on from JAYESD010000002.1 coordinate 20,785,882, forward strand.
CCATCACAAGTTTACGCAGCCAATCAGCTTCAACGATGGTGGTGTCTAATGTTGTGAGTTCTGCTCCTATTGTTAACCTTGTTAAGATGGTCTACTTGCAAGACTTTCAGGAAACAATGCCACCTCCCAAAGTGAACACATATCCACGTGTGCCTTTTATCTTATCAGCATCAGAAATCTAGTTTGAATCAATGTAACCTTCTAACACCTTGGGATAGCCGGTATAGTGAAATCCATAGCTTGATGTCCCTTTTAGATAGCACATCACTCTTTCGAGAGCTCGCCAGTGATCATCTCTCATATTTGAAACAAACTGATGAAGTTTGCTCACAGCAAACAAGATATCTGCCCTCGTAGCGCTAGCTAAATACATCAGCATGCCTATAATTTGGGTGTATCTCAATTGATCCTTAGTTGTACCGTTATTCTTTCGTAACAGTACACTAGAATTATACGAAGTTGAAACAGGTTTACAGTCACTAAATCCAAAGCGACTCAAGACCTTTTCCGCATAGTGAGATTGCAGAAGTATAATTCCACTGTCATCTTCTCGTAACAATTTAATGTTTAATATGACATCCGCTTCTCCAACTTCGAAATTTTTGGACAAAAAGTCCTTGACCTCCTTAATCACATTAAGATTGGTACCAAATATCAGTATGTCATCAACATACAAGCATAAGATCGCTCCCTCTCCTCTACCATAGTGGTAATACACAAACTTGTCTGCTTCATTCACAACAAATCATGCAGATGTTAGTGTTCTATTAAATTTTTCATGCCACAACTTAGGCGCTTGTTTTAGGTCATACAAAGATTTCAACAACTTACACATTTTTCCTTCATGACCACTTACTAAAAATCTATCTGAATGATCCATATAAATTTTCTCTTCCAACTTTCCATTAAGAAAAGCGGTCTTAACGTCCAACTGATGGACGAGCATATCATGAGAGGCATCCAATGATAGTAGTCATAGAATAGTAGTCAGTCTGCCCACAGGTGAGTAAGTGTCAAAGAAATCTTCACTTTCCTGTTGGGTATAACCCTTTGCCACAAGCCTTTCCTTGTACTTTTAAATTGTACCATCAGGCCTAAGCTTTTTCTTAAACATCCATTTACATCCTACAAGTTTGCATCCATAAGGACGATCCACAATCTCCCAAGTCCATTAGACATTATGGAGTCCATCTCACTTTGGACCGCTTCCTTCCAATAGTCAGCGTCTTGAGATGAATATGCCACTTCAATGGTTCTTGGAGTATCATATGCTAGATATACAATGAAGTCATCACCAAAAGACTTTGCAGTCCTTTATCTTTTACTCTTATGAGTTACTTCATTGTATTCATCTATTGGACCATCCTCTAGAGAATATCTAGTGTATATTGATGGAATGTTGGGCTCAGAAGAGGAGATGAGATTCTGGCTAGATGAGTTATGTGTCTCTTTCATTAGAAAAATGTCCCCAAAGAATGTGGCATCTCCACACTCCATGATTGTGCCCTCATCCATATCAGATATCTGATTTCACTATTAAAAATCTATATCTAATACTGTGAAAAGCATAACCAAGAAAGACACAGTCTACGGTGTTCGGTCTAAGCTTTCGCTTCTTCGGGATTGGCACACTCACCTTAGTGAGACAATCCCAAGTTCGCAGGTAAGAGAGGTTTAACCTTTTCTTTTCCTATTGTTCAAATAAAGTTATCTCTTTATTCTTTGTAGGAACTTTATTCGGTACATGACACGCGATTAATATAGCATCACCCCCGTTCTTTCTAACATGGCATTAACCATCTCAGTTAGAGTGTTATTCTTTCTTTCAGCAATCACATTTGTTTGCGGGGAATAGGGAGGTTTCATCTCATGAATTATTCTATGTTCCTCGCAGAATAATTTAAACTCATTCAAAAAATACTCTCCACCTCGATTGGACCTAAGTTGTTTAATCTTTCTCTCAAGTTGGTTTTCTGCTTCAACTTTATAGTTTAAAATAGTGAAACGCCTCATCTTTTGACTTCAATAAATACAATAGAAAAATCTAGTAGAATCGTCTATCAGTGTCATAAAATATTTCTCTCCATCTTTTGCCAATACACCATTCATCTCATACAGATATGTGTGAACTAGTTTCAATGGTGCCAAGTTTCTCGCCTCTGCTGCCTTGCGAGGCTTGCAATTTTATTTTGATTGCACACACACCTGGCACCTTGAACTTTTGACAGTGGGGAACTTAGGGATTAAACTCATACTCGCTAGCCGCATCATGCAACCAAAATTAATATGACAAAGTCGTGAATGCAAATATTTGATCCATTATCACATACATGATTTATCACATTACAAGAAGTAACTGATACTAATAAGCGAAACAAGCCTTCACATTCATAATCTTTTCTGATAAAAGATCCAATCTGGATACAGCACATTTATTGAACTTAAACCTTAGCTTATAACCATCTCTCCACGATAGAGATTCACTGACAAAGTTCTTCTTAATTGCGGGGACGTGTTTGAATGTGGCCTAGAGGGGGGTGAATAGACCTTTTTGCAAATTGTCAGATCCTGCAACACTTAACAACCAGTTCAATACCAGAGATATCAGACTAGTCCGGTAAAGTGTGGACTAGTCCGGTGTTCACAGACTAAGTTGGTTAAACTTGATCGATTAGATTAATTCTTTTATGTATACAGCGGAAATATAGAATCAAATAAAGGTTTCAATGTTATATGCTAGATTATATCACAATTAAATCTTATGTTTAACAATTCAATGTGAGATAAGCAATGATTATCAAATCCTAGATTATATTGATGAATAGGAACGATGAACACCAAAAACAAGACACAAGGATTTATCCCGTGGTTCGGCTCCCACAAAGGCAACCTACGTCCACGTTGAGGAGTCCACAAAAGGATCGTGTCTTCTCCAACCCTACCCTCGTCGGATCGCCACGAAGGTCAATCCTCTTCTACTAATCACAAAGGGGTGAATAACCGAATTCAAAGGGGCCTTCTCACACGTTGTGAGCTCCCTTGGATTACAACACAAAATACCACCAAAACACACTCAAAAGATTACAATTAAATCACAGGAGTGTGTTAGAGAATCAAACCAAGAGCTCAATGTGGTGTTGAACGTGTCTCTCCAATGATCTAGAGTGAATCCTCAAAGGATTGATCGTTGTTGCACTTAATTTCGTGGAGAGATGTGGTTTTTGAGGCTCTTGGGAGGTGTGACGGTGCTAGAGTTCGAGAGATGGAAAAATATGGTCGTACAACTCTATTTATATGGGTTTCTAAAAGTGACCGTTAGGGTTCAGAAAGTTCGGACTAGTCCGTGGTGGTCACCAGACTAGTCCGGTGTGCTGAGTGTAGCAAACCCTAAGTGTCCCGAAATATCGGACTAGTGCGGCTAGGATCGGACTTGTCCGATTTCGCTACTGAAAAACTTCGGACTAGTTCGATAGTCATCGGACTTGTCCGAACATGTGAAACCCTAAGTGTATAGGATGACAAGTCCGCACTTGGAGGACTTGTCCGATTCATATCAGAGGGTATTTCGGACTAGTCCGTGCAATGTCAGACTTGTCCGTTTTGGATCAGAATGAATATCGGACTAGTCCGGTTGTGATCGGACTTGTCCGATTTTGTACGACTTGTGAAGTGTTTTGAGGATTGGTCCGCACTGTGAAGGAATAGTCCGATTCTGGTCAGAAAAGATATCGGACTAGTCCGATTTCGTGCAGAAAGGATATCAGACTAGTCCGGTGTCTGTCGGACTAGTCCGATCCTGTGTAACTTTGTGCAATGTGATTGAGCTCTTGGGATGTGTTTTCTTAACACACTCCATACACAATAATCTACTACTCTTCTTCCTTGAGCTCATTTCCACTTTGCTCCTCATTCTTCCTTCTTTTTGGTATTTTGCTCATTTTTCTATCATAAGCCTGCACTCATCTCAACAAAGAGGTTAGGATCCCAATTTTTTGTCATAAATCATCCAAAACCCACAAGGGAGTCCTAGATGCACTTTCAATCTCCCCCTTTTTGGTGATTGATGATAACCAATTGAGATTTCACAAAATGTGATAAAAATTGAGATTTTCATAAAGTATGCACATATGAATCCAAAATACATCAAGCAGTGAAAAGTATTATCCATATGTGCATTCTTTATGGTGGGATGCATAACTAAGTACATTGAAACATTGATAATGACATAATTGACATTAATTACCAAATATCAAGCATATATGACATTCTAGAGCAAAATCACAGTTTTCATAAATACTACTCAAAGGATTAACTCATTGCATCACAAAACCATAATTAACATAAGATCATTGTTAAAACATTACAAGCCACAAAGGAGTTAAAAAGAAAAGCATAGAACTCTCTCCTCGCAAACTACAGCTAAGACTGAGACTCCCCCTCAATCTCTCCCCCTTTAGCATCAAGACACCAAAAAGAAGGAGAGGAGGGTCCTAGGGTCTTCACTCTTTGCTGTCGGTCCTCTCATCGTCGTCTTCATCATCTTCATCTTTAGCTTGATGAGAAGGAGGAGGAGGAGGTGCGGAGGTACTCGAGTCCCCAACGCCAAAGTAGGCAAGCTCGGAGGGGTTCAAGGGCCCGAGCTCGATGAAATTAGAGTATGAGTCTTTCGAGATTGTTGGAGACCCAATTGGCTCAATCTCCAGCTTCTGGCAATTTTGCTTGATATTTCCCTTGATATACTTCATGTCCTACTTTCTTTTCTTGTTGATCTTATGGGCCTTCACTTCGGCCTTTTTACAGGAGGCAAAGATTGCAGCCAGGTACTTGAGAATTCCGCTGGCTGAACCTTTTTGAGGGGCTGCTCTAGAAGCAGGAGCAGCCCTAGCATCTTCTCTTGATCTTGCCGGTGCCTTGGGACTGGAGGCCGGTGAGGGAGCAGCCTGCACACTCGGCTTTTGAGGCATTTGAGGCCTCAAGGAGAGATGCTCCACATCTTTCACAAACTCAATGCTGGTGACTTTCTCAATCACAAAAATTAGGTAAGGAGCATATCCGCAAGATCTGTTGGGAGTGCAGGATATGTTCACCATATCATTCCAAATGTATTCTGCCACATCGAATGGGTGGTCCTTGCTTATGACTCTCATCAGAGTCTGAAGGTATCCTTGCACACTCCCAGCATCTCCATCCTTGGGAGCAATTGTCTTTCTTAACACTCTGTTCAACACCACAAAGAATGGCTTCATGTTTTTGGTGGAAGGAGGGTTGAACTTTGAGTTTGGCTCATATAGGAACTTCATCCTATCCTTGTCGATGACACCAATGTTGTGTATGACTAAGCAATCAGATCTTGTGGTGTCAAGGTGGAGCAGGTTAGCAAAATCTTCTTGAGTAATGTTGTACTTGGATTCATGGGTCATCCAAGTGACACTCTCCTCATCCTCACTTGAGAAGTGACAGGTCACAAAGAACCGCGCAATCACTTCATCATTCCAGTTATTTCTGAAAGCAAACAGATCTCTCAGTCCATGCTTCTCAATGGCTCTCACAACATCAGTGAATGGTGAGTAGCCCTTCTTCTCAAAATGTGCCCAATCAATCCACTGACTGCGCACAACTGATGTCTTCATTAGGAGATACACCGATCTATAGAAATCAGCATGGAAGTTGCACCAGAACCTTTCATCAGCCGCTTGCTTTGATGCTTCTCAACTTGGTGGCCGAGTCACTGCCCTTCCCGTTGAACTTCTCTTCATTTGGGTCCCGGACCCTTTCCCTTGGAGCATGAAGTTTCAACGGGCCAACTGGACCAGTAGCAATCCCTTTGCCCTTGCCCTTTGCTTGGCGAGGGCCGCTTGATGATGCAGCTGCCTTGGACACTAGCTTCTTAGTCAACACTTTCCTCCGAGCCTGTGGAGGAGACTGAGCTGGCTCGGATGGTCTTTCTTGGTGCTTCTTGCCAAGAACCGTCGAGGTCCGAGGTGCCACCTCAAGGTCCATCTCGGCCTCAAAATCGGAGACATCATTACCAGAGCTCGACATGACCTAAGAATGAGTGGTATGAATGATAATGAATGACACAAGGCAAAGGTGTGAACAGGTAGCAAGGAATTGCAATAAGGAATTGAAGAATTAGGTTTTGAGTTCAGAAACATCGGACTTGTCCGGTGCACAGGTTCGGACTAGTCCGGGGGACCGCACTTGTCCGTGCATGGACCGGACTAGTCCGGTGTTCATCCTCAAAAACCTAAGAGATTGGATAAATGGTGAATTATAATGCACGACGACCTTAGCAAACACGTAATACATCAAGAGAGCATGTATATGGTGAAATATGCTAGGCTATTTGATCAACAATGAAGAAATTTGGGATTTTCTAGGGTTTTGAGCAAAAATTACCGAAGAATTGCTTGAAACTTGGAGATGAGGGTGTTGAAGGCCGGACATGTCCGCTAGCTTCAATCCTCAAGTGGACAAGCTTGATTTTCGCCCAAATGCGAAGCTTTTTGGTGGAGGGAGCAAGGAATCGCCTTGGGAGATCGAGCACGAAGAGAGAGAGCGCATGAGGCAAGAGTGGAGGTGAGGAATTTAGGGTTTAGCGGCAGCTAGGATTACGGACACGAAAAATCAGACAAGTCCGCAGATGACCGGACTAGTCCGAACTTTTCCAGAGGCTATATCGGACTAGTCCGTTGTCTATTGGACTAGTCCGGCCTAACCGCCACTCTACAGACTAGTCTGTATGGGCGGACTAGTCCGGGCAACCACGGACTAGTCCGTGGTCACCAGACAAGAATTTTTAGCCCATTCATATATATTTGAAGGTACATATTTAGAGAAAAGAGAGGCAAAACATATCAAATAATCTTGATAAATATGATCAGTAAGCATACAACAATCAAGCAATGATCATAATTCACCAAGATCTAGTAATTGACATAGTTTTTTGGAGAAGAATGAGAGAGATGATTTTCACAATCCAATCAACATATTTGAAGAATTCATACAGATATGCAATATTTCAAGCCACACTCCGAGCATCAAAGATATTTAGTTCATTTCGGAGTTCACAAAAACGTTTTTCATCAAGTGGCTTGGTGAATATGTCGGCCAATTGCTTTTGAGTGTTGACATGTGAAATGATTATGTCTCCTTTCATGGCATGATCTCTCAAAAAGTGATGTCTTATGTCTATGTGTTTAGTTCTGAAGTGCTCAACTGGGTTGTGGGAAATTTTAATGGCACTCTCATTGTCACAAAGGAGTGGAATATGATTCATATTGTAACCATAGTCCCTTAGAGTTTGTCGCATCCAAAGGAGTTCAGCACAACAACTCTCGGCTGCAACATACTCCGCTTTGGATGTGGATAAGGCAATGAAATTTTGTTTCTTGGAGGACCAAGAAACTAAGGATCTCCCTAGGAATTGGCATGTACCGGAGGTGTTTTTTCTATCTACTTTGCACCCGGCATAATCTACATCAGAGTAACTAATGAGATTGAATTTTAAGCCTTTTGGGTACCAAAGACCAAGGTTGGGTGTATGAACTAAATATCTCAAGATCCTTTTTACAGCTGTCAAGTGACATTCCTTAGGGTTGGCTTGAAATATTGCACACAAACATACACTCAACATAATATCTGGCCTAGATGCACATAAATAGAGTAGAGATCCAATCATGGAGCGATATTCCTTTTGGTCGACGTTAGGTCCATCTTCATTTAGGTCTAGGTGGCCATTCGATTGCATGGGGTTTTTTATGGGTTTCGCCTTGTCCATGCCAAACTTCTTGAGTATGTTCTGCGTGTACTTGGTTTAGCTTAGGAATGTCCCTTCCTTCTGTTGCCATACTTGGAATCCTAAGAAGTACTTTAACTCTCCCATCATTGACATTTCAAACCTTTCTGTCATGATTTTACTAAATTCGGTGAGTAGCTCATATGATGTCTTCTTGAGTAGTCGATGAAGGTAGAGTCGATTTACGGCGTGGCAAGCGGTGTTAACCGCTTCTGCCCAAAATCGATCCGATGTCTTGTACTCATCGAGCATTATTCTTGCCATCTCTATGAGTGTTTGATTCTTTCTTTCGGCAACTCCGTTTTGTTGTGGGGAGTACGACACTGAGATTTCATGCTTTATGCCTTCTTCATCAAGGTACTCTTCCACTTGTGTATTCTTGAACTCTGTGCTGTTGTCGCTTCGAATATTCTTGGTTGTCAATGAGAATTCGTTTTGAGCTCGCTTGAAGAACTTCTTAAGTGTCTCTTGTGTCTCTGACTTATCATGCAAAAAGAAAACCCAAGTGAAGCGAGAAAAGTCATCAACAACTACTAAACCATATTTGTTACCGCCGATGCTTATGTAAGCAATTGGACCAAATAAGTCCATGTGTAGTAGTTCGAGCGGTCTTGTTGTAGTCATGACGTTCTTTGCGGGATGAGGTGCTCCAACTTGCTTCCTGGCTTGGCACGTGCTACAAAGCCTGTCTTTCTAAAAAACAACATCCTTCAAACCGCGGATGTGATCGCCCTTGAGGAGTTTTTGAAGATTCTTCATACCAACATGCACTAGCTATCTATTCCACAGCGAACCCATGTTGGTCTTTGCAATCAAGCATGTGTCAAGTTCACCTTTATCCTTGTTGAAATCAACAAGGTAAATCTTTCCCTTCAACATACCCTTGAATGCAATGGAACCATCACTCCTGCTAGAGATTGTCACACCCTCGTTAGTGAACAAGCAATTATAACCTTTGTCACATAGTTGAGATATGGACAGCATGTTATAATCTAAGGATTCAACATGTAGTACATGAGAAAGTGTGTGTTTAGATGATATAGCAATTTTACCGGTACCGAGCACCCTTCCTTGACTGTTATCTCCAAAGTAGATGCCCTCATTTGGGTCCTCATTCTCTTCATATTCCACGGACATTCTTCTTTCTCCGGTCATATGGTTGGTGCAGCCACTGTCTAGCACCCATTTAGATCCACCGGAGGAATAGACCTGCAAAAACAAATTATGTTTTGGTTTTAGGTACCCAAGCTTGCTTGGGTCCTTGGAGGTTAGTTACAATACATTTGGGCACCCACACATGATATTTAGTGTTCCCATGGCGTGGCCCAATATAATGAGCATAAACCTTGCCAAAATTATTTCTCATCAACGCATAGGAGGCATCAAAGGTTCTAAAGAGTAATTGTTGTTGTTTGTAAACAGGGCTAGTCTGGGAGGCCGGACTTGTCCGGAGGACCGAACTTGTCTGGACACTGACCGGACTAGTCCGGTGTTCGTGTGAGTTCAAGTTTTTACCCTTCGACTTACTAGTTTGCGAGGGTTTTCCCTTCACAAAGGAAATCCTCTCCTTGTTATTCTTATGGTTTCTAGCATGCTGCTTTTCATCATAAGAGTAACCAATGCCATATTTAACATTTGGAGGTCTTTGGACCAAGTATGCACTACGTGCATAGTCGATCTTCTCCTTGTCAAATATGTCACTTTGGGCAGGATGTTTATCCTTTGTGGAGGTTGACTTTTCCTTCAAACTGGTGTCACCTTTCTTACGTGTGCAAGCATGAGCGAAATCAGTTTTAGTGGGTTGAGAAGGTGAGCTTGAAGAGGAGGAAGGTTCAGCCAGCTTGAGTGACTCAACTTGCATTTCAAGGATCTTGTTAACCTTGATCAGGTCAGCAACTTGGTCCTTGATTGCAACATTTGAGTTGGTTAACTCGAGGCAAGCTTCCTTGCTTGAAGCTAACTCAAGCTCTAGTGAATTGCTTTTCTCCTTTTTAAGTTCTAGAAGTTTGTCAAGTTCGACATACTCCTCCTTTTGAGAGATAATCATGTCCTCTTGATGATGAATTAACCTCTCCTTCTCAACAAGTTGATCAAGTAAAAGTTTCATTTTTGTTGCAGCTTTCCTATCTGGTCCAATAAGCATATCCTCATTATCACTATCTATTTCATCATCACTAGAGTAGGAATGCACGGAAAGGGCTTTGATGGTTACCTTGCATTTACCTTCCTTTGCCATGAGGCAAGTGCCATTTCCCTTCCTTGCGCCGAGTGTAGGGAAGAGGGTAGACTTCTTGGATGTTGTCGACTGTTGGAGTCGGTTGATCTCCTGACACTGCTAAAGTGTTAGAGGAGTTTGTAGTTCGGTATGGGCGCGCGGAGACTCAAGAAGGTGAATTGCGGTTTAACGCAGGAGACACTAGGATTTACGTGGTTCGGGCCGCCTGAGCGTAATACCCTACTCCACGGGTGTGTTGGTGTTGTATTAGTTTGTCACGTATGATCTCCACGTCTGTGTGCGTGTCCCTGTCTGTATCGACGGCCTGTCCTTTTATAGTACAAAGACAGGCCGTTACAAGCTGGCCTGGCCCGACATGTGGCCCCGGCGATTACTAGTATTGATACACGATTAATTGTTGTTAATGATCCTGTAACGGGCTCCAACAGTGCCGTTATAGGTGTTAAGATCGTCCGTTTAAGTGTCATTAATATGGCATTAATGACATTTAAACGGGTCTTGAAGTCCTTGGCTCTCCTTTGAAGATCCGGAGCCTTTACAAGGTCTTCCGGTGGTTAGAGGCTGCTAGCTCCGACGTTTAGACACGTGGCAGCTCCAGAGCTTGCTGTGGGAAGCAGGAAGCTCCCGGGCTACCTGACACGTGTCAGGTCCGGAGCTTCTCTCGTTCAGGGGTTAAGTCCGGAGGTGCCATTTCGGTACTTGGTCCGGAGCTTCCCCCTTGTGGGCGGTAGCTCCGGTTCTGCAGTACACGTGGCGACCTAGGGATTAACTATGTTGGAGAAGCAGGTCCGGTCATGTCTGACAAGTGGGCCTCCGAGGGTCTTCAATTCAAGTAGTCGTCCTTCCCTCGAGATCTTTGTAATCTCAGTGGGTGTACGGTTTTTAGGGTACCGACAATGGCCCCCTGGACCTACCTCCGAGGAAGGTCACTGGGGTGAAGTCGTTCCATCGGAGGTGGGTCCATCCTTGCAACTCTTGAACTGGGTCTTCAAGGGTCTTCGGAGGTGCCGTTGGCAGGATTTTACAGTTAGATCCCGACGCGTGGCGCACCTCAGGCGGCAGATAAGATCTTTGACGTGCGGATCTCACGCAATTGAAGGTCGCCGGTTCCCGATACGAAAACCGTATCGGTTCCACGCGCCCTGTCAGGCCGCCGCCTTTGGGTTTCCCGCCTCGTGATGACAACCGTTCGCCTGGGTGAGAGCCTCGACTTGATCGTCGGGGTGGTCTCGGGCCCTCTTGTCATCGACTGGGTTGAACTCTTGAGTAGTATCTTCGACTCCCCTGCAGTTTCCATCCAAGCGTTGCGAGGGCTTACTTAAGAAGGAAAGCGCGCACCGTCGGGAGTTCTTTACGCCTCCCATCTGATCTTGCGCTCAAACTCCCGACTCGTACTTTGCTCCTCTTCTCTTGCCTAGCTGTGCTGCGATGGAGTTGGGTCTGCGCGAGAGTCGCCTGAAGACCGACAACGATTTGAAGAAGGTTCGGGCCCTTATGGGGTGGTCCTCAGACTTCTTCAGCCGCTTGGTCCGTGCCGGCGGAGAGCTCCCCTTTGAGAAGAAGCGCGCTGGCGAGATGGTGTACTTTTCTTCGTACGCCATGGTGGGGCTGATCCCACCGTTTTCTTCTTTCTTCTTGATGCTGCTAGACTTCTATGGTCTGCAGCTATACCACCTTGGCCCTCACTCCATTCTCCTCGTGTCCATCTTTGTCCACTTCTGCGAGATGTGGGTGGGCATCCCCCCCTGCGTCGAGCTCTTCCGAACCTTCTTCACCGTTCACACCACCGACCGGAGCAATGAGTACCTTGGCTTCTACTACTTCATGAAGCGCAAGAAGTGCCCATTCAAGTACCTCCGGTCGTTCCCTTCCGGGAAGTGGGATGACTGGAAGAAATATTGGATAGTCGTCAGGGTGGAGGAGCATGAGCGGTTGGAACTGCCAGACAGTCTGCCCGGCATCGACACGTCGATATGGAGTGAAGTTCTGGTGCTGGCGGAAGTTTTCGACCCTGTCCTGACCAGGATCCGCCGATGTGTGGAGGGAGGATTGACTCCCCAGGCGGTGTTCTGCAACTTCCTGACCAACAGGTGGGCGCCGCTGAAGAGGAGGGAGAAGCTCGCCTGGGCCCTCAACAGCGTGATGGACGAGGACCGGGTTGAGACCGGGTTGAAGTCCAACATGGTGGGGAAGACCTTGGAGTTCCACCTCAAGAAATTCCAGCACGGCATCGACGTCGACGGAGATTACTTGACTCCGCCGTCGGCCTTTCTCCCTCTGAACGTGGAAGTGGAGTTCAGCAGAGAGCTCCGGCGGACGATGCCTGCGCTTGACGACCTTGGTGTCATCGAGAGAAGACCAACCACCCGGGTGGCAATCCCTGGGGTGCCCGAAGATGGCTCGGTCCCTGCTCCACAGCCGAGGGTTGAAGTCATCGGCAAGGGCAAGGAGCTGGCGGAGGAGCCGGAGAGTCGGAAGAGGAAGCTACGGCATGCTGACGGAAGGTCCATCAGGCCCGCTGCTTCCACCTTGGCTCCTTCTCCCCAGGGGGGAAGATCTTCTGCTGCCGTGGCGACTGTCCCCGTGATGGGGTCCTCCCGGAACGAGACTGTTCCTGTAGTGGGATCCTCCCGGAGCGCGTCTGTCTCCGTGGTAGAGCCCTCCGGTGGTGCTAGCTCCGGGTGTACGACTCCGGCACCTGGGGCGGTTGGAGCCTCCAGGTCCAGGGGTTCCTCCCGATCAAGGAGAGCCTCGACCCGGGAATCTCCCGTGGCTGCGGCGAGTTCTGGGGGGCCTCCTGGAGCTCCTACGCCGACCATGGCCAACCCGGAACGTCTAGGAAAAAGGTTCCGCGCAAGCTGGTGCGGGAGCCTTCCAAGGTAATTTCTGATGTTTACCCTGGTTAACTTTGTAGTTGTAGCGATTGTTTCTTAATTCTCTTTATCCATCCTCTGCAGCGTTCCCAAGAAGGGGAGTGAAGCTCCACCCTCGGCCACGGTTTCTGAGGCCGTGGGAGCTTCTGCTCCTGTCCCAGTTCCGCCCCACGTGGTGGCTGAGGCTGCGACAGCTCCGGCGCCGGCTGTCGTGGTCATGAACCTCGACTCGTCCCTAGAACTTCCCGTGGTAGCGCCGGACCACGGGAGTGAAGACACGCCAGCGGCACTTGTCTCGGAGGTTGAAGCTCCGGGTCCTGGTGTTGCAGTAGTGGAAGCTCCGGCTACAGAGCCGGAAGAGGTAGTAGTCCCGACCTCAGAGCCAGAACTCGTCGAAGCCCCGACGATTGAACCGGAGATTACTGAAGCTCCGGCATGCGAGACGGAAGTTGAGGTAGTTCCGGCAGTTGAGCCGGTTACCTCCGAAGTACCGGTCACTGAGCCGGTTGTTGTTGGAGCGCCGGTCACAGAGCCGGCGGTTGAAGAGGCGAGGGAGCTCGAGCCTCCCTCAGAAGAGGTGTCCCGGTCGGAGCCAGTAGTAGCTCCTGCTCCGGAAGCGATGACATCGATGGTACCTGTGGCCGAGCCAGAGTGCCTAAGCGAAGTCGCCGGCCCCCTGCCTGAGGGGGCGAATGAAGACTTGGCGGCGGGGCCTTCTTCGATGGCGACTGAGGCCATCCCGGAAGACGGCCCTAGCGCCTTGGAAGCTCAGGGTTCCGCTCTCGTAGAGTGGGACCCAATTTTTGTATGTGAAGACCCGCTGGAACCAGCGGAGGAGACCCCAGCAGGTCCGGAGCCCATCCCGTTTGTCTATGTCTATCGACAACGCCTGCTCCAGTCTACGTCAGGTACAGTTGGCCTTCTTCCACGACAGCAAGGCTCTTGAAGAGGAGCGCCAAACCCTTAGGCGGTGGCGTAAGCGGCTCCACTTCGAGACTAAGCTGGCGCAGTCGAGGCTAGCGGATGACAAGGAGTGGATCAAACGGGAGAAGATTCGGCTGGAGTACTGGGAGAAGCTGCTGGATGAGAGGGAGAGCATGACCCATGCTCTCGACGCTCAATCCCGGGAGATCCACGATCAGTCCAAGGCTGCCAACGACGCGGCCAATGCTCGATTCGAGCAACTTCAAGCCATCAACGCCGCACTCATCAAGCGCCGAGAGGCACTTGAAGGGAGGGAGAGACGGCTCGAGGACGAAGAGCAAAAACTCCTGGAGCTGCAGGATGACGTCCAGAGAAGGGAAGAGGAGCTCGCCGAGAAAGTAGCTCTGGCTGACAAGGGCCTCGAGGAGCGCACTAAGAAGTTGGAAGAGCGCTGCCTCGAGGAAGAGGAGAAGACCTGGGTGCGAGGGCAGGAACTCTACGAATACGAGTGTGCCCTTGTTGCCCGGGAGAAGAAAGTGGAGGCTATGGAGAAGGACCTGGTCGATCGTCGGAACAAAATCCACCTCCGGGAGGAGGAGCTCGGAATACTTGAGAGGCGGGTTGCTGCAAAGATTCAGCAAAACGCCAAAGAAGTTGAGCGCCTCGCCCGTGAGAATTCCGAACTGACGGCGGCCAAGAGATCCTTGGAAGAGGTGAAGAGCCTGAGGACGGCGGACTCCCTGCAGATTTGGGAGTTCCTGGGCAAGGCTAATGATGCGCTGACGCCGATGGGTTTCAGCCCCGTGCGCCCGGATGATCCGGAGCCAGAGCCGGACCTTGTGCTGCAAGCGTTGAGCGCAGCAGGCAGCAAGCTCTCCAAGGTGGGCGACGTCATCGTGGACCAACTGGAAGTTAAGGGGCAATCCCTGGCGAAGAACGTCACATAATATGTGTTGACGTGCTACACCAGCTGGAACCCTCAATTTCCTTTGGACCCGGTGCTTGAAGGCCCCGTCGAAGGAGAAGGCGAAGCTACCCGAGCCAGCGTATCGGAGGTCGCCCAGAAGGTCGCCGAGTTCTTCCATAGGGTCTAGGACCATCTCTTTAGCTCTCGCTTGTATTCTCTCTTCTTCTTCCTCAATTTTGTAATCCCTTGTCTCCAGATGTAATCTCCTATCTCCAGATGAATGAAATCCCCAAATTTTTGCGAATTTCATTTTTTGTCTTCAACATCTTTATCTTCTCTTGGCCCCCTGGTAGATGTACACAATTTGATTGTGAACATGTACCAAAAGGATATTGAGTTTTGTTGAAGACGAATTTGCTTCGAACTTGTAGAATTTAGGTCCGAAGTCTTTGATAGTGAAGGTCCCCTGAAGTTGTCGGAGCTTAGAAGCTCCGACACTGTCCATCGCTGGAGCTTAGTAGCTCCGGCAATAGCCTCTATCAACACATAAAGCGTCGATAGTTAGTCCTCCAAGGTGTCGGAGCTTAGTAGCTCCGGCAGTGACCTTTGCCAACACTTGGTTTGTTGGCAACAGACTCCATTTACGGGGTCTTCTCACCATCTTTTACTCAGCGCCAACGGTTGACCCCCTTGGGGGAGTCGGAGCTTGGTTAGCTCCGGCTTTTCTCCATCAACGTAGAGTTTATTTTTCCTGCACACTTAAGCCAAGAAAAATAGTAAAATTCGTTCCTTGTCTATAATTTCGTCGCGGCTTACGATTCTCAAGAAAATTTTAAGTTGAACGCGATTTAAATACAACTGGTTGCGTTGTCTTTTCTCTTAGATCCAACTGTCCATGAACCCGCCTTACTTCGGCCTGCCGGGGTGTAGGTAGAGCGGCGTACTTAGGGTGCTTGACCAGACTAAGTCGATAGCGCACTCCGGCCCTAGATTGGCTTGGCGGCTTTCAGGCGAGTTGGCCATAGACGATATTTAAATCCAAGAGATCTGACAATTCAACTCGATCGTACATAAACCGGTCAAACTAAAATTTCTTAAGAATTGCACGTCTCTGTTATAGACAAGAAAGAGAAAAATAAAAATGTCGAGCCTGCACAAAATGAATGCACGTGGAGTCTATTTCACATGAAGATGTCTTTCATTATAGGTCCGGGGTACAGGGGAAACAAGTACACTCTTAGGGTACGGGACCAGGCTAAGTGTGCTTGGTTTCTCGTTTGACCCAGGGTAGTTAGCCACGCTTTTAGTCCGGAGACTGTGACAAGTGCTGCTTGAGCTTTGCAGACCTTTCGGAAAAGGTCCGGCTGCTCTCCCGGAGGAACTACCCGACTCTGTACAATGACTCTATAACATACATCTCAAGTTACTCAAGACTCACCTCCGTGGAATTAAGTGTAGAACTTACGGAGGTGCTCGATGTTCCAAGGATTTGGGAGAGGTGTCCCATCCTCAGTAGCCAAGCGAACGCTTCCGGGACGGGATACTTTGATCACTCGGAAGGGCCCCTCCCAGCCGGGGGAGAGTTTGTTTAACCCTTCTCTGGATAGTATTCTCCGTAGCACCAGATCGCCTTCCTCGAGCTGTCGGTTGTGTACATGCCGCTGGTGATAACGCCGTAGAGCTTGGCGATATCGGTCATTCCGAACAGCTGCTTGGCACCTTCCCTCCTCGAGGAGGTCTAGGTCTTCACGCCGGAGCTGGTCCTGCGCGGCTTCGTCGAAGGTCCGGACCCGGAGCGAACCCAAGGTGATTTCCGGAGGAAGGATTGCTTCAGCTCCGTACACCAGAAAGAAGGGTGTTTCTCCGGTTGACCGGTTGGGAGAAGTCCTGTTGGCCCATAGAGTGGGCGGAAGCTCTTCGATCCAATTGGCTCCGTGCTTTTTCAAGCGCTCATAGGTGCGCGTTTTGAGTCCTTTAAGGATTTCTGCATTTGCTCTCTCGGCTTGGCCATTGCTGGCGGGATGAGCTACGGAAGCGTAGCAAACCTGTATGCCGAGGTCTTCGCAATACCCTTGGAATGCGGAGCTTGTGAATTGAGTCCCATTATCAGTGATGATCTTGTTTGGGACTCTGAATATGCTTACAATGGATTGCAGAAAGTTGATAGCAGATTGCTTGTTGATCGTCACAACTGGAGTTGCTTCCGACCACTTGGTGAACTTGTCGATGGCGATGTACAGGAACTTGTAACCTCCGACGGCTCTTGGGAAGGGTCCCAAGATGTCCATCCCCCACACAGCGAAGGGCCATGTAGGAGGTATCATTTGTAAGGGCTGAGCAGGTGTATGAATTTGCTTTGCATGAAATTGGCATGCTTCGCATTTCTTCACCAGCTCAGTGGCATCCTGGAGCGCTGTAGGCTAGTAGAAGCCATGCCGAAAGGCTTTTCCGACCAGCGTGCGGGAAGATGCGAGGTTCCCATACTCGCCTCCATGGATTTCTGCGAGAAGCTCGCAGCCTTCTTCCCTTGTGATGCACCGCATTAGGATGCCGTTGGCACCGCGCCGGTAGAGATCCCCTTCTACCAGTGTGTATCTTTTAGCCAATCTGACTACCCGATCAGCGGATACATCATCGTCAGGAAGGATGTTGTCTTTCAAGTAGTTCCGGATCTCCGAGATCCATGCATCAGAACTGACTTGAGCATTTGAGTCTTGCGTGCTGGGTTGCTCGGAGCTTCCGGCAGCACCTACGACCCTTGATGGCTGCCATGGTAACAGGGCCATCGGGACCGTCAGCTTCGGGATGCTGATCTCGCCCCCTTCGTTCAGTTCGGCAGGCTGAACTGTGGGTTTTGACAACCTCCGGACAAAGATTCCGTCAGGAGCCGGAGCTCCGGTTGACGCTTTGATCGAGAGTTCGTCAGCTTCAGCGTTGTGGGCACGCTGAACATGGTGGAGGTCTAGGACTTCAAAGTCCTTCTGAAGCCTCTGGACCTCAAGGAGGTAAGCAGCTAGCTGGAGATTATTGCAGGAGCATTCACCCTTCACCTGCTTAATGATGAGCTGTGAATCTCCTTTGACCAGCAGTTGCTTGACATCGTATGACAGTGCCACCTTTAGCCCGTAGATGAGTGCTTCATACTCCGCCATGTTGTTGGTTGCCTTGAAATCAAGGTGTACCATGTATTTTACCTTCTCCCCAGTCGGTGCAAGGAGAAGGATTCCAGCTCCGGCCCCCTTCTTCTGCATGGAGCCATCGAAGTAAAGGGTCCAGTGAGGCTCGGTGAAGGTTGGAACTTGATGTTCCGTCTTCTGCTCGCTGGGGCCCCCATGGTTTGATGGAGAGGGAGTCCATTCCGCCACGAAATCTGCCAACGCTTGACTCTTGATTGCTTGTCTCGAAATGAATTCGAGATCGAACTCAGCCAATTCCGCTGCCTACTTTGCAATATTCCCAGTTGAATTGGGATTATGCAAGATCGCTCGAAGTGGATAGGAGGTCACCACCGAGACTTTGTGAGCTTGGAAGTAGTGTCGGAGCTTCCTGGAGGCAATAAGAACTGCATAAAGCAGCTTATGCACCTCTAGGTATCGAGTCTTGGCATCACGTAATACTTCACTGATGAAGTATACCGGGCGTTGAATGGTCCAGATCCTCCCGGAGGGGTCCGGAGCTTCCTCTCTATTGATCCGGACCCTGTCGGAGGAGTCCAGATTCTCTTCGGGGACCTCCGGGTTCTGGCTGGAGGAACCCGGAGCTTCTTCAGAAATGACCTGGACCCTCTCGGAAGGGTCTGGGTCTTCTGAAGTGACTTCTTGTGGATTTGAGTCTGGGAGCTGGGACCCAGACTCACTTTCAGGGACCTCCGGACCCTCCTGAAGGGGTCTGGATTCCTGATTATGGGGTAGTTCTGGTCTCTCCGCAACCAGAACCATACTGACAACTTCGTCAGTAGCTGAAATGTAAAGCAACAAAGGCTCACCAGGGTTTGGAGCTACCAGAATTGGTAGGGTGGTGAGGAACTGTTTCAGCTCCTGGAATGCCTTCTCTGCTTCTTCGGACCATTGGAATGGTCCGGACTTCATTAACAACTTGAAGAAGGGGAGTGCCCGTTCCGCCAGTCTTGATATGAACCGGCTGAGGGCTGCTAGACACCCAGTTAACTTTTGGACGTCTTTGATGTGGGTTGGTGGCCGCATGTCTTCAATGGCTTTTATCTTCGCCGGATTAGCCTCTATGCCCCGGTGACTTACCAGGAAACCAAGAAGTTTTCCGGAGCTAACCCCGAAGACACACTTGTCTGGTTTAGCTTCGTGCGGGTGGCCCGCAGCTTGTCGAAGACGGCCTGCAAGGTGTCCAAGAGGGATTCCTTGTTCTTGACCTTGACCACGATGTCATCGACGTACACTTCCACTATGTCTCTGATGAGTTCTTCAAAAGTTTTGTACATAGCTCGTACAAAAGTTGAAGTTGCATTCTTGAGACCAAATGGCATGGCTGTGTAACAATACAATCCATCTACTGTGATGAATGAAGTATGCTCTTCATCCTCTCTAGACATCCTGATTTGATGATACCCAGAATATGCGTCTAGGAAACACAGTAACTCACACCTGGAGGTGGAATCCACTATCTGATCTATTCTAGGTAGTGGGAATGGATCTTTTGGACATGCCTTATTCAGTGTGGTGTAGTCGATGCACATCTGAAGCTTCCCGCCGGCCTTGGGCACAACGACTGGGTTCGCCAGCCATTTTGGATGGAAGACTTCTCGGAGGAATCCGGCTTCGAGCAACTTCTTCACTTCTTATCGGATGAAGTTCTGACGCTCTACGGATTGCTTCCGAGGCTTCTGATGCACAGGCCGAGCATCGGGGTAAATCTTCAGATTGTGCTCAATCACTTCCCTGGGGATCCTAGGCATTTGTGACGGTTGCCAGGCAAACACGTCAACATTAGCCCGGAGGAAAGTGATGAGCGCGAGTTCCTATTTGTCGATCAACCCTCCCGATATACGGGTGGTTTGAGCGGCATCGGAACCAATTTGGACGACCTTGACGGGAATGTCGGTGTCGCCGCTTGGCTGCACACGGGGTGCAGAGGTTGAGCCCCATTGACGAATGCTCGGGGGTTTCGGAACTTGCTCCTGTCTGGAGCCCTCCTCTTGCGCCGTGGTGAGTGCATGGAGCTCCTCCAGAGCAGTTACTCCGGCAGTGCGATCTCCGCGGATTCGGAGAACGTCTACTGGTGTAGGCATCTTCAACACCAGGTATCCATAATGGGCATCTGCCATAAATTTGTATAGGGCAGGTCTACCCAAGATGGCGTTGAATGGTAAGTTGATCTGAGCAACGTCGAAGACCAACTTCTCGGTGCGATACTTCTCCCGTGTCCCGAAGGTAACGGGGAGAGTTATAGCTCCGAGTGGAGTAATGGCCCCCGGACCTACTCCGGAGAAAGGTCGAGAGGGCTGGAGATCCGAAGGCCGGAGCTGAAGCTTGGTAAAAGCTTCAAAGCTTATGAGGTTCAGCCCCGAACCTCCGTCCACCATAACATGATGGAGCTGGATGTTATTGATGGTGGGAGATACCATCAAAGGTAACTGTCCAGCTCCGACCATGCTTCGAGGACAGTCCGAATCATCAAAAGTGATGGATGTGTCCATCCATTTTCGATGTGGCTCCGGTCTAGCTGTAGGAGCTACAGCGGCCATATCCCGCCGCATAGTCTTGATGACGCGACGGGAGATGATGTCCCATGATCCACCAAAAATGGTGTTCATGGTTTTCCAACGCTCGTTGTCAGAGACGTCAGAGTCGTCATCGACGGAGGTGTAGACGGCCTTCAGGACCTTTTTGGGATCCTGAAACCCTAACTCCTCTTCAGTCGGAGCTTCGTCGACCTTCTGTTTTCCTTCCCTCTGTCGGAAAGGAGACCCTTCCCGGCGCTTGCTGTAGCGCTCGGCAAGGTTTTGGACCTCTCGGCAGTCTTCCAAACCGTGGCTGCCCGTTTTGTGAATGGGACACCACACTTTGGGTTTGCCACCGTCTTCGGAAGACGGTCGATGTCGCTTCTCGGGGCGTGGCCCCCGGCCACCAGGAGTTGCAGCAGCTGCAACGTTGGATGTACCGGCCGACGGCTTCTTCTTGCCGTGGATCTTCTTTTTCTTCTTGCCACCCCCGGAGGTAGCGACTTCTTCTTTGGAGGATTTCTTGTGATCCTCCGAGGCTGGTTTGGAGTGCATTTCACGGTCCTCCGCAGCTCTGGCACATTTGTCTGCCAGGCTGAAGAGTTCCGTGACGCTGGTGATCTCTTTGATCGCCAGCTTCTCCAACATCTTCTTGTCCCGTACGCCCTGTCTGAATGCCACAATGACAGAAGCGCTTGAGATAGAAGGGATTGTGTTGCGTACCTGAGAGAATCTTTGGATGAAGGACTGCAAAGATTCTCCCCCTTTTTGCACGACCGCAAAAAGGTCCAGTTTTGTGCCTGGTCGGGTGTATGAACTCCCGAAGTTGGTAGTGAACTGACGGCACAGCTCCTCCCAACTGTTGATAGAGTTGGATGGAAGGCTCATAAACCAGGACCTGGAGGTCCCGGTTAAGGCCACTGGAAAGTAATTGGCCATTACAGCCTCGTTTCCTCCAACTGCCAAGATTGCAGTGGAGTATATCTGAAGGAATTCAGCGGGGTTTACAGTCCCGTCGAATTTTTCCGGCAGGTGTGGCCGGAACTTCTGTGGCCATCTAACCATGCGCAGGTGCATGGCTAGGGCTGAACAGCCTCCTCCTACTCCTTCCAGAGTAGAAAGGTCCTGAGCTTCCCGTCTTTCACGAGCACGCTCGATATGGACACGGCCATCCTGTTGGCGGTATCGGCGATCAAGCTCCGCCCGGAGGTCATGAGTCGAAAGCCTGGATACCGTATGGGTACATCGTGCCCCAGAGGGCAACGATGTCACCTGCTGTGACGCAGACCGTCTCCTGTTGTTGGAGACGTGCGGACCAAGTCTTCCAGACAAAGTCCGTCGCTGCGACGGGGCTCGTCCCGAAGGAGGAGGACCCTGGTTGTTGAGGCGTTCAGCCACTGCTGCGACCAAATGCTCCACATCGGCCCTCCACTGCTCCATTGCATCTCGAGATGCGTCCGGAG
The DNA here is from genome assembly GCA_036927565.1 of Tuctoria greenei. Taxonomy (NCBI): domain Eukaryota; kingdom Viridiplantae; phylum Streptophyta; class Magnoliopsida; order Poales; family Poaceae; genus Tuctoria; species Tuctoria greenei. Next base: position 20,807,775 of record JAYESD010000002.1, read on the forward strand.
GTGGTGGTAGTTGGAGAAGAGCACGCGCGGCATGGAGCGCGTGTTCCGGGTTGTCATGACTTGCCGACGCAGTCAGTGACGCCGGCGCACCATCACATTGTCCAGCACGATTTGCCGGAGAAGATGGTGGTGGTGGGAGAGTGGCTCCTGCTGGTACCGAGGCTCCTGCTGGTGGCTGCCTGTTGGAGGGATTGCCCCCAACAGCTTGAGCAGCAGGTTGGCCGTTGGATGATCCAGCCGCGGAGTTCACCATTCTCGAAAATCTGAGGCGCCCCCCTACCTAGCGTGCCAACTGTCGACTGTTGGAGTCGGCAGATCTCCTGACACTGCTAAAGTGTTAGAGGAGTTTGTAGTTCGGTATGGGCGCGCGGAGACTCAAGAAGGTGAATTGCGGTTTAACGCAGGAGACACTAGGATTTACGTGGTTCGGGCCGCGTGAGCTTAATACCCTACTCCACGGGTGTGTTGGTGTTGTATTAGTTTGTCACGTATGATCTCCACGTATGTGTGTGTGTCCCTGTCTGTATCGACGGCCTGTCCTTTTATAGTACAAAGACAGGCCGTTACAAGCTGGCCTGGCCCGACATGTGGCCCCGGCGGTTACTAGTATTGATACACGATTAATTGTTGTTAATGATCCTGTAACGGGCTCCGACGGTGCCGTTACAGGTGTTAAGATCGTCCGTTTAAGTGTCATTAATATGGCATTAATGACATTTAAACGGGTCTTGAAGTCCTTGGCTCTCCTTTGAAGATCCGGAGCCGTTACAAGGTCTTCCGGAGGTTAGAGGCTGCCAGCTCCGACGTTTAGACACGTGGCAGCTCCGGAGCTTGCTGTGGGAAGCAGGAAGCTCCGGGGCTACCTAACATGTGTCAGGTCCGGAGCTTCTCTCGGTCAGGGGTTAAGTCCGGAGGTGCCATTTCGGTACTTGGTCCGGAGCTTCCCCCTTGTGGGTGGTAGCTCCGGTTCTGCAGTACACGTGGCGACCTAGGGATTAACCATGTTGGAGAAGCAGGTCCGGTCATGTCTGACAAGTGGGCCTCCGAGGGTCTTCAATTCAAGTAGTCGTCCTTCCCTCGAGATCTTTGTAATCTCAGGGGGTGTACGGTTTTTAGTGTATCGACAGATGTCTTCTCGATGGCTATGCTAGCCATCTCTTCTTCTTTGGACGATGAAGACTCATCATTTGAGTCTCACTCTTTCCCAATGTGCGCTTGTTCGGCTTGTTTCTTCTTCTTGAAGAATTTCTTGTGTTGAGGCTTGGCTTCTTAGTCCTTTTCTTGTTCTCCTCAGATGGGCAATCAACTATAAAGTGGTTATACTCACCAAAATTGTAGCATGCCCGCCTCAACTTTGGCTTTGTTCTTTCTTTGTACTTTCCTTCGCTTGACTTTGTACCTTGTCTCTTCTTCATGATTCTTTTGAATTTCTTCATGAACAATATCATGTCTTCTTCATCTAATTCACTGCTCTCGTCGTCACTATCTTCCTCTAGTTGTGCTTCTCTAGCTTCTTTGGATAGGGGCTTGAGGGTGGACTTCAAAGCAACCCCTTTCTTCTTTGCCGAGGTGAGGTCGGCAATTTCCTTGACGTGCTTTGCTTGTTTTTCCATCATCTCAAAGTTGATGATCTTTCTAAGTAATTCATCCGGAGTCATCCTTTTGTATCCGGGGCTTTCTCTAATCATGGAGCATAGTGTGACATTGCGAGGTATAAAAGCTCTAAGGATGAGCTTTACCACCTCGTGATCATTCCACTTCTTGCTCCCATATGATCGAACTTTGTTGACGAGTGTCTTCAATCGGTTGTACATTTCTTGTGGTGACTCGTCTTCCTCAATTGTGAATCTTCCTAATTCGTCTTCGATCATCTCGATTTTTGCTTCACGCACATGCCAGTCACCTTCATGTGCAGTTTGCAGTGTATCCCATATCTCCTTAGCAATTTCGAGTCCATCCACCTTGGTGAACTCGTCCCGATTGAGTGAGGAGGTGATTACTGCTGCGGCTTGAGCGTTTCTATGAATAGCCTACTCTTGGCTTGGGGTGAGATCTTCGTCATCGTCGGGAATATCTATCCCTGTGCATACAACATGTCATAGACTTGGATTGAGAGAAATCAAATGCATTTTCATATTCTGCCTCCACATTGAGTAATCACTTCCATCGAAGTGTGGGACTTTTCTAAGTGGGATAGATAAGTAATGGTTATTATTGGAATTTAGACGATCATAGTTAAAAGGATATCTAGAGTAGTCGGTGTGACTACTCCCCTTCTTCTTCTCTTCAACTTTCACTTTCCCTTTGGAAAGTGCCTTCTTTCTGAGGAGCGCCTTTAGCTCCAGTGTCTCCTCATCATCGTCCTCGAAGTCTTGAATGGCTTTGAGGTACTTCTCCACCTTTTGATTTTTGTCGGTGTTAACCTCTTCTTGGTTGTTGATTTTGTGGATGTCCTTCATCTCCGACATGATCTCTTCGAGTGGTTAGACTCTTTCTTGAAGAACCTAGCTCTGATATCAATTGAATGTGGCCTAGAGGGGGGTGAATAGGCTTTTTTGCAAATTGTCGGATCCTGTAACACTTAATAACCAGTTCAATACCAGAGATATCAGACTAGTCCGGTAAAGTGCGGACTAGTTCGGTGTTCACAGACTAAGTTGGTTAAACTTGATCGATTAGATTGATTCTTTTATGTATGCAGCGGAAATATAGAATCAAATAAAGGTTTCAATATTATATGCTAGATTATATCACAATTAAATCTTATGTTTAACAATTCAACGTGAGATAAGCAATGATTATGAAACCCTAGATTATATTGATGAATAGGAACAATGAACACCAAAAACAAGACACAAGGATTTATCCCGTGGTTTGGCTCCCACAAAGGCAACCTACGTCCACATTGAGGAGTCCACAAAAGGATCAGGTCTTCTCCAACCCTACCCTCGTCGGATCGCCACGAAGGCCAATCCTCTTCCACTAATCACAAAGGGGAGAATAACCGAATTCAAAGGGGCCTTCTCACACGTTGAGAGATCCCTTGGATTACAACACAAAATACCACCAAAACACACTCAAAAGATTATAATTAAATCGCAGGAGTGTGTTAGAGAATCAAACCAAGAGCTCAATGTGGTGTTGAACGTGTCTCTCCAATGATCTAGAGTGAATCCTCAAAGGATTGATCGTTGTTGCACTTAATTTCGTGGAGAGATGTGGTTTTTGAGGCTCTTGCGAGGTGTGACGGCGCTAGTGTTCGAGAGATAGAACAATATGGCCCTATAATTCTATTTATATGAGTTTCTAAAAGTGATCGTTAGGGTTCAGAGAGTTAGGACTAGTCCGTGGTGGTCACCGGACTAGTCCGGTGTGCTGAGTGTAGCAAATCCTAAGTGTCCCGAAATATCGGACTAGTCCGACTAGGATCGGACTTGTCCGATTTTGCTACTGGAAAACTTCGGACTAGTCCGATAGTCATCAGACTTGTCCGAACATGTGAAACCCTAAGTGTATAGGATGACAAGTCCGCACTTGGAGGACTTGTCCGATTCAGATCAGAGGGTATTTCGGACTAGTCTGTGCAATGTCAGACTTGTCCGTTTTGGATCAAAATGAATATCGGACTAGTCCGGTTGTGATAGGACTTGTCCGATTTTGTGCGACTTGTGAAGTGTTTTGAGGACTGGTCCGCACTGGGGAGGACTAGTCTGATTCTGGTCAGAAAGGATATCGGACTAGTCCGATGGATATCAGACTTGTCCGATTTCGTGCAGAAAGGATATCGGACTAGTCCGATGTCTGTCGGACTAGTTCGGTCCCGTGTAACTTTGTGCAATGTGTGTGTTTAAATATGGTTGAGCTCTTAGAATGTGTTTTCTTAACACACTTCATACACAATAATCTACTACTCTTCTTCCTTGAGCTCATTTCCACTTTGCTCCTCATTCTTCCTTATTTTTGGTACTTTGCTCATTTTTCTATCATAAGCCTGCACTCATCTCAACAAAGAGGTTAGAATCCCAATTGCTTGTCATAAATCATCCAAAACCCACAAGGGAGTCCTAGATGCACTTTCAGTATTGCACGTTCTTCGGTCGTATGATCTTCACTGAAGTAAGCTTCAGATCAAACATATCGACTCCACGTACAAATGCATTAGAGTCGTTCCACATCAACACAGAAGAAGTCCTTGTGGTCTGATAAGCAGAAAATAGAGAAGTATCAACAAATACATGTATACTGACCCCGGTGTCAACTCACCAATCCGGCGTGCGACATACTAAAAGAACAAGTGGTATAGAAAAATGCCCGAATGTCCCATCTTCAATATTGCCAATAACAATATTTGCAGACTTCTTATGCTTGTCTTTACGCTGAGAGCAATCCTTAGCCCGGTGATCAGGTTTGCCGCAGACAAATCAATTACCCTTTTCTTTATTCTTCTTCTTCTTCTTCTTCTTCTTCTTCTTCTTCTTCTTCTTCTTCTTCTTCTTCTTCTTCTTCTTCTTCTTCTTCTTCTTCTTCTTCTTCTTCTTCTTCTTCTTCTTCTTAAAACTAACAGTTTGATTGGCTTTGTTCTTGTTGTTAGACTTATTCTTATTTTTGTTGTTATATCAAAAATTTCTGTTATGCACCAAATTTGCATTAGAGTTATTCTCAAGTTCTTTCCCTCGAATATACTTTGTTCCTGCCTTCTCTTTGATATCAAGACACCCTATTAAATCAGCAACGCTAAATTCTTGTCTTTTATGTTTCAAAGAAGTAGCAAAGTTCCTCCAAGAAAATGACAACTTAGCAATAATGCAGCCCGCCACGAACTTGTCAAGGAATAGACATGGAAATTGCTCGAGTTTTTTAGCAAACGTCTAAATCTCATGAGTCTGTTCTACGACAGAGCGGTCATTGAACATTCTGTAATCATGAAACTGCTCCATGATGTACAATTCACTGACAGCATCAGACACTTCAAATTTGACATTAAGTGTATCCCATATTTCCTTTCCACTAGACATATCCATAGAGAAATCCATGTAATGATTGCCTAAAACGCTACTCACGACACCTCTAAACAAATTATCTGCAGCCTCAATAGCTCTCTCCTCATCAGGTGAGAGACCTCTTTGAGGTGCAAATTTGCCTTCTATGACGTGAAAAACGTTCATTTAGTCAACCACAATATCATCTTTAAGCGCCAACGTTTATAGTTTGATCTATCAAATACGTTGGGTCTCTGTGCAGCAGCAAAACCAGAAGAAGAAAAATTCCTAGAATACAATTATTGGATTGTTGAAAAAATAGAAATTATTCGATTTATTTTAATCCATAATAAAGCATAAATCATGACTTGCATATTACTCATAAATATGACAAATTCAATAAATCATGTGCTCTTCATATTAGCAATAGCAATGCTCAAAATTACTAAAACTGAAATAAAAGTATCAGTATTATACCCAGAGGCGAGACCAATGTCGGAGGCACCGGCAGCGCCCTTTTCAACAGTTGATATGTTGAGCTGTTCGATGTAGTCGATCTTTCTTGTTGCAGTCAAGATAGTTGAGGTAGTGCAGTCACGTTGCAGTGTAGATATCCTCCACGAACACGTGAAGTAGTCGAAGGCGAGCTTGGAGTTGCTGTAGTCGTACATGAGCATGAACAGGATGTCGAGCAGTCACGCGAATGCGTTATCCAAAAATCGTATTGGCCCACTATCGTGCGGCAGGATCTCGAGAGAGTGTCGATTTCGGAGGTCTGCCTACTCCGTTTCTCGTGCGTGCAAGAAACAGAGCCGGGAAGGAAGCAGCGCAATAGTGGAATCTTCTCGGAGGATGAGAGAAGAGGTTCCTCTCTTGCGTGCCCGAAGGTGTGAGGGGAGGGCTTCTTATATAGGCTCTAGGAGTGAGAGAGGGTGAATGTCATCAAACCGTTTTAAAACGTTCATCGATTAAGCCATTACAAATCAGCTATTGACGCGTCTGTTAGTAGTCATAAGTACATCAGTTATGACTCAACATTAATGTGTAACGCATCCATTATGATTCAACCATTAACATGTCCGTTACTAGTCATAAGTATATTGAATTGATCAACTAAAACGTCATAAAATAGCATTTCATCGGCGCAATATTGGTTTGGCTTAACATGCGTGCGCGTGTGACACAATCTCCACCAGCTCCCATACCCTCAACATATGGACAACAGCCCACTCCATTTCCTTATAAGATTAAAACATCCTTCTAGTATTTCACATATGGTTTGAAATTCATTTGATTAAATTAGATAAATGGATCCAAGACACAAATATCTAACAATAACCATATTGAAGTCCTAATCGTGTACAACTTTTGAATATGGTAACATTCCAAAGCGGATTCACGATGACTTCCTCCGCAGGTAAATAGACTATCGACAAACATAAACGATAACTTTTTTGGCCATCTAAAACTTCTTCTCTGAGAACAAAACACGAAGATGATAGGTTGCATTATCCTATTCCTAGCTGCAGGAGCCTTCGTAAACGAAGGAAAGGGATCGAAAACAGGAACCTGCAGAATCCAGGGTCACACGAATTGTATCACATCCCGGTTCCGGAAGGCACTTTGCTCGGCGAAGTATCAATGCCAATAACAAATGCCCGTCGCAAAGCAATGCTTTGCTTTCCCCGGCACTGGACGCCTTTTAGATCACCCAAGCAGGAAGTCATTCGACGGCTATAAGACCGTATCACATGGCATTCTTAGTTTGTCACAAGTGATCTCGAGACAGGACGAAAAATGGCAACGACAATGCACGGACACAGGGCAACAAGGCTCTTTGGCAGGGAAAGACCGTTGCACGCGGCCCTGGGCGGACGCAGAGGTGAGCATATCAGATCAGATACAGCTCCGACGGTGCAGGCTGATTCTGGCAAGGCAGGTTTTGTCCATGGCTGAGGCTGCATAAATTAGTTGATGGCCTTTGCTTTTTCTGGACTGGTGAATGCAGCGGCGGACATCATCCTGTGGAGGGACAAGAAGGTGTCAGCGTCCATCCTCGCCGGGGCGACGGCGGCTTGGTTCCTGTTCGAGGTGGCGGAGTACCACTTCTTCACGCTGGTCTGCTACGCTGTCATCATCGGCATGCTCGTCTTCTTCATCTGGACCAATGCCGCTTCGTTCTTCAACCTGTAAGCGCTTTCGATCCTTGTTCCTTCTTCAAAAAGTACTTCATGGAAGCCCGTGCAATGAAAGGCCCATGTAAAAGGCCCATTAAATCCCAAACGGGTCCAATGAAATTCTTAGTTCAACATTCACATATGGGTCCAATGATTTCTTTTTTTTTTGCTACCTGCAGGCCGGTTCCCAGAATCCCTGAAACTCTCTTGTCAGAGAGAACCACGAGGCAGGTGATCATGGCCTTGCACGGCAGGCTAACCAGGCTCGCGTACAAGCTCTACGACATCGCGTGCGGGAAGGACGTCATGACCTTCATCCTGGTTCGCCACTAACCGTGCCCGCTTAAATCAATTCGTTCGAGTAAACTACTCCGTACGAGACATTTATCTGACGCGCATCAATCTGCTTGCTGGTACCCTGAACTGAACAGACGGTGCTGTCGCTGTACGTAGCGTCGGTGATCGCGGACTGCTTCAGCTCCCTGACGCTCCTCTACCTCGGTAATACGTAACTTGCTCATCTGTTTTCAGGACAAGCTTCGTTCAGATCGCCGATCTTGAACGAGCGGTTGATCGCCGATGTCACGTGCGTTCATCGTGATTTTTGCATGCAGTGGTGTTGGGCACGATGACGCTACCCGCGTTGTACGAGCGGTACGAGAGCGAGGTCGACCGCCTGGTGGCGAGAGGGATGCATGACCTGAGGAGCCAGTTCGCCGAGATGGACTCGGGTGTCCTAAGGAAGATCCCGAGAGGCACAGGAGCTGCTGCTGCGAAATACTAGCCGGGAATTCCACGGGTGAATCATCTGATTTGTACTGTATATATATGCACACATGTATATAACTGGATGAAGAGATACGAGGCACTTCATCTACTCACCTAGTTCATGCTACTTCATCATCGTTCAGTGCGCTAACTTTTACTGGCGTCATCTGGTCCGGTCTCCCATTATACTCTGCTAGCTGCTCGGGTTTCACTTTGATCCGCTCGACGATCGCAATGGATACCCTTACCCGACAGCAAAACACGGAACGGGCTCCACGCACGATTTGAACGGCGACCCGTGGTTGGACAGCGGACGCAACACCGATCGTTCGGGATAAAGATGATGTTCCGTGTGCGTGTGCCCGAGGTACTACTCCTTTTTATTTCTCCTGCGGCGACCAGTCGCGTTTGGCATCGATCGGGATGATCTCATTCTCGGTGAGGTGGGTGGTCTGATTGGAGCGCCTGTCACGCGACCTAACTCCTCTGTCATCGTCTACTATAGTAACCCTAAACCACGCCGAAACGCCTCGCTGACGCTGAGCAAGGCGACGACACAAACCCTGACTCATAATAGAGTCTCCAGCCTCATAATAGAGTTTTGGTCGCTGGGACACACGTTAGTGGGTGGAGCCGGAGCCTGCCCGATATCCATGACTGACCGCTGGCATCGACGACGAGGAAAACTGGCTTGGGTTTGTTGTGGCGCTAAAACAAAGTACAAGGCGGTCACTGATCATTGGTCAGTTAAATAAGTAGAGCATACTTACTACAGTAAGCGAGAGTACGAGTCAAAAATGTTTTTAGATGGTGAACCGGTAGAAAAAAAAAAAGAGGTTCTTGCCAACGCGTTATTTCATTTTATTTTTTGACGCAAAGTGGGAACGCATAATACGGATCAGGTTAGTGCGGACAAATGATTTGCTGCGCATCATGGTACGTGTTTGTGTCAAGGAAAAAAAATAACGGAGCTGGGTGCGTGCGCCGTGCTGGTTGGTGGTTTCGAGACCGGGGAAGGGGAGCACACGGTATTGCGCGTGGCGTGCCGGGACCACGGTCTGCTTGCCTGTCTGCCAGCCAGCTTGTTTGCTTTACGACTACACGTCCATCCAAGGGCCCAGCTTTTGGCGTGCAGCTGCCAGGTACCCGAAGCAGTAGTCAAAAGACGAACAAACAAGGAGCACGGACTCTCTGGTGAAGTGAAGTGGTGAGGTAAGGCGCAGCATGATGGTGCGCGTCGCAAAGGCAGGTGACTGCGGGACCGTGGATTGGAAATGGATGGAAACCACGCGCGCACCTGGGCTTGCTTTCCGGTGGCCCCGTCGCACGGGGAAGGGAAATCGTGGGAACCCGAGGACGCCATGCATAGATGGATGGATGGGCCCTTTGCCTTTGTGCGACGTGCGCGCCATGCTGAGTGAGATGCTTGCTGCTGTTTGACGGCGAGCAACGAGGCATGGCATGGAAAAGCGGAGGAGGACACGGTGGTACGTGAGTGGTCCATGAATCCATCCATCTGGCAGGTGGGGTTGATGATGCGGAACGGGTTCCCGTCACCGCCCGCCCGCCCGCATCCTGCGAAGCCGAGGCCGAATACGGGTACAGACAGGCGGGCAGATCACGGGTCTAGTCACGCCGGCCGCTTTCTGACTCGACGGGCGTACGTAATCCCCTCGGCATCGGCCGGATGGCGATCGATGCTGCTGATGCAGAATCCCCCTCTCTCGGCGGCGGCACTTCAATCAAGAGTCACACTCATCGCTGCCATGGGCATGCCCACGAGCTCCCTCCACCTTCTCGCATCATCTGCGTTCCCGAGGCATGTGCACGGGCGGCAGGCTAGCCTGAGTCATCACGGTCACGCAGCCCCACGTTCCCTCGTCAGACGGCACACAGTCGCAGTTCCTCTCTCCTCGGCAGCAGAGAAAGGACGGCGAGATTGGATGGGCGACGACCGGGCCGTGACCAGGAGCGAATCGTCCAACACACCTGATCGGTCAGGGGCCCAGCGTGAGACCGTCACCCCCTCCCCGCCGGCCACCACGTGCGAGCTACCGCCCACCGGATTCGCCCACCTCGGACTGCCCCTCCCCTCGAGCTGCGGCGGCGCCGCCGCGCACCGTGCCGCCCGCCGCTTATCCCGAGACGTGCTCGTCAGGTGGCCGTTGCACCCCGGATCCAACACCTTTGACCATGTGCTAACGACTCCCGACAAACGCTCAACCGTTCGAGTCACTTCCGGTTAATTTATACTCCATTCATTCCATAATAGATGTCGTTTTGGACAAGGAAAACAACTAAAAAAGAACTAATGACATCTATTATGAGGAGGGAGTACTATGTACAACGAAATAAAAAAAATCTTCTGCTTCAGAGTGTTGTTGGCCAGGCGCTGCGCCCGAATCATGACGCCGCAAAAGAAGGAAAGACGAGTTGAGTGATTAGTGGGCACGAACGTGCTTGCCAGGCTCTCCAAGCTCCTTTTAAAATAGCAATGCCGCAACAAAAGCCGTCAACCCACGTTACGGGCTCGATAGCCTTACCAGCTTACAGTACAACACACGCAGGACTAGGCACGCCACGCGGCGATGGAATGGAAAAGCGAGGGCCGAGGTTACTAATGAATGAGATCGATGACGATCCCTTCTTGACGTGGCGCCAGTGCCAAAACCAATTGCTGCTTCCAGTTTCTATGGCCAAGGCCATCGTTCCGGGCCACCCTTCGGAGATTGTAAAGCGGCAACAGATCCCGCTCGGCGAGGAACAAGATCCCAGGCAAATCATCATTACTACCGCATAATCAAGCATCGTGAAAAGAGGACCGGCGCACCTGTCTTGGTAGAGCCCAAACATTGAAAAATCCCCGCTGTTAATGTCACGGCCAGTTGCCAGGTACTTTGCTGGAGTCTTGCTAGTTGTTAGTAGGGAGTAGGAACGATTTGCATGTTAAACTACAGTGTCTGTGTGGTCGTGAATTCTAAAGCTCATCAGGAAAGATATGGCTCGTCAAACCATACCCTCTGATTGAATCGGTTGATCCATCATATCGATAAGATAACCACCAAAAGTTCTTATGAACATCCGTTAAATATTTGAGCAAGGATAGAATATTTGATCGGGATGTCAATGTCTCAAGGGCAATTTCCAAACAATACTACATGCCCTCCCTTCCCAAATGGATAAGATCAATTCTGATACAATATATGATGGAGGAAAGGTGAAGGGCCATCAAAAAGAGAATTGCTAATATTTCTGTGGGGACGATCAAGAACTGAAAGGAAAGTGCGATAAATTTTGAACATAGATTTGTAAAGTTGTTAATTTACTGTTCATCTGGACAACCGAACGAAATAAACAAAACACATCGATGAGTAAGAACCATCCTACTTATTCAAACGGACATAAGCAAAGTGGGGTACACGTAACAAGAAAACACAAGTTGCAAGAAAATCCAAGTCAATGTATGAAACGATAAGAAACATGCCAACATCAAAATCAAATACAAAACGGTACTGATGTATACATATGATATTTAACTCAAATAAAGTTTCTACAAGCAAACTACCAACATTTATCTGACACCTCAGCCTGAATCACTTCCATGAGTTCAAATATACAGAGGGCTACACAAATCATGAGTTCATCTTCTGGACACTATATATTTATTCAAAAATAAGAATAAAAAAGGAAACCAATTGAAACTGGGATCCGACACTTCACTCTTCCAGTCTTCCCCACTGTCATCAAACATTGTCGGCCTCTCAAGAAATAAACACCCTTCTCTGAGCTCTCTTAGTAACACCAATGACAAGAACAACCAAATCCCATTAGAATCTTATTTTTGAACCCCCTTAATAACATGGTTGGATGCATACTTAATTTGGTCTCAATGCATAGCAGCCTAGTAACACCATCCGTAGATCGTGACAGACCCATGTGACATGTAGTAGCAACAATAATTATAACAGCAATATAACAAACTTCTAGAATTTGCAACATACCCGAAGTCAGCAATTCTTGAGCTATGAAGCACGGTTCTGCTTAATTTCAGCCTGACCAGCATCTGGTGCGACCATGGGCTGATACTGAGCTGGCAATGTTGGAGGTGCAGCTGCCTGTGAGTAGTAGACTTGTGCACGCGATGGATCAGCATATTCATATCCGTAATTCCCTTGCATGTTTGCCACAGGCTGCTGCACAGGATGGTGTTGGGATTGAAAAACATGGTGGTAGCCCATCCCGCCATATCCAGGTGCCGCATTAGGCCCTGGTGCAGCAGCTGCCGTTGTTTGGTAGAAACCAGGTTGCTGCAAATCATGCTTTTCAGCAACCTGAGGAACAGGCATGGTTGGTTTTGGTGTTGCATCAACAAGGGGAGGAGGTGGCAAAGTGACCTGAGCACCAGGAGGCATGCTATATTGCTGAGGTGCATTCTGCCGCATTGGAATGTAATACATGCCAGTATTTGGGTCGAATGTTAGTTGTTGTTGTTGTTGTGGCTGCAGCACAGGCTGAGGTGCCTGCTGAGGGGCAGGATGGTTGTAATATGACTGTATTGGAATGAAGGTGCCGGTGGCTGGGTTGTGAATGAAATGCTGATTACCAGCAGTGACAAAGTGTTGTGGAGCCAGCTGTTGTTGCTGCTGTGGCTGCTGCGGTGGCAGCGCTTGCTGCTGCGGTGGTGGTTGCTGCTGCGCTGGAGGCGCATGCATCTGCGCATAGACATATCCAGCTGGGGGCTGTGTAGCAACCGTGGCAGGCGCAGCAGCAACATCTGGAGCTGATACTGGGATGCGATAGCTGCCAGCATCAGTTCCCATCGGCATGTCCCGCCTCAATTCACTAGGAGGAGACCTATCGTTGTAGTAGACGGCCCTGAAACATTTGATCAAACATATGACCGGCATAAGGTAAGGTTTCTTAGTAAAACCGTATTACTTCTCTTGAAAGTGGATAATCAGTTCATGTTAATTCCTCAAATTACCTATTTGTGGGATCAGCACCGGGTGGAGCCTCCTGCTTTGAGGGCTGTGGTTTCCAACCTGCGCCGCCGTGATCAGACTTGTCGTCGTCGGAGAATACTCTGCTGGATGCCTCCGAAGGAGATATGCTGGCTGCAACTGGAACAGCCATAGCAGGGACGGGTACCTGCGCTTGCGCTTGCATGTACGCCACAGGAGGTGGAACCTGCTGCTCTGAGATCCCCATCTGCGCGAAATGATCCTCCATCGAGGCAGGGGGGCCCAGTGGACGGTCCTCCTGCCGCACACGGATTGGCGGTAGATTCGACAGAGACGGCGCAGAAGATGTGGAGCCGAAGGAGGAGTTCTTATCCAGCATCGGCGAGTCGGGCACGGACTGCACGTCGTGCGGGTGCCTCCCGGCGGCGGCGGCAGCCGGGAGCTTCTGCTGGTTGGCGCGCTGGTCCTCGGTGGGAGCGGAGTTGGGCACCGCGCTGCGGGAGTGCACGGAGGAGTCGTCCTCGAGGCCAAGGAGGCAGTTGACGGAAGCGGAATCGGTAGAGATACCCCGCGGGATGCCGTCGAGAGAACCGGATATGGCGCTATTGAGGGCGTCAACGAACCAGTTCTCTGACTTGGATGAGTCGTCGAGGAGAGAGCCAAGCGAGGAGGAGGACTCGGGCTTTGCCGGGAAGAGGAAGAGCCGGATCCGGGACGTCCGCGAGGATCCGCTGCCGGAGGAGGAGGCGGCGATGCGGTCGTACTCATCTATGAGGTTGTCGAGATCCTCGTCGGTGGAGACGGAGATGAGGGAGTCGAGGTCCTCGTCCGGGAGCTGGTACTTGAGGGTGAAGGGGCGGCCGCCGAGGAGCGACCGCGCGAGGCGGGCGTGGACGTCGGCGAGAGACGCGTTCCGGTCCACGGCCACGATCCGGGTCTCCCCACCTAGGTAGCAGAGCGTCTTGTCGGTCGGCCGCGGGACGATTCGGCCGCCGAAGCTGCACATCAGGCGCAGCCTCCCGCCGCCGGCTGCAGCAGCCGCCGCCGCCGCGGAGGACGGGAAGGGCTCGTCCCACGAGTCGCCGCCGCGGCTGCGCGGGGATGACTCAGTAGACTCGGGGTAGCCAGGTCCTGGGCCGGGGCCTCCCACGCCGGCGGCCGTCGCCGGCGGCACCGGCTCCATCAGGGGAAGCAAGAGGGGGTCGTTGCTTCGATTGGACTTGATTTCTGCGTGGGTTTGAGGTGGCGATTTTTATCAGAAATGCGGAGAAAGGGGGAAGAATATATGATGAGAAGGAAAGGGGAGAGGGAGAGCGCGGTGGGGCCCGCGCCAGGAAATATCGCAGGTTCTGCGGGGCTGTTTTGCGGCGCCTCTCCAACCCCACCCACGACTCTCTCACGGCGGCTTCGCCCTCTCCCTCCGTTTCGTTCTCCTTTTCAGTTGACGCCGCCCCGACCAGTTGGCGTCTACTACTGTGTGGTTCTTTGAAACGAAATTATTTGGCCTCGATCAATTAAAATCACGCGTTTAGACAGGGATTAAGATTGTTGAAGAAACATTAGCGTTTATATTTCTCCTGCGATTTTTTTTGTTTATGTTTTTGAATCTGTTAACAGTTTGTTACATATTTTCTCCTGCGATTTTTTTTGTTTATGTTTTTGAATCTGTTAACAGTTTGTTACATATTATTCTCACTGTATTATGCATATACTTCATCTCTTCTGATTTAATTGATGTTGAAAGAACTGAAACTATTTCTTCCAACGTCAAATACTCCCTCCTTCCCTATTTATTTGTCGTTTCGGACATGTTTGATGAAATTAAGGAATCGACGAAATTACCTTTCTACCCTTCAGCTAATAAATCGGGAACCTATCAGGCCCGAGCTCCATCGGCGGCTTCAAGATCCGCTCCTGCTCCCAGATCCCCTCCTCGTCCAGGGACCAGGGTGTGTCGAGCATATGCAGACCACGACCTGGGAACTGGGATGCAGCAGGCCAACGATAGAGAGATCCATGGCGAGCGAGCTAGCGGCGGGGTTGGCGGTGAAGAGCCGAGGGCGAGGGCGGCGGGCCGGCAGGCCGACGAGCAAGCAATGGAGACGGGAAGAAGTTGGGCGAGGGCAACGGGCCGACAGGCGATCAACGAAGAGGGGAAAAACTTGGGCGAGGATGGAGGTCCGGCGGCCTCGGAAGCGCGAGACGAAGCTCGGCAGAGATGCAGCGAGGAAGAAGACGATTTGCGGTCAGGGGTAAAGAGGGAATAAATTTCTCCCGATAACTAGCAACGACAAATAAAAAGAAACTTTTCTCAGTGACTTACAACGACAAATAAAACGGGAAGGAGGGAGTACAACGGAACGGAGTGAGTAGTATAGTGAGATAAATAAACATTGTTGAGCAATTGAGTTTGCAAAACGGCATGAGAAAACGACAATAGATAATACTGGCGACACATTCCAAACAACAAAATTGTATAAAAGGTATTCATCTACCATAGTTATTGTGGACGTACAAGACGGTCATTTTCATCACACACATAATTGTTTAGATGGTTAGGTATAGGAAGTTACAGTGAATTAGTTTTTTTTATCTTGCCGCATCATGATGATCACGAACAGATTATTCATGTTGAATGAAGTACGTCCTTATACAAAAATGACAAATGAGTCTTACGCTGAAACATCCAGATCGATGAAGGTTTCCAACAATACATCCTTCGCCCAATATTATTTGCTATTCTACCCTTCTCTAGTTTTTTTTTTCAAATTATACTTATCATTCTCAGTTCTCAATACTCTCTTCATCCTCAAATATATGATGTTTTGTGAACTAAAATTACTTCTCTAAATATCATATATTTAGAGACGGTGAGAGTACGGCTCCCTTTGGATTGAAGGAATTGAAAAATACAAGAATAGGAAAACACATAGGAATTGAAATTGTACGTATTTGCAATCCTATACGAATTGAAAATATAGAAATTGAGATGAGAAGTCATTTAGCAGCATCATAGGAAAACAAAAGAACCCGTAACATGAGCCAGGGAAGAAAAAAAAGGTTTAAGCTCATGTTAGGTTTTCTACAAAATTTAGCAAAGGAATCCATTTCTATGGAAATTACTCTTTATTTTTCCTATGAGCCAAATAGTCATATAGGGAAAAATCCTTTACAAATCATATCCTTCAAAATTCCTTTACCATTCCTTCAATCCAAAGGAAGCCTATAAATGTATGTCTATCATATCTCATATCTTCTTGTTTTCTGTTTATAGCACATTTTTCATCTCTCCTTAGTTATCATGGGAGGAGCATAATATTAACCCGCGCCCCTGTGCCATTAGGTTGGTGTCCGTATTGCTTGGTTTGGTGAGCCTACCTACTTTTAACAGCTAGTAGCTCGAATTCTAAACACGTACAGGCATTCGTTGAAGCAAAATCCATGAAAAGAAACGAGATACGCAGCACAAGCAAAGACGCAATCCCCCCCCTCTCTCTCTCCTTTTTGAAGGATCGCCCTATTACTTAGGGCTCATTTGGAAGGCCAGAATCCCTCCGGTATCCCGGCTCATTCTCTGGCCTAAAAAACCTCGGGCCGGAACTCTCCCGTAGTCCACTTGGCGACGAAATTTCCCAGACCAATCCATGGGTGAGCCCAGGGTTTTCTCGGCCGGCCTAGCGACTCCGGGCAGGAAAACCCGAATCGCTCGTCTCTGTCCAATCCGGTCACGCGACCCCCTCGAAGCTGTGCCAGCGCCGCTATCCCTCCCGAACCGCTCGCGCGCTCCTCCTCGCAGCTAGCTTCAGCCCCTCACCCTCGCGCCGCCACACCTCGTCTCTCCCCCTCGCGCCGCCGCACCCGCCCCCTCTCCGCAGTTGGCCTTTCCCGTTTTGCGTCTCCGCGCCCGCCTCCCCTCCCCGCAGCTCGCTTCCCCGGCGGCGCGCCTGACTCCCGGGCCGGCGGGCGCTCCCATCGTCTCCGCGGCGTCCTTGGCGCGGGACTCGTCGGGCGGTGGCGAGCCCTCGACGGTCATGGACACGACCTCCTCGCAGCAGGCAGGAGGAGACCAATTCCCTAACGAAGTCCCTTTGGTTTCTCCTGGGGTTCGTGGATCTGGGGTTCAACTTCTTCTTGATGAGTTCTGGTCCATGGTGACTCTCTTAAATTCAATCATATGAAGATAGTTTTGTAGTTGATTGATAGATTCAGCGCAACATTAATAATTTGGGAGTGTTTTATGAGCCTTTTGCTATGTACTCCGTACTTTGTTGCTGTAAATTCTGAATGTGCTTACCCTGCATTTTCTCCTGTTGAGTTCATCCCTTTCTTCAGTCCGTGGTGGTCCATGTTAAATTCATTCAAATTATTATTTGATCCTTACTCCCTCTTGCTATCTCTCCTCCATGTCCTACTTCTTCATTTATCTATAGCAG
Source organism: Tuctoria greenei (assembly GCA_036927565.1). Lineage (NCBI taxonomy): Eukaryota > Viridiplantae > Streptophyta > Magnoliopsida > Poales > Poaceae > Tuctoria > Tuctoria greenei. The sequence continues at coordinate 20,825,093 of JAYESD010000002.1, forward strand.
GTTATTGATTGAGGAATGAAGGTATATCTTTGATATAGCATCTTGTGTTACCTGTACAAGAATTGTTGATGAATATCCTTGGAAGCTAGATGGCTGCTTATTTTGAGCCGTCTTCCTCTGCTGCTGGGACTTATGTTGGGCCATGGTCCTTGTACGCGACTTGTTAAAATGACATATGTCATGATGGATCTATAATTTTTAGATGTGTAATGATGTTGCTATCAGTTTCAAATTTTATTATATTTTCTGAGTTTTGTTTGTTTTATTTATATTTTCTAAGACTATTTTCATACTCTGGAATTTGTATCCCTCTGGTTCCCAAACATACACAGGGAAAATATACCCTGGTGGGAATCTTCTCCAGGGGGAGAGGGAAAAATCCCCTGGAGATTTTCTACCCAGGGTTTTCAAGCTCCAACTGCCAAACGCGGCCTTAATGTTCGTGCCAGCTTGAGCCATCAAATCAAACAGAGTTCACTGCCACAAAGCAAGCCACATCGTTTTTAGACTGTTCGCAGTGACACACTATAAAACATACTGAATACACTGTTTCACAATGTAATTTAAAGTACGTACTATAAAAATAGAAGAAAAAATAGTATAGAAAGTATGTTTTAGAAGGTGCAGGTGCCGATAGCCTAATTCCGTCGCCGGCGTCTTCTTTCTTTCCCTTGCCTCGCTTTCCATTCCATCCTCGGGCCCATGGACGGAAACCTCGCTGGCCAGAGAGGAAAAGAACCCGAATGCAAGATCCAAGATTCGTGATTGGTGCTGCATGGACAGGCGGACGCGGTTAAACCGTCTCGGGAGTTGAACCACTGTGCTGAGCTGTGCTGTACTGTGCTGCTGCAGAGTATAATCAAATCAGATCGGTAAAAGGAAAAAGGGACCGGCGGTTGCATCTCAAATGACGCTTTCACACTCGTGCTGACGTGCACCGTGCGCTCGTGTTGGGTTACGGAGCCGGGCTGGGTTGATTGAGCGAGGCGGAGATTAGGGTAGGCTTCAAGGAAAGCGTACTCCACTCCGCTGTGTCCAGCTGCTTAGAACAGCTTAATCGTAATACACAATTATATTATACTCTTTCCGTTTCGAAATAATTATCATCAATTTGTTAAAAAAACTAACACATAACAATTATTTTAAAATGGAGAGAGTACAATACTCCTGTTTATGATATGACGCAAGTGTGAGTCAGGTATCGCGTACTGAATAATACTGCTAGTGGCCATCCGTCGCTCGACGTCGCCCTCCGATTGACGAACGCTTGCACGCCTGTCTCTCTGGACGTTTTTAGTTTCGATGGGTCCGTTCCGTTGCATGCCGTGAGGAAAAACGATGGATGAATTTCTCGCGGCAATGCAGCGAGTTACGGTGAAGGTGAAAGCCAAGCGGTCGGGAAAGTGACGCGTCGGCGGAGGCATCCGTCCGTGCGCACGTAGAGTCATTGCGTACAGACGACGCGCGGTCGCGTCGGGTCCAGGCGCGCCGTGCCAACTCGCGTAGGCATCGAACCGTTATCAATCGACTCCGTCGCCGCACGTACGCGCGCACGCATCAGGCCCCCCAGCCAGCTTTCATGTTCGTTACCTTACCGGCGACCACACGACCGGTCGATCGATGCGATGCGCCCCCAGACTTTCGCTTGAAGCGAACGCCTGCCTGCGTGCGCGCGTCAATCACTCGATGTGGATCATCCATCGATGGATCGCAGCAAGCCGATGGCGATGGATCATGCTGCGCTTTCTCCTGGCCGTCCGGGATGGCCGTCGCTGGCTGGCCCTACATGTGCGCGTGCGTGCGTGCCGCGACCGCGAGCGTGTCGGGATCGGCGGATTCAATCGGAGGTCGTTTTCTCGGCCGTGTGCCGTCAAGGCCGGGATTGCCAGCAGCAACCCAGGCAGTCGCGCGGCCGGCGCGCGCGTCCTTCCCTTCCGCGTGTGCCGGTGGGCGAGCGCACGGCGCGGTGGGCTCGGGACGTGGATGCTCGGCTGGCTGCCTGTTGGGTGGCGGCGTGGCGCCCGCGGTTTATTGCTGCCGATGCCGGTTGCGTGGCCGTGCCGACGTGGCCCGTGGCCATGCTGCCGTCCAGATCGGAACCGCCGCAGTGGTCACGTGGTTCCAGCTCGGTCTGTGTCACACTCACACGGCGCACCTGCTGCAGGTGCAGGCATCTGGATTCTATCCCTTCTTCGTCTCCCCGTGGTCCAGGTGTCACCGTCCCTTTGAATGAAGCGTGTCCCAGCGCGCCAGCCGATCCATATGATTGTCAGGCTCAATTAAACGTTTACATGAGTCTGGTTACTCAGAGTCCGTACCTAGTTATTAGTACTAATACTAACAATGTTTATAGAATCAGGCCAGAGTGTTTTTGCCTCTTCTCGCGCATTAGCTGGCCAATCAGCTTTCCCTAGTGCCGGGGACGATACATGGGGTGAACAGCCCGCACTACTCATGTCTGATCGATGGCTATCTCCGGCTCCTCCCATCCCCACGCCGCGGTTTTTTTATTTTTCATCAGCACAGGAAGTTCAGCTCTATGTTGATTCGGTGATCGAACGAGACCGAAGAGGCAAGTCGAGATCTCTGTCGGCCTCTGCACGTTTCAATGCAATCACACAGAGGTGCTAGCTGTTCTGTACTGTATGGTTAATTCAGAGAAGAAGACCGCGCGTCGCAACACTGGATCACGTCACGTAAAATGTCTTCATCAATCGGTGGAACCAATTTAGGCAGCGTTAGCACTTAGCAACGCTCACGCTACGACTCCCTTGTTCCGGAACGAACCAACGCCCAGGCAACTCGTACGTCGATCGCGTCGTCATCTTATACAGGTGAAGCGAAAGCAACTGGGCAACAGAAGCAGGGACGACGATCTGGATTCTACCGACGTGCGAGAGGAGCGATGTCTTTCCGCAATCAACGATCGATCAACGGCTCCTGCCGTTTTTTAATCGTTGCATAAGCAGTGGGAAACTTGGAATTGCCTATTGCGTAGCAAGCACCATCTGATCAACAACACACAAGTCTACACTGACCATTGTTCACCAGTGGACTAGTATCCCGAGAAATTTCCTGTGCATCATGCCCCGACAGTGAACCTGATCGAATGTGGTAGTACTTATGAACTACAAAGCGACAAATTTTCGCTTTGATCCCGTGATCCCGTGCATCATGCCGCGGTGGTTGGCCTTGATCCCGTGATCGGAGACAGGGGTTAATTCGACTCAACCTGGCCGGGGATTACGACGCGCCACCTGCTTCTCTTCACGTCAGTGTCCTGTTCTCTCTTCACCCGTGCTGAAACTAAACCCTTGTTCCTTCCATTCTCAAGGATCAAGGGAGACAGTACGGTAACATGGACGGATTGGTCTCTTCACTCATTCAGAAAAAAAAAAGCATGGATCGGTTGGCAGCACGAGATGGTAGATACAAGCAGATATGGTTTGTGATATTCTTGGCTCATGCCTTGCCTTATTTTGACTGTCACCAGCATGGGTCAACATGGATGGATTGGGTGAGCCATCATGCTACTACCAGTCTACAACCCATCAAAAGGAATGCACCAACGGATTAGCCACTGGGATCATGGGAGCACAGAAGCACCCGTCGTTGCTCCATCTCCAGCTGCTGCTGGGGCAAAATCCATGGTGCAAACCAACAACCGGGAAGCTGGTTCCTTATCTCCATATCCAGTAGACTGACTCGATTCGCCGGCTCTCCAGAGCGGATAGATGTAGCACGCATATGGACACTCCTTGTAGGGGTCAGGGACTATTTGTAACCACTGCCATCTTCGGCCATCCCAAAGGACAACTTGCTGATTAGAAAAAACATTTCACTCAAGACTCAACAGCTGCGTTAGCAGCTACGCATTTTTAGTTAATTCATCACCAATAGAGAATGGCGAAGCTCATGATGGGAACCTTACCTGAACATGGGGGGGGGGGGGGGGTGCAAAAGCGTTTTCGGGGTCCAGCCATGGAGATGGAGGAGAAAATAATTGTTTCAAGACCGGTCTGGTCCAACGAAACCTAATTTGAGCATGTTGCCATTTATTTAGGAAGTTAAAGGAAACACCCATAAAAGGGCATATGCATAGCAGTACCTATCATGGTGTGGTGCTCTGGAGCAATATAAGTAATACTGTACAGAAGAGACCAGTACAGTTTCGTGTGTCTCCATGACTAACAGACATGTGTACTTGGACGAAAGTCGATCCTGATCCATACTCTTCGTCTGAAACGTGTGCAAAAAAGAGGAAAACGAAGAGGACCAACGGAGCTGCTCTCCACCACGGCACCACCGTTCATCTGAAGAGGAAGAGCTGTTTTAATTCAGGGAGATTCTTTCTGTGAGATGACAAGACTCGTAAGAGAAGCGATTTAGGCCTGGACGCACGATTGTTCTTTATAGCCGTTGACCTCATTTTCCTCTTGTTAATTCACAACGCTGTGACATAGTTGTTGGCCGAACATCTGTTCTCTTCCACCAACGGCTCGCCACTCTGGTTCGTATAGTCCGGTCCGGCGCACTTAGTGGAGCTAACGAGCCTGCAACTCCTGTGTCCCTCCCATCATTGCATCGCGACACAAACCTCTGAATTCTGTGTTCCAGATGATACTTGTGGATCACTTAATCTAGATGTAGTATATGCATGGTAGGGAGTCTACCGGTGATGCTGAAAGTGACTGACTCCTAGCTGTTTAGATGCAACGGATGATGATGATGATGATAAGAAGGAGAAAAGAAAGCATTAGTTTATGTATTTGGTCATCCCAACAAACTACAGGAGTAATCTATGTGCTTTTGAAGCCAAACAAAATTATATCCGTGTTCTTAGCCTGGCGGCGCGCGGCTGAACTCCATCAGGCAGCATACCTTCTATGTGCGAGCGACGCAAGGTTCTTCTCTGCGAAGAAACAAGCAAGTTATCTGGATTAATCGAAGTGTGGGACATGACAGAATCATAATATATGGCTTTGCCATACATGCAGAAAGCAGTTTGGTTGAATTGAATCGAATCGGGATAACCGGTGTCATCAGGTTAACCCAGAAATGGTGAGCCGAATAACAAAGTCAGGTCGCTGCACTTTCACTTTTCCTTTTTCGAAACCCGAATACTGGAACCACTGTACCATGCAAAGAAGACAAGACTAAGGAGAATTGCTTCCACCATGCATGCGTCTCCCATTGAAAGAACAATTAGCCGCAAATACAACATCTGACCTATGCACTTTTCAGTTTTGGACAAGGTACTGTACTATTGTTTGGGTAAGAGAAGCAATTATGCGAGGCTGACGTGGATCCTACGAGGAAGCATGCCCCTTTGGTCCCACCTGTCACTCGACAACTAGAATCTCTCCTCCGTCGCGCAAATGTAATTTGCCATCTTCCATTTTTTTCTTCATTTTTTCCAAGTGGAATAATATACTAGTATTATTTTTCTTTCGTACGATGATTGTTGTTTTCCGCTGTATTTATTTTACGGTACGCTTCGAGTTTGGCAGCACATGAGAGGTGACGTGCTCCTGCTGAAGACTAGACGGACAGCCAGGCCGCGGTCCGTGTGCTGCCGCGGAATGCGGCGACCCGCCACGTCAGGACGTACGTGTAACTCGGACCGGGACGGGGAGGCGGCCGCCGGCCGGAACATTTCGTGCAGTACGCACGAGCGACGCCAGCGCGGACGTGCGTGGCAACATGTTTTGGAAGAGCGAATGGTACAGAAGTGTACAGTGAAATAGTCACTCTTTTATTTTATCTTTTCTCTCGCTTTTCGTTTCGACAAGGCCAATAGCCGGATCTTGCAGAATAGCCATTGGACACGACCTTCCACCTCGAGCAGCCGAGCAGGACAGGAGCGGGGAAAAAAAGAGTGATAAACGTCCAAGATTGAGCAGGTGATGTTTTAGTGGGCCAGAATGTAACATGGACTATGACCCATGTAACCGTTGTGCTGCGCTAGTGATCGACCCATCCAGACTGGATTTTCGAGCTCCATCCTTTGGGTTGGGCCTTATTTTTTGGGAGGAATTGGGCCTTATTTGTCCGAGTCCCCCCAATGAAACAGCCCGCATGCCACAGCACAGCAATCCTCTCTTCTCTATCTGCCTCCCTGCCTGCCTGGGTGGCGCCCGCGTACGACGTGTCGACCGAACAGCTCGCCACCGCACCGCCTGCGCCGCCGCGGCCGCCCCCGCCCCGAACTCCCGATGAACTCGCAGGATTTATTTAAAATTTCCAGGCTCCCATCCCAGGGTTCTCCCCTGCAGTCCCGCCTCTTCCCCCGTGACGTACAGGTCACGTTGCCGTTTACTGCTGGTCCGGTGGATCCTACTGCCCGCCGTCTCCGCTCCTCCCCGAACTCAAGGGCACCCTAGGCCGCTTCCGTTCCGTCAGGTGCGGCAGCATCCGTTCTTCCCGTTCGTATTGCTGTTTCGTTTGCTTTCCTTCTAGCTTTTGCAATCGATTTTTGATGGCGCTTCCGTTTTTTTACTTCTTCTCGAGGGTTTAGTGCGATGACGGGGAATAACGCGGGTTTAAGCCCTCCTCTGTATGGCTTAGCTTGGGTTTCAGACTGCTGCAATTGCAGCCCTAGGGTCCTCGGGTTCAACACCTATCTCTTTCGTAATGGTCTATCCCGTCGATTTCGTTATGTTTCAGAAGAGCAATGGAATTAGATGGGATTGGGTGCTACAACATTGCGAACCCGGGTTGCTGGTTGCCTGGTTCAGTTTGGCTCTCCCCTGCTTGCTGCTTAGCTTATCCAGCGCTTGCGGTTTTCTAAAATTGCTTTACTGTACAGAGTATGCTGCTCTCTATCAGCACTTGGTCAAAGGGAAGAAGAGTCCATGATCGCACTGCAAGCCACGTTTGCTCAAATGTTAGAACCCTATATAAGCCACGTTCTCATTTGTTTTTCACTACCCACATCCCATTTCCATTCAGAAGTCCCTCTATGTAAGAGCGAGCTAACTTATATGACTGGGGATTTAGGTTTCTGTTTCAACCTCTAGAACAGGGAAGTTAACTAATTCTCCCTGTCAATCTGAAGGGACCGGGTGTAATTATTGCTCATCCAAACAAGCCCCTAAGTGACGAGTTCATTGTAGCAAATGCATGAACTGCACGGTCTAGTTAAATTGACCTGTGCTTGCATCATTTGTACCTAACCAGCTCTGAACTGAATTCTGCGCTTCCTGAACCATCGTGACAGTCGGTAATTCTTCAGGAAACCAATTCTGGTTCAGCTGACAGTGCTATATGTTCGACTCCAAATTTATTTACTCATTCTGCCGTGGTAATGTAATCTTAACTTGAAACAATAATATGGGAAGTTCAGTGGAAGAACATGGACTGATCTAGTAGACCTGGCAATTTGGGTTGTTCATATTTAGTGGGACGTGACAGCTTACTCTTTAATATCTTATTCCATTGAACATAATTCGGGGCCCAATGTGCTTTTCAGTTTTCATGTTAAGCTGAAAAGTTGTTTACATGGTCACTGTGCAGTATTGTTCTGAGTATAACGAGATTATCCCTAGGCTGGTCATTCATTTACTTGCCAACAGGACACAATGCAGGAGGTTCAGCTGCCTTCTCACACAATCCGGACACATGGGGCTAGCTTGGTCCGAAAGCACACTTACGACTGGATCATTCTTATTCTTATAGCTGCAATCGTGGTTGGCTTACATTATGTTCCTCCCTTTAGCCGATTTGTTGGGAGGGATATGATGGCTGATATTAGGTATCCAGTGAAACAAAGTACTGTGCCAGCATGGGCTGTTCCTGTATGTTTCTGAACCTTTGCAATTCCATTACTTGATATGAGCTCAATTACTGATAAATGATACTGGACCTACATGTCAGATAATCTCCATACTGTGTCCTTTGGTGATCTTTGTCTCTGTGTATATCTCTAGGAGAGATGTTTATGACCTTCATCATGCGACACTAGGTGACTTATTCAGATGTTTCTGTTATCTAGAGGTGTGGATAAAATGTATGGCTGATCGATTCGTTCACACTTGAATTCTGCAGGTGTGCTTTTCGCTGTGCTGATAACTGCATTTTTTACTGGTGCAATAAAAACTGCAGTGGGGAGACCTAGGCCAGACTTTTTCTGGAGATGCTTTCCTGATGGAAAGCAGGTATATTTCATTGTACTCTTGTGTTTTGATGCTGCTCTGTGTGTTGCTAGTTGGGTTAAAACACGCTGTCATGGCATGCTTGGCTCAGCTATATGACCAAGTGACTGGAGAAGTGATTTGCCATGGTGAAAAAAGCTTTTTAAGGGATGGGCGCAAGAGTTTTCCAAGTGGGCACACATCGTGTAAGTTTCCACCCATAATTTCCTATCTACGCCAACATTTAGGTGTCTAATTTGGTCCTCTTAAGTGCAAATCCAATATTTTAAGAAAGTAAATACTTGTTGCAGATTCTAGACAAATGCTGCACCCCTCTGTAAAATCTGGAACTTTAAAAGTTATTTTGAAGCTATTTTTGTGCCATTCCCTGAAATTTTGGATCCTCCTGCTTTGTGCTTTGTTCTTTATCTATCATAACTATTTCCCATCAAACCTATTGCAGAATTTTAGTTGTCTCAAGTTGGTACTGTGTGATTTTCGCTATCATAGAAAACTCAAGATGTACTAACAACATGTATTTTACATTAATATACACTGCCAGGGTCTTTTGCTGGTCTTGGATTTTTGTCAATGTACCTGTCTGGCAAAGTAAAGGTGTTTGATCGCCAAGGTCACGTGGCAAAACTCTGCATTACGATCCTTCCTCTTCTTATCGCTTCACTTGTTGGGATTTCAAGAGTAGATGATTATCGACACCACTGGGAGGATGTCTTTATTGGTGGTCTTATTGGTTTGTACTGACCACTTTTGTCCTTCGAAATCTGTTGCAATCTTTAGTATCTTCGGTAGTCAACTGACACTCTAAATTGATAAATTACAGGATACATCATATCAGTCCTGTGTTACTTGCATTTCTTTCCTCCCCCATATCATAATCAAGGTTTGTTAAATCTAAGAAAAATTGTTTCATTATTAGTAGTGTACATGTTCATCTAGATATTTCTATTTTCACTGTTCATATTATAATGTTTTCGTATTTTTTCCGAACATGACACTCTTCCTTTTCACCCTAAGGTTGGGGACCATATGCATACTTCCACATGCTAGAAGAACTTCAAGCAGCAAATGCAAATGGAGCACAGGACCAGCAATCTGCTTGTGGGCATCACATTGGATTATCCGAGCAGCAGCGTAACAGCAGGCCAAGAAGTGATTTGGAATCTGGAAACGTATAACCTTCCTCCTGCGCTTAACTGGAGTACAGTAAGAACGACAGAACTATAGGTGCATGTATATGCAATATGTGTTAGGATCCACGACTAGAGATATGAAGTTTTTCACCTTGTTGCAAAGGTTTATCTCTGGTGAATGCACAAGCTAAAAGAAATGCCTTACTCGTTACATGCCTTGCTAGTGGAAGCACTGATTAGGGAACTTATTCCATTGGTACAAAAGGAACAGAATGTAGAATTGAAAATGACATTCACATAGCACCTAAACATTATTCGACCTGGTTGCTCCATCAGTTCGTATGAATTGGTTGGCCTCCCTTTTTGAATGACCAATGACTCTTCATTCCTGGCCCTATTCAGATTGGGTAGAACAGATCAACATGGATCGAGACCATAGTTAAGTTAGAGACAGAAGCACTAGCACTAGATTCTCTACCTTTACAGCATGAACCCTTCTGCTGTCTTTGCTGTGTTGTATGCAAATCTTGCGGAAAAGTATCCCTCGGTACTCTTTATACTCTTGAAGGTGTTATTACATTTTAGTGTATCATTCAGGTCTATGCTAGTCGTTCCCTTTACGGCAGAATCGCCCCAGATTTTTCATCGACGTGTTTTTCCACAAACCAGTATGGTCATGTTGGTAATCATGATTATCGTTGCAAATCAGTAAAAGAATCGAGTTTGAGGCAATCTTTCCGCATGCACCATTCCACATACACATATAGGTGGAGAATGTACTGACCATGGGCAAAGGTAGAATGGCACTCTCTCCGTCTCTAAAAACTTATTCTTTATAGTTCAAACGAACTACAAAATGATAAGTTTTTGGAATGGAGGAAGTACGGGTTTAATCTTCATAAATGGTTGCACACGAGGAATGACTGACTGGTAACTGGAAAGGAAAAGGGAGGGCCAACTTTGAGAATTCGTGAGAATATGCATGTGTGGCAGAGCAAAAGTCGGTTAGACGATGAATGGATACATTGTGGTTTTGTGCACGGGTGAGAGTGAGAACCCTGATAAAACAATAGTGGATGGAGAATGTGCGAAAAGAAACATCCATCTTGCTTGTTTTGTGCCATGTTGGTACGAACTCACGTGTCGCAGGTTTATCCTTTCTTTGATATGGGTAAAGTTTTGACTTTTTCTTATAAGGAGGTAATGCAGATACTTACAATTAATTTAGAACAAGGTGACAATAACTGAAATGTTAAGCACATAATTGGATTGGACTTTATAGATCAACATATGTAGTATGTTTATTTTCTCACATTTTTTTAGGTGTGTTTCAGGTTTGGCGTTCATGAATTCTTTGTAAGCATACATACATTTTGTATTGTGAAATTGAGTTTGAATTTTGCTTCCACCGCGAATTGAACTCAAGACCTGAGTAGTGCTACTCAGAGTAATTAATCATTAGGTTAAGACCTCTTTTGCCAGTTTTATCCTTTCTGATAAAAAGTTTTATCGATATTTACCGTCGGCTAAGGCCCTCAGGTCATTATACATTTTTTCCTCTCGAGATATTTGTTGCTAGGATACATACCGTTTTTTATTTAACGCAGTGTAAAAAAATGAACGGGGGAGTAGTAAGAGTGAGTTTGTGCTCACTGTTGCGTCCTAACGGCATTTAAAGGTAATTTCTCAAACTGCCTATTCAATTTCAGATCCTAGTTCTTATCTATGTTCAGCCCCTCGCGTGCACTTGTAAAAATAGCTATAGTGTTTGTCGTGTTCGTTTGTAGCAGTGCTCAGTATTTTTTTCTTCTTTTCAAATAATACAAACAGCTACTCTCTGCGTTTTAAAAAACTTATCACTTTGTAATTCATTTTTGTATAACATTTGTCTGGAATAGTGCTTCGTGATGAGGAAGGGACCTTTCATGAATGTCATATATCAGCGACTTTTCGGTAATTGTGTTTATATTTGCAGTTGTTGCTGATATCGGGTGAATCTGCTGATTCAGGTAAAAGTCATGTTTGATTCACAATCAGTCGAGTTCCGGTTACTGCCAATGATCATAATCCTCTTCTGCGTTAGTGAGAACGCGATTGCACTGGCAGTTTCAAATTTGATCCGCAGCAGAAACAGCAGAAGCGGGGAGTAGCGTCGTCACAACTCACAAGACCCACTTGATTATTTATCTGACAGTGTACAAGTAGGAAACAGAGCAACACGTAGGCTCTGATGAAACCTACATCCTGCGCTCGCGCGCATCCAACCGTTGGTGTCGACCATTTTCGGCTGAATGACAAGACTGACGAAACTGGAACCTGGAGAAACTACTGAAGGGGAAACAAGCAGAAACAGTGCTTAGGGAGGGGAAGGTTTGTGGACTGCCATGCTTGCTGCAACCTACTAGAACCTACCGTAATCAGCGATGGAAGGTGTAGTAGCAGTGGTCGGGTGGTGGTGGCCGGCGGTGCTCTCTCTGTGGGCGGGGTAGAAATGGTGCGCCCCCTCGCGGCGTTGTTCGCCATCGGCGCCAGCTACCATGGCGTTCCTCGCCGCCTGCTTCACCGTGCCGCCTTGAGGGCCGGAGTAGACGTACGCCGCGCTGGCAGCGTGGCCGTGGCCGCCTCTCCTGGCGTCGTTGGAGGCCTTGCGGTCCTCCTCGTCGGGGACCTGGTGGTGGTGGTGGTGGTGAGGAGCCCCGTGTCCGTTGGCGTGGTGAGCGACGACGCCATGTTGGCCGTAGAGGTAGTGGGAGTTGCGCTGGGGCGGCGGCGGCACGCTGCCCTTGCCCGGGATGGCGTGGTGGCGCGGCGAGCGGCAGTAGTCGTCGTCGTGGCCCGGTCCCGGGCCGAAGCAGCACCACGCGTCGAACCAGAAGCACATGATCTCCTGCTGCTCTGCTTCCTCGCTCTCGCTTCTCTGTGCTCTGCTGGATCACTGCTAGTAATGTAGTGGAGAGTGGTTTGCTCGACAGCGGCGCGGCGCTTGGAGCAATATATAATGCCAGTACCAGGTACCACCCGCGCCGAGCTGGCGGCTTGTGTACGCGAGGCCGCGTGGGAATAGGGGCGAACGAGCAGTTAGGCCGATTGAGCTAGGTCGACGGCGACTCCGGGCGGGTCCGCTTGGATGGAAGCTCAGGCGCGGGCCCTCCACCACCGTTCCCGTTCACACGTCACTACCACTTGACCGAGACCAACGCGTCAGGTGGGGAGCAGCGGATCGCCAGATCTGTTCGGTGCCACCGCCCCGTCGGGTGGGGCGGTGAGTCTGTCGATGGACAGGCGCCTGGGTTGAGCGCGACGTCGAGTTGGCCGGTTTTTTTTCGCCGGCAGCCGGCACCGTTGCGTGATGCCACCAAGGGCCCCGGCCGGTGGTGGCCACTGTCACGTCGCATCACCTGGGGCGGTATTCCATGCCGTGCCCTCCTGGTGGCCGCAGGTCGCACGGCAGTAAGGCATGCTCCGGTGATGCTGTATATCTGAACCCGTGCCAACAGAAACAGACGGAATGTGCCCAACACACGGTTTTCGGAATCTCGTCATCGTGTTTCGCGGAGCATACGATCCCCTAGCCTGTAACCTTTGACGGGGCACTCCCTTTGATCGACCTTCGCCCCCAACAAAACCGAAATTTTCAAACGTCAAAGCTCGGACCTTTTGACCAGTTTCATGTTAACCGAATCATGCAACGCTTGTAACACCCCAAAAATTCTATATAATAGGATAATTGAATTTTGTGCAATACTTTGAGTTTGATTGAGTTTAAAACTTCAAAATAATTAAAATTTGAATAAAAATGAGTTTAAAAAATTGGAACGTTTGTATAAGCCAACCTTCAGTTGGGCTTAAAGGCCCTAACACCCCGCAGCCCTTTTTTTTTCTCCCCTCTCCTTCTTTCTCACCCTGTTGGGCCAACCGGTCGGCCCACCCGTGCTCCACCTCTCCCCTTGTCTCTTTCGCTCTACCATTGGCAAGCGGGCCCACCTGTCGGCTTTCTTTTCAGTCCCGCTCCTCTCTCTCTCGCTCGTGCAGGTCATGCGATTCGCGTGAGCACGCCGGGCGCAGACGCCAAGCCTCATGAAATTCGGCCCCTAGCTGCCTTGCCGCGCATGAAGCCCACCATATAAAGCCCCTCCCAACCTTAGTGTGCTCCCCTTCGCTCCTGACGGCAGGTCGCGCGCCACCGTCGCTCCTCCCCTCGGTGTGATGCGCTCTGCACCACTCTCGTCCTCCTCTCCTCAATCCACCGTGCAGGCCCGGCTCTGGGGGGCGCAGGGTGTGCGGCCGCCTTGGGCCCCCCAAGTTAAGTGGGCCCCCCTAGCCTGGCCTTTTGTACCTGTACGTGGTATAGAAGTTGCCTGAAAGATAGTAACTGATCCAAATCAGGTTTCCTGCACCGCCGCCGTTCTTTGCATCAGGACTTGTCGTCGCCGTTCTTTGCATCAGGACTTCAAATCTACTGGCCTCCAGGTAATTGGCTAGTTTTATATCTAAATATAATATACATGTCAGCATGTGGTTGGGACTGTTAGCTTGCCCGGTTCATGCTGCCAGTGGACGTGCAGCACACGCAGTTGAGCATGTGTTGTTTGCCGCCTGTGCTGCAGTCTGTGCAGTTGTGCTATTTCATGTCGGTAGTTCTTTTTTTTATATATCTAAATTTTATTCTTTCTTTACAGAGTGTAGGTATTATGTCATTGTGAAAATACCCATCTGGTAGGGAGAAAAGGAAAAGAAAAAAAAAAACGGATAGATGACTTCGCTGAAACAAAGAGAGGAGCTTTGGTAGCGAGAAAAGGAAAAGGAAAAAACGGATAGATGACTTCGTTGAAACACAATGAGGAGCTTTGGACAAATTCCTAAAGATTAATCCTTCTGTTACGACAAACCTAAATAATGAACATCAATTGGCGATAGTTTCTGTGGAGGAAGAGGAACCAATCATTGGAATTTTTGAAGAAGAGGAAGACATCAACTCCAATGACAACAATATAAGTGCATCTATGTGTTATTTTCTAGCTACACCTCCTAGTGTTGGTGAACCGACTAATTCATTTGCTAAAAAAGCACAACCTCCTAGTGTTGATGAACCATCATTTTGTTCGAATGCTATTTATGATCCGAGAAATTGGGATAATCTTGATAACAAAGGAAAATATATATTAGTTGAGAAAGGACATGTGAGAGAGGAAGGTCTCAAATTCCCTCTAGATGATGCATCAAGACATTTTTCATATGCTCATTATTCATAGAAAATTAAGAAATGGAGAGGTACATGATAGAAAATGGCTAGTTTATTCCAAGCATGATGACAGAGTATATTGCTTTTGTTGTAAGATTTTTAAGTCTATCACTAGCAAGAGTCAGAGTTCGTTAGCACATGATGGGTTTAACAATTGGAGGCACATTAGTTTAAAGCTCAGAGAACATGAAAATAGTGTTGAGCATAATAATAACATGAACAAGTGGAATGAATTGAGAACTAGATTGCAAAAGGAGGAGACTATTGATAAGGATTTACAGAAGCAAATCACGAAGGAGAAAGAGCACATGAGGCAAGTTTTATTGAGACTAGTAGAAATTGTGAAATTTCTTGGTAAATGCAACTTGTCGTTTAGAGGAACTATTGAGCAGCTTTACCATGATAATAATGGTAATTTTTATGCTTGTGCTGAGATCATCGCAGAATTTGACCCGGTAATGGAAGATCACCTTAGGCGTATCCAGAGTAAAGAGATTCATTATCATTATCTCAGTCATAAAATTCAGAATGAGTTGATATCTATCTTGACTTCAGATATTATAAGTTTTATCATAAATGTTGTTAAAGTGGCCAAATATTTCTCTATTATCTTAGATTGCACTCCTGATGTTAGTCATCAAGAACAAATGACTATTGGTTTGTTGTGTTAATTTGTCCAATGGAAGATAGATATTGAGGAGTATTTTCTAGGGTTCTTGAATGTTAATGACACATATGGTTTGGGCCTTTTTAACACAATGATTGATGCTATGGAGTCCTTTGGACTAAATATTGATGATATAAGAGGTCAAGGCTATGACAATGGTTCCAATATGAAAGGAAAACACCAAGGGGTACAAAAAAGGTTAATTGATATCAATCAAGGGCATTGTATATGCTATGTGCTTGCGAGAGGCGAGAGGCTCGTGACAGTCCTGCTACTGAGGGAGTAGGAGGAGGTTGTTCTGCCTTGGCCATGCACCTACGCATGGTAAGATGGCCGCAAAAGTTCCGGCCTCACCTGCCAGAGAAATTTGACGGGACATTTAATCCTGCCAAATTTCTCCAAATCTACTCCACCGCAATCCTTGCGGTTGGGGTAAATGAGGCCGTAATGGCCGATTATTTCCCTATGGCTTTGACTGAGACCGCCAGGTCTTGGTTCATGAGCCTTCCGTCTGACTCCATCAACAATTGGGCAGAGTCGTGCCAACAGTTCACTGCCAATTTTGGGAGCTCATACACCCGACCAGGCACAGAACTGAATCTTTTTGCTGTCAAGCAAAAAGGGGGAGAGTCATTGCGATCTTTTATCCAGAGGTTGTCCCAGGTACGAAATACCATTCCTTCTATCTCAAGCACTTATGTTATTGTAGCATTCAGGCAGGGCGTTCGAGATAAGAAGATGCTGGAGAAGCCGGCGACCAAGGAAGTCACCAGCGTCACAGAACTCTTCAGCTTGGCAGACAAGTGTGCCAAAGCTGCGGAGGGCCGTGAAATGCACTCCCAACCACATCCGGAGGACAACAAAGAGTCCTCTAAGGGTGAAGACACTACATCCAGGAGTGGCGAAAAGAAGAAAAAGTCTAACGGCAAGAAGAAGCCGTCGGCCGGCACACCTACTGCTGCAGTTGCCGCAGCTCCGTGTGGCCGGGGGCCATGCCCCAAGAAACGACCTCGACCATCGTCTGAAGACGGTGGCAGCTCCAAGATGTGGTGTCCCATACACAAGATGGACAACCACAACCTGGAAACTACCGAGAGGTCCAGAACCTCACCGAGCGCTACAACAAGTGCCGAGAAGAAACTCCTTTCCGTCAAAGGGAAGGAAAACAAAAAGTCAACGAAGCTCCGGCTGAAGAGGAGTTAGGCTTTCAGGACCCCAAAAAGGTCTTGAAGGCTGTTTACACCTCCATTGACAACGACTCCGACGTCTCCGACAATGAGCGTCGGAAGACCATGAACACCATCTTTGGTGGTTCGTGTGACATAAACTCCCGTCATGTTCTCAAGACAATGCGGCAGGACATGTCCTCTGTAGCTCCCACCGCCAGGGCGGAGCCTCATAGGAAGTGGATGGACACTGCCATCACTTTCGATGCTTCAGACTGCCCTCAGAACATGATCAGAGCTGGCCAACTTCCACCGGTGGTATCTCCGACCATCAATAACATCCAGCTCCATCACGTAATGGTGGACGGAGGTTCGGGACTGAACCTCATAAGCTTTGAAGCCTTCGTCAAGCTTCACCCGGCGGGAAACTTTGGATGTGTATCGACTACACAACACTCAATAAGGCATGCCCAAAAGATCCATTTCCACTACCTAGAATAGATCAGATAGTAGATTCCACCTCCGGGTGTGAATTACTGTGTTTCCTAGATGCATATTTTGGGTATCATCAAATCAGAATGTCTAGGGAGGATGAAGTGCATACTGCCTTCATCACAGTAGATGGATTATACTGTTACACTGCCATGCCACTCGGTCTAAAAAACGTTGCTTCAACATTTGTGCGAGCTATGTACAAAACGTTTGGAGAGCTCATCAGAGATGTAGTGGAAGTGTACATCGATGACATTGTCGTCAAGATCAAGAACAAGGAGTCATTTCTTGACACCTTGCAAGCTGTCTTCGACAAGTTGCGAATCACACGCACAAAGCTGAACCCAGACAAGTGTGTCTTTGGGGTTTGCTCCGGAAAGCTTCTTGGATTCTTGGTAAACCACCAAGGAATAGAGTCGAACCCGGCGAAGATTAAAGCTATTGAAGACATGCGGCCACCAACTCACATCAAGGATGTCCAGAAGCTGACTGGATGTATAGCTGCCCTGAGCCGGTTCATCTCAAGACTGGCGGAGCGGACGCTACCCTTCTTCAAACTATTGAGGAAGACCGGACCATTCCAATGGTCTAAAGAGGCAGAAATGGCATTCCAAGAGCTGAAGCAGCTCCTCACCACTCTACCAACTTTGATAGCTCTGAATCTTGGTGAGCCACTTCTGCTTTACATTTCAACAACTGACGAAGTTGTTAGCATGGTCTGGTTGCGGAAAGATCAGAACCATCCTCTATTCAGGAATCCAGACCCCTTCGGGAAGGTCTGGAACTACGTGAAGGCGAGTCTGGGTCTCAGCCCCCAGACTCGGATCATCGAGGTGAAACGCCAGAGGATCAACCTACTTCAAATGAAGGAGTTACTGTTGCTGAACAAGAAGATTTGGACCCTTTGTGGAAGGTCCAGGTCATTTCAGAAGAAGCTCCGGGTTCCTCTAGCAAGAACCTGTAGGTCCTCGAAGAAGGTTCGGGCCCCTCCGAGAGGGTCCAGGTTGATGAGGAGGAATCTTTGGGCCCCTCCGGGAGGGTTCGGACAGTCCAACGCCCAGTATACTTCCTCAGTGAAGTACTTCATGACGCCAAGACTCGATACTTAGAGGTGCATAAGCTGCTTTACGCAGTTCTTATCGCCTCTAGAAAGCTTCTTCACTACTTCCAAGCTCATAAGATTTCAGTGGTAACCTCTTATCCACTGCGTGCAATCTTGCATAACCCAAACTCCACTGGGAACATTGCAAAGCCGGTAGCGGAACTGGTCGAGTTTGATCTTGAATCCGTCCCAAGACAAGCGATCAAGAGTCAAGCATTGGCAGACTTTATGGCGGAATGGACCCTCTCTCCATCAAATCCTAGGGGCCCTAGTGAGCAGAAGCCGAAACTTAAAGCTCCGGTCTTCACTGAGCCTCACTGGACTCTCTACTTCGACGGCTCCGTGCAGAAGTAGGGGGCCGGAGCTAGAATCCTTCTCCTCGCTCCGACCGGGAAGAAGGTCAAATACATGGTTCACCTTGACTTCAAGGCGACCAACAACATGGCAGAGTATGAAGCATTAATCTATGGGCTCAAGGTGACACTATCATATGGTGTCAAGCGGCTATTGGTAAAGGGTGATTCGCAACTCATAATAAAACAAGTCAAAGGTGAATGCTGTTGCGACAACCCTCAACTAGCTGCATATCTACTTGAAGTCCAGAAGCTTGAGAAGGATTTTGAAATCCTGGATCTTTGCCATGTCCAGCGTCTCAACAACGCTGAAGCTGATGAACTCTCGACGAAAGCTTCAACCGGAGCTCCGGTTCCCTACGGAACCTTCATCCAGAGATTGTCAAGACCAACAGCTCAGCCTGCCGAACTGAGCGAAGGGGGCGAGACCAGCACCTCAAAGTTGGCGGTCCCGATGGCCTTGTTACCATGACGTCCATCAGGGGTCGTAGGTGATGCAGGAAGCTTCGGGCAACCTAGCACACAAGACTCAGAAGCTCAAGTTAGCTCCGATGCATGGATCTCAGAGATCCGGAGTTACTTGAAAGACAACATCCTTCCTGAAGACAATGTATCTGCTGACTGGATAGTCAGATTGGTTAAAAGATACACGCTGGTAGAAGAGGATCTCTACCGGCGTGGTGCCAACGGCGTCCTAACGCGGTACATTACAAGGGAAGAAGGCCGCAAGCTCCTCGCGGAAATCCATGGAGGCGAGTGTGGAAATCATGCGTCTTCCTGCACGTTGGTCGGTAAAGCCTTCTGACATGGTTTTTACTGGCCTACCACACTCAAGGATGCAACCGAGGTAGTAAAGAAATGTGAAGCATGCCAGTTCCATGTGAAGCAAATTCACACACCATCTCAACCTCTACAAATGATACCTCCAACATGGCCATTCGCCGTGTAGGGTATGTATATCTTGGGACCTTTCCTAAGAGCCGTCAGAGGCTACAAGTTCCTGTATGTCGCCATCGACAAGTTCACCAAGTGGCCTGAAGCAACTCCAGTTGTGACAATAAACAAGCAATCAGCTATCAATTTCTTGCAGTCCATAGTAGGCAGATTTGAAGTCCCAAACAAGATCATAACTGACAACGGGACCCATTTCACAAGCCCTGCATTCCAAGGATATTGCAAAGACCTCGACATTCAGATCAGCTACGCTTCCGTAGCTCACCCGACGAGCAATGGACAAGTTGAGAGAGCAAATGCAGAAATCCTAAAAGGACTCAAAATGCGCACATACGAGGGCCTGGAAAAACATGGAGCCAACTGGATTGAAGAGCTTCCGCCCACCCTGTGGGCAAACAGGACAACTCCAAATCGGTCAACTGGAAAGACACCATTCTTCCTGGTGTACGGAGCTGAAGCGGTCCTTCCTCCAAAAATCACCTTGGTGTCACTCTAGGTCCGGACCTCCAACGAATCCACGTAGGACCAGCTCCGGCGTGAAGACCTTGACCTCGTTGAAGAGGGAAGGTGTCGAGCAACTGTTCGAAATGCACGATACCACCAAGCGCTCCGGCGCTATCACCAAAGGCATGTGCATAACCGACAGCTCGAGGAAGGCGATCTGTTGCTACGAAGAATACAAACTCGAGAAGGGTTAAACAAACTTTCCCCTAGCTGGGAAGGGCCCTTTCGAGTGATCAAAGTATCTCGTCCCGGATGCGTTCGCTTGGCAACCGAGGATGGGACACCGCTCCCTAATCCTTGGAACATTGAGCACCTCCGTAAGTTCTACGCTTAATATCACGGAGGTGAGTCTGTAATTATGTATGATGTATGTTATAGCGTCATTGTGCAGAGTCGGGTAGGTCCTTCAGTAGAACAACCAGACCTTTCCCGGAAGGTCCGCAATATTCAAGCAACACTTAACACTGTCTCAGAACTAAAAGTGCAGCTAGTTACACTGGGTCAAACAAGAAATACAACACACTTAGCTTGGTTCCGTACCCTAAGAGTGTACTTGTTTTCCCTGTACCCCGGACCTATAATGAAAGACATCATTATGTGAAAACTGACTCCTCGTGTATTTATTTTGTACAGACTCATTCTTTTTTATTTTTCTCTTTCTTGTCTATAACAAAGTTGTGCAATTCTCAAGAAACTTTAGCTCGAACAATTCATGTATAATTCAAGTTGCGTTGTTAATTCTTTCGGGTCTTAACATTGTTGAATGGCCTACTCGCCTGAACGCCAAGCTAATCTAGGTCCAGAGTGTGCTATTGACTTAGCCTGATCCTGCATCCTAAGTACGCCACTCTACCTACACCTTGGCAGGCCTAAGTAAGGTGAGTCCAGAAAATGATCGGACCTGGAGAAAATAAGCAAATGCACTTGATTGTATATAGAATTGTGGTCGACCTAAAAATTTCTTTCGGGAATAGTAAGTCGCAAACGAGTTATAGATAAGAAATAAATTTTACTGTTTTTCTTAACTTCAGTGTGTAGGAAAAACTAAAATCTCATGATGATGGTGGATGATGCCGGAGCTATCAAAGCTTTTACATCCCTTAAGGTGTCCCATTGTCGATGTTTTAAACATTGATAGTAGGTGTTGCCGGAGCTACCAAGTTCCGACAAATCCAGAGAGCCGTCAACGTGAAGAAAAGATGGTAGAAGGACACCCCAATGGGGTCTGTTGTCGACACTCTACGTGTTGACAGTGGTTGCTGCCGGAGCTACTAAGCTCTGACAACTCCAATGGGGTCTGCTATCGACACTCTACGTGTTGACAATGGTCGCTGCCGGAGCTACTAAGTTTCGACAACCTTAGGGGGCCTCTGCTGTCGATGACTTTGGACCTACACTCTACAAGTTCGAAGCGCTCAAGTCTTCAACAAAATGCTACATTCTTTTGGTACATATTCGCAATCAAATTGTGTACATCTACCAGGGGGCCAAGTGAGACAAAGGTTGAAGACAAAAAAATGAAATTCATAAATTTCTTGGATTTCATTCATCTGAGGACAAGAGATTAAAAAATTGGAGAAAAGAAGAGGAGATACAAGTGGGAGCTACAAGGAGAAAGTTCTAAATCCTACGGAAGAACGAGGCAACCTTCTGGGCAACCTCCGACACGCTGGCCTTGGCGGCATCTCCCTCTCCATCGATGGGACCTTCAAGCACCGAATTTAGTGGGAAGTGAGGATCCCGGCTTGTGTAGCACGTCAGCATGTATTCTACGACGTTCTGCGCAAGGGATATTCCTTCTGTTTCCAACTGATCTGCAATGACATCGCACATCTTGTTGAGTTTGTTGCCCGCCGAGCTCAATGCCTTCAACGCCTGGTCCAGCTTCGGCTCCGGATCGTCCAGATGCACGGGACTAAAGCCCAGCAGCGTCAGCACATCATTGGCTTTGCCCAAGAAGTCCCATACTTGTTGGGACTCTGCAGCCCTTGAGCCTCGCATCTCTTCCAAGGACCTCTTGGTCGCTGCAAGCTCCGAACCCTCCCGGGCAAGGCGCTTGACCTCTTTAGCGTGTTGTTGAATCCTTTCAGCAACTTGCCTTTCGAGGTTGGCAAGCTCCTATTCCCAAACGTGGATCTTTTTCTGGCGGTCAACCAGGTCTCTCTCCCATCCCCGCACCTTCTTCTCCGTGGCAGTGACTTCGTTCTCCCTTTTGGTGAGGTCCTGTCCCCGCTGCCAGGCCTTCTTCTCCCCGCTCTCACAGAGCTCCTCCAACTTCTTGGTGCGCTCCGCGAGACTCTTGTCACTGAGAGCCAGCCTTCGGGCGAGCTCCTCCTCCCTCTTCATGAGGTAATCCCTCAGCTCCAGGAGTTTTTGCTCTTCATCTTCGAGCTTTTTCTCCCGCTCCTCAAGAGCCTCCCGGCGCTTGACGGGGCTTTCGTGGATGAAGCTGAGCTTCTCCTAGCGATCATTCGCTGCTTCATTAGCATCCACAACCTGCTTGTGTATAGTTCGGGACTGGTTGTCGAGGGATCGCACCATGCTTTCCCTCTCATCCAGCAGTTGGCCCCAGTACTCCATCGGGCCTTCTCCCTATTTACTCACTCCTTGTCATCGGCCAGCCTTGTTTGCGCTAGCTTGGTCTCGAATTGGAGCCGATTGCGCCACCTCCTAAGGGTTTGGCGCTCCTCCTCGAGGGCCTTGCCGTCGTGATAAAAGGCCAGTTGGACCCGATGAAGGTTGGAGCAGGCATTGTCAATGGATAACGACAGGAGGATTGGCTCCTGACTTGTCGGGGTCCTCTCTGCTGACTCCAGCGGGTTCTCCATAACAAAAATCGGATCCCACTCTACAAGTGTGGTCCCCTGAGCTTCCGCGGCACTAGGGTCGCCCTCCGGGATAGCCTCGGTCGCCACTGAGGAAGGTCTGGCAACGGGAGCTTCTACCTCCGGAGTCGGCTCAAAAGGTCCTCCCGCCAGGTCATCAGCAATTGCTCCATCAAGCAGAGGACCGGTCGCTTCATCTTGACACCCTGTCTCAGGCGCAGATACCTCCAGAACTACCACCTCTGGGGCAGGCGTTGAAGATTCGACCGGAGCTGAGGCCACTTCCGGCTCCGATGGTGGTGCCTCCCCCACCGCCGGTTCAGGCGCTGGTGCTTCGACCTTCACCGGCTCAGTTGTCGGCACCTCCACGACAACCGGCTCAGGTGCCGGAACTTCATCAACCACCGGCTCCGCCGTCGGGGCTTAAATAACATTCGACCCTAAGGCCAGAACTGCAGCTACCTCCGAATCTGAGGCCGGAGCGTTCGTCATCACAGCATCCAAAATTGGAGCTTCAACCTCCGGAGCTCATGCTACTGGTACATCTTCATTCCCATAGGAGCTTCAGGAGATGAATCGAGGTCTAGAACCTTGACAGCTGGCGCCGGAGCTGCCGAGACCTCAGCCACCACCTGGGGCGGCACTGAAACTGGAGGCGGAGCCTCCGCCTGCACAACATCAGCTGCTGTCACAGGAACCGGAGCTTCAACCCCTTTTTTGGATACCCTGTAGATGAAGGACGAAGAAACTCAAAATATGATTACAACAAAAACAATCAACTGAGGTAAAAAAGCAAATTTACCTTGGGAGACTTCCGCTCCAGCTAGCGCGGACCTTTTCGCTGGGTGCTCAGAACCCGACCCAGTCGCAACTGGGGTAGTAGCTCCGGAAGGCTCTCCGGAGCTTGCTGCCGCCGTCAGCAGTGTCTTGGTTGGGACCTTCTTTTACTGGGAAGGACCCTCGGATCTAGAGCCCTTCACTGGCTCCGGCGCCGAAGTCACCTGGGCGGAGTTGGCATTCCGGGGATACACCGATGCTGGAGTTGTCATCGACGTCGAAGACCTCCCCCGCCGAGGAGAAGGAGTTGTTGTGGAAGGAGTAGGTCTGACGGGCCTCCCGTTAGAGTGCTTCAACTTCCTCTTTCGACTGGAGGGCTCAACAACCTCTTTGTCCTTGCCAATGACTTCTGCTCTCTGTCTCGGGGCGAAAGCAGGGGCACCCTCGGAAGCTCCAGAGATCGCCAACTTGGTGGTCAGACGCCTCTCAACTTCACTGAGGTCGTAAAGCACCGGCATCTTCCGCTGGAGCTCTTTGCTGAACTCCGCCTCCATGTTCAGAGGAAGGAAAGCTGTCGGCGGAGTCAAGTCGTCGCCCTCGACGTCGATGCCATACTGAAACTTCTTTAGATGAAGCTCCAAGGCAGCGCCTTCCAAATTGGACTTCAAACCGGTCTCAATCCGGTCATCGTCCATCACGCCGTTGAGGGCCTAGACGAGTTTCTCCCTCTTCTTCAGCGGAGCCCACCTGTTGACTATGAAGTTGCAGAAGACCGCCTATGGGGTCACCCCTCCTTCCACACATTGGCGGATCCTGGTTAAGGCAGGGTTGAAGGCCTCTGACAGCACTGGAGCTTCACTCCAAGCGTCAGTATCAACATTGGAGACCTTCCGGCAGCTCCAGCTTCTCATGCTCCTCTGCCGTGACGACAATCCAATCCTTCTTCCAGTCGTCCCACTTGCCGGAAGGGAACGACCTCAAGTACTTGTAGGGGCATTTCTTGCGCTTCGCAAAATAGTAGAAGCCAAGATACTCGTCACTTTTGCCGGTGGTGTGCATGGTGAAGAAGGTACGGAAAAGCTCGACGCAGGGGGGAATACCCACCCACATCTCGCAGAAGTGTACGAATGTTGACACAAGAAGAATGGAGTGGGGGCCAAGGTGGCACAACTGCAGACCATAGAAGTCTAGCAGCATCAAGAAAAAAGTTGAAAAAGGTGGGATCAGTCCCACCATGGTGTACGCAGAAAAGTACACCATGTCGCCGGCGCGCTTCTTCTTGAACGGGAGCTTGCCAGCGCGGACATGTGGTTGAAGGAGTCGCTGGACCACCCCATGTAGGTCCAGACCTTCTTCAAATCGTCGTCGATCGTGAGACGGCTCTTGCAGAGACCCAACTCCATCGCAGCACGGCGGGGCGAGAGAGGAAAAGCAAGCGAAAGTTTGGGGGATTCGAGCGCAAGTTCAAATGAAGGCGTATGGAATCCCCAAACGGTGCACACTTTAATTCTTAAGTAAGCCCCGCAACGCTTGGATAGAAACCGGAAAAAGGCCAAGGATACAGTTCAAAAATTTCACCCTGTCAATGACAAGGGGGGCCCGAGGCCACCTTGAAGATCAAGTCGAGGTCCTTACCCCAGGCGAACAGTTATCATAATGAGAGGCAGAGAACCCGAGGGCGGTGGCCTGACAGGGCGCGAGGAACCGATACAGTTTTCGTATTGGGAACCGACGACCTTCAATTGCGTGAGATCCGCACGCGCAGATCTCACCTGCCACATCCTAAAGGTGCCACGCGGCGATGTTTTAAATGCGAACCACCACCTCAACAGCACATACAAAAACCCTTGAAGACACGGCGCAGAAATCGAAAGATGGACCCACCTACGGCAGAATGACTTAACCAAAAGGTCTCTCCTAGAGGTGGGCCCAGGGGGCCACTGTCGGTACCCTGCGTATCGGATACCCCTTGGGATTTCGAAGAGTGCAAATGAACTCCTCCTATCTGAGTTGAAGACCTCTGAAGGCCCTACGTGTCACTCGGAACCGGACATGCCTTCCTTCTATGGTTAGTCCTAGTGTCGCAACGTGTATCATAAAACCGGAGCTACATCCCTACATGGGAATGCTCCGGCTAGATACATGTGTGACACCCCCAGACCTAACCCCCGACAGAGAGAAGCTCTGGTACCGACACGTGTACAACAGCATCAGACCTACTCGTCCAAGACGACAAGCTCCTGGGCTGCCACACGTCCAACCGCCAGACCTTCAACCTAAACAGGCAGATTGGTGGACCTCAAACTCGGACCTTCAAGGAACATTAAAGACTTCAAGACCCGATTAAGTGTCATCAATACTATCTTAATGACACACGATCTTATGACCCTAAATACCAGTAACGCCACCATTAAGGGGCGTTACTATGCTATTAAGAGAAATTAAGTACATTAACCGTGTATTAGACATCAGTAACCGCCAGGACCACATGTCGGGCCAGGCTGATGGTGTAACGGCCCGTCCTTGTACTATAAAAGGACTGACCGAACGATGCACAGAGGGGGCTTCCACATGAGCCTAAGACCCCCGGACACTTTGGTCTCTCACACTTAAGCGCTCAGACGCTCAATACAACAAGAACACACACCCGTAGAGTAGGGTATTACGCTCAGGCGGCCCGAACCATGTAAATACTCGTGTCAAATCGCCACCTTCTTCTGAATCTCCGCGCGCCCTAACCAAACTACAAAACTCCGCGAGCTACCAACGGTAGTACCGGGAGAATTGCTGGAATCAGACTCCGACAGATAACGATAAGACGACTAGATTTCGGGCAAGAGTTTTCCTCTTCAACCTGCAATCTTTGTAAAAAAATTATCAATTAAAGGTCGTATGCCCTCTCTTCATATTTTCTTAGTGGTGTTTGTTCATGGGATAACGTGAGACAGTACGGGACAAACTCACTTTTAGTGGTGTTAGTTTTGGAAACAACTGAGATGGACTCATCCGCATAGTGAAATATTCCATTCAGATTCGAGATTAGTTGACCGCCTAAAATAGGTCGGACAAACTCATCTCACTTGGACGGTGTGAACCTTCGTCTTCTCCTCACTCCATCATCTCTTCGCATCAATCCCACTCACTCCCTACCCCCGCCTCCCTCCACCGAGCCACCACCACGCTTCGCGGTGGTCGTGCCTCGTCTCCCCAGTCCAGCGGTCGTCATGTGCTCGTCCTGCCCTATCTCCTCATTCCCCACCCGTCATGTGCCCGTGGCTGCCAAGCTCCATCTACCCGCCCCTACGAACATTGCGCCTCAACCCTCGTGGCTGTTAGGCCCCACCTCATCGTGACTGATGTGCCCCACCGCCAAACATTTTGCGCTCGATGCGCCTTCCCGCTCGCGTTCAACAAACTGCTCCACGTCTGAAAGTGTAACTAGGCATCCCGTGGGTTTTGGATGATTAATGATGAAAAAATAAGAGACTAACAAGAACTTAGTTGATCTTAAGCACATGTGTGGATTTGAAATAGAAGAAATACCCTCAAAAAGTGAAACGGTTGTCGTAGACTCAAGCATAGAAATTAGGGTTTCTTATGTGTTGAGTTTAGACTGGCCTACTGTATGTGAGGGTGTGTGTATCAAGTGCATTGAGATCATAGAAGAGGTCTCAAAGTCTTAGTTGAGACAAAACTTAAGTGGGAAGCCTTGAAGAGAGAATACTCTAGTGGCCACACTTGTCCCCGTTCCAGACCGGACTAGTCCGGATTCGTCGGCTTAGTCTGTTTTGGGATGGACTAAAAGTTTATGTTGTACTTCGGACCTGTCCACTTGCGTACGTACTAGTCTGTTGTACACTTGGTGAGAGCTTTTCTAGCTAAGTGTCGGGAGGGCGAACTTGTCCGCCACAAAGGCCGTACTGGTTCGGACCAGCCAGAGTAGTCTTTTTTGAGCCGGACTAAAGAGTATTTTTGTACTTCGGACTTGTTTGTTGTGAGCCGGACTAGTCCGTGATTGTGTGAGAAAGGGGGTTTCAGAGGCTAAGTCATGTTGGCCGGACTTGTCCACCCCAGTTGGCCGAACTAGTCCGATATGTCCAGACTTGTCCATTTTTAGACGGACCAAGACATTGTGTTGTAGTTCGGATTAGTCCGCTATTGGCAAGACTAGTCCGGTGTGCCATGACCATTTGAAATTCAAACCTTGGAGGGTATGTCACCCTCTGCAGAGTGTGATGTTGCGTGGGACTAGTGGGTCGGACTAGGAAGGGGTCCTGACCAGACTAGTACGCACATTATTTGGTGACAACAGTTGTATTTCGGGATCCCTATAAAAAGGGATCCCCTGACCTCTAAGTCAGCTCTTTTAAACCCTAGCGCCGCCACAAGAACTCTTGAGCCTTCCAAAGCCTTCTCCTCTGCTTACTTTCCCCAGAACAAATCATGAGTGGATTAGGGTTTGGGAAGTGGAGAGAAGGATGGACTTCTTGCTTTGGCTCTCGGTTTGATATCTTGTACTTGGTGTTGCGTTTTTGTGACTTGTTACAGTTGAGCTTCATGTGCTCATTGTTGTAGTCATTTGTGGAAGTCTCAACTTGTGAGAAGCCACAAGAACATTGTAGTTAGCCCTTGTGATTAGTGAAATCCAAACCGTCCTTGTGTGGTGGCTTGATGAGAATAGGGTCAAGTGAGACCTGGTCCTTTTTGGACTTCTCAACAGGATGTAGGCTTCTCCGTGAAGTTGAACCTCGGGATAAATTCTTGTCTCACTTGTCACTTTACTTTCCGCTCACCACTAGAATTGCTTTTAGGGTTCATATCGTTCATCTTATTGTTCATCATCATAATCTTGCAATCCAATCGTTCTTACTTGTTAATCCAAGATGTATTAGGTTGCTAGATATTGTATCCATTTTTGTTGAATTAAAATCCATTAAAAACTCATGAAAATCAAGTTTTTGAGTTTTTCATGTGTGTTGAGCGGACTAGTCCAGCCCGAGTCATTTATTCTCGTGTTATTAAGTCATTTAAGGTCATATTTCCTATTAACCCCTCCCCCTCTAGGCAACATTCAACGTCAACATGTCGCACCCTCACAACGGTGTCATAGGGCCCTCGCGGACGGGTCCGGTGGGTCCCTGCACGTGGGGTTCCTTAATGGTATGTGCATGGCTATGCGGGGGAGTTCATGAAGGTGGTGTGCGCGAGGATAAGGCGCAAACCATCCCCGCTGAGTCCCAACACCGCGGCGTTGAGCTCCTCGTCGTTGGCCACCTTGCGTCTCCTCCTTTCTCGGGTGTGCAACGGCGGGCGGCCATAGGCAGCGTTGTGGTAGTACGCAGTTGTTAGTCGATGTCATTCTCATGTTATATGAAACGCTTCAATGACAGACACTGCAAATGTGACTAACGGTGACATGAAATCATCTATGTTCATCCCACTATGTCTCTGTCGAAGTGTTCTTGCGACACTTCCCCTGTACCTGCTATGAGAGCAGCCCGCAGAGGTTCTTGATCGGCAGGGCTTAGTCCTCAATGGTGAGATTGCGCATATGAGAGTGGTGAGACAGTTGTTTTTACGTGGTTCAGGCCGCCATAGCGTAATACCCTACTCCACAGTAAGCTTGTATTGCTGATGTGAATGAGTGTGTAGCTTGTGAATGCGCAGATTAGGGATCCTCTGTAATGGTGGTGGTCCGGTCCTTTTATAGACAAGGTCGGACGCCTTACAAGTGGGTACCGGAGCCCGACGGATGGTCCCAGGGTGATCTTATCCTAAAGATATATGGCTTCACACATAAGCTTCCTCTGATGATGGCATTGAAGACTCACCGTCTTGTCGCCTCAATCGCATGTGGCCCATGCGTACTCGTTGATGATGACAGGGAATGTCCCGTCCAACTGTCCCTATCGCAGTAAGCTACCCACTTGGCGGAGTGGGGTAGGCCTGCGAACATCTTCACTCGATGCGATTGGGCGCAGCGGTATCTAACAGTAGGCGTGCACCGCGTCATGCGCCTAGGAAAGACGCGAGTCTTCAATGCTTGATTTAGACAAGGTGCATCGCCCTCTTAACTCCCGCAACCCACTATCCAGGGCAAGTTGCAAGGTATGTGGCAGCTCGAGAGCTAGCCTCTACGGGGGAGTCCGTGTCTCGATCCGCAGACCACGTGGCAGCACCCGGGCCCATTCATGAGTAGAGCGGGGGATACAGGGCCACGGGACACGTGGCAGAGCCGGTGCCCGCCTCTATAGGAGGTGGACTGTTTGGTACCTCGAACCACGTAGCAGCACCAGAGCCCTCTCCCATGGGGGAGCGGGATCCCGTCCTGCTGGACACCTTGCCGCTTGGGAGCTCGTTTCCAAGGCATAGTTGGACTCTTCCTTGAGGTCAATGTGGATACTCCGTACCCCGTATTTGAGGTAGAGGGGTTCGGGCCTTCTGGACACGTGGCTTCCTCGGACCCTGCCTTGGCAGGAAGGCAGGACACCTAGGCGGCTTTATCTTGTGTGCGAGGGTACTCGGTATGCCGGGTACCAACAATCTCTAATACCAAACAAAAAACAAAGATGATCTCAACTATAGGTTGCCAGATGGGCCGAGCTGAACGGCCCGACACGAAAGCTTAACAAAAAAGCATAGCACGAACCCGGCACAACGAGTTGGGACCAAGCTCGGGCTGCCCCGAAGCCCGTGGCAGGCCGTGCTCGGGCTCAAACTTAGTCCCGTCGTGCTGGCCCGGCATGGCCCATTTTGGGACGGCCCATCAGGCTCGACGAAACAACCCAGTTGGCCTGCGGCACCGGCCCGACATGGGCACGACCCGTACGTCCCGCATAGAGTATAAAAGCTCGTTCCCTTGAAACCCTACCCGCCCCCCGTCGGTCATCCACCCGTCAGGGAAACCTCGTTCTCTTCCTCGATCGATGAAGGCCAAAGCGCCTTCCTGTCCCCGTCCCCAATGCTTCTAGGCTCGAGCCGCAAATTGCTCCTCTCTGATCCCCGCCGGCCGCAGCTCTCTCCTATCCCCCGTTTACCGTCGGCCGCCGCCCATCGCTCCACATACCTTGCCCTCCCCGAATGTCTCGCGTCGACGCGCCATCACACGACCACAGGCCGCTGCTCTCTCCTCGCCCTCGAACATCTGTCCGTGTCCCCCTGCCTCCGTCCGACGCGGCAACGATCGTCCGCGTACCCCGCCAGCCCGCCTCTTCTCCCCCGGCAAAGTGGATATGCGCGCCATGGATAGCGGTGGATTACAAGGCGGCAGCGACTACGTAGGCAACTCGGCTTACATGACGCCATGGCGGCTGCATCGGTTTACTTGACGACGGCTTCGATGGCAGCGGGAATAGCGCATGGACGGCGACAGTGGCTTCAGGAATTTTTGGTCCGGGCTCCGGGCTGGCGTGGCCCATCCGGCACGTGAACGGACCCCGCACGGCCCGACACACGACAAAAGGGGACCCGGGTCGTGCTCGGGCCTATGTATCTCGCTCGCGTTTCAAACACACCCTTATAGCGCAAAGGAATCTTTCTAATAGTTTATCAACTAAACGTTGTTGCTCTTTCTGTATCGAACGAGGCTGCAGCAGCATCCGGAACTGAAGCAAGTCTGTAGACTGAAAACTGACAAGAAACAGACAATACGTAGAAACGAGCAACCATGACGCGACGGCAGGTATGGTGGCAGGATCCTTCACCTTTGGAACTGCAAGACCCTCGTAAATTACTTATCTGACAGTACAAGGAAGAAACGTGCACAAGCGCAAACACCTACACAAAACAACTGATATATATAGTAGGCTCTGCTAATTTCCTCGACAGAGCAATTACAAAATATGCGTCCTCCAGTCTCACAACATCTCCAGACGCCATTCGGTTTCTGAAGATTGACGGACTGAGCAGAAACGGAAACAAAAAAAGAAAAAGCTACCAAACTGCAAAACAAGCGAAGGAGTGGTCCTTGGGGAGCAGCCGATGGAGATAGAAGCGGAAGAGATTGGTGGTGGACTCTGCCATGCTTGTTGCATGCAAGCACACTCTGTTTTTTTCATAGCTAAACGAAGTCACCTTTTGTGATTAGCGGTAATACTCCTCTTTGGCGTTGATCGCGGGATGGTTGATGAGCATTCCGTCGTACACGTTCTGCGCTCCGGCGGCGGCGTCGTGGCCGTAAGCGCCCTGCTTGGTCACGGCGGGCGCGTGGCCTCTCCTCGCGTCGTTGGAGGCCTTCCGGTATTCCTCCTCATCGGCTGCGGCGGCGACCGGGAGCTGCTGGGGGTGCTGCTGCTGGTGGTGGTGGTAGGGAGCCTTGTGGGCGTTGGCATGGTGAGCGTCGCCATGGTGGCCGTTGCGCTGGGCCGTCTGCTGTGGCGGGTAGTGGTGTGGCGTCTTCGTCTTGGCTGGAACGGCGTGGTGGTGCGGAGGCACGCTGCCCTTGGCCGTCGACGAGCCGTAGTAGTAGTCGTCTTCCTGGTCCGGCACCGCGCCGATTCCGAAGCAGCACCACACGTCGACCCGGAAGCACATTTTTGAGCAGCGGGTAGCCGGTGATCACTCGACTCGCGCTTGTCTGCTCTGCTCTGCTTGTTCGGAGTGGTTCCTAGTGCTCTGCTTGTTTGCTCAGAGCAGCGTGGGAATATATACCGGGTGCCCAGCGCTCGGCGTGTGCGTGACGCCGCAAGAAAAGCTTGCTCTACTCGGCACAGTCCGAGGAGTCCAGCCGGGTGGGTCCCTGCTTCAACAACCCGTTCCTCTTCCAATATTTGCATGAGGGCGCATTCAGTATCCACACAAAAAGCAAACGGGTAGATCATCGGCACCAGTGCCTCTAAAGCATACTTTACTTTATAAATTATATTCTATATATTTTATACTTTCAGTATTTGCTGTCAAAAAGAAAATCAATATGTTTTTCAGTATATACGATGGCCTAATCACCAGCAGTCTAGCGGCAGGGCATCTTTGCTGTCTGGGTCTTTATTCCCTGATGAGGAACCCGAATGATCGACCGCTCAGACCATCCGCAGTGGTACGCTGTAAAGCATACTTGATACACTGTTTCGCAGTGTAATTTAGAGTACGTACTGTAAAAGCTGAAGGAGAATAGTGGATAGAGTATGCTTTAGAGTATGCTGGTGCGGATGGTCTCAGGCCCAGGCGCACAACTTAGTCAATACTCCTTACATTCCTTTTTATTTAATGATTGTTAGTTTATTTTTGTACTAATCAATATTCTCTTCACGCTAAAATACTTGACCATTAAGATAATTTTGTAAAATAAGATTTGAAATGATGATTTTACTCTCGTGCTAGTCACCCCACCATCTTCTTTTTTTAAGAAAAAAAATAAAACTTGCTCAAAAATGGAGTTGGAGATACTATATACCGAAGTGATAAAGATGAAAATGCTTTTTTATTTGATCTAGAGGGTCAAGTAATAAAACACTTTTTCATATGAATCAGAGGGTCAAGTATTTTAAAATCAAGGGATTACTCCGTCCTCAGGGTTGGTAAAAAACGGAACCGAATACCAAAATCAAATTAATCGGAACCGAAACTTGTCCACTGGAACATATTTTGGTTTTCATTTTGAGGAAACCATTTTTTGTTTTCAGTTTCTTATGGTTAACCAGTTTAATTGAATTTAGCCCAACAAATTTAGTCATCCTAGTTTCTAGTCCAGCTCAAATGCACACTTTGTGACCCATCTATAGTAACCCTAATCCAATCACTGCCAGCTCAACCCCAACCTCCCAACAAACCAGCACTCAGCACCCCCGTCCAGCGCCCTAACACTGTGCCCCAACGCGCGTCGCGTAGCGCCACGAGCTCGATGGATGTCCCGTCGAAGCTAACGTTCTCATTAATTCCAATTTTTTTGGTTAACTAAAAGTCGAATCTAAGTTTCCGATTAACAGGTGGATTTTTTTTTTGTATGCAGAAGTTCGGGAAACAAAACTGGATCAACGGTTTCGGTTAAACCGAATGCCCACCCTGACTCCCTCCATTCATTTTTATCTGTCACCAGTTAGTTCAAAATAAAGGAAATATCAAATAAAAATGATTGGAGAGTGCAAGTAAGTCGATTAAAGCAGCAAGTAGGGTACATTCGGATCGGAGCCGAAATGCGGGGCGCCAACAGAGCACAGATGCGCACCGAAATGGTGGAGCCCGGCCGGCTGGCCGGCCGATCTTGCGGAGGTGCTTGTCCACCGAAAGGCGTGATTATTGCAGATGCCCTTCGTTAGCGTGTGCTGACCTTGACCCCGATCAGACGAGGTCTCGACGAGGTTTAGATCGTTGGAACTGTTCGGATGGATTGAGCGTACACGTTGGTGATGCGGCGCCGGCTAACATGGTATTGAGATGCTTGAATCATTGGAATTGCTTGGATGGATTGCGATATCTCTCTGTAGGTGGAACTTTGGATCATGTGGGGATTTTACGCGCTTAATAAACTGAGAAAAGACGGTAATATTCCTAAAAGAGAACATAGGCTTTTTCCTTCCTGAAACAGCTAAAAACGATTCGGAATTCTCGTTTTGCGTAATGCACTTGGAAGCAAATTATTAGCACAACATCATAGATTACACGGGATCTGATCGTGTGAAAAGTCCGACCACCACCGCATCGTTAATTAATTAGTGTCTCAGTGTGCAACGAAAGGACCCCAAACACCGGGCCCGCTTTCCCTGCGCGCCTGCCTGCCTGCCTGCCGCCCCGCTGTTCCCTCCACGGCATGTCTGCATCTATGGGATGGGATTGTTCCTGCTAGTACTGTCAGAGCAGGTATAATAGAGCCTAGTCAGCTGGCTCAAAAGAATCCACATCAGCATATTGCTTACGTGGATGAGGGAGTAAAGAAGAGAGAGAGAGCTGCTGGCTCCAGAATAGTAGTCAGGCGCAGCGGCATTTACGAGGTGACTCTATCGACGTGTCTGCATGCGATTGGGGGTGGGGAAAACAGTGCATTTATTCCAATCACTTTCCAGTCAATCTAATAGCTAGTCTATTATATAAGAAGGCTAAACTGTTGACTCTAAAGTGACATGGCATTGAGTTACAGCCTGCAACCGACTACTCTATTATCCTTGCTCTCATATGTCGACTCACGGCAGTCGGCAGTTTTCTTTGCAGATTCAGTGCGGGCTGCGTGGGTTCAATTTCAAATCGCGTGTATATCATCTGGCCTAGCTAGTTAAAACGCGAAAAGCTTGTAATATTCCCCAAAAGATATGCTCACTTTTAGTCGTTGCTAATAAAATAAGAGATACAGTAATACTACTAACACGACCTTTGGAGCTCGCGCTTGCCACTGCGGATCACCTGGATAGAAAAATTCTTTTGCAATTACAGTACCGCTCGATCGGATAGAAAGAAAGAAAAACTTGTACTAATACTCTGGTGAAAGTGAAGAGAGCATGACTTGTCCCGTTAGTTAATGATGATCCTTATATACTCTCGTGGTTAAATATTTTTCACCGATTGTTCAAAAATGAACTAACCGGTAACAAATATTTCGAAACATAAGTGATTATATGATATGACCGCCCTTTAAAAACGTTTATAGTCGGGCTTTTTTCCTCGGAATTATTGTACTTACTCATGTAAGAGAGATCTGTTTTAATGCCAGGATAAAACTCTAGCATACACTCCATCCGTCCGTTCTCAAATTGTATGGAGCGGAAGGAGAGACGACCCGAAAATCTGAGGCCCAGTGCCGCGCCGGAGAAGGATCCGCGGAAGCCCGGTTCACTAGGCTGGGCCGCAGCAGGAACTTATCCTCTCATAGTAACCCAGTCCAACGGCTATCATTAACCCCGGCCGGTCGGACGGGCAGGTGGGTAAGAGCTCGCGGTGGCGACGGCAGGTGCGCCATCCATGCGCTGCTCCGTTAGCTTTTGCTTCCTTGCACCGGAATACCGGATGGTGGATGGCAGTGGCCGGACGCTGCTGGTCCAGTCCACCTCGCCCCTGTACACTACTGTTACCCGCTCTTTAACCCGGCCCGTATAAACGACTTTACGAGGATGCAACAATATCCACGCCCGCCCATTCCGTTGCGTCGCACACTTGCACTGCAGGCAGGATGCCTGTGGTTATTCGTGAGGTACCACCGCATCGATTCCATACAGCGAACGTTATTATTATTACTACTGCGCGATACGGCTTCTCTGCATTAAAACTTTGGTGAGCATTGATCCCGTCGGAGCGGAGCAAGCGCTCGCTTCGCTGCAAAGAAATGCACCGCTGAACTGGTACCGTGACAGTGTGGTGGTCTGATTTGTGCAGCGGAAGAAAATGGCGAGGATTTCGATCCCATTCCACGCAGCATGACCGGAGAAAACAGAGATCAAATCGCTGACCACGATGGCCTCTAACGTATCTTCTGCCCGGCGCCAGATATTTTACATCCCTCGCTAGAAACCCAGATATTTTACATCCCTCGCTACACCAATTAAAAGGTATGCACGCTGTTCGCCAAGACGCATGCTACTGTTCCGCTGGTGCCTTTTACCTCCTTAATAAGGCCTTGTTTGGTTGTCCGCGAACAAATCGACGCCACGATTTGTTCCCAAACAGGGATCCTTCGGCTGTTCCGATCTGTTCCCGAACAATGACTGTAATGTTTCATGTTTCGGAATTGAAGTACCGAGTAAAGTGGCAAAATCTGCTTCTTATAATAACCCGGTAGAGAAGATTATGGTAACTATAATCAACGTCACAGCGCAAAATTGTTCAGACTATATGAAACACCGAATGCTTCAGCACTGTAATTTCTGAAACAGAAAAGGCCAAAACGGGAGAATGCACTGAGCCTAACTAGCAGGGTTTCTGAGGTAACGGAAACTATATGAACCGTCACACCGGACTGACGATCCGCAGGAAGGATCCAAGGCAGGCAGGTGAGGAGAGCGCAACACGACAGGGCAGCGCTTGCATTCTGTAGGCAACCCTGCAATGAAATACTGCTACAAATGTATGCAGTTCGTCGCATCGTCGCTACAACTAGTACGTAGTCTTGCTACGAATGGATTACTGGCGATTAGCGAAGCACCTGTGCCGGTTAGTTCGGGAGCACACATGGCGCCAACAATATTCAAGTGCAGGAAACGGCCACCGACGGAAATGATTATTGAGCCGTAACAAGTCCCCCACCAGCCTCCCCAAACCTGCTCGTCTTGTTTAAAAAAGCAGAGGCCGTCTCGCCTGCGCGGCGCGGGGCTGCCGCAACCCAAATGACGTGATGCCCCGGTTCCATTCCGTAATTCCATTCCATTCGATTCCTTCCACCCTCGTCACCGCAGCAGCCGCTTGCTCTTCTTGATTTCTTCTTACTCCACTCATTCCCCCCAGCACTCCACTCCACTGCCCTCACCAACAGACAACCACCACAATGCAGTCGGCTACCCTCTTCCCTCTGCTCTTTCTCCTCCTCCTCGTCGCCCCACGAGCGGCCGTCTCCCGCCCACACTCCCCGGCGGCGGCGCTCACCGAGACGCTCGACGTCGCCGGCTCCCTGTCCCGCGCACGCGCCGCGGTCTCCACCGACGCCGTCTCGGTCTCGTTGTTGCACCAATCCGCCGCCGCGAAGCGCTCCCGCCGGTCGAGGAAGAAGAAGAAGGGCCTGACGCTGTCGCTCCACTCCCGGGACTTCCTGCCGGGGGAGCAGGGCCGGCACCTGAGCTACCGGTCCCTGGTCCTGTCCCGCCTCCAGCGCGACGAGGCCCGCGCCGCCGCGGTCTCCGCGCGCGCGGCGCTGGCCGCGGACGGCGTGTCCCGCGTCGCGGACCTGCGCCCGGCCAACGCGTCGACGCCCATCTTCGCGGCGTCGGCGGCGGCGATCCAGGGGCCCGTGGTGTCCGGCGTTGGCCAGGGCAGCGGCGAGTACTTCTCCCGTGTGGGCCTGGGCAGCCCGCCGCGGCAGCTGTACATGGTCCTGGACACCGGCAGCGACGTCACGTGGGTGCAGTGCCAGCCATGCGCCGACTGCTACCAGCAGTCGGACCCCGTGTTCGACCCGGCGCTCTCGTCCTCCTACGCCGCCGTGCCCTGCGACGCGCCGCGCTGCCGCGACCTCGACGCCGCCGCGTGCCGCAACTCCACGGGCGCCTGCCTCTACGAGGTGGCCTACGGCGACGGCTCCTACACCGTGGGCGACTTCGCCACCGAGACGCTGACGCTGGGCGACTCGCCGCCCGTGCGCGACGTGGCCATCGGGTGCGGCCACGACAACGAGGGCCTCTTCGTCGGCGCCGCGGGGCTGCTGGCCCTCGGCGGCGGCCCGCTGTCCTTCCCGTCGCAGATCTCGGCCTCCACCTTCTCCTACTGCCTCGTGGACCGCGACTCCCCCGCCGCGTCCACGCTCCAGTTCGGCGGTAACGGCGACGCCGACGCCGTCACGGCGCCGCTCCTCCGCAGCCCTCGCACCGACACCTTCTACTACGTGGGCCTCGCGGGCATCTCCGTCGGTGGGCAGGAGCTTTCCATCCCGTCTTCGGCGCTCGCCATGGACGCGGCGGGCACCGGCGGCGTCATCGTGGACTCCGGCACCGCCGTCACGCGGCTCCAGTCCGCGGCCTACGCCGCGCTGCGCGACGCCTTCGTCAGCGGCACGCCGTCGCTGGCGCGCGCGCCCGGGGTGTCGCTGTTCGACACCTGCTACGACCTGTCGGACCGGAGCAGCGTGGAGGTGCCCGCGGTGTCGCTCCGGTTCGAGGGCGGCGGCGCGCTGCGGCTGCCGGCCAAGAACTACCTCATCCCCGTGGACGGTGCGGGAACCTACTGCCTGGCGTTCGCGCCCACGAACGCGGCCGTCTCCATCATCGGGAACGTGCAGCAGCAGGGCACGCGCGTCACCTTCGACACCGCCAAGGGCACCGTCGCCTTCGCCTCAAACAAGTGCTAGCCAGCTAGTTGTAGCTAAGCCAAGTTATGCTTAGTTAACCACGCTGTTAATTATTTACTCCTACTCTAGTGCGACGAGGCGCGTGATTAGAGAGACCGTGTGGGTCCCAGAGGAGGAGACCCTGGGGTCCCTCGGTCTGGGGAGAAGCGAAAGGCAAAGGCGAGGACAGCCAAGTGTTGCGGTGCCAGCCTGTACTAGCGACTGCCTAGTGTTCCTTCCTTCGCTCTCTCTTGGTTCGGGGGGTGTGCATGGATGTGTGTGCGTGCTTTAAAACCGTGCCACGGCGAAGTACTTATTTCTCCGTTTATATTATCATGCTGAAGAAATGGACGTTCCCATTCCGAGGAGTAAACTGTCAATCGATTATGTTGACGGTGACCGACCAACCGGTTCAGATCACATACATCTTGTCGCGTAAGCTTCTCCTGATGCATCATCTGGTTCAGGACCATCTCATCGCGAGCTTTTTTTATCAAACGGATCCTTCAGGGAGCTTTGCTGCGTAGTACTACCTCCTGGAAGTTGTCATAACCCACATTACTTGTAGTAATTCCTTGCCAGTGAAATTTCTTCGAATCAGATGAGTGGGGACCGCTTTTCATGGCAGCTTATGGACGGTGTATTGAAGAGCGTGCAGAGGAAGTCAGGAGCATGGAAGAAGTGGATGAGATCAAAAGACGAGAGGAGTGGGAGAGGACGGGAGAGGACCATGAGGTCCTCTGTTTTTAATATTTATTAAAGGAGGCTGGTAGCCGTTACTGTGTTGTTGGCCCTCTTGAATGCACTTGCTGCATGTGCGCCGAGCCCCCCAAAGCGGACGGACGTCCCCATGCTTGTCCCCACCCATCAGTGCCGTCGACCACAAGGACCAAGGGCCGCCGCGTGCATGTCCGTCAAGCAAACGCACAGCCGTCGGATCCCATTCGATGCATGTGTACAGGGTTGTCAAAATTGGCGAAGCACCATGCGGCGGTCACCGACTCACTGCTCGCCGTGACTGTGAGCTGCTGAGCGCCTCGTCGCAAAGGCGAATTGTATGTATGTATATGGTCTCGCGGGTTGGTGAACCGTCCCGATCAACCTCGACGTCGATTTCTGAATGTGGTGCAGCGTGCGACAGTTTTTATAGTGATGTCTGGAAATATGAGTAGGTCGATGTCAAGGAAGCTCGCTAGGTGCATCACGCAACATATCATCTGCTGTTGAACCCAAAACCAAAGCCTGGCCTATTACCCTAGATCGAAATAACCTCAATTTCTGTGCTGTAAACTCCTTGCGTGTAGGTGTGGTTAACTAGATCCGGCGAATTGAATAACGGACTGACGGTGGTGCGTACGTATCACTTTCACCGTTCGGGCGTTCGAGCCGAGAAAAAAAGAAAAAAAAAAGAAAAGGCATTAAACGACGACGACAGAGCAGAGCGGGGTCAGGGCTTCTGAGCGTTCCATCGAAGCGAACCAGAACAGCTGCTGGTTCCGGCCAGCGCCGGAAAAGGAGAAGCACGTAGCGATGTCCGTGTCGCCAGGTGGACGCGGCATCCTTTGTTTGAGATCCAGATATTCGGCCAGCGAAATCAAGTCCTATGGGCCCTGTCCTCCGATTCTCGAAACGGCGCTCGACCCCACCACGTGGCGCTGTCTCCTGCTTTCCTTGCTGCCTGTCAAACCGTGTTCGTCGTCGCCCGTCGCCGTGGCACGGATACCGAGACCGCAGGTGCGGGCCGGGCCTCCTCTGTTTGGCGGTACGAGGATCCAATGCTTCTCGACGGGCCAGTCTTCTATGTGCGAGATGAGCTCACCGCTTTCTGGGCTCACTTTTGCCGCGCTCGAGGGCAACAAAATGCTCGGCTGGACTGGAAACGACCCAGATAGGAGGAACCGGCGACCTCGCATTGGGCTGGGCTGACTGGACACCGGCTGCTTCGGGCACTTCCTTATCTTTCTCTTCATTTGTCAAGATTAGATAGGGAAACACCGTGAATACCCTTACCTGTTCGTTACGGTAAAAATATCCTAGCAATGTGTGTTACACAACGCACACGACGAATCCTACATTCCATGTATGCTAAACTATCAAAGAGTAAAGTCTAGCGGTACTAAAACGTTGGCCATTACAGCCAGACACCTTAGTAATTATTGTTTCAAACAAAAACAGCATCCACGAGACCATGACAGAGAGAACGTTTAGTATAAAAATCTATTTTATTTTGAAATAAAATAGTTATCCAAAGCATTATTTATTTTAGAACAGAAGGAGTATTCAAGGACTTAATTTTTGGCAATGAAAAATTGGCACCTAGGTGCCCTTTTCCCTTCATTTGAAGTACTTCTTTTGCGGTGACAGACTAAACTATAAGTTATAGAGGGGTTGAACTTTATCTAAAAAAAGAAAAGACTAAAATATTTGAGTCTTAAAAAAGAACGAACTACATACCTCATGTTTTGAAGTTGTCTCTGCTAGCCAATTGACTAACCACATGACTGGCATATAGTATAGAACTATCTTACTAATACCTCTCTTGTCCACCATCCAAATTGTTAGGGTGTGTTTGGTTCGAGGGATATAGTGGGACGGGACGGGACGATCCCACTTTTCTGTTGTTTGGTTTGGAGACATGTGGGATGGAGTCATCCCTCAAAAGAGAATATTCCACCCAGATGCGGGATGGAACCATCCCACTGAAAAACATGGGGACGGATCCGTCCCACCTCCGTGGAGACAGGCGCGCGGCCTTCCAGAAGTACTCATACTCATATGTTCCTGTCCCATCCTTTCATTCAAACAAGAGACGGGACTATTCCGTTCCACACCATCCCACAAAACAAACAAGAAATAGGGATCGTTCCATCCCTCTAGACAAACAGAAAACAGGACCATCCCATCCCTAAAAACTGGGATGGATCCATCCCATCCCACTTTGACTCCCAACCAAACACATCCTTAGAGGCTCAAGAGGGCTCCACCTTTCAACTGCCAGTTGTGGGGCCGGAGCCCCTGCCCCCTCGGTAGGTCCGCTCCTCCTCTTTTTAACTTGAGATACGGTTGAAGAGAACTAAAATTGAATTAAACAAATTATTCCTTCCTTTGTTAATTAGGATATTTCCTACAAGACACTATGAACTTATGAACTTTGAGAAATTGATATTGTTGCTAGGCACCACAAGAAATGAATATTTACAGTTGGCTGAAATTTAGTGTGCTAAAACAAATCTCAAAAAATATTGATCTTTGCTACAGGGCACTAGATTGTGTGAAACCCAAAATACCTACGGTTTCACAGTGAGCCGGAATATTCAAAGATGGCCTAGAGGTGTTTTGAAATAAACAGTGCTGATTAGTTCAACCAACCAACGTCATTTATTTTGAAACAGGGTGAGTGTATGATTTCAAAGTATGAGACAAAGGTATTTTTTTCTTTTCTTGATTTACAGATAACTGAAAAGGAAAGGTTTTGTCTGCTTTGTTGTATTAGATCTAGTACTCCTTTCAGTTCAAAAAAGAAAATTGTTTTAGCATTCTATTCAAAGTTCACTAACGAATGTCGTTTTTCTCTTTCCAATGTATTTTGGTTGAATATTTTTCTATATAGTTTGCTTTGTTCCGGGCGCCATTTACACCTTGCATTTAGGATATTGTGTTTTAACCAATCAGAGAACAATATTTATTGTATTCATTATAAACAAAAAATGGTAAATTATGGTAAAATTAATCACTCCTTGATAATGCTGAATCTTGTACAAAACACATTCCTTTTAGAACCAGAGGAAGTACATTGTGAAAGTTGGAAACAACGCTTTGTGTTCTGTTCCAGGCAAGTATGTTGGATCGACAAAGGGAA
This sequence comes from Tuctoria greenei, assembly GCA_036927565.1. Lineage (NCBI taxonomy): Eukaryota > Viridiplantae > Streptophyta > Magnoliopsida > Poales > Poaceae > Tuctoria > Tuctoria greenei. Next base: position 20,867,210 of record JAYESD010000002.1, read on the forward strand.
CAAGAGTTTCACTAGTGACGGACCCACAACTCAGCAACACCTGTGAGAATCAGGGCACAAATAAACCTTTTCATCACTCAGAAAATAGTTAGAACAGTAATTTTGCTCCTCCATTAGGAGTACCTGCCGGTCGTGGCAACCTCTTTTTGGCGTCTTCATTCTTCACCGCCTTTGATCAACGAGGTTCTGTGCACTCGTGACTCTGCGGATTCCAAGGTCACGTTTTGGCCTCCACGAGGTACTGTTCCGAGAGTTTTTTATTCAGAAGATGGTGGCACGCGAGGGCAAGTGCCATCACAAGTTGATGATACTCGTACCCCTTACATGGTGTATCATAAATAGGGAGAATATATATGTGATGCGGTTGCCGAGTCCTTGTCCAAGTCCGCATCGCGCAGCTGTCGTCTTTACATTCTCCCAACGTCCGTTTCATGAACCATGTCCACTCGAGCTTGACCACGTACTGTTGTGCCTCATCTTTGGCTCCTTGTAATGGCTAACGGTGAATAACGCTAACTATTGTAGTACTAGTACTGCCTGTGAGTAGAAAACACCCTTGCGTTACTTTCAGTGCTCTGCTCGCAAAACGGACGTGAACGAAGACGTTTTCATTGTCAGTGTACTTGGACTTCATTACTTTTCCTGGAGATTGATTCCATGTGCTCGTACGTGCAGAGAAGAGAGGCACGGCACGGCACGGCCGGAGTCGGGAGAAGAAAGGACAAAGCTCCGGCCCCGCACTCGACTGCTGATGGGTTAACACAACCGGGGGAGTTGACGCCTTGACGGGGTCGGACGCGCGAACGACATGCCCTGCATCACCTGCGCACGTCGCGGCGGCCGGGTCACCAGATTTGGATGCGGGGCACGATCCCAGGTCGGACAGGCGGACCGGGGAACGCGGGCGCGCGTGTGGGTGGGCAGAGCAGAGGGCGACCGCCGCTGCAAGATGAGCGTTTCGGCTGGCAGTCATCTCGCTCGAGTGCAAGATGCGCCACGGCCAAGCGTGGGATGTGCTCTAATTTCCAGTTCGTTTTCAGGGAGAGAGGGACCATTCGTCGCCCACGGCCCAGTTATCGCGTTGTGTAACCGAGATGCTAACGTTAGCTGTTACTCTCTCCTTCTCAAAATATTTATCGTTTTAGACAAGATTTTTAGTTCATTTTAAACTAGAAATCTTGTCTTAAACGACAATTATTGTGGAAAGGAAAGAGTACTTTAATTGCTGTTGGTACCACCTCGTGCTGGGCATCTTCTCTCGCTCACGTGAGCGAGCTCGCAGCATTAGCTTGCTGCCCGTGCATCATGCACGCGCAACGGCACAAACTTAGCTTTGATCCAGCAAAGGAGAGGATCGAACCGGAAGCAGAGGAGGAGAGCCGGCCCGCTGGGGTCAGAAAAGCTGCCTCAGACGGTTCCTCCCACCACCACTATTCCTCCACCACCTCTTCGGCTGTTCCTAACTCCGAAGCCCCAATGCGGCTGAACTCCTGCCAGCTGAATTCCCCAATGCGGCTGCTCCGCCTCGTCGTGCTCCTCCTCGCCGGCGCTGCCGCCCGCCTCGCTCTGGCCTCTGACGACCCCTTCCTCTCCGGCGGTAAGCTCCACCCCACACTCTCAACCCGAGACACGCGACATCATTCTCCGAGCCTTGGTTAATTTAAGCTTCGTAATCACCGCCCGAAACGCTAACGCCGCTAGCTTCTCTGTGCGTGCAGCGGCGGCGAACCACAGCTACAACATCGACTGCGGCGGCGCGGCGAACTTCACCTCCTCCTTCGGCCGGCCCTGGCTCGCCGACACCTTCTTCTCGGCCGGCGGCGCGGCAGGGATGGTGGCGGAGCCGCACCGCTTCCCGCAGCCGCAGGAGCGAACGCTCCGCTTCTTCCCGCCCTCCTCCGCGGGGAAGAAGTCCTGCTACGCGCTGCCGCTGCCGCCCGGCCGCTACTACCTCCGCCTCTTCTCCGTCTACGACAACTACGACTCCAAGCTCCGCTCCCCGTCCTTCGACGTCTCTGCCGCCGCCACGCTCGTGCTCTCCTTCCGCTCGCCGTGGCCCGAGCCGGCCGCGCGCTACGGGGCGTACTCCGACCTCATCTTCCCCTCCGCCACCCAGCCCACCTCCGACGTCTGCTTCTACTCGCTCGCCACCGACGCGCCCGCCGTCGCGTCCATCGAGGTCGCCCCCGTCCACCCGCTCGCGTACGACGGCGCCACCACCGGCGCCGACATTGTCCTAGTCAACTACGGCCGCATTACCTGCGGGAACAGCCTCTTCGGCCCGGGCTTCACCAAGGACCTCGACGCGTTCTCCCGGGTGTGGCAGGCGGACGTCGATTTCCGGAACAACGACCTCAACTATGACGCCATTACCGCCGGCGGGAGGAAGATTTTTGGCAGCAACCAGCCGCCCAACTACTTCCCTACCAAGCTCTACGAGTCGGCCGTCACCACGGGCGGCGACGCCTCCAATGAGATGGAGTACCTCATGCCCGTAGATACCAGGCTCTCCTACATGCTCTGGCTGCACTTCGCGGAGATCGATGCTGGGATTGGCTCAGCTGGACAGAGGGTGTTTGATGTAATGCTGGACGGGAACAACATCACCAGGATTGACATTTTCAAGCAGGTCGGAGGGTTCACAGCCTTCAAGTGGACCTACATTGTGGAGAATCTAACCAGCTCGACCATGGGCATCAAGCTCGTGCCTGTAGTTGGACGGCCCATTCTGTGTGGGCTTGAGAATTATGCAATGGTGCCACTTGAGATGAGGACGGTGCCCAGCCAAGGTGATGCATTCAAGATAGTGAGCTACATTACATAATGCTGGATTGCTAGCTGAAGACCTGTAATGGCTTGTCCTCTATTTTTTCTTTTTTGCAGTGGCTGCAATGAAAGTGTTGAAGGAATCACTGAGAATTCCAGCAAGGATGGGCTGGAACGGGGACCCGTGTGCGCCTAGGAGTTGGGATGCATGGGAGGGAGTCACTTGTCACCGTAGTGAAAAAGGTCTTGTGATCACTCAACTGTAAGCACCATTCTTTCCCATCACCAATTTTCTCTGCTATATAGTTGCACCTGAGATCAATGCATAATTGCAATAGTCATTTTATGCTTGAGTTACTGGCGTTTGTAGCTATCTATTTCGAGTGCTATTAGCTGCATTTTGTCTTGTAACACACTCTAATAAACTGTGCACTTCACTACATCAATATTGGGAGCTTGGATGGAGATTTTAGATGGATGAGTCAATGGATCATCCTAAAATATTTGTTATTACAACCTGTATATGTTGTCATTATCTCTACAGAGATCTGGGAAGTCAAGGACTAAAAGGTTACATCACTGATGAAATAAGTAATCTGAAAGACTTGGTAAGCTTGTAAGTATCCTTGCACACACCAGCTGAATAAATTTGAATCCTAGCTTGTAAGTCACGTAGAGTATCTCTCTGTTCGGATAAATTGAATTGTCGAATCTCTGTTCATTGACTGGCTGAAAAATCCAATAGTACCAAGTAGTTCAGGTGATGTTTTTTTTTTTAATTTTATTTGCACATGTAATAGTTCACATCCCATGCTTTGAAATGATATATATTAATACTACAAATCATGAGTACAAGTTGGCATGGACAAATATAAGTTGTTTCATGCTTTCTTGTTTTTCCGGGATCTGCTTCAAGAGTTACGTTTAAGATTTGTAACTATCTTAAGTTAGCTTTTCTTTGTTTTGTTTAAGATTTTAAAGTTTTATACGATTGCGTATTGCTGAGGATTCCTTTTTTTTTTCTAGGCCCCAGAATATCTTTTGGCTTATTTCTTCGGTTAACAGATCTACCCTTGGTAGTTAATTGTATCTTCTGGCTTCTGCTTGACCAGGAACTTGAGCTATAATTCTCTAACAGGAAGCTTGCCGCCTGGTTTAGGCCAACCTTCACTTGCATCACTGTAAGTAAAATTCTCCTTTTTTTTTATCAGATGTGAATTGGTAGTGCATAGTACAAATATGATGTGTTTTCTTTGCACTCAATGTTCTACGGTAACAAGCGATACAAGTTGACGATCGTTGTTGTACATGACACTTTTAAGATCATAATGGGTACAATTGACCTACTCACTCAAGTAATAGATCATTATGTTATCTAATGTGCTTAGAAACTTTCCTTGTGTTTTTATGAGATTATTAAAATTATTCCATACTACTTTAATTTTTACTTCATATTTTCAATCAACTTATCTGTACTGTTGTGACTACTACAAAACTTCTTGTCTTATAAACTGTAAACTCTATTCATGTGAGTGATCTGTTGGGTTTGTAGGGATCTCTCATCAAATGAGTTAACAGGAAGCATTCCTGACACCATTGGTTCATCCAAATTACAGACTGTGTATGAGATTCCAGTATCTTTTTTGGATTTGTTATTGATCTTTCCTGAGCCTTTGAAGATCTATTGAAATGTATTTAGCAATACATATTTACTATGTCACGCATCTTGTGCAGTTTACTGAACAACAATCAACTCGATGGGCAAGTACCAGAAAGACTTTACTCGATTGGTGTACATGGTGGTGTGATAGAGTAAGTTTATCTTTACGTTCATGGACAACAACAACCCAGCCTTTGTCACAAGCAAGTTGGGGTCGGCTAAATATAAAATCAAACAATTTTATTTATTTTTTTAAAAAGAAAATTAATAGAAAATAAAATGGGAGTAACAAAATACAAATAGACTATAGAGAAAGGGCAGTCCGGTGCATGTAGCTCCCGTTTGCGAAGGGTTTGGGGAAGGGTCCGACCCATTTAGGTCTATTGTACGCAGTCTTTCCCTACATTTCTGGAAACAACCTCTTGCGGAAATGCACGGAAAGACTATGATTTTGAATTAATGAAGTAATAAGAAGAAGATAAGAGTTACAAAAAAATTGAATAAATTAAGATTTCAACACATGAATTGCTAATTTCTATGCAGTCCTATCTAGGGTTGTAAACGAGTCGAACTCGAGCGAGCTTATCTCCGTAAGTTTGAGTTTGATAAAAAATCGAGTCGATCTCGAGTCGAGCCCAAAATTTATTCGATCTTACATCCAGGCTCAAGCTTGGCTTGTTTAGGATTCGAACCGATCTCGAATCGAGCCTAGAACGAGTTAAACACGAGCGAGTTATGATCCTTAGCTTTATTAACAATACTGTAATTGTCAGCCTCATGTACATACAATAGAATCTATCAAGTTCAGCTTCATAACTAATAAAGTATGGAGGTGGACGACGTTGCACATCATTTGTTGCGAGCGTATATCAAAAATGTATCACTGAAAACATTTTAAATAAGATTATATAATTTAGTTAATCATACATCTTATAGACGGTAATAATAAATGAACTTAATCGAGCTTTTCGAGCTCATCGATCTTGCGAGCTTATACGCAAGCTCAAGCTTGGCTCATTTAGAATTCGAGCGAGCTTGAATCGAGTCTAAAACAAATCGAACACGAGCGAGTTACGATCCTCGAGCTTTATTGACACCCCTAGTCCTATCATGAACTAAATCTCTAGCTATATGCCACTACTTCAAGTCTCGCTTCACAGCCTCCTGCCTTGGTCCTCCTCTATCTCTTTTAATATTTTTCCTGCAATTTAAAATTTAGAATTCCACTGTTAACCGGTGCTTCTAGAAGTCTTCGTTGGATATGCCCAAATCATGACAAGACATTTTTACCTGCAACATCAGATATATCCAGTACCTATCTTCTAAAGAAGTACCATGCTCAGGCTTAGATCCATGAATGCTCTCTAAGATTCTTATCAGAGGTTCTGCTAAGTTGTGTAATAATATGTTTATCAGAGGTAACTAAATCATTGTTTTGAAATTCCAATCCTGACAAAAGAAAAAACTGTTGAATAAAATCATAAAAAAGAAATTTTATTCGGGGGAACATGCACAAGGCCTTGAACGATTTACCTGAAATCTATCGGTGCACTTCTTTTGAATCTATGATGTACTTATTATTATCTAGTCTGATATAGTTAGGTAAGTTTGTAACTGCACGTGCTAGTGGATGACAAATGAACGTATATTTACTTGTGCTATGCTCACTTTTGTTTGATTTCTGGTCCTTTACAACATGCATTTCTCTGGCAGTCTCTCGAGAAATAAGGGCCTCTGCGGTGTGCCTACCTTACCTGATTGTGCAATGTTCTGGGAGAAAGGCGGATTGAACAAAACTGGCAAAATTGCACTTGGAGCGTCATGTGGGTTTCTTCTGCTTGTCATACTCATAGTGGTCTACATTCTGTGCATTCGAAGAGGGCCTTACGACTACGATTTTGAGTTCCCACAAGATTTAACTTGTGAGTATATCTCAATTATATTCAAGAAAAAACTATATCTCAATTAACCTACTGTTTTTGTAACCGTCCACTAAAAAACTGCATGACTTATGTGCTTAAATAACCACCTTCTACGAACTTCCTGTTCTAAGAACAATACATCATTTAGGTTAGCTTGGTTCATACATTTCTTTATCGAATTTTTTTGAGGTGTCTGCACTAAACAGTGTGCGTGAATACACTATCTGAAAAATGTAATTTTGACTGCAGCCATATCAGCAATCTCAGCAAAAAGGAATAGGTACCAGAGGGCAAAGTCTGTGATGCTTGCGGAGATGGAGGCACATGGCCCAGATGGGTTCCACACAAATGGAAGCACTCACTGAGTGACATGAGCAGGAAATGGTCTAACTTGCGGATTGTTACATTATTGAGAAACACTCATTGCAGTTGCAGGCGTGAAGCGGGGATCTCGGTTCAGCATCAATTTTGTCCATGTCACCAACATGACGTCCATGTCCATCCAGCTTCAGTCAGCCAGCACTCCATCGAAGTTCCTAGGCACAGTTAACAGTTGGAGCTATTAGTGTAACTTGTGTATGCTTACTATAGTATGAGGCGGTCGTTGTGGTAGTTCTTGTAGCGCAGCGATTCTTTTTGTGGATGCTAACTTATTTACTGGAGGAGTCTCCTGTGTTGTTTAGCGTAGGCATATGTCAACTCACTGAACCATGTAAAAGCAACCAGGGCCGGAAGCGGGACTGTTTTGAACCGTGTATAATGGAGATTAAGGCTGTACAATGGGTATTCATTTTTGTACAAGATCTGACATATGGTACGCATAAAATATGTACAATGGTTAAGTTAGTTTGCAATTTTACATGGTGGTGCTTTGAATACCTCCAATTTGCATTGTAGGTTCCGAGTACGTCCCGTCCGGCTGTCCCTCTTGCTCTGTCAACGTGTGGTATCGAGAACGAACTAATCTGCCTTCTGTAAACTCTCTGTCCACCGTCTCATATCATCCATCAGACTTGTTTTTTTTTCGAAACATAATTTTTTTACCGCAAAAGATTTGGCTGGTTTTTCTTTTTCCTTTGACGCTGATTTTGCTTTTCCTAACGACACTACGACAGCCACTTGCTTTTCCTTTTTTTATGTTGGGTTTCATTTCTAGATGATTCCAACTTGCTTGAGACAAAAGTTTGATTGTTATTGTTGCTGAGTTTGCTTTTTCCTTAGGAATAAGTAACCAAACGATAGCAACATTTCTTCATAGAACAATAAAGGCTCTATTTAATTCCCCTTATAATCAGATTATGAGTCAAAGTAAGCCAAAATCTCAACATTTTGCTTAATTATTGCTTACCTACTCAGCGGATTATAAAAAAGACACCAAAACAACATTAAGCCTTGAAACTCGAGTCTTCCCACGGATACCTTAGCCCAACTCCCAAAGACCCCAAGCGGAGGAGCGCCGCGATTTTTTTATTTTAGCATTATTAATTTATTATTTAATATTAATAGTGTTCGATTTCTTTTTTTTTTTGCAAAACTAGCATCTCTGCCGTTTATCTGGTGGACGGCTTGCCACGTGTCAATACATGTAGGAATCTAAAAAATTTTAGTTTTTATTCACTTTTAGGTGCCTATTTTAAAAAATTTAGAGACATATTTTGGAAATGTTGTTATCGAAAAAAATGTAGTACACAATGTATACTACATATTCTTCAATAACAATATTTCCAAAATATGTCTCTTGATATTTCAAAATAGCCGTTCAAAATTGAATAAAACTGAGTAAAATTGGGCTGCAAAGGCAAATTTGCTGAGTTCAATCACTTTTTGACGATTATTTTAAAATAACTAAATACATATTCATGAAATTTTAATATTGCATAACTATAAAACAATCTTTACTACATTTTATTCAATAACAATATTTTAAAAATATGTTCCTAGATATTTTAAAATAAGTGTCCAAAAGTGAATGAAACTAAGAAGATTTGGGTTGAGAAGGCAAATTTGCTATGTTTAGTCACTTTTGAGTGGTTATTTTAAAATACTTAGGGACATATTTTAGAAATGTGGTTACTGAATAAAATGTAGTAAAGATTGTTATCTACAGTTATTCCAGTATCATCATTTTTTAAATTTGTATCTATGTATTTTCAAAGGGCCGTCGAAATGTGACTAAACTCAGCAAATTTGCCTCTGTAGCGCAAATTTGCTGAGTTTTATTCACATTTAGACAGCTATTTAGAAATATCTAGTGACTTATTTTGGAAATGTTGTTACCTAAGAAATTTTAATACACGTTGTCTACTATATTTTTTAAATAATAATATTTACAAAATATATTTTTAAGTATTTTAAAATAGACGCCAAAAAATAAACAAAAATCTGAATTTTCGAGACACCTGCTGCCACATCGTCGAGGTGGACGGCTATAGCAAGTCGTCCACAAGGTATGCTAGTTTTGTAAAAGAAGTTTCGGACACTATTAATATTAAATAATAAATTAATAATGCTAAAATAAAAAAATTCCGAGCGCCGCCAGGGTGAGGTTTGCTGAGCATTATAGCCCATGAAACAGAATCATGGGCCTAACAGCCCAACCCATTCACCCCATTCAGCCTAACACATCCCAACCGTCCGCTTCCCATCGAGCGCGGCCACGCATCAGCGCCAAATAAAACCCTAGAACCATCCAGCTATATAACTTCTCCCAACACTGCCTCCCGCCGCTTCCACACGCTCCCCCCACCAACGAAAAACCTACCCGCCGCCGCCGCTGCCTCGCAGGTAAGCAAGGAGGCAGCCGCCGCCATGAAGCGAAACCCGCGCGTCACAAGCTCCCGCCGGAAGTGCCGCAAGGCGCACTTCCAGGCCCCGTCCTCCGTCCGCCGCACGCTCATGTCCGCGGCGCTGTCGACGGAGCTCCGCCACAAGTACAACGTGCGCTCCGTCCCGATCCGCAAGGACGACGAGGTGCAGGTGGTGCGCGGCACCTACAAGGGCCGCGAGGGCAAGGTGGTGCAGGTCTACCGCCGCCGCTGGGTCATCCATGTCGAGCGGATCACCCGCGAGAAGGTGAACGGCTCCACCGTCAACGTCGGCATCCACCCCTCCAAGGTAATCGTCACCAAGCTGAAGCTGGACAAGGACCGCAAGGCGCTCCTCGACCGCAAGGCTCGCGGCCGCGCCGCTGACAAGGCCAAGGGCAAGTTCACGGCCGACGACGTTGCCGCTGCTGCTGGCGGTGCCGCCGCCACCGGCGCCTCGCTCCAGGAGATCGATTAAGCGTGGGGATCTGATGGTGGTTGTATCGCCTCTCAGTATCGTTCTAGTTTTCCCTATCAATGCTTCTACTAGGAGGAGTTTATGTTACTTGAAAACTGCTGCTTTCCTTGAAATCTCTTGATGAAATTTTTGGAACCTAATGTGAATCTATGTGTGCCTGGGATTTGAGATCAACAACTCATTATATGTTTACTCCCTGTCATAGCGGTTATTCAGTTCTGCTATTTTATTTCTTTCCTTTGTTATGATGGTGCATGATCTGCTCCATCGTTTAATTTGTGCTTGTAATGTTTGTTTTTAGTAATCGTCTACTCGTGTTCAAATGTGCCTCTTAGTACACAACTAATTAATTGTACTGGTTACCCTTTACTATATTGCTATGGTAAGTTGATTGGTAATGTCTCACAAGTTTGTCCAGGGAATTAGGAAATCGATCTGATAAGTTTTGTATGCTGCACTGTGCACCCACTCGTGGACTACACAGACAATATTCTTGTTTGTCTGACATTGTGTTGCATTGTAAGATTAGTGAATGCTGAATGTTTTAGTTTTGCTTTTTCTTTTGTTCTTAGATGCTGAAATGGTTTGATTCGCTGAATGATTAGTTTGAGATTTTTGGAAGCAAGTTTGGTTGATATAGTTTGTTGAATGTTGTAAATCTGTCCTGAACATGTTCTCTGCAATTGGTCATCTTGGAAGCCATATACAAAATTCAATGTTGCTCTGTTGTTGAATCTAGCCATTTTAAGTCCATCACTTGGGCTTTCTTTAGTTCTTTGTTGTAATGCTTGCCTATGTTATAGAAGTGCACTCTTCCTGCCTTGTATATACATATTCAGTTGTTCTGAGCTAGTCCTGCTTTCTCCTTTGCATAGTTCCAGTACTTGAGCATTTATATTGTTGGTGGTCGTTGTTGAGAAGTAAGCAGTGTTCCCCAGCATTTGGTTGTGGGCAGTATGTTTTTGCCCATGATCTTTGTGATTCATATTGATTTTCGCTTGTTTGACATGATCTAAAAAATTAGCATGTTTGATATTTTGCTCGCTTTATGTAAGTTATACTATGTAATACTGTTGCATTTTGTTAATGCATAGTTTGAAATGAGCTGTGAATGAAAAGTTGTTTCTCCTTGTATATCGTTGTATATGTTGGTAGCGTCCTTGTTAATTGCGGTGAGCCGGTGATCCTACAGATCATGCTTAGACAATAGACATTGCAACTCAGCTGTTCGATTGGTGATGGGCTGTCCGGTTTTTTCGTCCGCTTAATCTCGGACGTGTGAATGGAGAGGTATAATACGCAACAAGTTTTGTGCGCGCTTGTGCATGTCACGGGGGTATTTACCAGCGCAGTATCAGATTGTAAAAGGCTCGGTTTTATGAATCTGAATCGCAGAGTTCCATGATTCGTGGAAACAGCTGCAACCGGGTAACAGGGTAGTAGTTCGGCTATCGAGCAGTACGGTCCCGTATTCAACCACTCATCGTCCTTGCTCCAGCCGCCGAGCAGGCCTGTATGGCTGACGGCCGTGAAAACTGAAAAGCAACTTTTGGGCTGTCCTATACGACTCCTGATATTCGGCCTCATCTCGACTAGCGCGGGTAGTGTGTATGAGATCATGGACGGGCTACATGGGCCGTGAAAAGGGTATACCTCAAGGTTCTTTCCGATAATTGGGCCGTAACTAATTCAATTGGTTCGGCTATGATTCACTGGTGTGTACGGTGTACCCATCAGCATCACCGGGCTTAATTTTTTAAGGCTTCTAAAAAAATGATGACCGGACTTGACGAGATGTGGAACTAGCTATAGGATAAGATCGGAGGCCGTCCACGCACCGTCGTCCAGCAAGCAAGCTGACCACTTGTCACCCCTCTTGCCTATCGTCTGTGGACACGATGATGCAGATCGATAGCAGCCTCCCAGTCCCAGGCAGGAAACCATTGGCGACTAATGAACCGAGCTTAGAGTAGACGGATCCTGTGAGCTTGTGACGCCGTCCCGGTGGCCGGCTGATAATCACGCGATGCATGCGCTGCTTAATTAGAATCTACCTACCCGTCCCCTCTCTGTGGGTACGTGCCGTCGTCTCAAGGAAAGGACAGCAGCGCTGCCGGGGCAGATGCATGCACCGATCGAGCGCGATGGATCAACTTGTCATGTAGAGCCATTCCCAACTGGTAATACTCCGTACTCTATTTAGGAGTATAGATTAGGGCTGATCCGGGAGCCCATTGGGGGCTTATTACCGAGTTTGATTGGCTACCGCCAGACAGGGTACGGTGTCGACTGCATGCGTGCCCAGGCGTACGTTCTGCAGGCCATCTGTGAGCATGCATCGTTGCAGTATTTATATTAGTACTCGCACCGCTTGCGTTTACATCTACGAGTACGCACGAGCAGTATTTGGTAATGTGAGTACGCACTCTACTGCAACTCCATGGTCCTTGATTCACTATCTACAGTTGCATCTCTCTACGTATACATATCGACGACGCACCATTTCCTGCAGTATCGTAGTCTCTTGCACGGTAGTACGAGGACATCGAAGGTGCCGCGCACAAAACGGTTGGACTCACCGACTCCCTCGTAGTTGTATGCCGACATTCAACCCCTCTGTCGGTGTGCTCTGACCTGCGTCGGGTTGCTATTGTTGGCAGCGTTTGGCTCACACCATGGGGCTCATCAGCTGCCAAATCTATCTGGCTGTGCGTGCTCCATGGTACGGCCAGTGGTCGGCTCTGGTGCTTTGCAGCCACCGAGAGCTCCCATTCAGCGCCGACGATGCAAGCTTTACGGTGAGTGGCCTGCCTTCAACTGTGTCCTACCCTCTGTACGTTAGTTAAACTAAAAATGGGAAGAGGTTCTCCGGGTTGAAGACTTGCAGCCCTACCTACCAATAATGCATGGTACTAGCATTCACCCGTACTTATGGTTTCTATTCCATGACAAGGCTAAAGTGAATTATGCACTAGCAGTCGCTTGCATTGCATGCACGCCGCAGCTTTTGGCTTGCCGGTGCAACTGCGGCAGCCGCGCGTGCCAGCGATTGTACACTCGGCAGCGTCGATCGGCTGTTCAGAGAGCTGGGCCGTCCGCTGGTGATTGTCATGGGCCAGGCGGCCGAGTAGGAGATTACATTATTCTTGATTATAACAATCTTCAAGACATGTGTACAAGGCCGGAGCGCATCACCTGCTGATTGACGACGATGAGCTGGTGGTGTTTCATGGCTCTGAGGTGACGGTGAACGGATAAAGAGAGGGAGGGACACAAGACAAATTAAGCTGCAAGACGCAACGGGAGCAGCAGGGCGAGGAGAAAAGTTTTTGCGAGCGATGCGCGATGTACCTCGTAGCGCAGTCTGACGTTTGTTTCTTTTTTTTTTTTCGTTGCTGATATGTTGAAAAAAGTGGTTTTTTTTTCTTCAGGAAATGTGTTCAGGTTTTGGGAGTCTCATCTCAATTCAGAACCGTGGGACTTATTTCCAAACATGAGATTTGTTAGTTAGAAAGCTCTTAATATTCTGTATAAAATATTCCTCATTATTTAAAGTAAATATTAAAAACTATTCATTGCTTCGAAACTTGTCCAAATCAAAACTAGCCATTAATGGAGAGAGAACAATGGAAGATTGCGGTAGAGACTAAGGGACCAAAAACGGTTGGAGGTCAGGCTACGCATGGTCCCGTTACGTTTCATGCTTGGCACGGTCCACACTGCTGGACTGTAACAGGTGCCGAAATTACGGCTAGATCTGTAGATGGTGAATCCATTACTATTACCAATATAATGCTTGGGTACTCAGTACTCACTAGTTGTTGCGGACTTGCGGTTTTCTAGTACAAGGGCTAACCCCCCGTTCGTTGCTTTGCTTGGAACAACGACCGCTTGGTCGCCGGTAAAGGTTATCGGCGCGCGGTAGCCTGACCGGCCGCCGGTCACTCATGCATGCATGTCCTTAAAACCGCGTCCGCTCATGTGCCGGCCGGAAGACGAACTCGCTCTTGGGCATGCACGCGGCGTCCAACCAACTCCACCTCCCAAAAATCTACTTGCATGCATGGACCATGGTGCGTGTACGTAGGTGATTGTTGAATTGACCCTAGCCACTCGGGGTTCCCAAACAACCGGATCTGGCCAGGTCCAGGCGTTGGCATATGCATCATCGTGCTGTTCCTACTGTTCACGTACGCAAGCCTTTGGCGTGCCATCCAAATCAGTCATGCATCATGTTGCTGGCGACACACATCATCGCGACGCGTGACGTGCCCGCCCGGTGCAATGGTGGCCAAGTTCGGCCGGCGACGGACCGGAGCGCGACCGATCCGTCGGTCCATCAACCAGGCCTTCTAGCTAGCCGTCACTGAAAGCTCCACGGCGGCATGCATCATATCGTGACGTATCTGACGCGAGGAAGAAGAAGACTTGCGAGCCCTCCTCTCAGGCTGGTCTCCGCCGGCCGGCCGGCCGGGGACCCTCCGCGCGCTCAACATCGAGCATTCATTACCCCCGCGCACAAGGAGAAAACGGCTAAGGACTTGGCCTCTACTTGGAGGCAGAGTCCGAGGCTGGGGCTGCCACGTCGTGGAGGGGAGGACCATATCCTACCTCCCTGCCGGAGCGGGCTCCCGGGCTGCCACGTGGCCGACAAGACCGGACCTTCACCTCTCCGCCAAGGCAGGCTCTGTGGCTGCCACGTGACCGGCAGGACCGGACCCTTGCCTCCCCGCCGAGGCAGGCTCCAGGGCTGCCACGTGGCCGGCAGGACCGGACTCTCGCCTCCCCACCGAGGCGGGCTCTGGAGCTTCTACGTAGCCAATGGAACCCCCGGGACCAGGCCCGTCTCCCCGCAAGGATGGGCTCCTGGACTACCACGTGGCCCGCAGAGATGAGCCTCCGCTCTTCCGTTGAGGTGGGCTCCGGAGGCGCCACGTGAACCGTACAGCCGGACGCTCAACTCCCCGCAGAGGCAGACTCCGGTCCGACCACGTGGCGGACGGCCAATTCAATGCGGTAGGAGACCGCAGTAAAGGAAAGAGTGCGCTGCTCAGACTGGCATTAAGTACGCGCGCCTTCCCCAGGCAAAGCGGAGTCGCGCATGCGCAAGTCAAGGCTCCAGTGTTGTCTTGTCCAAGTAGCTGGTACAGACCCACGACGCAAGACGAACGAGTAAGCCGCGAGGACAAGACAGACGGGACGTGCCCTGCCATCATCAACAACTATGTGTAGCCCTGGCGCACGACACGGCGGGACGACACATTGAAGCCCCTGACAAAGGGAAGTAGATAGCATTTAATCCTAGATCTTGTATAGGATTTGGCTCTCCCCATGACCACCTATCGGGGCCTAGGGCCCACCTTGTGACTGCAGAGTCCTTGGACTATAAAAGAACTCGACAGACGACCTTCACAGGGGACAGGTCAGACCAATCGAACAATCAAAGCTCATACACGCTCAAGCAAGACAATACACATACACTCCCGTGGACGTAGGATGTTACGCTCCGGCGGCCCGAACCACGTAAACCCTCTGTGTTCACCATCTCGCTGCGCTCAATCTCCTGGGACTAGCCCTCGTGAATCCAAAGAACCTTCGCGGGCTGCTCTCTAAGCAGGTCCGGGGGAAGTGTCATTTAAGACCTTCGACAGACACTAACCTAGATGCATTCATAGTTCATTAAATGTTTCTTATCAAAAGTAATATGAATAATTTAAATAATACGCAACTTACCTTCGCGTATTGCTCCTCCATCAAGTACGTTTTAGAGGTGTCTCTGAACGAGCCAACCTCGTGGTCGTGAAGCGTCAAATAGCCGTTAACTACTTGACTCCGAGCGTTCGAAAGCATTTGCATTACAAGCTTCCGAGCATTCACTTCGAACACAAAGCAGGCATGACCCATCTGCTCGATCGGGTCCTCCAGGTGGTACTTGAGCTGTAGGAAGCCAACACAATTCGATATATGTACATTAATATTTAAAGGGACATAAAGAATTGAAACTTTAAATATTTATGATAGTTACTTATCCAAAAATCTGCCCACACGACTCCTTGGAGGTTGTTGTTCTGCTGGTGAGGAACGCGAGCGTAGTAGTCCCACGACGTAGCTGCCCGTCCATCGATTGCACCGGGATAGTGCATCCTCACTAAGCTCCCGATGCAACCGTTCACCATCATGTGGTGTTTCTGCCCGACGAACGAAGAGTCCCACCAAGCACTAAAAAGACATGTGTTAAGACATTAAGAAAAGACAATAGTTGTTGAGAACAAATCAAAATGAATACTTTATTAATGCATTATGTGTCTCCAACCGGCGAATAACCACTGGTACTCTAGGAATCGGAAGAGGACCCACAAAGTTACTCTTTCTCGTATGTCTCCTCTGCTGCGGCACCACATCTGGTGACCCAGAAGGCTAGTCACCGGGCTGGGTGCCCTCACGCTCGCTGGTAAGGCTGCCCTCGGGCTCGCTGCCTGAGGGATAGCTGCCCGAGGGCACCCTACGCTGCGTATCCGTCTCCTGAGGTGGCGCTCTGGGCTCGGACTCAGAGTTCGACTCAGACTACAATGGTAAGTAAGTAAGTTTAATTGAAAAAATGAATTTAAGTAAGTAAGTTTAATTAAAAAATGAATTATAGAATAATTCACCTCTGTGTGCTGCAAAGCGAGAACCCTGCCTTGCAACTCCGTACAACCATTCAATAGTTGAGTGTGTCTGCTCCCGCTGAAAGCAGAACCGTGGAAGTAGTCGTCCGTGTCTTGCGGGGGGGGGGGGGGGGGTACCCTTGACCCTCGACTCCTTCTTCCCCTTCGAACCGTTGCTCGACGACATCCTTTAAGTTTGATGTAAACGATAATTAGTGAGTATGCAAAAAAATCATGTAAGCCATAATTAATGTTACTTCTGTTTAAAATAACTTTACTCGTAATCATTTTCAAAACTCATCAACATCATGATCAGCAACATCACAATCATCTCGAGACCAACGATCTGTCATCGTGACCTATTTACGTTTTTGATTTCGTATTGCAGATGTGTCTACATCTTCAATATCTCCAACTAAGTTATCGAGTCCTGCACCATGCTCGATGATAAAAGAGTTTGGCAACTCTTATTCTTGGTAAACTCCTTCAGTGTCTCCACTATCATGATAAACATCATATCCAACATTATACAATCGCTCATGAGGATTCACCTTATGTGCCACCCACCAAGCGCTAAGCTTCTTGCATGGATAAGGTAGATAATACACTTGCCCCACTTGGTGTGCAAGAACGTATGTATCGTAACCTCGTAAGCAATCGTTGTGCTTCACTTCCACCATGCCAAATTGATTTTCTTGAGTTCCATTATTGTTATCAAACCAATCACAATCAATGAACACCAATCAAAGTTCCTTATTTCGAGTGAAATTAAACTCAAGAATTTGTTAATGATTCCATAGTAATTGGTTTCTTGCCCTTCTAAGTCGATTACCCTCGTCACAACTCTGTAATTTGATGTTGCCATGAGAGGACGAAGAGCTTCAAATTGAGTTGTACGGAATCAGAAGCCATTTACATCATATCGACTATAGCTTCTAACTTTCACTAATCTATAAGATAGTTGTCATAAATCTTGACGAATGTCGATATTCATGCATTGTTCAAAATTGTAAGTTATAAGAATTCTTCATTAAGTAATCATAAGTTAAAATGTAAAGATGATGAGAAAGTAATACACAAGCTCAAAACCAGTATAGGAAATTAGACCCTCCATTTATTCCAGCCTGCCACATCATTTCTACTTGTTTCCTCGTAGGTTGATGCCTACGTTTCCAATTTTGGTTGTGGAAATCGTTGTACAACATATGCCGTTGACATTAGCATACATGTATTGCTAAATATAGTGACCATTATAAATGTAAGAGAAACACTTATTCAAAATATTTCTCCATGCCACCGATATTAGCATACATGTAGAGTAAATCAGCATTCCTTTCTCCTTCAGTAAAGTCGTAGGTTGTGCCGCTGCCAACAGAAGTTCCCCTCATTTCAAAAATAGAGAGATCACTAACTGGTGGTTCTTCATCTACATTGTATCTCATTGCCGAAGTATTGACATTATTTTTCCTCTGCAAAGTAGAAACTTGAAAAGTAACCTACTTCCTTGAGAGTAAATGCTTCGGCAATGCACCCTTCAACCCTTGCACTGTTGTCAACCATAGTTTCAGATATCTCAATGCTCTTTTAATATGGTACATCCATCTATATTGCACAGCCACCAACTTTTGCTTCGAATGGAAGATGGATAAGAAAATGTTGCATTGGATTAAAGAAACCAGAAGGAAATATTTTTTCCATCTTACATAAAAGTATATGTATCTCCTTATCTAACTTCTCCATCATGTCTTTTGTAATTTCTTTGGCACATAGCTGTCTATAGAAGAGCGAGAGCTCAGCTAAAACCTTCCACACTGCATCATCTAGATATCCCCGAAATATAACATGTAAGAATCTTTCCATTATTATATGATAATCATGACTGAAAGTTGCCTAGAGGGGGGGGGGGTGAATAGGCTAATTGACCTGCAAATGACTTAATAAAACGAGATTAAATCACAAGGGGCGGACTAGTCCGGTCAGGGGGCGGACTAGTCCGGTCAGCTTGCGTGAATAACCCTAAAAAGATGTTTCTAGCAAGTTTTAGGGAATTTTCTCTTTGCTACAAGTGAGTATATGTTTAAGTCAAGTTGAGCAACAACCTACACAAGAGCAAGTCAAGTTTCCACAAGTTTGTAGCAATGCGGAATATGAAACGAGACTACCAACCCTAGAACAAAGTAATCAATAGAATGAATGCGAAGAACACAAGGGGGCAAGGATTTTATCCCGAGGTTCGATTCCACACAAGGAATCTACGTCCCCGTTGAGGAGTCCACAAAAGGACCGGGTCCAGCAACCCTTCCCTCACCAAGTTTACCGCACGGGCCTAACTTGGTTCTCCACTAATCACAACGGTGATTACAAAGTTCGTTGGGGCTTCTCACAAACTGAGGCTCCCACACCACAAAGATGATCAACACAATAAAACAAACTCAATACACAGCCCACAAAGACTCAACGAGTGCAAGAGATCAAACCGGGAGCACAAGCGCGATGTTCTTCCTCTTCTCCACCTCACTAAACCCTAATCCACTCAAGAATTAGTTTTAGAGGGAAAGTAGGCAAGAAGGAGGCTTAGGAGTGCTCCAAGTTGGCTGTGGCGGCGCTAGGGTTTGAGTTTTTCCAAGGGTGTTTGAAATGAGGCCGGGGGTCCCCTTTTTATAGGGGTCCCAAGCCCAAACTGCTGACTTCAGCAAAAGGGCGGACTAGTCCGGCCACTGGCCCGGACTAGTCCGGCCTAGGGGACCACTGACCCCTTTGTCAGGTCCCGACAGCTGACACACTATCGTCACGCTACCCGCCAAACTTCAAATTCAAACGGCCACTTCCAGAACGGACTAGTCCGGTCAACACCGGACTAGTCCGATCTCACACAGAGCCTTTTGCTCCGTGTGAAAACGGACTAGTCTGAGGACCACGGACTAGTCCGGCCCCTAGGGCGGACTAGTCCGGTCCTCCCAGACTTAGCCACAGAAGCACCTTTTCTAGCCAACCCGGACTAGTCCGGCCCCACGGGCGGACTAGTCCGTTCTCACTCAGGACCTCTTGGTCCGGTCCAAAACGGACAAGTCCGTGGTTTTGGGACTTCATCCCCAAAACCCACTCACAGCTACCCGGACTAGTCCGGCCACAAACGGACTAGTCCGATCTCAGTCAGACCCTTCTGGTCCGGCCAGAAACGGACTTGGCCGGCCAGGAACGGACTAGTCCGGCCACCTGCACGGACTAGTCCGGCCCTACGGCCAGACCACTCAATCACTCATTTCTTTCATAGGTTTGACCTCTAAACCACTTTGAGCTCCCAAACTTGATCTCAATGCACTTTACACACACACCCTTCTATTGCTACGGCTAGTCTAACTCAATCACGCTAGAAACCCTAGTTTCTACGCTTCGAGTTGACTCCGTTTCCTTCCTTTTCCTTTTTGAGGGTTTGCATCTCCAATTGAGTCCATACCTGTGCTAAGATCACTTGAGCTCATTAGCGACTTAATTGTCGTCATCAATCATCCAAAACCCACGGGGAACCTAGATGCACTTTCAATCTCCCCCTTTTTGGTGATTGATGACAACACATTAAGTCCTTCACAAATAAGAGTATAAAGTTTGGTTTTCATAACATGTGTGCGTATGAATGACTCCCCCTCAATGTATGCAACATTTAAGAGAGGTGGAGGAGTTCTTTCATACCCACACACGTTATGGTGGGGTGCCTACGTGATGTGCTCAACAGTTTGTGTCAAGACATGAATAACATCAATACATTCATAAGATTGACAATAAGAGCAATATATTAATAGTAAGCAACAATAACGAGTCTTGCACAAATGTAGACATCCAAAAGCATAAATATGTTACAAAATAAGTCCACAAATCACAAACACACCCACAAACGATTAACTCCTCCTTAACTCTCCCCCTTTGGCATCAAGGCACCAAAAAGGAAAAGAAGAGAGGGAGCTAAGACCTAAGAACTAATCCTCGTCTTCGCCACTTCCACTCTCCGTGGCCTCGGAATCTTCGACGTTGTCCTCATCATCGACATCGTCGTCGTCGTCGTCGGAGTTCCTTGCCGAGGGAGCAGCCCGAGAGGAGCTTCCATCCTCTTGGAGCTGGGCGAGCTCATCGGCGGTGAAGGTGGGGAAGGGAGTGATTTCCACATCACTCACCTCCGGAGAGGACATTGGGACCTCCAGCTTGTCGCACACCGCCTTGAGATATTTCTCTTGACGCTTGTGTGCCCTCTGAGCGCGAATCTCTTGCTTCCGGCACGAGGTGAAGATGGCCTTGAAGCACTTGAAGAACGCACTCATGGACTGAGGCGGAGGCGGAGAAGGAGGCGCCACTGGGCGAGACGGAGGATCAGCATTCTTGCGTCTTGGAGGCACCGGCACATTTGGCGGCTTCTGGGGGCGCAGAGGTCGGTGCGATACATCCTTGACAAAGGACACGCCCGACACCTTCTCAATGAGGCACATGATGTAGGGGGCATACCCGCACGCCCTGTTGGGGGTATGCGAGATGTTGAAGATATCGTCGAAGATGTAGTCGACGAGATTGAACTTCTCTTCCCCATCAATCAGAATGAGCAGGTGCCTTAGGTTTCCTTGAATCACCCCAGCATCACCATCCTTCGGTGCTATCGTCCGTCTGAGGATTCTGTTCATGATGCTGTAGAGGGGCTTGATGTTTCGAGCTAGTCCGACATCAAACGGGAGGTGGCTTGGATACATGTAAGCCAGCTCCTCACGATCCACTGCCTTGAGGTTCGAGATAATGATCTCGTGGTCCATGTGAGCCTCAAGACCAAGGATCCTTGCAAACTCAGCATAGGTGACAGAGTATTGTTCACCATGAGTCATCCAAGTTATCCTCCTGTCACCTGAGCTTGAAAAATAGATTGTGGAGTAGAATTGGAGAATGATTTCCACATTCCAATCATATTTGAAGCCCATGATCTTCTTGAGATCATGGCGCTCGGCAGCTTCAATCACGGCATCAAAGGCCGAGTGCTCCTTCTTTGCCATATAGTCCCAGTCCACCCACTGAGCCTCTATCACTGGCCTCTTCATTTGTTGGTAGACTAGTCTGTAATAGTCATAGTGGAAGTCACACCAAAATCTGGGATCTGCCGTGCTCCTCTCATACTTGTAGACCTTTTCTTCCCTTAGCCTCCTGGCCTTTTCAGACCCCTTGCTATGAAATACATTTGCCGACAGTTCCTTTTGCCGGTTGGGATTCCTTTCCGGTGTGTGGACTTCAAGGGGGCCAATAGAGGTGGCCTTCCCCTTTTCCTTGATCACAACCCCTCCGGGTGCCTTCTTGGCTGGCACCTTGACGGAGGGCTTCTTCTTTTTCGGCTCGACTGGAGCCGGGGCTTTTCCCTTCTTTGGGTCGCGCTCGACCCTAGGGACAGCCTCTTCTTGGGCTGGCTCCTTGCCCTTAGCCTTCTCGCCAACAGTGACGAGCTTCTTTCGCTTGGGGGCACTGGCCTCAGCAGCCCTGGAGTTGTGGGCCTCCCTATCTTCTCTTTTCTTCTTTCGCAGCTCATTCAGTGATTTTGCGGTTGCTCGAGCTATGGCTTCTTCCTCGTTGTAGATGCTAGCTGCAACTTTGGAAGCTTCGAGGGCTTTCAGCCGCCTCTCTTCCTTTGCCTTTTGCGCCTCTAAAAGTGCAGCCTTGGTCCTTGCCTCGACAATTTGGGCCTTGGTACGCCCCTCGAGGTTGACACGCGGAGGAGAGCGCTCGGAGTTCGACATTCTGTGCAAAGGATAGAGAGAGGAAGATATGAGCCTAGGAAGAAGAAGTATTGCCGAAAGGATCTCGAGAACCAACTAGAAGTAGGGTTTGCCCTGTGCAAACCGGACTTGTCCGCCCCAGGGGCGGACTAGTCCGCCGGCCGGACTTGTCCGCCTGGTGACCGGACTAGTCCGGGTTACACAGGAAGAACCCTAACCCTAATTGATTCATCGAAAAAATTTGTGAATCAATGCGCAATACTCCTAGGCTATGATCGCAAGGGTGTATAGAACAACATTAATGAAGGTGTTTCTATCAAAAACTTGATGAATCAAGAATGGGGCAAGTTTTTGAGGAACGGTGAAATACCTTCAAGAATCCGCTTGAGTCGTCGAAATCGGTGGGGATCTCGAAGGTGGAGCGCGGGGAAGTGATCCCTCACTCCCAAGGACTTCGATGCGCGGATTGGAGTTGAGTTTTGGTGGTTGGAGCGCAAAATCGCCGATTTGGGGGCGGTTGTGCGCGCGTGGAAGTTTGAGAGGCAAGTGAGAAAGAGAGAGAGGGTCCGGGCCGCCTGGGGGTTTTAGTCCCCAAGGGGCCGGACTAGTCCGGTTGAGGGGCCGGACTAGTCCGGTCTGCGGACCAGACCCAGACTAGTCCGGGTCCGGACTTGTCCGGTGGAAGGCCGGACTAGTCCGGTGTGCGGACTGGCCGCGGACTAGTCTGACCCGGACTTGTCCGGCCGTAGGGGCGGACTAGTCCGGTCCAGCTGGGCTGAAAAGCGATATATTCGGGTTTTGCCCATAGAGATAAGTCCTTTGGTACGAATATAGCAAGGAAAACATGACAAGCATGATTATGAGCCAACAAGGAACAACTTATGAACATTTTCATGAAGAAAATAGATTTCTCAAACAAATTTTGAGGAGAAATCGACATAGAGGGAAGTTTTTCGAAATGTGGCTCAAAATATATGAGGAATGGTGTTTAAGCCACGTTTCGAGAATCCAACACGTTGAGCTCACTTCTAAGCTCACAGAAACGCTTCTCGTCAAGAGGCTTTGTGAAGATGTCCGCAAGTTGATGTTCCGTCCTCACATGCGAAATCTCAATGTCTCCCTTCATTGAGTGATCTCGCAGGAAATGGTGTCGAATGTCTATATGTTTGGTCCTAGAGTGTTCCACCGGATTATGGGCTATCTTGATTGCACTCTCGTTATCACACAAGAGTGGAATTTTATGCAGGTTAATCCCATAATCCCTAAGAGTTTGTCGCATCCAAAGAAGTTGTGCACAACAACTTCCGGCTGCAACATATTCCGCTTCGGCGGTGGATAGAGCAATAGAGTTTTGCTTCTTGGAGGACCAAGACACAAGAGATCGACCCAAGAATTGGCACGTACCCGATGTTCTCTTCCTATCAACTTTGCACCCCGCATAGTCCGCATCGGAATATCCAATGAGGTTAAACTTGGATCCTTTGGGGTACCAAAGTCCTAGGGTAGGTGTGTGTACAAGGTATCTCAAGATCCTTTTAACGGCGGTCAAATGACAGGCCTTGGGTGCTGCTTGAAAGCGTGCACACATACACACACTTAGCATGATATCGGGCCTAGATGCACAAAGATAGATTAGTGATCCGATCATAGACCTATATAGCTTTTGATCCACACTTGGACCGTCCTCATTTAGGTCTAGGTGTCCATTTGTCCCCATAGGGGTTTTGATGGGTTTTGCTTTGTCCATGTCAAACTTTTTTAGAATATCTTGAGTATACTTAGTTTGACTTATGAACGTTCCTTCTTTGAGTTGTTTCACTTGAAATCCTAGAAAGAACTTCAACTCACCCATCATGGACATTTCAAACCTCTCCGTCATTATCTTGGAGAACTCGTCACAAAACACCTTATTTGTGGAACCAAATATGATGTCATCCACATATATTTGGCACACAAAAAGATCCTCGTTGAAGTGTTTTGTGAAAAGGGTATAATCCGCTTTTCCTATCCGAAAACCATTTTCAACTAGAAAGTCTCTTAAACACTCATACCAAGCTCTAGGAGCTTGCTTGAGACCATAAAGAGCCTTTCGCAATTTGTAAACATGGTTAGGATAGTTTTGATCTTCAAACCCTGGAGGTTGCTCTACATAAACTTCTTCCTTGATTGGGCCATTAAGGAATGCACTCTTAACATCCATTTGGTAGAGTTTGAAGTCATGATGAGTAGCAAAGGCTAGTAATATCCGAATTGACTCAAGCCTAGCTACGGGGGCAAATGTCTCATCAAAGTCCAATCCTTCAACTTGTGAGTATCCTTTTGCCACAAGTCGTGCCTTGTTCCTAGTTACCACGCCATGCTCATCTTGTTTGTTGCGAAACACCCACTTGGTTCCAACAACATTAGCTTGAGGACGCTTGACAAGCTCCCAAACCTTGTTTCTCTCAAAGTTGTTGAGCTCCTCTTGCATGGCAACTACCCAATCTGGATCCCTTAAGGCATCTTCAACCTTATGTGGTTCCAAGGATGAGACAAAAGAGAAATGCTCACAAAAGTTTGCAACACGTGAGCGTGTAGTTACTCCTTTTGTGATATCTCCTAGAATGTTGTCGACGGGATGGTCCCGTTGAACACTTTGATGAACACGAGGATGCGGGGGTTGACCTCTTGAATTACTTGGTTCATCTTCTTCACTTTGGTCTCCCCCTTGATCCAAGCCTCCCCCTTGATCTTTATTCTCATTATCACTTTGGGGAGCTTCTGGTGGATCTTCAACTTGTCCAATGGGGATTTGACCTACTTCATAATGATGATGGTCACTTGGGCTTTGAGATGGTTCTTGTGGGCGAACATATCCAAGTGCCATTCTCCTTAGAGCTTCTAGTGGAGGTTCCTCTTGATCAAGGGCATGTTGATCAACTTGCTCCACTTGAGAGCCATTGGTTTCGTCAAACACCACGTCACGTGCTACTTCAACAATTCCGGAGGATTTGTTGAACACACGGTACGCATGAGTGTTTGAGTCATATCCAAGCAAGAAACCCTCATCGGACTTTGAAGCGAACTTCGAAGTCCTAGGCTTCTTGTTGAGGATATAGCACTTGCTACCAAAGACCCGAAAGTAAGAAACATTGGGTTTCTTACCAATTAGAAGCTCATAAGGAGCCTTCTTGAGGAGGCGATGAAGGTACAATCGGTTCACGGCATGGCAAGCGGTGTTAACCGCTTCCGCCCAGAACCGGTCCGATGTTTTGTACTCATCTAGCATCGTCCTTGACATCTCAATGAGCGTCCTATTCTTTCTTTCGGCTATGCCATTTTGTTGTGGAGAATAGGGAGCGGAAAACTCATGCTTGATGCCCTCCTCATCTAGGAACTCTTCTACTTGCATGTTTTTGAATTCGGTGCCATTGTCACTCCTTATAGCCTTTATCCTTAAGGTGAACTCATTTTGAGCTCTCCTTAGGAATTTCTTGAGGACACCGGGAGTTTCACTTTTATCATGCAAGAAGAACACCCAAGTATACCTTGAAAAATCATCAACGATAACTAGACCATACTTGTTGCCACCGATGCTAATGTAAGCAATGGGGCCAAAAAGATCCATATGGAGTAACTCCAAAGGTCTAGTTGTCTTCATGACATTCTTAGAGGGGTGTTGAGCTCCCACTTGCTTTCCCGCTTGGCAAGCACTACATGGCCTATCCTTTTCAAATACTACATTCTTTAGGCCACGAACATGCTCACCCTTAAGGAGCTTTTGAAGGTTTCTCATTCCAACATGGGCTAGCCTTCTATGCCAAAGTCATCCCATGTTGGCTTTTGCCATTAAGCATGTGTCAAGTTGAGCTTTATCCGCGGTGAAGTCCACAAGATAGAGCTTTCCCTTGAGCACTCCCTTAAAGGCTATTGAGTCACCACCTTCTCTAATGACACTCACTCCCTCACTAGTGAACACACATTTATATCCTCTATCACATAGTTGTGATATGGATAGGAGATTATAGTCTAGAGAATCAACATGCAGGACATTTGATAAAGTATGTAATGAGGAGATAGAAATTTTACCGGAGCCAAGGATTTTCCCTTGGCTATTGTCCCCAAAGAAGATTCCTTCACTTGGGTCTTTATTCTCCTCATACTCTATGAACATGCTTCTCTCTCCGGTCATGTGGTTGGTGCATCCGCTATCCAATACCCATTTCGATCCACTGGAGGAGTAAGCCTTTCTCTTTCCTTCCCTTGCCATAAGGCAAGTAGGCTTGTGGTCGTTGTTGAGGTTGGGGAAGAGCTTGCCTCCCTTGGAGTTCCTCCCGATGGCTATGGTGGCCATCTTCTCCTCTTCTTCTTCGGAGGAGGACTCATCGTTAGAGTCCCACTCCTTCCCCAAATGGGCTTGTCCGGAGGGCCTCTTCTTCTTGAAGAATCTCCTTTCTTGAGGCTTCCCTTCCTTCTTCTTCTTCGTTTCTTCGTGTGGGCAATCAGCGATGAAGTGCCCATACTCGCCACAGTTGTAGCAAGACCTTCTTGATTTGGGCCTTGCTCTTTCCTTTCCCTTGCCCTCATAGTTGTGCCCCCCTTTCTTCCTCCTCATCATTCTCTTGAATTTGTTGATGAAGAAGGCCTCCTCCTCATCGGTGTCGAGGCTCTCCTCATCACTTTCTTCTTGCTCCTTTGAAGAGGGCGTTGCCTTGAGTGCAACGTTCTTCATCTTGGAGGCGGTGAACTTTTGGAGGTCGTTGTAGAAGAGCGCCTCCTTCTCCATGATTTCATGGTTAATGATCCTCCCAAGGACCTCCTCCGGGGTCATTTGAGTGAACCCCGGGCTTTCCCGAATCATGGAGCATAAAGAGACGTTCCTAGGCATGAATGCCCGGATCATTCTCTTCACCACCTCGTGGTCGGTCCACTTGGTGCAGCCATATGATCGGCTTTTGTTGATCAGCACCTTCAGCCGGTTGTACATGTCTTGGGGGGATTCACCATCCAAGATGGCGAATCTCCCAAGCTCTCCTTCGATGAGCTCGATCTTGGCCTCCTTGACCACTCGGTTTCCCTCATGCGCCGTCTTGAGGGTGTTCCATATGTCTTTGGCCACTTCAAGGCCATCGACACGGTTGAACTCATCTCTAGAGAGAGATGAGATGATCACACCCGCAGCTTGAGCGTTGCGGTGGATGAGGATGGCTTGTTCTTGAGTTATGTTGTCCTCATCCTTGGGAATCTCCACCCCGGTCATGACAATTTGCCACAACGCTGGGTTGAGTGACACGAGGTGGATCTTCATGTTGTGTTTCCACATACCATAGTCCGTTCCATCGAATTGGGGAGGTTTCCCCAATGGGATGGACAGGTAGTGGTTGTTGGCGGCAAGGCGCTCGTAGTTGAACCCTTGCCGGTTGTAGTTGGCTCCGCCACCACCACTTGAATGGTTTGACGGATCAATCTTGGATATGTTCAACTTCTCCCGGAGCTTCGCCTTTAGTTGGCGAGTCTTCTCATCGTCCGTTGGCTTATCTTGATAAGCCAACGTCTCCTCACGGGTCGCCTCGTAGTTGCTGCTCGATGCATCGTCATTCACCACTCCGGCCATCTCTCCGAGTTGTTAGACTCTTTGTGGAGAGTCCTGCTCTGATACCAATTGAAAGTTGCCTAGAGGGGGGTGAATAGGCTAATTGACCTGCAAATGACTTAATAAAACGAGATTAAATCACAAGGGGCGGACTAGTCCGGTCAGGGGGCGGACTAGTCCGGTCAGCTTGCGTGAATAACCCTAAAAAGATGTTTCTAGCAAGTTTTAGGGAATTTTCTCTTTGCTACAAGTGAGTATATGTTTAAGTCAAGTTGAGCAACAACCTACACAAGAGCAAGTCAAGTTTCCACAAGTTTGTAGCAATGCGGAATATGAAACGAGACTACCAACCCTAGAACAAAGTAATCAATAGAATGAATGCGAAGAACACATGGGGGCAAGGATTTTATCCCGAGGTTCGATTCCACACAAGGAATCTACGTCCCCGTTGAGGAGTCCACAAAAGGACCGGGTCCAGCAACCCTTCCCTCACCAAGTTTACCGCACGGGCCTAACTTGGTTCTCCACTAATCACAACGGTGATTACAAAGTTCGTTGGGGCTTCTCACAAATTGAGGCTCCCACACCACAAAGATGATCAACACAATAAAACAAACTCAATACACAGCCCACAAAGACTCAACGAGTGCAAGAGATCAAACCGGGAGCACAAGCGCGATGTTCTTCCTCTTCTCCACCTCACTAAACCCTAATCCACTCAAGAATTAGTTTTAGAGGGAAAGTAGGCAAGAAGGAGGCTTAGGAGTGCTCCAAGTTGGCTGTGGCGGCGCTAGGGTTTGAGTTTTTCCAAGGGTGTTTGAAATGAGGCCGGGGGTCCCCTTTTTATAGGGGTCCCAAGCCCAAACTGCTGACTTCAGCAAAAGGGCGGACTAGTCCGGCCACTGGCCCGGACTAGTCCGGCCTAGGGGACCACTGACCCCTTTGTCAGGTCCCGACAGCTGACACACTATCGTCACGCTACCCGCCAAACTTCAAATTCAAACGGTCACTTCCAGAACGGACTAGTCCGGTCAACACCGGACTAGTCCGATCTCACACAGAGCCTTTTGCTCCGTGTGAAAATGGACTAGTCTGAGGACCACAGACTAGTCCGGCCCCTAGGGCGGACTAGTCCGGTCCTCCCAGACTTAGCCACAGAAGCACCTTTTCTAGCCAACCCGGACTAGTCCGGCCCCACGGGCGGACTAGTCCGTTCTCACTCAGGACCTCTTGGTCCGGTCCAAAACGGACAAGTCCGTGGTTTTGGGACTTCATCCCCAAAATCCACTCACAGCTACCCGGACTAGTCCGGCCACAAACGGACTAGTCCGATCTCAGTCAGACCCTTCTGGTCCGGCCAGAAACGGACTTGGCCGGCCAGGAACGGACTAGTCCGGCCACCTGCACGGACTAGTCCGGCCCTACGGCCAGACCACTCAATCACTCATTTCTTTCATAGGTTTGACCTCTAAACCACTTTGAGCTCCCAAACTTGATCTCAATGCACTTTACACACACACCCTCCTATTGCTACGGCTAGTCTAACTCAATCACGCTAGAAACCCTAGTTTCTACGCTTCGAGTTGACTCCGTTTCCTTCCTTTTCCTTTTTGAGGGTTTGCGTCTCCAATTGAGTCCATACCTGTGCTAAGATCACTTGAGCTCATTAGCGACTTAATTGTCGTCATCAATCATCCAAAACCCACGGGGAACCTAGATGCACTTTCAATGACTCTTCAACCCAGTGAGCTTTTCCATTTTGACATTCACGACTCATCTCAGACTAGCAACATAAGTATCTGGGAATTTATGAGTTTTCAAACATTTCATAACTTGTTTCTTTTCTTTAGATCAAAGATAGAAAGAAGCACGTGGCTTACCACCACTTTCAGAGAGCTCAAGAGTTGGTCGATTATAAATCTTGGCCAAATACTTTCGAGCCTTTAAGTTGTCTTTCGTTATGCCCGTGATATCCATGCACGTGCTTATGATACATTCGGCCATGTTACGCTCCTGATGCATTCCATCAATATTATGCTTCAGTATCAATGACTTCACATATGGTAGCTCCCAAAGTCCACATACATGAGTCCAGTTGTGAACATCTCCGTAACCTATAAAGAATACAGGGAGAGCTTCATATGGGACTAGTTTGTCCAACACATCAGATACTTCAGACCCGCTTAGGCGTTTTGGTGGGTCTTTAGTGACAACAATATCTTTTCTGAAGACATTCCTCTGTTGCTTGAATGGATGGTTTCGAGGAAGCCAACGCCTATGTCGCTGTCGCGCTCCTTCTTGAGCGGGAGCTTGTCGGCGCGGACCAGATAGTTGAAGGAGTCGCTGGATCACCCCATGTAGGTCCGGACCTTCTTCAGATCGTCATCGCTCGTGAGACGACTCTTGCGGAGACCCAACTCCATCGCGGCAAAGTGGAGCAAAGTATGGAAAGTTAGGCGGAGGTTGAGAGGCTCTGAGCGCAAAGATGATCAAAGGCGTAAAGAGTCTTCAACCAGTGCGCACTTTTCTTCTTAAGTAAGCCTCTGCGACGCTTGGATGAAAACCACAATGAGATCAAGAGCACTTTTCGAAAATCCACCCCGTCAATGACGTGTGGACCTGAGGCCACCCCGACAAAGAGATTGAGGTCCTTACCCAAGGCCAACCGTTGCCATGATGAGCGGCGGGAAACACAAAGTCGATGCTCTGACAGGGCGCGCGAAACCGATACAGTTTTCGTATTGGGAACCGACGACCTTCAATTGCATGAGATCCGTACTCAAATATCTCATCTGTCGTATTCATGACGATCCACGCATCGAAGGCTCGCCCCAAAACCGCTACTCTATTGGCGCCTCAGAGGATTTTTTGGAAATCAAAGCGCGGGAATCGAGAATGGCCCAACCTTCGGCAGAACAACTTAACCCAAGGAGTTTCTCCCAGAGGTGGGCCTGGGGGCCACTGTCGGTACCTTACGTACTGGTACCCCATGATACCGCAACAAGCGCAAGAAAATTCTACCCATTGGAGATGAAAGCTCTCGCAAGTTCCACATGTCACGTTGCGCCGGACCTGCTCCTCTCATATGGCTACCTCTGGGATTAACACGTGTAAAATAAGTCCGGAACCAAACTCCTGACCGAGGGAAGCTCCGGCTATTGCACGTGTACAACGGCCCCGGAACTAGCCCCCGACAGACAGGAGCTCTGGTACCGACACGTGTATGGTAATCCCGGACCTACCCTCCCGCAAGGTAAAGTTCCGGATCTACCACGTGTGGAACCTCCGGACCTTTGTCACCAACAGGAATACAAGCTGATCAAGACCGTTACTGACATTCAAGGATGGTTAAAGCGGCAGTTACAAAGTCTGATAATGTGTCATTAATACCATATTAATGATACATGATCAGTATATCGTTAATAGCGGTAACGCTGCCATGAAGGTACGTTACCACACCATTAATTGTACTTAATACTCTTTAGACAGTGTATTAGATCATTAAGCACGCCAGGGCCACATGTCGGACCATACTAGCTTTGTAATGGTCAGTCCTTAGAACTATAAAAGTGTTGCACCGCACGAACATAAGGACATTCTGATTCAGGTGATGGCAACCAGACCTTAGCGAACTAACTCGCTCAATACAATTACACAAACTCCATGGAGTAGGGTGTTACGCTCAAGCGGTCTGAACCACATAAATCTCTGAGGTCACCATCTTGATATTGGTCTTGTGTCCCCTAACCACAAAAGAACCTCCGTGAGCTGCTTTTCAGCGGGTCCAGAAAAAGTGTCGTATTCCACACTTCGACAGTCGTCGTAGATAAACTTACTTACGACGGCCTTTTCTGGCCGTCGTAAATAACGCGAAGATGTCGTATGTTGAACTGTTTCCTGTAGTGTTGGGGAGGGTACTTCCTATGCCTCGAGGAGTTGTATGATGTGCAGAGGCGCCTTGCACAAACTATGCAATAATTGAGTTAGAGTTAGGCCTGGCAACGGACCCCAAAAATGAACTAGCTACTTAGAGGACAGACCGGATTATGATCGAATCAAATTTATATTTATGTTAGACTTATATATAATAAAGGTTGATTTATATTGTGAAATGGCACATATAGGCCAAGACCCTTTACCAAGCCTAGGCAGGGTGTGTCAGGTTTCATGGAGAAGATGGTCTCGTCTGAAATGTAAAGGCTGAAGGACCTGAACAATTCAGATAACCAAAGAAAGCTTCCCCTATGACACTACAGGAATAACGGTCACTTACGTCGGCCAAAGCCGACGTAAGTAAGGCTTAAACCGACGTAAATAACTTAATTACGTCGGTTTTCCCTTAATTACGTCGGCATTCAGCCGACGTAGGCATTTGGACGTAATTAAGGTGACTTACGTCGGCCACCGACGTAAGTTAACTTAATTACGTCGGTCTGCAGAAGCCGACGTAAGTTAAGTGTCGAGATGGGCCTTGGGCTGGGCCTGAGGACTTACGTCGGCTTGGGCAGGCCGACGTAAGTAAAGTGCTGTAACTTACGTCGGCCAGGGCAAACCGACGTAAGTTTAGTGGTTTAACTTACGTCGGTATGGCCTGACCGACGTAAGTTAACCTGGACTAACTTACGTCGGCCTGCCCATAGCCGACGTAAGTTAAGTTTTCGAATTTTTTTAAAAAACAAAAACTGACTACCTCGCTCGATGGCGAGAACACAAAACAAACAAATAATATCATACACAACATAACAGTTTCAATATATAGTTCAAAACATCAACAACAACACAATTTGCAACAATCAACATCAACAACCACCGGGCTACACGCTAGCCCCTCCATTACCTCCGGGATCTTCTCGGCACGTTCCGGATCCCTGCAAAAGAAACATAATCACTAGTAAGCATCAATGTCAACTCAGTGATAACATAAGAGGCCAAGAACATCAGTGACAAAAGAAGGAAGCATGATGTAGTTTCAAATGAAGTAATGTACTATATCACTAGTTAAATGAAAGCACTAGCCCTTTGTTAACTCAGTGAACATCAGTTTCGACATAAGAATGAAACATCAGCGATAATCACTAGCCCTTTTGTTAAATGGAAGCACTGACAACTTATTCACTATATACTAATCATTTCTACCATGGTCAAAAACTACTAAAGCTTGATTAGATACACTTAAAGAGAGTTTCTCACCTGCTCCAGTGTCTACACGCTACCCCCTCCACTGCCTCCGGGATCTCGACGCGTTCCGGAACCCTGCAAAAGAATCATAATTAGGATTAAATGTGATGCAAATAACTTTTTAACATAATGAAAAGGGAATCAAACTCCTAGGTATAGACAATATTACCTGCTCCGGTGTCTGCTGTGGCGGAAGCGTAGGAATCTGGATGTCCTGACCGCTTTGTCGAGCAAGAGCCTGCCATTGCAAGATATTAGCAGATATATGTTATTAAGTGTTGTGAAATTTAACTACGGTACTTTAAATTACTTACCGCCACCGTTGCTTGCATCTGGGCCATCATTAAGGCCGTCCTCTGCTGCTCCTCCCTTGCCTCCGCTCTCGTCCGCTCCAGCTCTGCCTGAGTTTGCGTCAGCGACTCCCTCATGGCCTGGAGCTCCAGCTACGTCTGCGAGAGACGACCACTGGTCCCAGCGGTCGAAGCCTGCGACGATGAAGCGCCTCTCAAAGGTCGCGTCGACCTCGAGTCGACAACTCCATCGAAAATGGCAAACCTGCAAAAGAATGAAAACACTAAGTAGAAGAAGATTAATTGAAAAAGAAATGAAACACACGAAGAACTCACCGTCTGTGGGCCTTCCCGCCTCCGCTTGCGTACGCGGCTTGGGGGTCGATCGGCGCGCTTTCCCAATCGTAATCCGCACCGTGTATCTTCGTGACCTCCAGCGCGTACTTTGTCTACAAAACAAATAAATCTTGTAAGTATGTCAATAATAGTATTAGTTATAATGAAATTGATGAATTTCGAAAACTTACCAGTCGGTCGGCTGCGACCTGACTACACTGCCCTGGCTGAGAAGGGTCACTTCCCTTGTGACCTCTCTTCCAAACCTGGGTCGGGGTCGGCTCATGACCCAGCTCTCGCTCCTGTACATCCGTGTTAGTGAGATAAATAATATATTAAGAACACATAAATAAAATAAAAAGGTACTTACCATGCGTTTAGCCAAATGCAAGTAGCCGTCACCGCCATAGTTGTGCTTGCCCTCGGACCCCATGCGGCACTGTCTAGCCTTCGTGGACTTGTTGATAAAAGCGTCGCTAGCCCAGTACCGACAGAGAGCTAAGTACGCCTCGATGTTACCCTGTAACCAGGAAATACTAACCTGCACATATTTCATTTTCATCAACGCGGTTAACATACGTAGATATTGTAAATATTTAACAATATTAAAAAATTACCTCCG
Organism: Tuctoria greenei; assembly: GCA_036927565.1. Taxonomy (NCBI): domain Eukaryota; kingdom Viridiplantae; phylum Streptophyta; class Magnoliopsida; order Poales; family Poaceae; genus Tuctoria; species Tuctoria greenei. Next base: position 20,901,223 of record JAYESD010000002.1, read on the forward strand.
CGTACTGCTCCTCTGTCAAGTAGGAGTCCGAGTCCTTCCTAAAGACACCCCTTTGCTGCTCCTGCTCCTGCTCCCGGGGGTGCCGCTTGTAGTAAGCGTTGACGGCCTGAATCCGGGCGTATGACAACGCCGCCGTCGTGAGCTTCCGAGCGTTGTAATGGAACACGCGTCTCGCGTGGTCCTCCATGCCCGGCTCCTCTACTTGGTACCTCAACTTTAAGGAAACAAATATTTAAGTGATATGCAATTAAGAATTCAAAGGAGTTGAAAAAACGAAACAGTTAAACTTACCATAAAATCATGCCACACGGCTCCCTGAACCGTGCCGTGCACCGGGTGAGAGACCCGAGCGTAGTCATCCCACGACAGGGCAGGAAAACCGTCAATTACACCGGGGTAGTGCAACTTGACGATAGCACCGAGGACACTGTTAACCTGCCTGTGGTGCTTCTCGGCCCCCGTGAACGAGAAGTCGTACCAACATCTACAAAATATATTAAATCATTAAGTAAAGAAAAACAACATCTAATATTTAGTATACTATTTACAGTTTTTATACCTGTCTCCAACGGGGCGGATCGTGGTCCGTTGAGTAGTAACCGGAGGAGGAGCCGCAAAGTGGGTCCTCCTCGTCCGTCGCCTCTGCTGCGACGTTGCCGCGTCCTGTGACCCTGAAGGCTCTGCAGACCCCCCGGAGCGGAGTGACCGAGCCAAGAGTGACCGAGCGGAGCGTGCTCATGACGAGACGCGTGATCCGGATTCGAACGAAATTTCGGCAGCATAACCCCGCTGTTCTCCACTGCACGCCCAAAAATGGTGCAGCAGAGAACAACAGGGTTACGCCACCGAAATCTCGTCCAAATCCGGACCCGCGTCTCGTCACAAGCCACGCCCCCTCGGTCACTCCGAGGCTGTCCAAAAAGGGACAATTCCGAACCTGCACGTCTCACATGCCAATGACATGTGAGACGTGCCGATCCGAAACGGGTAACACATTGCTATAGGTTACGTTGCTCATTTTCATTTTGAGGTCATTTAAGAGAGAGGAAAGAACTAGAGAAAGACTGAGAGGAAAGTTGGTCTTAGAGAAGGAGGCGGAGGACTAAGCCATCGGGGGAGGCGGAGGACTGAGGCGAGTGGGCCTGAGGAGTAAAATCGGCTCAGTTATTGTGAGCCGTCAGATCATATCCGACGGTCCACACTTCAGATCGGCCACATAAAAGTCCTCCCTGACCTAACCCTACTCATTTTCCTTTCTCTTCTCCACGATTCCATCGCTGTAGAGTCCAGATACGGCGGCCGCGACGCCTGGACAACGCTGGCGCAGGTGCTTGCCATCCTCACCGTCGTCGTTCGCCTTCGTGCCCGTCTACACGCATACTTTACCTTACCACTAAATGGGCCTTGTCGGGCCTTGTCAAGCCTGTCCAAAACCTATTTATGTATATATAGTACTTGAACACTCAAGCAATCAAAATTAAAATTGTAACCATAATTCAAAAAACTAAGCAATTAAATAAACCTAAACATAACAATTATCCATTGTAATTCATCAATTTATCAACTCAATTCTAACATAAGCAATTCAATTCAATTAAATTAAACCTAAACATAAGCAATTCAATTCTAACCATAATTCTAAGCATAACAAATAAGCATAAAAATTCATCAATTTATCGATTTAATTCTAACATAAGCATAGTAAACATTATTCGCACTATGTATACATTTTAACCCTAAACCCTAAACCATGCATGATTCCCTATTGTGTATCTATATAATTTGTAGGAATAATTCCCTATTGTGCATATGAAAACAAAAAAAATCCGAGCTCACCTTGCTGTGCCGGCGGGTCGGGGTCGGGTGCCGGCGGGTCGGGGCGGCGCCGGAGGGGCGGGGCTGCGGCCGGGAGGCGGGTGGCAGTCCGGCGGCGACGGCGGGGCGGCGAGGGGGAGCAGGCGGCGGGGCGGCGGCTCGGGGTCGGGTGCCGGCGGGTCGGGGCGGCGGCTCGGGGTCGGGTGCCGGCGGGTCGGGGCGGCGCCGGAGGGGCGGGGCTGCGGCCGGGAGGCGGCGACTGCGGGGCGGCGTGCCGGCGGCGGGGTGGCGACAGGGAGCGGCGGCGGGGCGGTGGCTCGGGGGGCAGGCGGCGGCGGCGGGGCGGGCGGCTCGGGGGAAGGCGCGTGAAATGAAGGCGCGCACCGCTCGCGCATTTAGGTTAAACAATAACTTACGTCGGCTTAGTTAACTTACGTCGGCCCACTTCGCGGCCGACGTAAGTTAGGGCTAAATTACGTCGGTCTGCTTAATTACGTCGGCTCTGGGCCGAGGCCGACGTGGGTAACTTTTATTATTGTCGGTCCCTTTACTTACGTCGGTCTACCGACGTAATTTATCTAACTTACGTCGGCTGGCCGACGTAAGTTGCCCCGGCCGACGTAAGTGATCGATATTCCTGTAGTGTGAGGTGTCATCTGATTTTATTAAAGAAGGAAAAAATTAGAAGAAATACAAAATATGAAACATGGTTATCGGCAGACTCAACTACCACAACCCAGCACAATAATACAAACACACTAACAAACTTATCGGACTGAGTCACAACAAACTAGAAAACTAGCAGTAAGCTCTGTACTGCGACGATCGGACAAGTCCCGCCTCATTTGAATTCTGAAATGCTAATGCTTAAGGACCATATAAATTGAGGTAATATGGAATTTTCTCCAACTGGGAGGCATCAATTATCCAAACTTGTCTTCTGTGAAAGAGGGTTTGGCCTAGTGGCTAAGTACTCCGAGTAGCACTACTAAGATCCTGAGTTCGATTCCCGGTGAGAGCGAATTTCAGACTGAATTTCACAATATTAAATGCAGATACTCTACAGAGGAAGTCATGGGCGCAGGATCTGGAGAGCACTTATGAAAAATGTGAAGGGATGAATGTGCCGTAATATTGGCTTACGAAGTCTGGTCCACAGTCGTGTGATTAGTCATCCAGTTATCGTCGTCTTGTTCTAAAGAATAAGTTGTGAGTGTCTGCATTTGTACTTGCTTGTAATAAATTGGTCATAATCTCCTCGAATGAGAGGGTCGGGACTTTACCCATCATCTAAAAAAATCCAAACTTGTCTTCCATGTATGAAATTTGTGCGATTAACTCTTTTTAGTTCCTTGCATTCATGTGTGTAATATTAGAAAATGTATATACTTTATAATTACATACAAACATTAATCGGTGATTCTCTAACGTACGTACACGCACTGCTTAAGACCGTTCGCACTGATACTGGATATGTGAAAGTATGTTTTAGAATAAACGGATAGTTAAGAATCACCACAACATATACGAAAATTAACGCGATGAAATATGTCTTGTAGTGCCGACACACTGCCACGACCCCCACCCACGTGGAAGCCCATACAAGCTCAGCTGGGGGCATGCATGCTGCACCTGCAGTGCCGCAGCTATTTGTCAGCTAACACTCTGAACGCCACTGAGACGGCCCCTAAAATCGCTTTCGCTTACTGCTACATACTCCCTCAATTTTTTTATTTGACTCTAAACTGAACTGAATAAAAAAAACAGAGAAAATACGTTAAGATGAAAATGCTCGAGCGCCTCCAATATATACCTTCCTCATAATTTGCGAAGCGTCCATATATATCGAGCACAAACAATAAAGCCCCCCCTCCCCCCCTATTTGAAAATGTTGACGTTAGGACAAAAATAGTTCAAAATTTTAATTAATTCTTTTACCCTGTTGTCAACAATTCAAAATTAAAGGATTATGAGTACACTTGAGACTAGCTTGAACCAAATGCAACTAGCAATCACACGAAGAAGAAAAAAGGTGTAGCTTAACGCATGTGCTACTAAATTAATACTGTCACGGGCATCGGCAAAAGTTAAAATCAAGATATTGTAATCTTGACCCAACCCAAATCATCATAGCTAATTAGCCGCCGGCCACCATGCATATAATTATCGTAACCTGTCTGTCTGTTTGTCACATTTTGACGCTGACCGGTCTCGATTATCCATGTCCACCCGAAAAGGGAAAGCGGGGTATGTACTTAATTTTGCACACACCGATCCATCGGTTGCACGCATGCTGAAAACGTTGTAGTGTCATTAGCCGCCGTTAGCTAGATTATCATATAGAGATCCGCCGGCTGCATGTGCACGCATGGTTGAAAGTTCTAGACGCTTTCGTAGAATGACATCGAACCGAAGTTCGGCAGGGACGGAGCGGCCGGCCTAGCTAGACTTGACCTTGAATCCGCGCGCGCCATGGCGTGACCCTTGCATGACTTGGCGTGGCCGCTGACGTGTGGGGCTGGATTCGAGTGTCAGTGACCACAACACGCACGTCATACGATTTCAGTCCCACCCACTACTCCAGAGCGATCACCTAATTTGTTATTCTTCTTCTTAATTTGGCTTGTTAGTCTAATCAAGAGAAGAGCACCAGGCTTACATGCATGCATCTGAGTAAAAGTTACTACAACTGCATCAGCTGACATAGCTCACCACCGTTCTCTTGGAGTACTATATATATATCTAGTTCTATTTTAAGTTGAAGATCAAGTACCCAAAAAATAAACAGAAGGTACAACGACATGATTCACCACGTGGATACATGAATCTGCCAATCTGGTGGAGATGTATGAATCATCTGCAAAAGTTTATGCAGTGTTCTCGTCCATGCCGCCTGTATATACCTCCGATGAATATAGGACAAACGGTGTTCATTGATTCCACGGGACGAGACCATCTCTTTTGTCCAATAATGGGTGTTCTGGACCACTCACCCACTCCAAAAATTATGCACCAAACAATTGTTGGAGGATACAATGCAGGAATATATAGAGAGGGGCAGCATATCAGGTTCTAGTGTATACTTAATACCAATGGCTTGGTTAGAGGGGAACTACTGTATGTTCCAACAGCTCACGCGAAGTAGAGTTGTGCGCATAACTAGGATAAAATTCTGTTTAGCTCAGACGATATTATGGATGAAAGAATTATCAACCGTAGCTCTCGATACGTATGCCCACCATCAAAAAAGGGGTTGATTTCACATATGGTAACACAAGAATTTTGAAAACGTGTCTGCTGTTGTTCGTCGAAAAAAAGAAATCAAAACATGCATGTATAATGTATAAAAGGACAGGAACAGCTGCCGACATGTTGCTCTCAAAGAGGAGAAACCAGGCCGGTTTTGTTGTAGCATGTTGTCAAGGGGGCAACCAAGTTGCTCTGCAAGAGGGGAGGGAGGGGGTCGAGTACCACGGATGGACAGCGGCATTCAATCTTGGCATTCATATCATAGGCGCGACGGCTTGTGTGCTCCTCCAGAGAGGTCGCGACAAATACTAATCCATGGTGGGGACCTTGCGTTGCAACGTCTTCATCAGCTTATCGCCAGTGTGTACCACCGTGCCCTCTGGCCTGCCGTCCATCTCGATTCATTGCCGCGTGCCTGCCTGCAAATAGTTCTTCAGAAGAAACTGCGCATATACGGTGCTGTGGGCAACATGCTGCGCAGTTACGCAGCCGTGGTTTCATGGTGCTTTCTCTGTGGCTGGGGTAGCTGCTAGTAGTAGCTGGGGAGAAGAGGGAGAGGGGGAAGCGTGCTGATGACGCCGCCGTTGTTTTGTGTTTGCCTAGTTGGTCAATTGTGTGTGTATGTGGATGAGGCTGTTCATGGCTTTGAACCTGCATGCGGCTTCTGATTCAATGCTTGTTGACAGCCGCGCACTCGATCATCCTTTCTATCACTACTACAAAATGCTTCATCGCAGGCGGTTCTAAACATATTATCGCATACGGTTTTAAAAACCGCCTGCAACGAAAAGCCTGTGAAAATGATCGATTAACACAGGCGGTGGCATAATCCGCCCGTGAAACTACATTTTCACAGGCGGTTTTTAATTAAAAACCGCCTGTGAAAATGCATTTTCACAGGCGGTCGGTAATAAAAAACCGCCTGTGAAAATAGATTTTCACAGGCGGTTTTTAATTAAAAACCGCCTGTAAAAATAGATTTTCACAGACGGTTTTTAATTAAAAACCGCCCGTGAAAATGGCTAGTGAAACAAAAAAAATTCACATGTGCCACCGGGAGTCAGAAGAGGCCGCGCCGCATGGAGGCCGCCGCATTGCCGGGAGCCGGAAGAGCGCCGCTAAGTGTCGAAGGAGGTCGCACCGCCGAGAGCCGGAGGAGCTGTGCCGCCCGAAGCCCGACGAGGTCGTGCCGCTTGGAGCCGGAGGAGCCGCGCCGTCGAGAGCCCGAGGTAGACCGCGCCACCAGGTGCCCGAGGTAGACCGTGCCGGATCTGTGCCCGCGCTCACGCCGGCAGGGCGCGCGCTCGCCGGGAGGCGCATCGGAGCCGCGCCGCCGGGAGCCCGAGGTAGACTGTGCCAAATCTGCGTCTGTGCTCGTGTCGGCAAGGCTCGCGCTCGTCGGGAGGCCGCGCCGGAGCCGTCGAGGTCCGGAGCAACCGAAGTCGCGCCTTGAGAGAGGCCGCCGGCAGCCGCGCCGCCTGGAGCCCGAGGTAGACTGTGCCAGATCCGCGCCCATGCTCGTGTCGGCAGGGCTCGCACTCGTTAGGAGGCCGCGCCGGAGCCGCCGAGGTCTGGAGCAACCGAAGTCGCGCCTTGAGAGAGGCCGCCGGCAGCCGCGCCTTGGGAGATGCCGCCAGAAGCCGTACCTTGGGAGGCTGACGGAGGATCACGGACTGAACCGTGACTGCTGCTGTTATAGACACATCTATCGTGCGGCTTCTAAACTGAGTCGTTGGATCGATAAGCAGCGGACAGCGGAGATACGAAGTCCAAGAGTGATCCGTGGGATGAAGCAGCGGACCAATGAGGAGCCATCATTATCACAGGCGGTTTTTATGTTACACACAGCCTGTGAAAATCATTATATTTTCACAGGCGGTTGTTTGTTACGGACCGCCTGTGATAATGACTATTATCACAGACGGTTTTTGTTACGGACCGCCTGTGAAAATTAATACATTTTCACAGGCGATTGTTTGTTACGGACCACCTGTGATATTCTATTATCACAGACGGTCATTAACTCATCTGACATCACAGGCGGCACTTTTAATGGACCGCCTGTAAAAAAAATATAGAAGCTCCTGTAAAAATGTTTTTTGTAGTAGTGTATCTTCCACGAACACTGCAGATCAGGCCGATACATTTCCAGCTATTTGGAAATCGAAGAGAATACAGTATCGACGTAGTTAACTTGGTAAGACCATCTGCAGTGGTTCACTGTAAAGTTTATTGGACTGTAAATATAGAATATATTACTGGAAGTATAAGTAAGTGTCTAAAGTGAAATGCTGGAAATATAGAGAATATTGAAGTATAGAGGAATAGAGTAAGTTTTAGAGGAAACACCGCTGCGGATGGTCTAAGACCGTCCGCACTGACACGCTATAAAGCATATTGTATATACTGTAGCATAGTAAAAATTTAAAGTACGTACTGTAAAAATAGAAGGAGAATAGTATATAGAGTATGCTTTAGAAAATACGCTGGTGCGGACAGCCTAAGCCCTCCGATCTGATATATTTCAAGTGTTATGGATCTTAAGAAGATAATGCCTTTTAAAAAAACTATAAAGAGAATTTCTTGACTCCATCATTAAAACTGCAGGAAACAATATTTTCTGTCACAATTCTGTGTGTACTCACTCCTTCCTCAAATACTTGACGTCTTCTTATTTATTTCTATACTAGAAGATGAAAAGTATTTGAGAACGGAGGGAGTACAATGATACAATGTATAAATGTAAGATGGGCATTGTCGATACCCAGCATACCGGGTACCCCGCGCATAGGATGAAAATGCTTAACTGACATGCCTCCCCGCTGAGGCAGGGTTCGGTGATGCCACATGTCCAGTAGGTTCGGACCCCTTCCCTCATCAGGGGCGGACTCTGGTACTGCCACATAGACCCTTGCTCGGGACCCAGCCCCCCCCCCCCCCCCCCCCCCCCCCCGCAGAGATGGGCTCCCGGGTTACCACATGTCCAGCAGGACGGGACCCCGCTCCTCTGCGAGAGTGGGTTTCGGTGTCGCCATGTGGCCTGAGGCCCCGGACCGGCCTCCTCTGCTGAGGCGTGCTCTAGAGCCACCACGTGTCCAGCAGTGCTGGACCCTGACACTCTTCAGAGTTGGGCTCCGGAGCTACCATGTGGCCCGCAGCGCAGGACTCAGCCTCCCCGGCAGAGGCGGGCTCCGGTGCTGTCATGCGTCATGCAACTTGTCTCGGGCGCTAGGTTGCGAGAGTAAAGGGTTGCCCTGCCCAAGTCGCGAATTGAAGGCACGTGCCTTTTTCATGCACACAGTGCAGTGTGCGCCCCTTTCAGGTGTCGTTGTGCCCAATCACATCGTAGTGAATACGCCACAGAGCTATCCCATGCTGCTGACTAGGTAGTTTGCGGCGATAGGATGGACAAGACATTCCCTGCCATCATCAACGACTATCCCTAGCCATTAGCGATCGATACGGCAAGACGACGGGTCTTTAAGCCATGAGAGGCGGCAGAGGATAGTAAAACTTAGATTTTGTACAAGCATAAGATCGTCTTGAGGCCAGCTGTCGGGCCTCAGGTCCTACTTGTGAGGTGTTCGACCTTACTATAAAAGGTCTGAGCAACCATCGACCATAGACAGATTCACTCGAATCCACACACATTCACACAAGCTTCCGTAGCTCACGAGACTCATGCAATACAACTCTCACACCGTGGACGTAGGGTGTTACGCTCCGGTAGTCCGAACCACGTAAAACCACCGCGCTCACCATTTCTCATACGTGCGACCTCACCAGAGACTAGCTCTTCTAAAAAAGAACCTCCATGTGCTGCTTCTTAGTTGGTCTGGAGGAAGTGTTGTTCTAACACTTAGACAAAACAATATGGTTTTGTATAAAAACAAAGGAAATGCATATGCATGGTTTGCCCTCTCCTGCAGTACGTAGAAGCGGGAAGAGGAGGAAAATATTTTGATGGAAACAAACTATTGGTAAGCGAGAAGAGGAGGAAAATATCTTGACGGAAACAAACTATTGGTAGCCGTCCATGTGTAGGCACGGCGTGAGGGCGATAATAAGCATCAGAAAATAGCAGCGACGCGACAAAAAGCGATGCCAGCAAGTGGGGGGCCGCCGCGCGCCTGTACAGAGAGCAGGGGAGATGAACCCGTCGCCTCCCCTCTCTCTCTCTTTCATGGGTCTGGGCCTCCGTCACCGTCGCCTCGTGTGATTGGACAATGGCGCCTCCCCACGACACCCTCCTCCTCCCACTTGCCCATGTTGCACTGCCAGATGATACCAGCACACACTCACTTCTGAATGCCTAACCCAAGCTAGGTACCACAGCTAGCTCTCCAATGAACGATTTCGCCAACCGGATGTTGCTTCAAATAACCATCTGCAACAGCTAAATCCTACAGTAGGCTCTTTGCATGGGGTTTCAGCGATGATTCATCCGAATACACGTGTTATCAATACCATTTGATATTGGAAGAACTAAAATTAATACTTCCATAATAAACAAATCAGAATAGATGGAGCACTAGCAAACAACTAAGATCAACCGGTACTACGATAATCTTATAATGTCACGGTGTCACGTGCTTATTACAATGTACTTTCATGGTTGATAAATTATTGTCGTTAGGTTAATAGTTTTATTTAAGATTATTATCATAACAACAACAATTTAAGAACAAGATAAATAACTCCATAATTACAGGAATGGTGACATTTAATTGGTCTACGTCAACAAGTCTCCCCGGTAGAGTAGTCTACTAATTCAACTTTCTTTAATACTATTACAAGCTGCACACACTTTTTTCTGTGAGGGTTTTTGTTTGGCACATGTTGCTTAGGCCCAGATTCCCCTTATCCCTCCCTGCTTCTGAGAAACTTCCTATTGGATATAATCGATAAGTACAAAGCAAAGCCTAGTTGCCTAAATACTTGGCACACTACCCTTTCTATAACTGGAGTACCGAACTTGTATATATGTATATATTATCTTCCAAAAAATCTCAGTTTGATTTCCTGGAACCCAGCAAATCCTTATTGTTTGCTCTACTAGTTCAGCGTCATTATCTAGTTGGAAATTGCATTGTTATTAGGCCGGTCAACTTATTCTGCACGCATAAAAAGATGGTTCTGCAGTACGTAGTACCACAATCACAAGACGCCATGATTTTGTATCCTGCACGTCCATATCAAACAAGGATTATATACATCATTAAGTTTTTTTTATTGCTTTGTTTGATTTATTTGTCCCGGGTAGTCTAGTTTCTCTGTCGTCATTGTACTGCATTTTAACTGTAATATGCTAATAACTTTACAAATAATCAGAAAGCGTAGTACCTTTGGTTGAGATCTCGCGTGTCATGATAAGTAAGGTAATTTTATTTTGTTAAGTTGGAAGAAATGACCAGATGACGTTCTGGTTCCTGTTCATGCACTAATATTTAAACGATCTATCCACGGCACTACCAAGCGGGGATTTACTTATTTACCAGGAAAGTATTTTATTCATGAACCCATGAGCCATCTAAGTAAACATTTTATATAAATAAGACGTACATTCTCATTTTAGTTTAAAATCTCGTGCACTTTAGCACATGTATAACTGAATTAGGTGGCGATATGATTCTCCGAAAAGATGTGGCCTGAAGAATGGTCAACAACACTCTTTTGCTTCCTCTAGCTAGCTTGTACTAATGTGAAAGCACGCCGTGTCAAGACCTGATGAAAGTCCTTGATCGACAGAAAGCAGAACATGTTGGCAGGAACAGAGAAATAATTTGTTCACTGGTTTGTTTCTAGATAAGAGATAAAACTGAAGTGCTACCAGCAAATATACCATAATTTACCAGCAAAGGAGAAGAAATGATATTGATTTATTAATGTTCAACAAATTTTTTTACTGCGTTTCATGTTCTAAAAATTTGTACATATCATTGATACTCCCTCTATTATGAAATAAATGATGATTAAGATAACTAATTTAATTTACATTGAAATAAAAATTTTATCCTAAACGTTATTGATTTTAAAACGATACACACATAAGGTACAATGAACAATTCACCCGCGTCCACATCGGCACATCCAAGTTGAGAGGAAAAAAGAACAGGTTAAAATCTCTCAACCACATGCCGTAAACCACATGTAATAATTGGAAGGACTACGGCGCAGACCAGAGAAATTCGCACCTGAGAGTAGACGACTTCGCAAAAGGCATGAAATTCAATTAACCTCAAGATCTATACATGTATGCATGCATTCAAATTAGAAACGCGCCCCCACGCTCTATATATAGAGCTAGAGCAATACGACTCCTCTCATCCATCTCATCTTGTTGACACAGCCAGCCCTAGATAGCAGCAAGCTACAAGAGAACAGTAAGCAGTCTCTGCATCAATAATTCCATACTGTTTCTAGCGTGGTTAAGATCAGAGGCACAGACCTGCAAAAGCTACTAGTACTAGTAGCGCGCACGCCGAGAAGACACAAAGCGAAGCAAGAAGCCAAACAGCTGGAGAGCAAGCTGCTGCAGCAGCTCATCATTCATGGGGGTGGAGATCATGAACCCCATGGCGGCGGTGGACTACTCCTCCTCGTCACGCTCCTCCGGCGCGTCCACGGCCACCACGGAGTCCGGCGCCGCGCAGCCGCTGGTTGCTGCAGCTCCAGGCGCGGAGGCTAGGGACATCTCGCCGGCCGACGAGGCCGTGACGTCGGCTGCGGCCCAGGGGTCGTCGCGGTACAAGGGCGTGGTGCCGCAGCCGAACGGGCGGTGGGGCGCGCAGATCTACGACCGCCACGCGCGGGTGTGGATCGGCACGTTCCCCGACGAGGAGGCCGCCGCGCGCGCCTACGACGTGGCCGCGCTCCGCTACCGCGGCCGCGAGGCGGCGACCAACTTCCCCGGCGAGGGTGCGTCGGCGCCCGAGCTCTCCTTCCTGGCCGCGCACTCCAAGGCGGAGATCGTCGACATGCTTCGGAAGCACACCTACGCCGACGAGCTCCGCCAGGGCCTGCGCCGAGGCCGCGGCATGGGCGCGCGCGCGCAGCCGACGCCGGCTTGGGCCCGCGCGCCGCTATTCGAGAAGGCCGTGACGCCCAGCGACGTTGGTAAGCTCAACCGCCTCGTCGTGCCCAAGCAGCACGCCGAGAAGCACTTCCCTCTGAAGCGCACGCCGGAGACGACGGCCACCGGAACGGGCGTGCTGCTCAACTTCGAGGACGGCGAGGGAAAGGTGTGGCGATTCAGGTACTCGTACTGGAACAGCAGCCAGAGCTACGTGCTCACCAAAGGTTGGAGCCGCTTCGTCCGGGAGAAGGGCCTCCGCGCCGGGGACACCATCGTCTTCTCGCACTCGACGTACGGGCCCGAGAAGCAGCTCTTCATCGACTGCAAGAAGATGCCCACCACCACCGAATCGCAGGTGGTGTCCTCGCCGGTGGAGAAACCAAAGGAAGCCCATGTAGCGGTCATCAGGCTGTTCGGCGTCGACATCGCCGGAAATGGCTGTCAGAATCAGAAGAGGGGGCGACCGCTAGAGATGGCTCTTGAGCAAGGGCAGGGATTCTTGAAGAAGCAATGCTTGGTTCAACACCAGTCTCCTGCCCTAGGTGCCATCTTGTTATAGCAGCGATCATATGCACAGTATACAAGTAGTAGAGTTCTTCCCCCTTTGTTCTTGTGGCCTGTTTGATTTCCTTGTGTTCGTTCTTCGTCTTCGGAAAATATGCGCATACTAGAGTGGCAAAACAATTTGTATGTACAACGACAGGAAGTACATCTTGATCATGTAGTAATCACATTAAATCGACCTTGCATATATGTGCCATATCATCTAGTACATCAGTAATAAGTTTGATTTCTGGAGATTGAAGTGATTCTTGTTCCTCTATTTTGGGTCTTCACAACAAAATCTATATCATTGCTTTAATTTGGTACAGCAATTATTCATCAAAATTGGTTGATGTCATACATTTGTGTAGCATGGGATGTATTTACTAATACAGACGTCTATTGCCCATCAAAAAGCTTTAAAAGTTAAACTTCTCCCAAAGATTCATATTTGCACAATATATGAAGAACCCTTTGGATCCTGAATATGTAGCAGTATTTGAATTGCATTTCAACCTTTTGTAGGTGATCCACTTAGAGTTTTCATTGATTTGCTTAGTTCATTCACACATCATGCTATGGATCAATCACTGAATCAGTACTACTTAACTGGATGATTGATTTGGGTATTCATCTTGTCCGAATTTATATGGTTGTTGTAGTGTGTGACTGGCAATATATAGTTGAACTATATATTATCACTCATCAAGTTGTTTCAAAATTGATCCATTTCAAGACTACAGTAATGATACAAAAGAAAATTGGCCACTATTCCTACCAATATTTATAATCCAAAAAACATAACCTCCTTCAATTGTATATGTAACTTGTGTTGATATATTTTCTTGTAGCACATGCCAGTTAATCTTTCATTTCAGTTCTTTTTGGACTATTTCACTTGAATTTGAACTGTTTGCTTTGCCGAAGATCGTGTACAATGATAATTGCTCGTAAAATCCACCAAAAACACAATTTACAGTGATTGTTTGTGTTTTCATCTGTTGTTCACTTTTTATATTATTCTCTGATTAGTCAGTGTGATTTTAAAATCTTGATTTTAATATCTGATCAGTTTTCGTATTTCTTGGGACCGTGATAAAATAATGCTTTTGGGTATGTAAAGGGGGGGAGTTCTGGGTGAACTACGCAGGTTCATCCATATATATGCATATGATTCAGCATGAGAAACTTTATGTATGCTTACTTCTCTAAGTAGATAATGAAAGAAATATATGCTCTCCCCTCTACATTTTATCTTCATTTTGCAAAAAGTAATGTCCTTTCTACTGCCCTTCTTATTTTGTGATAAGTAACTTTCTTGCTTTTTACTTGCTTATTATGCGTGACACACTTCTTGACCTCGTTTTGAAGCTATACATTCACTAATAAGTCTTTAAGTCTAAGTAAATTACCACACATATTTAGTTTTGCAAAAGAGAGCTAGTTATCCCTAATATATGCATTGGAACTGATGTCCGTGCCATATGTTCCTATAGTATATATATTTGGCATGCTTCTCTCAAGTTCTAACAAACAGACAGAATAACAGGAGAAAAGCAATAAAGCCAATCTTTTTTTCTCCCGACGATGACTATTTTTCACATGTTCCAAGCCTATTACAAAAATATATACTACATATATCACCTAAAAAATATACTGTTCAATTATTAATACTTATACATATATCATTCAACTTAAAATCAAGTCCTGGAAAAATAACCTTTTGCATTTTTTTTCCTTTTTCTTCAGCTTAGTTGAAAAATATTATCTCCTTCCTCGCTTTACATCTTAATGTTTTTCTAGATTATTCCTCATTTTTAAATTAATTTGAGATTATGCTAAAGATATATCCCTCAAACCTAAACACGATGACTGGACAACATTGTTCGCAGTTTCTATATTTATGTGCATTTTATAGAACTTCCTGCTATAGATCTTTCTCATCTCTCGACTTTAATTCCAAAACAGCGAGACGGCTTCAATTTGCAAATGGTTTTATTGAATTGAATAGACTGAATTGGATGCTGCAGTTATGTCTCCCATTAATTAACGCCTGCCCTTATCGTCTCAACATCCAGGGTGTCCTCTGTGACTATGTCTCAGCAGACAGAATGATTTGAAATGGGGACGACACGAAGGTCATTCGAGTTTAAAAATTAATTGACGTCTCATTTTACATTTATTGCTGAGGTGTGTTGGTCCTATCAGAAATTTAAAAAAAAAACTAATTGGTCTTCCAATTAAGTCTGCACAAACACGGGTACAAGTCTAGGCCCACTGATGGACGGTTACACTATAGATGTTTTGCTCGGTTTAGCTTTTGGTGGCCGGTACTCGGCACTCACGAGTCACGACAATGCAGCTGGCTGCTCACAATTAGCAGAGAGACCACTTGCTCATAGTTCCCGGGGAACAGTAACCTTTACCGTCACTACTATTTTGCAAAGCTGTTTATGTTACAGTTGAAATTATAGAAAAAAATAAGCATATTTTTTCTTGGAAAATGAGATCTAACCTAGGAGAAACTAGACGGTTTTCATTAAGAAGTAAGCATCTTTATTTCCTCAAAATTAATAAAAGCAAGATAGTTCAAACGAAAAATCCACAGCCTGCCCCTGACTTCATATATAGCTCTCTCTAGCTTCAGAAGTTATTGGACAGCTATAGAGCTACTCCCTCCGTCCCACATAAACATTATTTTTAGGATTCAAATTGTGTATAAGTGAAGATGGTAAATGACTACTACTCTCAATCAGTGCACATCAATATCACGTCATGATCAGCTCAGGTCAGGTAAAAAAATTCACCAGCCAATGGAATTGGAGCATACATTAGGAATGAAGAGTGGAGTACGGGAGTGGACATTCGGAAGAGAGAAGGTCGAAATAAAATAGACTTGGCAGGTGCATAAGAGCATGAATATAGTTCTTGTGGAACAAAATTTTAAGTCTAGAAATAACGTTTGGCTGAGACAGAGGTATTATGTCAAAACCACTCCCTTGCTACACGAACTAGTAGAGGAGTATTCACATATGATTTATTGCAACAGTAGTCAATGGATCCTTTATTTTGAAGACAAAAAAAAATGGAATTACGACTTCTGAAAAACTGAAGTGTCGACAGGTTTTTTTCATGAAACGGTAGTGAGAAGCTAGCATTTGTGCATGTAAATTTAACTTGTCGTACATTCCAGCATCTGTGCACAGCTGGTATATTGAGTGGCGCTATAGGATTACCCAACTCATTTTACCTTCTCTTTTCATAAACAAGTGATGTTTTGAGTTTCATGCAGTCAAGCACAGCTAAACTTTGGCTATTCTATTGATCTCATATCGAAAGTTCCAAAATCTAGAAATGACACGGGTAGATTACCGAACAGTGACCATCTCCCAATTAATCAGATTTGATACTAGGTGCGTAAATAGTTTCTAGTTTCTACGCACAGAAATATCCTATTCCTTAAAAAGCTTGAGGCGGCTAGCATTTCACCTCTCACCCACTGCCAGCGAGAGGACATGCAACTTGCATGAATTATACTATTTGCCGGAGCTTCAACTTGCGCCTGAGAATGACTGAACGAGACGGCTAGCTAGCTAAGGTTCATTGCACTGATCAGGACGCAACGAATATCTCGGTTCTGCTGTGAAGCGGCTTAATTTCTGTATCTCTATTGTTATTTATCGGCCGAGAGTTGCATCATCAACAATAACTACATGCCCGTACAATCTTTTTTAATTAGATGAATGAAATTTAAATGAACAACTTGCAGGTCGATCTACAGAGTTTCGTTTGCGCTTCCTTTTAGTATGTAATAATGCACATGTTGAACATTCCCAAAATCAAAGTAGTTAATTTAACAATTCCTAAAGAACAGGAATTTTTTGCAACGGTGTGGTTGTCCAAGCACCAAACCAATTGATACATTGAAAAGTCCAAGGATCTAGAAGATCCGTGGAAGCCATCTCAGAACATTCCTTTGAGAGAGACGTGGACAGTGATTGTTTACAAGCTACGTGCACACATGGGGGCGCCAACATATGGAAGAATATGGAAGAAAACATAGCATGATATGTATTTTATTTAATTTGTGGTACACATACAATGCGTAAACATACTCACATACATCTAATTAAGTACTCCCCCTCCTGTATCAAAATAATTGTCGTTAGGACAGCTACAGTTGATTCATTTTTAGTTTTTTTTATTGTCTCAAATGACAAATAATATGATGATGAAGTATTATTGTTTCTTAGATGTTGATGCAACATGCAGAGCTTGTACACGACTCAGCTCAATGCATGCAGTGTCTCAGTGCATCTGAACACGGTATCCTCTCTCGATCGCTGCGTAAACCTGGGGTCTTCACTATGTGAGTACGGTCGGAGCTGTTTTCCCCTTTTGCTGCAGGCTCCCGTATTTCCAAGCGTACGGCAACTGCCATTATAGTCCATCCATGCGTCCTTTTGTTGTTTGTCTGGTAGTAGCACCTATTCGATCTTACCTTACGTTCGTCTTTCCTCTTGTTCTTCCTCCTCCTGCCTCTCTCTGCAAGTTGCGCGCGCGTTCAGCGTTCTTCTGTTCAGCCCAGCATGCATTGCATGGCATTCTTGATCCGCGGTCAGTGGTCAATGTTCGCAGGAACGGCACGTGTGTGCATGCCAAACTGTAGGTATGCGCTTTGCTCTCAGTTTGCTATTGATGATGGCCTTAACTTTCCAGCTGATTAGTTCTGTTAAACAAATGCATGATCTTTTAGAAATGGCGAGATTAATATAATGCAACTCGGATCTGTCGAAGAAAAAGAACGTGGAACAGGAACAGGGGGTTGCATGCATAGTAGTAGATCAGATTGAGACATTCAAGTATAGTCTAACACGCAATGTGCATTTCGATTATTGGAGGATAATAAATACATGAACAAACCTAAATAATCCCTGTGTGCATATATATACTTCCACATTCCTTTTCACCTGCAATAAATCAACCTAATAATTTGAAAGGTGGCACATGTAGGAACCACCATTTATCTTGGAAGGTCACGTGTTTAAGATTAAAAGAAAAACATTATTGTAGTAGTATTATTTCAGTGTTATCTAGACTCTAGAGCGTAATGCTTTAGGTTATCACGCAGAGAAATTGATCAAGCACGCACACCAACTACGACCGGGGTCTTGTCCACAATACCGCGGCCGTAGTGCCGGACCACGAGTTAATTAGAGCACCCATCCATGGCTGGTGGCTGAACAACAAGGCATTCAAAGGCAACGGACATCCACACGCACACGTACAGGCGGCCCAGCCTCGATCGGTAGCTCGGGGACGGAGCAACTTGCGCATGCCTTTTGCAAGCGAGAAAGGGTGAGAGAGAGAGCCCTGAACCGCCGCTGTTTCGCTGGTTTGGCCCGGCAGTCGGTGGGTCGGACACGCGCAGCACACAGTTTCAGACGACGGCAGTCCGTGCCAACGCGGCCAAGTGGTCAAGTGATTGCAGGCTCAAGTTTCGGTTGCCAGCCAGCCTCGTCTTCCCACTTAATCACCCCCGCTTCCCTAATTCCCTTGAGCCAACGTGCGCGACGAGAACGAGCCTTGCAAGTACTCGTCCGAGTAATCTCGGCATATGGCAATCGCATGCGCGACTTGGACTGAGGACACTGCTGCTACCAGCACTCCTAGCTAGCTTGTCCCTTAGGTACACCCCTGCTGTACTAAAGATGCATCCGTATTAAAGATGCACATATATGGATCGGACGCATGCGGTTCAAACAATGTAGGATGCCACTTGCACACTTGTTCTGGTGATCTGACGTGTGTCTGAGTCCCAAGGTTCAAAGGATCTGATTCATCTCTGCTCATGGATGTCCCTCTGGTCCACGTCAGTTCTACAGGCACGCATGTCCCTGGTGTAGAAGCTTTGTTTGTTTATTGGATTAGCTTGTCAGAGAAATCGTCGTAACCCTGGTGTCATGGATTGGCGGAGAGCTTCGATGAAAAGGTTATTTGTTAAACAATTTTGTTTAATTTGAAATTGCACTAGCTAGCTCTCCTAGCTGATGTTCGTCGCGCACATGTTAGTTTGCGCACATGTGTAGTAGGCATTTTTTTTCCATGGTGATGAGATCGATCGAAGAAGGAGAAGGAAAAAAAAAATGAGAACGATGACTTATCTATGATCTCAGATTTTTTTTATCGCAAAATCGGATTGCGTCACTGGCGGCTGAACTTATTTCGGCACGTTATTAATTTGGCGTACGTACGTCGTACTCCCATCCAGATGCATTTCACTTTTTTTGAAAGAAAAAACGCAAAGTCGTGATGTTTTCCACAACGCAGGACTTCCACTTGTCATATATACAGTTTTAAAGATGCTGCTGCTGCTAAAGACGAAGGTGCCGAGCTGCTCGATTGACAACACAAGCTAGCTGCAATAAAAGTAACAATCCATCCTTCAATACCGGTTCCTTTTCTAATTAAAAACTAAAAATAAAATGATATATATATATATAATTTATCCTACCATTTGCAGAAGTAGGTGCATGCCCGCTGCCTCTTGTTATGTCATGCTCATTCTTTTTTTTTGTACTGTATTTGCCAACGACTAGTTCATTTTAAGACTATGGTGACAACTAAAATGAAACGGTGGGAGTATTTCAAATTTAGATGAATTTATCTGTCATACAGGAGCGAACTGATTCTCGTGAAATCTCTGGATTGCTAGTAAGCAGCTACAAGTGTAAAACCATGCGTGCGTGGACGCACACGCGCCCTGACCGCATCAGTCCAAAAAAGCCATCGGAAGAGAAGAGAGACGACTGACCAGGCAAGCCTTTCCATGCACATGAACGTAGCGCAGGACTGCCTTAGACTACTCGCACTCTTTGACCTCTATATTTCACCTCTATATCTCATCTCTAAAAAGATTCTCTCTTTACAGTTTTGTTCTCCTCACTCGTTCACCTCTAAATTAGACCTCTATACCATTTCCTACTTATTTTATTCCTTTCTTCCCCTTTTATTTCTTTTTTTCTCTTCCTTTATTCCTCCTATCTTCCTTCTCTCTCCACATAGAGATGTCCCTATATTTAGCGCAATACTATAGCAATCTGGAAAATAGAGGTGGATATAGGGGCACCACTGCGCCGGTGACCCGAGTGCTAAAGGGCATAGCGGTGCCTTTAGAGGCACCGCTGCGATCGGTCTTAGACCGCTCACAGGAACCTCTATAAGCGTTGCGACTGTAAATTTGGAGATTCGAGCTTTACAGTTCGCCCACACCGGAGGAGTTTACCGGCCCTCTAAAATCGCGGCTTGCACAGTTCACCTCCAAATGTGGAGTTCTGACACTCGCCTCTATGCGAAGAGAGAGAGAGTCGGGTCGCCGACGGTTGCCTTCGCGCGCTCCATGCGAAGAGGATGGGAGGGACGCGGTGTTGGCGCTCGCTGGCAAGGGTGACGCAGTCGCCGTTGCAGCGTACCTCGCGCCGTCGTCGAGCTCCTCGACGCCCGCATGGAGGGGCGGTGAGGCACAGAGGCTCGAGCGGCCGGAGAGGATAGGGAGGGAGGGCGGAGAGGGAGGGGGAGCGGCGAGGGAGGGAAGCGGAGCCGGCCGGCGCTCGCCGACGAGGGTGACACGCTCGCCGCCGCAGCGCACCTCGGTGTCGTCGTCGAGCTTCTCGACGCACGCCTGGAGGGGCGGCGAGGCACGGAGGCTTGAGCAGCCGAAGAGGATAGGGGGGGAGGGCCGAGAGGGAGGGGGAGCGGCGGCGGCGGCACTGGCTTGGTCGTTGTCGGTACCCTAAAAACCATACACCCCCTGAGGTTACAAAGATCTCAAGGGAAGGACATCTACTCAAATTGAAGACCCTCGGGGGCCCACTCGCCAGACGTAACCGGACCCGCTTCTCCAACATGGTTAACCCCTAGGTTGCCACGTGTACTGTCAGACCAGAGCTATTACCCGCAAGGGTGAAGCTCCGGGCTAGGTACTGAAACGGCACCTCCGGAGGTAACCCCTGACCGAGAGAAGCTCCGGACCTGACACGTGCCAGGCCACCCCGGAGCTTCCCGCTTCCCCCAAGCAAGCTCCGGACCTGCCACGTGTCCACACGTCGGAGCTGACCACTTCAAACCTCCGAAAGACGTTGTAACGGCACCGGATCTTCAAAGGACGACCGCGGACTTCAAGACCCGATTAATTATCATTAATTCCACATTAATGATACTTAATCAGGACGATCTTAACACCTGTAACGGCACTATCAGAGCCGTTACAGGGTTATTAACAACAATTAATCTCGTGTATCAATACTAGTAACCGCCAGGGCCACATGTCGGGCCAGGCTGACTTGTAACGGTTTGTCCTTGTGCTATAAAAGGACAAACCGACGATACACGGGGGGAGGACTCTCGAACACTCTGAAGCTGACAAGTTAATACAACACACACACACACCCGTGGAGTAGGGTATTACGCTCAGGCGGCCCGAACCACGTAAACTACTGTGTCGCTCGTGTCCAATCGCATAACACCTTCTTGAGTCTCCGCGCACCCAAACCGAACCACAAACTCCTTCAACGCTTTCGTAGTGTCAGGGGATCTGCCGACTCCAACAGTCGACAGTTGGCGCGCCAGGAAGGGGCGCCTGAGATCTTCAAGAATGGTGAATTCTGCGGCTGGATCATCCAACGGGCAACCTGCTGCTCAGGCTGTCGGAGGCAATCCCTCCAACATGCAGCCACCGGCAGGAGCCTCAGCACCAGCAGGAGTCACACTCCCACCACCACCATCTTCTCCGGCAAGACATGCCGGACAACATGGTGGTGCACCGGCGTCACATTCTGCGCCGGCAAGTCATGACAACCCAGAACACGCGCTCCATGCAGCGCGTGCTCTCCTCCAGCGACCACCACCTCCGGATGCATCTCAGGGTGCCATGGAGCAATGGAGAGCTAATGTTGAGCATTTGGTCGCAGCAGCGGCCGAACGCCTCAACAACCAGGGTCCACCTCCTTCAGGGCGGGCCCCGTCGCAGCGACGAACGTTGTCTGGAAGACTTGGTCCACATGTCTCCAACAACCGGAGAAGAGCTGCGTCACAGCAAGTGACGTCGTTGCCCTCTGGGGCACGACGCGCTCATACCGCATCTCGACTTTCGACACATGACCTCCGGGCGGAGCTTGATCGCCGATACCGCCAACAGGATGGTCGTGTCCACATCGAGCGAGCTCGAGAAAGACGAGATGCTCAAGACCTTTCTACTCTGGAAGGAGTAGGAGGAGGCTGTTCCGCCCTAGCCATGCACCTGCGCATGGTTAGATGGCCACAGAAGTTCCGGCCACACTTGCCGGAAAAATTCGACGGGACTGTCAATCCCGTAGAATTTCTACAGATATACTCCACTGCGATCTTAGCAGCTGGAGGAAACGAGGCCGTAATGGCCAATTACTTTCCAGTGGCTTTAACTGGGACCGCCAGGTCCTGGTTTATGAGCCTTCCACCCAACTCTATCGACAGTTGGGAGGAGCTGTGCCGTCAGTTCACCGCCAATTTCGGGAGTTCATACACCCGTCCGGGCACTGAACTGGACCTTTTTGCGGTCGTGCAAAAAGGAGGAGAATCTTTGCGGTCATTCATCCAGAGATTCTCTCAGGTACGTAACACAATCCCTTCTATCTCAAGCGCTTCTGTCATTGTGGCATTCAGACAGGGTGTACGAGACAAGAAGATGTTGGAGAAGCTGGCGATCAAAGAGATCACCAGCGTCACGGAGCTCTTCAGCCTGGCTGACAAATGTGCCAGAGCTGCGGAGGGCCGTGAAATGCACTCCAAACCAGCCTTGGAGGATCATAAAAAATCCTCCAAAGAAGAAGCCGCTACCTCCGGGAGTGGCAAGAAGAAAAAGAAGACCAACGGCAAGAAGAAGCCGTCGGCCGGCACATCCAACGTTGCAGCCACTGCAACTCCTGGTGGTCGGGGGCCACGCCCCGAGAAGCGACCTCGACCGTCTTCTGAAGACGGTGGCAAATCCAAGATGTGGTGCCCCATTCACAAAACGAGCAGCCACAGACTGGAGGACTGCCGGGAGGTCCAAAACCTTGCCGAGCGCTACCACAAGCGCCGGGAAGGGTCTCCCTTCTGACAGAGGGAGGGAAAACAAAAGGTCGATGAAGCTCCGGCTGAAGAGGAGTTAGGGTTTCAGGACCCCAAAAAGGTCCTGAAAGCCGTCTACACCTCCGTCGACGATGACTCTGACGTCTCCGACAACGAGCATCGAAAAACCATGAACACCATCTTTGGTGGATCATGGGACGTCACTTCTCGTCGTGTCATCAAGACTATGCGACGGGATATGGCTGCTGTAGCTCCTACAGCTAGACCGGAGCCACATCGAAAGTGGATGGACACACCCATCACTTTTGATGCTTCGGACTGTCCTCAAAGCATGGTCGGAGCTGGCCAATTACCCCTGATGGTATCTCCCACCATCAACAACATCCAGCTCCATCATGTCCTGGTAGACGGAGGTTCGGGGCTTAACCTCATCAGCTTTGAAGCTTTCACCAAGCTTCAGCTCCGACCTTCGGACCTACAGCCTTCTCGACCTTTCTCCGGAGTAGGTCCGGGGGCCATCACTCCACTCGGAGCTATTACTC
Source organism: Tuctoria greenei (assembly GCA_036927565.1). NCBI lineage: Eukaryota > Viridiplantae > Streptophyta > Magnoliopsida > Poales > Poaceae > Tuctoria > Tuctoria greenei. Next base: position 20,924,554 of record JAYESD010000002.1, read on the forward strand.
TCCCCGTTACCTTCGGGACCCGGGAGAAGTATCGCACCGAGAAGTTGGTCTTCGACGTTGCTCAGATCAACTTACCATTCAACGCCATCTTGGGTAGACCTGCCTTGTACAAATTCATGGCAGCTGCTCATTATGGATACCTGGTGTTGAAGATGCCAACACCAGTAGGCGTTCTCCGGATCCGCGGAGATCGCACTGCCGGAGTAACTGCTCTGGAGGAACTCCACGCACTCACTACAGCGCAAGAGGAGGACTCCAGACAGAAGCAAGCCCCACAACCTCCGAGCATTCGTCAACGAGGCTCGACCTCTGCACCTCGTGTGCAGCCAAGCGGCGACACCGACATTCCCGTCAAAGTCGTCCAAATTGGTTCCGATGTCACTCAAACTACCCGCATATCGGGTGGCTTGAACGACAAATAGGAACTCGCGCTCATCACTTTCCTCCGGGCTAACATTGACGTGTTTGCTTGGCAACCGTCACAAATGCCTGGGATCCCCAGGGAAGCGATTGAGCACAATCTGAAGATTTACCCCGACGCTCGGCCTGTGCATCAGAAACCTCGGAAGCAATCTGTAGAGCGACAGAACTTCATTCGACAAGAAGTGAAGAAGTTGCTCGAAGCCGGATTCATCCGAGAAGTCTACCATCCAAAATGGCTGGCAAACCCAGTCGTTGTGCCCAAGGCCGGCGGGAAACTTCGGATGTGCATCGACTACACCACACTGAATAAGGCATGTCCAAAAGATCCATTCCCACTACCTAGAATAGATCAGATAGTGGATTCCACCTCCGGGTGTGAATTACTGTGTTTTCTAGACGCATATTCTGGATATCATCAAATCAGGATGTCTAGGGAAGATGAAGAACATACTTCATTCATCACAGTGGATGGATTGTATTGTTACACAGCCATGCCTTTTGGTCTCAAGAATGCAGCTTCAACTTTTGTACGAGCTATGTACAAAACTTTCGAAGAACTCATCAGAGACATAGTGGAAGTGTACGTCGATGATATCGTGGTCAAAGTCAAAAACAAGGAATCCCTCTTGGACACCTTGCAGGCTGTCTTCGATAAGCTGCGGGCCACCCGCACGAAGCTAAACCCAGACAAGTGCGTCTTCGGGGTTAGTTCCGGAAAGCTTCTTGGTTTCCTGGTAAGTCACCGGGGCATAGAGGCTAATCCGGCGAAGATAAAAGCCATTGAAGACATGCGGCCACCAACCCGCATCAAAGACGTCCAAAAATTAACTGGATATCTAGCAGCCCTCAGCCGGTTCATTTCAAGACTGGCGGAAAGGGCACTTCCCTTCTTCAAGTTACTGAGGAAGTCCGGACCATTCCAATGGTCTGAAGAAGCAGAGAAGGCATTCCAGGAGCTGAAACAGTTCCTCACCACCCTACCAGTCTTGGTAGCTCCGAACCCCGGTGAGCCTTTATTGCTTTACATTTCAGCTGCTGACGAAGTCGTCAGTATGGTTCTGGTTGCGGAGAGACCGGAACTACCCAATACTCAGGAATCCAGATCCCTTCGGGAGGATCCGGAGGTCCCTGAAAGCGGGTCTGGGTCCCAGCTCCCAGACTTGAACCCACAAGAAGCCACTTCAGAGGACCCGGATCCTTCCGAGAGGATCCAGGTCATTCCTGAAGAAGCTTCGGGTTCCTCCACCCAGAACCCGGAGGTCCCCAAAGATAATCTGGACCCCTCCGAGAGGGTCCGGATCAATGAAGAGGAAGCTCCGGACCCCTCCGGGAGGGTCCGGACCATTCAACGCCCAGTATACTTCATCAGTGAAGTGTTACATGATGCCAAGACTCGATACCTAGAGGTGCATAAACTGCTCTATGCAGTTCTTATTGCCTCAAGGAAGCTTCGACATTATTTCCAAGCTCACAAAGTCTCAGTGGTGACTTCATATCCACTTCGAGCGATCCTGCATAATCCTAATTCAACTGGGAATATTGCAAAGTGGGCAGCGGAACTGGCTGAATTTGACCTTGAATTCATTCCAAGACAAGCAATCAAGAGTCAAGCGTTGGCAGATTTCGTGGCAGAATGGACTCCCTCTCCATTAAACCCTGGGGGCCCCAGCGAGCCGAAGACGGAACCACAAGTTCCAGCCTTCACTAAGCCTCACTTGACCCTTTACTTCGACGGCTCCATGCAGAAGCAGGGAGCCGGAGCTGGAATCCTTCTCCTCGCACCAACCGGGGAGAAGGTGAAATACATGGTGCACCTTGACTTCAAGGCAACCAACAACATGGCGGAGTACGAAGCACTCATATATGTATTAAAGGTGGCACTATCATATGGTGTCAAGCAGTTGCTGGTCAAAGGAGATTCACAACTTGTCATCAAACAGGTGAAGGGTGAATGCTCCTGCAATAATCTCCAGCTGGCTGCTTATCTCCTTGAAGTCCAGAGGCTTCAGAAGGACTTCGAAGTCCTAGACCTTCACCATGTTCAGCGTGCTCACAACGCTGAAGCTGACGAACTCTCGACCAAGGCGTCAACCGGAGCTCCGGCTCCTGACGGAACCTTTGTCCGGAGGTTGTCAAAATCCACAGTTCAGCCTGCCGAACTGAACGAAGGGGGCGAGATCAGCATCCCGAAGCTGACGGTCCCGATGGCCCTGTTACCATGGCAGCCATCAAGAGTCGTAGGTGCTGCCGGAAGCTCCGAGCAACCCAGCACGCAAGACCCAAATGCTCAAGTCAGTTCCGATGCATGGATCTCGGAGATCCGGAACTACTTGAAAGACAACATCCTTCCTAACGATGATGTATCCGCTGACCGGGTAGTCAGATTGGCTAAAAGATACACGTTGGTAGAAGGGGATCTCTACCGGCGCGGTGCCAATGGCATCCTAATGCGGTGCATCACAAGGGAAGAAGGCTGCGAGCTCCTCGCAGAAATCCATGGAGGTGAGTGTGGGAACCACGCATCTTCTCGCACGCTGGTCGGAAAAGCCTTTCGGCACGGCTTCTACTGGCCTACAGCGCTCCAGGATGCTACTGAGCTAGTGAAGAAATGCAAAGCATGCCAATTTCATGCAAAGCAAATTCATACACCTGCTCAGTCCTTACAAATGATACCTCCTACATGGCCTTTCGCTGTGTGGGGGATGGACATCTTGGGACCCTTCCCAAGAGCCGTCGGAGGTTACAAGTTCCTGTACGTCGCCATTGACAAGTTCACCAAGTGGCCGGAAGCTACTCCTGTTGTGACGATCAACAAACAATCTGCAATCAATTTTCTACAATCTATCGTGAGCAGATTCGGAGTCCCAAATAAGATCATCACTGATAATGGGACTCAGTTCACAAGCTCCGCATTTCAAGGATATTGCGAAGACCTCGGTATACAAGTTTGCTACGCTTCCGTAGCTCATCCTGCCAGCAATGGGCAAGCCGAGAGAGCAAACGCAGAGATCCTTAAAGGACTCAAACGCGCACTTATGAGCGTTTGAAAAAGCACGGAGCCAATTGGATCGAAGAGCTTCCGCCCACTCTATGGGCCAACAGGACTTCTCCAAGTCGGGCAACCGGAGAAACACCCTTCTTCCTGGTGTACGGAGCTGAAGCGATCCTTCCTCCGGAAATCACCTTGGGTTCCCTCCGAGTCCGGACCTTCGACGAAGCCGCGCAGGACCAGCTCCGGCGTGAAGACGTAGACCTCCTCGAGGAGGGAAGGTGCCAAGCAGCTGTTCGGAACGCCCGATACCGCCAAGCTCTACGGCGCTATCATCAGCGGCATGTACGCAACCGACAGCTCGAGGAAGGCGATCTGGTGCTACGGAGAATACTATCCAGAGAAGGGCAAAACAAACTCTCCCCCGGCTGGGAAGGGCCCTTCCGAGTGATCAAAGTATCCCGTCCCGGAAGCGTTCGCTTGGCTACTGAGGATGGGACACCTCTCCCAAATCCTTGGAACATCGAGCACCTCCGTAAGTTCTACACTTAATTCCACGGAGGTGAGTCTTAAGTAACTTGAAATGTATGTTATAGAGTCATTGTACAGAGTCGGGTAGTTCCTCCGGGAGAGCAGCCGGATCTTTCCCGAAAGGTTTGAAAAGCTCATGCAACACTTGATACAGTCTCCGGACTAGAAGTGTGGCTAACTACCCTGGGTCAAACGAGAAACCAAACACACTTAGCCTGGTTCCGTACCCTAAGAGTGTACTTGTTTCCCCTGTACCCCGGACCTATAATGAAAGACATCTTCATGTGAAATAGACTCCACGTGCATTTATTTTTGCATAGGCTCGACATTTTTATTTTTCTCTTTCTTGTCTATAACAGAAACGTGCAATTCTTAAGAAGTTCTAGTTTAACCGATTTATGTACGATTTGAGTTGAATTGTCAGATTTTTTAGATTTAAATGTCGTCTGTGGCCAACTCGCCTGAAAGCCGCCAAGCCATTCTAGGGCCGGAGTGCGCTATCGACTTAGCCTGGTCAAGCACCCTAAGTACGCCAATCTACCTACATCCCGGCAGGCCAAAGTAAGGTGGGTCCATGGACGATTGGATCTAAAAGAAAAGACAATTCATCCAATTGTACTAAAAATCGTGTTCAACTTGAAATTCTCTTGAGAACCGTAAGCCGCGACGAAGTTATAGATAAGGAACGAATTTTACTATTTTTCTTGGCTTAAGTGTGCAGGAAAAATGAACCCAATATTGATGGAGGAAAACCGGAGCTAACCAAGCTCCGACTCCCACCAAGGCGTCAACCGTCGGCGTTGACTTAAAGATGGTGAGAAGACTCTATCACTAGAGTCTGTTGCCAACAAACCAGGCGTGGCAAGGGTCATTGCCGGAGCTACTAAGCTCCGACACCTTGAAGTATTAACTATCGACGCTCAACATGTTGGTAGAGGCTATTGCCGGAGCTACTAAGCTCCGACGATGGATAGTGCCGGAGCTTCTAAGCTCCGACGACTTCAAAGGACCTTCACTATCGAAAACTTCGGACCTAAATTATACGAGTTCGAAGCAAATTTGTCTTCAACAAAACTCAACATCCTTTTGGTACATGTCCACAATCAAATTGTGCACATCTACCAGGGGGCCAAGTGAAGACAAAGATGCCGAAGACAAAAAAATGAAATTCGCAAAAAAGTGAGGATTTCATTTCATTTGAAGACCGGAGATTACATCTGGAGACAAGGGATTACAAAATTGAGGAAGAAGAGAAGATACAAGTAAAGGCTAAGAAAGACAGTCCTAGACCCTATGGAAGAATTCAGCGACCTTCTGGGTGACCTCCGACACGCTGGCTCGGGTAGCTTCGCCTTCTCCTTCGACGGGGCCTTCAAGCACCGGGTCCAGAGGGAATCGAGGGTTCCGGCTAGTGTAACACGTCAACACATACTCTGTGACGTTCCTAGCCAGGGATTGCCCCTCGACCTCCAGCTGGTCCGCGATGACGTCGCCCACCTTGGAGAGCTTGCTGCCCGCAGCGCTCAACGCTTGCAACGCAAGGTCCGGCTCCGGCTCCGGATCGTCCGGGAGCACGGGGCTGAAACCCATCGGCGCCAGTGCATCGTCGGCCTTGCTCAGGAACTCCCAAATTTGCAGGGAGTCCGTCTTCCTCAGGCCCTTCATCTCTTCCAAGGACCTCCGGGCCGCCGCCAGCTCCGAATTCTCGCGGGAGAGGCGCTCAACTTTTTTGGCGTTTTGCTGAATCTTCGCAACAACCCGCTTCTCAAGTCTTCCGAGCTCCTCCTCCCGGAGGTGGATCTTGTTCTGGCGGTCGACCAGGTCTTTCTCCCTAGCCTCTATTTTCTTCTCCCGGGCGACAAGGGCACACTCGTACTCGTAGAGTTCCTGCCCCCGCACCCAGGTCTTCTCCTCCTCCTCGAGGCAGCGCTCTTCCAATTTTTTAGTGCGCTCCTCGAGGCCCTTGTCCGCCAGAGCTGTTTTCTCGGCGAGCTCATCCTCCCGTCGCAAGACGTCATCCCGTAGCTCCAGGAGTTTTTGCTCCTCATCCTCGAGCCGCTTTTCCCTTCCCTCAAGTGCCTCTCGGCGCTTGATGAGTGCGGTGCTGATGGCCTCGAGTTGATCGAACCGAGCGTTGGCCGCGTCGTTAGCAGCCTTAGCTTGGTCATGGAACTCCCGGGATTGGGCGTCGAGGGCGTGAGTCATGCTCTCCCTCTCGTCCAGCAGCTCACCCCAGAGCTCCAGGCGGACTTTCTCCCGCCTGATCCATTCCTTGTCATCCGCAATCCTCGACTGCGCCAGCTTGGTCTCGAATTGGAGTCGATTACGCCACCTCCTAAGGGTTTGGCGCTCCTCTTCAAGAGCCTTGCTGTCGTGGAAGAAGGCTAGTTGGACTTGACGTAGACTGGAGCAAGCGTTGTCGATGGACATCGACAGCGAGATGGGCTCCGGACCTTCTGGGATCTCCTCCGCTGGTTCCAGCGGGTCTTCATTTACAAAAATTGGGTCCCACTCTACGAGAGTGGAACCCCGAGCTTCCAAGGCACTAGGGCACTCCTCCGGGATGGCCTCAGTCGCCACCGAAGAAGGTCCCGCCACCAAGTCTTCATTTGCCCCCTCAGGCTGGGGGCCGGCGACTTCGTTCAGGCACTCTGGCTCCGCCACGGGTACCATCGACGTCGTCGCCTCCACTGGCTCCGGCCGGGACACTTCTTCTGAGGGAGGCTCAAGCTCCCTCGCCTCTTCGACCACCGGCTCTGCGGCCGGCGCTCCAGCAATCACCGGCTCTGCGGCCGGCGCCTCCACAATCACCGGCTCTGCAGCCGACGCTCCAATAATTACCGGCTCTGCGACCGGAGCTTCGGAAGTAATCGGCTCAATTGCCGGAACCACTTCAACTTCCGGCTCGCATGCCGGGGCTTCAGCTACCCCCGGCTCAACCGCCGGGGCTTCAGCACTTTCCGGCTCTGAAGCCGGGACCGCTACATCCTCCGACTCAACAGCCGGAGCCTCTACTTCTGCAGCACCGGGACCCGGAGCTTCAACCTCCGGAACGGGTGCCGCTGGCGCATCTTCAATCCCGTGGTCCGGCGCTACCACGGGAACTTCTGGAGACGAGTCGAGGTCCATGACCACGACAGCCGGCGCCGGAGCTGTCGCAGCCTCCGCTTGGGGCGGCACCGGAGCTGGAGCAGAAGCCCCCGCAGCCTCAGACACTGTGGCCGAGGGCGGAACTTCACTCCCCTTTTTGGGAACGCTGCAGATAAAGAACGAAGAAATTGAGCAAATAGATGCTACAATTAAAAGTTAATTAAGGTAAGCAAGAAAAATTACCTTGGGAGGCTCACGCACCAGTTTGCGCGGAACCTCTTTCCCGGACGTTCCGGGCTGGCCACGGTCGGCGTAGGAGCTCCGGGAGGACTCCCAGGACTTGTCGTGGCCGCGGGCGTTTCCCGGGTCGGAGCTCTCCTTGATCGGGAGGAACTCCTGGACCTGGAGGCCCTCACCGCTTCTCGTACCGGAGTCACCTGCCCGGAGCTGGTACCTCCGGAGGGACCCACCACGGGGACAGCCGCACTCCGAGAGGATCCCACCGCCGGAACAGTAGCGCTCCGAAAGGACCCCACCACAGGGACAGCCGCTACGACGGTGGAGGATCTTCCTTCCTGAGGACGGGGAACTGGGGGGGGAAGTGGCGAGCCCGACGGATCTTCCGTCAGCATGTCGCAGCTTTCTCTTCCGGCTCTCCGGCTCCTCCGCCAGCTCCTTGCCCTTGCTGGTGACCTCAGCTCTTGGCTGAGAAACATGGGCGGAGCCGCCTTCCGACAACCCGGGAATCGCCAACCGGGCGGTCGATCTTCTCTCGACGACGCCAAGGTCGTCAAGCGCGGGCATCTTCCGCCGGAGCTTCCTGCTGAACTCAACTTCCACGTTCAGGGGGAGGAAAGCCGGCGGCGGAGTCAAGTACTCTCCGTCAACATCGATGCCGTGTTGGAATTTCTTGAGGTGAAACTCCAAGGACTTCCCCACCATGTTGGACTTCAACCCGGTCTCAACCCGGTCCTCGTCCATCACGCTGTTGAGGGCCCAGGCGAGCTTCTCCCTCCTCTTCAGCGGTGCCCACCTGTTGGACAGGAAGTTGCAGAACACCGCCTGGGGAGTCAATCCTCCCTCCACACATTGGCGGATCCTGGACAGGACGGGGTCGAAAGCTGCCGCCAGCACCGGAACTTCGCTCCACACCGACGTGTCAATGCCGGGCAGACCGTCTGGCAACTCCAACCTTTCATGCCCCTCCACCCGAACGACAACCCAATCCTTCTTCCAGTCATCCCACTTCCCGGAAGGGAAGGACCGGAGGTACTTGAACGGGCACTTCTTGCGCTTCACAAAGTAGTAGAAGCCAAGGTACTCGTCGCTTCGGCCGGTGGTTTGGACGGTGAAGAAGGTTCGGAAGAGCTCGATGCAGGGAGGGATGCCCACCCACATCTCGCAGAAGTGGACAAAGATGGACACAAGGAGGATGGAGTGAGGGCCAAGGTGGTATAGCTGCAGACCATAGAAGTCCAACAGCATCAAGAAGAAGGAAGAAAACGGTGGGATCAGCCCCACCATGGCGTACGATGAAAAGTACACCATCTCGCCGGAGTGCTCCTTTTTAAAGGGAAGCTCTCCGCCGGCGTGGACCGAACGATTGAAGAAGTCCGACGACCACCCCATGAGGGCTCGGACCTTCTTCAGATCGCTCTCCGTCTTCAAACGACTCTCACGCAGACCCAACTCCATCGCAGCACAGCTAGGCAAGAGAAGAGGAGCAAAGCACGAGTTGGGAGTTTGAGCGCAAGAACAGATGGAAAGCGTAAAGAACTCCCGACGGTGCGCTTTCCTTCTTAAGTAAGCCCTCGCAACGCTTGGATGGAAAGTGCAGGGGAGTCAAGGATACTACTCAAGAATTCAACCCAGCCGATGACAAGAGGGCCCGAGACCACCCTGACGATCAAGTCGAGGTTCTTACCCAGGCGAACAGTTGTCATCACGAGGCGGGAAACCCAAAGGCGGCGGACTGACAAGGCGCGCGGAACCGATACGGTTTTCGTATCGGGAACCGGCGACCTTCAATTGCGAGAGATCCGCACGTCAAAAATCTTACCTGCCGCCTGAGGTGCGCCACGCGTCGGGACTTAACCGTAAAGCCCCGCCAAAGGCACCTCTGAAGACCCTTGAAGACCCAGTTCAAGAGCCGTAAGTGTGGACCCACCTCCGGCGGAATGACTTCATCCCGTTGTCCTTCCCCGGAGGTAGGTCCAGGGGGCCACTGTCGGTACCCTAAAAACCATACACCCCCTGAGGTTACAAAGATCTCAAGGGAAGGACATCTACTTAAATTGAAGACCCTCGGGGGCCCACTCGCCAGACGTAACCGGACCCGCTTCTCCAACATGGTTAGCCCCTAGGTTGCCACGTGTACTGTCAGACCAGAGCTATTACCCGCAAGGGTGAAGCTCCGGGCTAGGTACTGAAACGGCACCTCCGGAGGTAACCCCTGACCGAGAGAAGCTCCGGACCTGACACGTGCCAGGCCACCCCGGAGCTTCCCGCTTCCCCCAAGCAAGCTCCGGAGCTGCCACGTGTCCACACGTCGGAGCTGACCACTTCAAACCTCCGAAAGACGTTGTAACGGCACCGGATCTTCAAAGGACGACCGCGGACTTCAAGACCCGATTAATTATCATTAATTCCACATTAATGATACTTAATCAGGACGATCTTAACACCTGTAACGGCACTGTCGGAGCCGTTACAGGGTTATTAACAACAATTAATCTCGTGTATCAATACTAGTAACCGCCAGGGCCACATGTCGGGCCAGACTGACTTGTAACGGTTTGTCCTTGTGCTATAAAAGGACAAACCGACGATACACGGGGGGAGGACTCTCGAACACTCTGAAGCTGACAAGTTAATACAACACACACACACACCCGTGGAGTAGGGTATTACGCTCAGGCGGCTCGAACCACGTAAACTACTGTGTCGCTCGTGTCCAATCGCATAACACCTTCTTGAGTCTCCGCGCGCCCAAACCGAACCACAAACTCCTTCAACGCTTTCGTAGTGTCAGGGGATCTGCCGACTCCAACAGTCGACAGTCGCCATCGCGAGGGAGGGGGAGCGGCAAAAGAACGCAGATTGAGAAAGTAGACAGCCGGGAATGTTTTTCTATATGCCGGGATGTTCCTCGGGAAACTTCTGGAAGGAGGGAGGGAAATAAAAGAAAAAAAGGAGGAGAAAATAAAGAAAAAGAAAGGAAAAAATGAATAAAAGGAAAATGAAAAATAAAAGAGACGTAAAGGAAAATCAGGAATAAAGATGAAAGAGAGAGAAAAAAAATAGTTGTATTATATAATATAAATAGATAGTAGTTGATATAGAGGTCCAATATAGAGGTGAACGAGTGCGGAAAATAAAACTGTAAAGATGAGAATCTTTTAGAGGTGACCGTAAAGAAGGGGAATATTCTTTTTAGAGGTGGATTTTAAAGGTGGATGAGTGCGATCAGTCTTACCCGTGCTCCGATCCTCGCTGACATGGTAGAGTCATGAACGTGTTCTTGACTTAGCCAGGGTCCATCCATCGTAAAATGAGACAGTTTCAGATGCACCGGCCAGATCGGATACATGATCTCGTGCACGTTACCTATCCTGATCTCCATGTCAAATTAAGTTGACATTGGCATGCATGGGCAAATGCGAATGCCGAGCCAAACTTGACAATTTTTTTTGACAAAAGATGCCCGTAAGGCATGCATCTTATATCTGAATTATATTCGTTGTGTACGGAAATAAAAAGGCTAGAAAGAAACTATTTCTATCTTCTTAAAAATAAATTGTCAAAGTTGACATATAGATGCAGGGTGTAGCACCTTTTCTCTTGAAGTCACAGCCGCTTTTTGTTTTAGGCTTACTAACAATTCTGAGCTAAATCTTGGGTCTCGTACAGCAACGTACATCCGGTGAGTCGGTGACATGCTCCAATCGGGGTGATGGTGAAGCATGCAAGCAGGACACAGCGACATTCTTGCATCATGGTGTTAGAGACAGATGGGATGATTCATCGGGCAGCGCACACAGCAAGAATCCGACAGGTTTAAGCATATTTCGTCAAAATTGCATCGAGTCGCGTTGTCGTCAGTATATATCATGCACGGGGCGTACAATGTTTCAGAACATAGTACTACGTACCACTGCATTGTAACACTGGGCCATGCACTGACCTTAAAAGCAATAAAGGTCAAGTAACGAAATTCAGATGATTCAGAACTGAACGAAGTTGATGTAAGGGGGGAATCATGTACAGATTCAAGCTGTACTGGTTCATAGATACCTCAAACTAAAAAAATAGAGTAGAATACTAATCTTAACTAACTAAATGGTCATAACATCAAGGTAAAACAAATGATGCTGATGGAAAATCACCAACCATGAAGTGAACAGCTATACAGGATGCACCTGCACCACAAGGACTCCACGTTAAGAATCATTATTCCTTAATACACTAGTGGAAAATTACAAGTATCTGTAGAAGTGAACGAGTTGACAACAGAGGAACATTGATAGCCCACCATGAAAAAAGCTGCCATAAATAATCAGAGTTACGCGGCGCATCAACCCTCCTCACCGAACTCTTTGGTGAACCTCTCATGCACCTCCAGGTCCTTCGTGCTAACTGTCGGCCTCTGCCTCGAGAGGACTTTCTCAAAGTCCGTCCTTGAGATTGGTGGTGGAAGAATCTACAGCCAGGCAATAAACCTTAGCAATTGAAGAGAGCCTTCTCTAACACGAATGAAATACACAGTATCTTTTGTTACCTGAGCCGCAAGACCTTTGGATGCGATCTCTTGCATGGTGGTTTGCACGGCACCAGGTTGTTTTGATCCACAAGGCATCCACATGCCACCGTCTGCTTTAAAAAAGAACATGGCATCCTGTGTTTTGCGCACAGGTTCAAATAACACATCCTTTACCTGTTATGAAGAAAAAATCATCAGATACCATCGCATTGTATGGGCAGATGTGAGGGACATGGAAAGTTACTCACACAAACAGCAATATCTGAACCAGAAAACCCATCCGTTCGACGGGCCAAGCTTTCGAAATCACTTTCAGTTAAGCTGTTAGGCGTATCTCCGAGATGCACCTGGACGAATTGAAGGTTCCAAATATTAAGCAACTATTGTCACCATCCAGCAGGATAAATATAGTTAAGTTGGACAAATCCTGATGCACCTTAAACATGTGCTGCCTTGCTTTCATGTCAGGTAGCGGAATGTAGATACGTTTGTCAAACCGCCGACGCACAGCCTGAGGTAACAGGTTCATATTAAAGAACAACAGGACTTTAAATGGTACAAAAGCATATATATGGATCTTGTGAAACCTGATCCAGGGCATATGGTGTATTTGTAGCAGCAAGAATTAGAACTTTATCATCATTGTGACCAACACCCTGGACATTCAGAATCAGAAAAGAAACAAGAAACAATGTCAGTTTGGAATGAAAAGGGATTTTGTTCGAGTGGGCCTTGGGTAAGCAAGGGCCCAGAGCAAGGAACAGTTCACACAAAGGCATCAAGTGGTGGTTATTATCGAATAGTTTCCTTCAGGTCCAAGTCCTGATTAGATAACATTTAGCAGGTTTAATTTGGATTTGATTAGATTTGCTACTGGAGTCTGACACTCTGTCCAGCTGCATGTCTGTATTACGGTAGGAGGTAAGAAAGAAGAAACCTAAAAAGAGTAGCCAAAGCCTGAGTTGGATTCTTCCTGCTATCACATCTAGTGTAGCCAATCCATATTACATTTAAACAAATGTCATACGCCATCGAATACAGTTCTGATGTAAGACAAGGGATGTGATGGTTTGAGGTTCTGTTTTATTCTAAAATCTAAAAATCTTTCCTACTCTAGATTCTAGAAGGCTATCAGATCCACCAGTCAATTACAGTGACCGAATAATGTATTAATAACAGGAAGGCAGGTAAAAGAATATTTTTCTAATATAGTAATAGTATAGGCAATCTTAAACATAATTCATGTTAGTATCCAGTATCCAAGTAGCTAATCTCTGTTTGGATGTGGGCAACAAAGAAAGTAGCTTAGGTTCATTTCAAAGTGCGACTTTTTATCTGGTTGACACAGTATATCAATCATTTCACCCCTAGCATATTAAGCTCACGACAAGAAACTACAAAATTGGTATGATGCTTAAGACTGTCCTCTTTGATACCAGTTATCCACTACTGTTAAAACTGGAAACTCACTAGATATTCTTCATGATCCAATATGCACGGCAACATATCTCGGGAACCAACAGCTTAACCAAAAAACAAACAAGCATATGCAACATTCTTCCCTTTTTTGGCTTTTGTTTCACCAAATAAAAGGGGGGTAAACACAAAAAACACCAGGGGTAACTCTAGAAACTGGTAGTAATGCCAGTAAATGTCAGATTATCACAATTCATGGAAAAAATGATGGGCCATTTGCCAAATGCCAAACATGGAAGTCCTAAATACTGATTCTATTTTGTTGAATTGATTACGTAATTTTATTTCCCCTTCTAATTTCACAGCATTTATATTATGTGTGCCTAAGATGTTAGCACCATAACCATCCGAAGTAATACATACAATTAAGCCTGTCTAGTCACAGCAGTAGATAGAGTAGTATATGCATCTAATTCAAAAACAATTTACAGTATTATGCCTACAGGAAGTCACCTGCATTTGCACAAGAAGTTCAGTCTTGATTCTTCTAGAAGCTTCACTTTCATTGCCTTCTCCACGTTGACCACACAATGAATCAATTTCATCAATAAATATAATGGAGGGGGCATTTTCGCGAGCCAGTTGGAAAAGGTTTGCAACCAATTTCTCACTTTCTCCCATCCATTTTGAAACAAGATCTGATGAAGATATGCTGCAGGTAGAATAATGAAGTGTGAAATAGCATACAGCAAGAGAAAACAGAATATACAAGAAGATCAATAATGAAAATAACCATAGATCCACAACCATGTGAAAAATGGATAATGCAACTTTCAACAGACTGATCTACGTTGTATTTGTAAGACATGGATTGCAATGTCACAACAACAACAGCAACCAAGCTTTTGTCTCATGGACAGTTATTTACATTCACATTGCAAGGTGGCCTGTGGTTGTGTAGCAGCTCTCACATTCAGTCAATTAATGTGATCCAGCTCGATAATAATCATATGTTAGTTCTTTTTAGCTCACTCAACTGCACCGTAGAGCAGCATTGTCCAGGCGGTCGGCGGTGGATGCCATAAGACCTCGCCTCGCCTGGATAGACCAAGGCGCCCGCCTGGGATGGCCAGACGTCGCCATGGCGCCCAGGCATCGTGTCCAGGCGGACGCTTGGGGCGCCAACTAGGACGGGGGAGCAGAGGACAGAGGGGAAGGGAGGTCTGGCCACCACCACTGAGTTTGCTGTCACCGCTGCCGTGGGCGTGAGCGGAGACAGGCCTGAGAGGCGGCACGGTGGACGAAGGACGGAGGAAAGCCAAGGGCGGCGCAAACGAAAGCACGGCGCGCCAGACGAAAGCGCAGCGACACTAGACAAAAGTAGGGGAGGTGCTAATTGGACAGTTGTGATGAGACTGGAAAAAGCACCTAGGGTTTGGAAGGTCTTATTGGGCCTGATGGTCCTTTCCTTCACAAAAGGTAGTCACCGCCGCCGCTGCCTCCGCTCTAGAGCCGCGCTCGCGCCCGTCGTCCCTGCCCCGACGGCCGTCCCGCCCCTCCCCTCCCTGTCCCTCCGGTGCGGCGCCTCCGCTGCCCTCCTCTCCTCCCATGCCGTTGTCGTCTGGTGCTCGCCTAGGCGTCAAGGCGGCCGACAGGTGCCTAGGCATTCAGGCGAGGATTTAACACTGTCGTAGAACCACTGCCTTACAATTCACTTTTTGGAATAATATGGGTGGTCGGCAGTGATTTTAAAGTTGATTGCATGGCCCTAAACATAACTCAAGTTGTCAAGATGAGAAAGTTAAAATTCACAGATTTGCAGTTTAATTAGTCAGTGAGTTTGAGCTTGTTTTACTATTTTTATATTGATGGACAGAAACTTAATGTTTGTGCATATATAATCGTTGCATGAATATGTGATATGTCACGAGCACCCCAGTTCCTCTCTGATAATAGATTAGATTTGAATGTGTCTGTAAAACACAAGCTTTTATTTCAAAATATATGTACAGACAAATAAAAGCATTCTCTCTTTGCTCTCGTTTACATTTCCTTTCTTCTCTATGTTTGCTAGAAATAAATCAGAATAACTATTTACCCAAGACATTAACACCGAAGACAACCATTTTACTCCAGCATTCTCTCGAACCTCTTTAATACTCGTGTCTAATCAAAATGCACCACTCTCAAGTCTCAAACACACAGGTGCACAAGACACACACACACGGACACACACACAAAGGAAAAACCATTCTACAAAGCCTTTGTCCCAAGCATATATGGAAGGTAGGCTACTACATCATGATGCAAACAAAATCAATTCTGGGTAAATATTATGAAAAATAATATTTTACTATTTCCCTTTTAAAAAACTGTATATTGTTACATCTGTCAAATCGTATACCTTTGAGTATAGCATACAATGAATACTCTAAGTCCTAAGAAGGACAATAGACAAAAGCAGAAATTCAAATGCCCCATGCACTCGAAAGTAACTCTTTCGAGCTTCGGATGCTGATAGATCATATGGAAGGTAGGTTCTCTAGTATACATAAAAAGGGTATTACTCAAAAAGTCAAACGAATGTAAGAGATGCTATCTTAAGGCACACCTTTCACGGGACAGCTTTCCTAGTTTTGAAAGTTGTCTGTTTTTGAGCTAAAGGATATCTTGCCTGCATCAGGCATCAGGATACAATTTTTAACAAGGCATCAGCCTTGGAATAAATTGATATATATGGCGTTGATTTCGAAATGGGGCAACAAGCCAACAACTGACTCACAACAAGATCTGACGTGACAGCAAAAATAAGAATTTAAGGTTACTGGCTAAAGGTGGTGTGGCAGCCACATGGTAATAACACTGTCCACGCATGCAAAAAAAATAGTTTACCTTAGTGGCAAAGGTGAAAAGTGAGTCAGATTTGAGAACCTTGGGGTTATGTAAACGGTTTAATAGGTCAGAGGGTTATGTGGGCTCAAGCCGAAGTTGGAAGAAGTAAAGTGAGCTTTCTCCTGGTTCAAAATAACACTCAATCTCAAACATAAAATATTTGTTCACACCTCCTGGAGATCAAGCAAAATCATAATATGCGGCAAACAAAGTTTCACAGCATCAAGTGCAAAACGAAACAGGTAAAGGATGTCAGAGAAATCAGCAATTCATGTGCCAGAATCTTAGTTTATTCGTATTTTGTTACTCTTATCTTATTTCTTATTAATCCATTTCTAAAATAAATAAAATGTAGAATCTTATTTTATTTGTATTTTTTTACTCTCATCTTATCTTCAATTACTTTTCTTCAAAATTTGTTGGGTTTCATTTCTAGCCGACCCCAACTTGTTTGGGACAAAGGCTTGGTTGTTTTGTTGTACAGACACTCTCCTCAGCAGATAACCAGTAGCAATGAGGTAAAAGGTCGAAAACCAGTCAATGTTGAAAGTGAAAGAAACTTGGTTATCACTGATATATAGGCTAAATATATAAGATCAAAATAGCAAATTTCAGACGAAGGAGGCCTTGCAAGAGATGCACCAAAAGCTTCTACTAGTGAAAAATCAAAATCAATCATAAGAGACTGATGTCACATAAAAGAAAAAAAATAAAAGGGCACCAGCAGAGCATATGAGCAAGGAATTGTCTACCTGAAGAATGTTGAATCAGCCTCAGTTGCAACAGCTTTAGCCAAATAAGACTTTCCTGTTCCTGGGGGACCGTACAAGAGAAAAGCCCTCCATGGTTTCCGCTTGCCTAGAGAGGAGTGTTCTCCATTAGTATAACAGTACAAGAAATATCTAGAGTTCAGATGAGTTCATACATTACACACCCATTTTTTTCAGCACTTCATATCATATGAACAAGAAGGACCCAACAATCAAGAGTTAATTAGGAAAAACATGTGCTTACAAAATGCCCTTCTTCCTCAAAATAGCATACACAAATGCAGAACGACACCAAATTAAATAAAATGTGCGAAAACTAAAACTAAAATTTAACATATCAAGCAACCTAAGATTAAAGATGAGTATAACAGTACTTGTTCTATCTCATACTATAATACAAAGTTAATTGGCTTATTGTTGGATACGTCTACATCAAAATTTAAACAGTTAGTTCCCATCACTTTGTAACCATCTTTCAACCTATGCTTCTAAATAAACAGGGATTCCAGTTTACTCCTGATTGATATATGTTACGGAACCAAGACTGATGTAATTTCACATATGGTAATCCTCTTGATAAGTGTTGCACACATAGTTATTAAGGCGGTAAGTCGACCCAAGGCGACAAACCCCCTTTTTACCTTTTAAGTGCTAAGGCGTAAAGCGAGACGACACCTTAGTTAATAGATAAAAATAGGAAAGTATAAGAATACAATCATAAATAAATAAGGATAAACGTAGCAAATAGATGTAATACACCATAAATCAACATAATTTGGCGTAACTATTTAGCCTCGGCTCAACCCAGCCAGCCCATGAGCCCAAAGCAGCCCAACACTAACCCTAAATGGGAGCACCCACTCCCAGCCGTCAGTCACATTCCCCCGCACGCCAGGCGCCACTCCTCGATCCACGCGCACCAGGCGCCGCTCCCCACGCCGCCGAGCCTCGGCGACCCTGACCCCGCGCCTCACCCCTTGGCACCGCGACTCGCCCCCCGATGACCGCGAACTCGCGCCTAGCCTTAGTTAATAGATAAAATAGGGAAATATAATAATACAATCATAAATAAATAGGGGTAAAAGTAGCAAATAGAAGTAATACATCATAAATCAACATAATTTGGCCCAGTAACTATTTAGCCTCAGCTAAACCCAGCCAGCCCATGAGCCCAAAGCAGCCCAAAACTAACCCTAAATGGGAGCACCCACTCCCAGCCGTCAGTCCCATTCCCCCGCACGCCAAGCGCCACTCCCCGTTCCCGCCACCTCGCCCCAACGACCGTGACCCGCGCCTTGCCCCTCGACACCACGACTCGCCCCCCGGCGATCGCGAACTCGTAAGACTTACATACACCATGTCCTCTTTAAGTGTGTCATGAGCAAAGTTGAACCGATTAGGCTATCATTTAGAAATAAAACCATAAAGTGCAGAATCCTTTCTCAATTAATTATCCTAAACCTTTATTCGGCAAAAGCAATCACTAGTTAACACTCCAATCAATTCGCTCTGCTCCAATCTGATTGAATCAGGATCAAGTTCTGCACGACACGTGTGATTCATAGTGATTGCAATCGCCTGATCCTTAGCACAAATGAATACAGATATCAGCGCACTCTCACCTGTGAAGAATTGAGGGAATTTGACGGGCAATATGACTGCCTCCTGCAGCGCCTGCTTGGCGCTGTCGAGGCCGGCAACGTCGTTCCACTTGACGTTAGGCTTCTCGGTAATGATAGCCGAGTTGAGCCCGGCCCTCAGCTTTGCCTGCTCCGAGTCGTCCCCGTCCTTGCCGTCGCCGTCCTTGCCCTTGGTCTTGGGCCGCGTGGCGACGGCCGCGTCCCCGCCGTTGGCGCCGGTCCCCGCGCCACCCTCAGCGAGGACGGCGCGGATCTCCTCGGCGCGGCGGAGGTACTCGGTGAACTTGACGTTGATGGCATCCTTGATCCTGGGATTCTTCTCGTACTTGAGGTGGGCACTGAAGTAATCGAGCGCGTTCATGTACAGCGGAAACGCCTTGACGTAGTTGCCGGCATTGTCCTCCTGAACCGCCTGCTTCACGTATGCGATCGCCTGCTCCTTGAAGTTGCTGTACATCGAGAAAGACGCCGCCCTAGCTGCGGGCACCGGCGGATCGGAGGAGGAATCGGCAGGCGGACTGGGCGGCGAATTCGGGAGGGGGGGGGGGGGGGGGGGCGGTGGTTGCTTCGCGCTGGGGTTTGACGCGGTGAGGAGGAGACGGGATGGGGAGAGGTAGAAGGGGAACGAAGACTCGAACGGAGTAGGAAAGAGGAAAAGAGGATGAACGTGTCCACTGTCCAGGCTGCGTTTTCTTTATCGGGACGGTCTATTTATCAATGAAATTGGAAAATAGAGTTCTTTCTGTCAATTTTACATTTTTTTATAATTAATATAGTAACGTTTTTCTGTAGTATTAACTTTTTTATAATCAATGTATAATTTATAAAATAGAAAAATATATAAAAATAAACGCACAAATCTTGATATAAATTGGATGTATCACATGATAAGTAAAAAAAAACACAAAAGTCACCTTGGTTTTTGAAACAAAATATTGCTCATGTTTATATTTGAACTCGATCAAGCAGCCACAACCTCTTCTCTACTCCTATCTGTTCTCTCATGGAGTTTCCGTCGACGTGTCATAATCTTATTGATTGTGGAGGTATGGTGATTACACTAAACATATCAACAAAATTATAAGCGCATATAAGATGACATCACAAAGCGCATCTCATCGGTCGTGGTAGAGCGCTAATGTGTTATATCTCCAGGTTGACTTTTGTAACTTTGAATTTGAAATTAAAGACGAGTTCCGCTTATCTGACTGTCTGACTGGTGCAACTTATTGCCACAACAAGTTTTGCACACCGCTCGAATGAGCGAGCAGTTGAACACACACTACACTACCGGTGCCCTCAGGCCCCAGCAGACTCGTGAGTCGCATTAACGGCGTCAGCTGTGGCTGCTTGCATGACCCGTTGGGGCTTTGGGGTTTAGCCTTTCAATTGGGCCTACTCTGACTTGTGGGCCTAAGTAAACTAGCTCCTTCCACCCAAAAAAAATAATATTGTAGTTCCCTTTTCTCGCGCTACAAAGTTCATCCCAGCAGAAACTCCTACGCTTTCTACATAATAAACAAATTAGACAGTAAATTAGTTTCGTTTACTACGTAACGTATTTCAGAGCTTGGCAACAAAGCGTTTGTGAGGTTTGGCTACGTCTAATTACCAGAGACTCCTTTGTAAGACCAGAGTCCGCATCAGCGTACTCTAAAGCATACTCTATACACTATTCTCTTTCAGTTTTTATAGTACGTACTCTAAATTAGACTACAAAACAGTATATCCAGTATGCTTTACAGTGTGCCACTGCGGATGGTCTAAACAACACCAGTCTGGAGTACACATTGCGGGAGCTACGTTCATAGACAGTACAAGGTGTCCATAATTTGAATTGAATATCTCTAAAAATACAGAGCAAATGAGGGGCAGAGGTGACAATTCTCTCAGCACCGATATCGAGTCGCCAGAGACAAATGACCACACGTTCGATGACGGCGCCGAAAAGCGCGTCGTGGTACCATACCCGCGTACCCTTTCCACTAAAGGTGGACCACTCGGCTGCCCGTGTACCCGCGTGGGAACGGGTAACCAAATCGTCCGGTACAATAAGGTTGTACTACGGGACAAAAGGCGGCGCGTCACGGGCGTGAGGCCCAGCCAGGCATTGTCACGTCGCCTCGGTAACAGACGCGAAGCGGAGACGCCACGTGTGTGGCACTAGTAGGTGGGACGACGCGTAATGGGCCCATATTCAGTCGATATGGGATAGATTGTACCAGCATGTTTGGTTTTTTAAAACATTTACTATATTTTTTCCCGAAAAGTACCAACCCTTTACTATATTTAGAGGGGCCCAGTCCACAATGGAAAAAAATAGTCTTTCACAATAATTTTTGTCTTTTATGAAGCGAACAGGGTGGATGTTTACTTCTTGGTTTTCGAAATTTATCGTTTTGTAGTTTAAAAATAAATTGCAATGCGACAAATTTACAACAACGAAGGGAGTATATTACATACACTAGTTTGTTTCAACTATGGCCAAGTTTATTAGCAAATGTAAAAACAAAAGAACAAATAGTATGTTGATTATTTGAACAAGGGACGATGAAACTCAAATGTTGACAAAAAGATAGTCGTATAGCTTGATTGCCATCGTTGTCTTGTACTCTATCCGTTCTTAAAAGTTTGGCGTTTTGTATTTTAATAATAAACTACAAACCAACAAATATTTAAGGACGGAGTGAGTACATGATAGGGATTAGTTTTTGTCGTTAAACGACAAACCAATTTTTTGTTGTTAATTGAAAAACCTAAAACATCAGGTTCATGTTGACTGAATAGTCTAAAAGTTGTCCTTAACTATACCATGCAAATTTTAGCGTGCTAAAATAACACATTTAATAGTCATGGCTTAATCCCGTTATCTAAAAATAGTTATGACTACACCTGCATATAATCATGTCACTGTCAATGTCGTACTAACAAGAAACAAAAGTCGGCATTAAACGAGTACATGATTGCAATGCATACGTGGATTAGCTCCACGGCATGGGATGGAGCTGTATCTAAAGAATGACAGGAGGCAATACCACGATTAATCACTAGTATTAGTTTGCGGACTCAAATCATCTACAGTAACTGCAGCTGACAGGTGGACCCACACCCTCTGACACCACCAGTCAGCTGCCGTAACTGCAGTGCAGTTACGGCAGGTGATTTCGTTCCTTAGTTTGCAGTGGTTACCTTGACTGATTTCAAGACACCACATATTGCAGCCATAAAGATTTGGTGTGCGTACTGCCTCTGTGACCACACCATTTATTAACTCAGCCTCACCTGACGCCGATAAAATGGGGAAAATTCAGAGACACCGGTCCTCCCCCCAAATCCACAGTTCAAAACTCAAATCAAACCCCTAGATTAATTCCCCAGCGCAGCCCAGTTCAATTTTCAAACTGCGGCCAGTGCGACTGCAATCACCGGTTCCTTCTCATTCACAGCTCCGTCCTCTCCAATCCCTCCTCCATCCCCAGCTGGAAGTCTGAAACCGAATCCAGGAGACGAAGGCATCATAGCTCACACCACACTGGGCACCACCACCAGCAGCACAAGGGAAGACACGGACAAGAGCGCCATCCCCATCCACCACCACCACCCCTGCTGCCGTTTGCTTCACTCCCACTGCTGCTCTTCGCTCGCTCCCTTCCACCACGCGCTCGCAGATCTCGCCCGGCGGAAACCCTAGGCCTGCCCGCGACCGCAATGCTGCCGGTGGCCGCGCTGGGGCGGCGTTAGGCGGCGCCGATGCGGCGAGGGACGGCGAACATGGCTGGGGACGCCGGTGAGTCGAGGGGGCGGACGCTCGACGCGGTCATCCGGGAGAAGGATGAGGAGCTCGCGCTCTTCCTGGAGATGCGCCGCCGCGAGAAGGAGCGCGACGCCGCCGCCGCGGCCGAGCAGCTCATGCTGTCCGGCGACGGCGCGGAGGGGGACGGGTTGCTGCCCCTCGACCCCCCGCCACCCGCCGGTGAGAGCTTCCTCCCTATCCTTCTCTGAGTACACGCCTTTTCGCTCTTTTTCTCCAGGTTACCCTAGCTTACCGTGTTTTTCGGTTTGGGTGGTGTGGTCGTAGAGCCAAAGGCGGCGTCGTACAAGGTGACCGGCGTGTTCAGGAGGGCGCCCGGCGGCGCCGACGACTTCCTCAATGCGGACGGCGGGGACAAGAACGATTATGACTGGTGCGTACTGCTGCTTAAGCCGCGAGCTTTTTACTGGTGCTGTCAGCTAGTACATTTGGCAGCGTGTAAGTTGGGGCCAAGACTAACCATTGATGCAACAATGCTTCATCTAATTCGACATGTACCGTCGTGATTTCCAGTTCTGCGCGGAATATTTGGTGCAGGTCCCCCGAGCTTCACTTTACGCCTTTCGTGCTAATTGCGCAGCTGTTGTTGAGTCGTAGCTGCAGGAGTATGAAAACGATTTGTCATATGGGGGTTTAGAAAATTGCAAGATGCCCGGGATTCTAGATTATCTAAACCAGAGTTTAGTTCTTCAATCTGATGGCTGATTTGTTTCCTATTTTTCTGGTTTTTTTTATTTTGGTTTGCATTTAAGGGAAATATTGCAGTTTTTCTTTAATAATTTTTCATCTGTTTCTTGCTTTAGTCTGTTAAATCAATGGTGCTATACTGAGTTTAGCCTATATACAAATTTAGCGACGTTAGTTATTATTTAGCTGATGTTGCTTGAAAGCTTGGGTTTTGGTGGTTGTTGATTCTAGAAAAAATGTGGCTGCTAGCTCTTTGATGCTTATTAAATTGTGCAATTTTCTTGCGGAGCTGCCAATTATTTGAATTTTTTATTGGTCTAGGTTTCTTCACGTTCACGTCGCCTTATGGTTATTTTGTCTCCGAATTTTAGCAGTTTTGTGAATTCAGAGTTGGTTAACTAGTTAATTTGCTGTTTTTGTGACATTGTGGCTATGCATGGTGACCCACCCCTCTTAGATGCAATAGTTCTGTACTTATGTGTGGGGGACACATTGCAACTTGGGTACTGTGATCCCATGACCTACTCCTAACTGATAATGAGACATATTATTTGGTCTGCGTCAGTCACCCACACCCCTTCCCCGCGCGAGGTAGTGTATTTTTATGAAATATTTTTTTCATATCTTGGAGGATACATTGGCAGATGAAGACAATTTCCTTTTATTGAGAGTTTGACTATGAGACTACCTAGTGCTGCCTGGTTGGCAAGTGGCAGTGGGACTAGTGTTGTGATGCTAGTTAAAAGGAGTGACTAAATGGGTGTGTGCAGGGGAACTGATCAATTCAGCCACATACTGGCAGCATTTCTTCCAAGATGTGCATCGTCAGACACTAATTATGAGAATGGAATGACTAGAATGCAATATGAGTTATGGTTCAATCATGAAATCAGTCATCCTAAGTCATTAGATCTGAATCTTACGGTTGTTTCATCTTTCTACTTAACCCCTTCCACTTAGATGTTCCTATGTTATATCCTTAGAGGGGGTTAAATAAAAAAGTGCAACAACTGTAGGATTCAGATCTAATGATTGAGGACGGCTGATTGCATGATTGCACCATAACTCAGATTGCACTCTAGTCGTTGCCACATCTAATTGGTTATGATTATTTCTGAAGTACTTTATAAGTCAGTGCAACGATCTTGTTACGATATGCTGATACTGTACGATTTGATAATTGCTAATACTGTCTCGGATTCAGGCGGAATGTCATATATCTTGAACCTTCTCTTGTCTGCATTTTTCATATCCAGCTTTTAACTTTATTCTACCGCGCTACACATTTTTACGGACATCACTTCTGGACTGCAGTTATGCAACCTTTCTCACAATTAGTTCATTCATTTTCAGGCTTCTGACGCCACCAGGGACTCCACTTTTCCCACCTTTAGAAGTGAAGTCGAAAAGGTCTCCGGTGAGCGAAGCTGGAACGCCAAAGGCTCGCCCAACTGCCTTAAAATCTAGGGTGAGTCATATGAACATAAACTAGCCTTTGATCAGTTCATGATTCCTATCTTCTCAGCAATGCACGTAATCTCCCTCTTAGTGGATAAACAAATGATACAATACAACTAAATTCCGTAGAAGACTTTAGACTAAAGTAACATGACAGGATCCATTTAAGTTGTTTCAGATTTTGTTGAATTGCAAGCTCTTCAATGATGATGTTCTGTTATTTGCTGGATTGACCAAGATATTAGCCTCATAGATATCATTTTACAATGCATGTCATGTATTTGACATGAACTGGCTGAAAAGTCTTTTCCTGCCTTTTTTCTGGAAAGTCTAGCAATGAATTGTGTACTGTCTCATAATTAATTTTCTTTATTAGAATCTTTTTAATGACCTACTTTGGGTTATTTGCTACTTTTCAAATGTATATGGTTCACATAACTACTGCATTGTCAAAGTTATTAATTTCATGTTAATATATTCTCACATAAGTTATTGCAGCTGGCCAACCATCCTGATCCTCCATCAAGAACCAACCTCCCATTAAGAACAGCATCATCAAACAGCTTGAACTCGGCTTCTACTACTCGTCGACCATCATCGTCTGGAGGGCTTACATCTAATGCATCCAGGCCTTCAACGCCAACTGGACGCCCTTCATTGACAGCTAATTCCAAAGGTTCAAGACCTTCAACCCCCACATCTCGGGCAACTGTACCTGCCAAAACCGGAGCTTCTGCCCCTAGATCATCAACACCCACTTCCAGGTCAACACTTCCTTCAGCAAGGTCAACCACCCCTTCAACCAGGGCATCTGCACCTGCTAGCAGGACATCAGCTCCTTCAGGCAGAGCATCCGCACCTGCTAGCAGAACATCAGCTCCTTCGGGCAGAGCATCCGCACCTGCTAGCAGGACATCAGCTCCTTCAGGCAGAGCATCCGCACCTGCTAGTAGGTCATCAACACCTACTTCAAGGTCATCAATACCAGCTACCAGGTCATCAACACCATCATCCAGGCCCTCGATACCAGCACAAAGCAAGCCAGCATCAAGGGCATCAACCCCAACTAGGCGGCCTTCTGCTCCTTCGGCTCAGCTGGGTAACTTAGCTGCACCAGTTAGATCTTCATCCATCTCCAAACCAGGATCTACAGTGTCCAAAGGTTCTTCACCAGCAAAAGCAGCAGTGCCAACATCATCAAGAGGAAGCTCACCTACTGTCAAATCAAGACCATGGAAACCATCTGAAATGCCTGGCTTCTCTCTTGATGCACCGCCAAATCTAAGGACATCGCTACCAGAAAGACCAACTTCTGCCACTCGGGGCAGACCTGGGGCACCTAGTTCCAGATCTTCATCCGTTGAGAGTGGGCCTGCAGCTCGACCAAGACGGCAGTCTTGCTCTCCCTCCAGAGGAAGAACTTTAAATGGCAGTGTGCCTTCAGGGAGCTCTATGCCCGCAGTGAGAAGATCACACCACAATGGAGGTGATAGTGTGAACCCGGTTCAAATGGGTAATAAGATGGTTGAAAGGGTGGTGAACATGAGAAGACTAGTTCCTCCAAAACATGATGATCCAAGGTCCAGCCTCAATAGTCTATCTGGTAAATCTTCAAATTCTCCAGATAGTTCTGGCTTTGGTAGGACACTGTCAAAAAAATCACTGGATATGGCACTTCGGCATATGGTATGTTTTTCTTTCCCTTATTATAGTTCATAACAACAGTTTCTCTGTTCAGATCATTAAACTTGAGGTCAACTATGTGTATACAGGACATAAGGCGCAGCATTCCAAACAATTTGCGTCCACTTATGACAAGCATTCCAGCATCATCTGTTCATAGTGCACGATCAGGATCCACAAGGAGCAGACCAATAAGTGTTTCAGACTCGCCTCTCGCAACAAGCAGCAATGCTAGCTCTGAGCCGAGTGTCAACAACAACCTTATGTGCTTGGACAGTATTGATATTGATGATGAGTTGTGCAGCGACAGAGCAGGGCCCTATGGACGGTGATATACTTATTTGCTACAGCATAAATGCATGGTTGATGAGATTATTTGACCACAGAATGTTCAGAGCGGCAGGGTAGAAGAACTTCAGATGACCTGACTAGCCTTATTATTCCGTTAAATGTATGTCTTTTGAATGTTCTATATTTTATCCAGTCCATTCATGTCGTGCCAGGCGCTGCTCCATGTGCAATATCAACCCTGGACCCTATGTGCTATTAAAAAGTGTCCTTTATGTTATGAGTTCATTTCCTGAGCATTTTATTTTGAGCGCTTATGATTAGCCAAATCTGCTGAGACCATCTTGGATGTGCAATCTGTGTTTCACCCTGGTAGTGTCTAAACCAATTAACAAACTCTTGCTTTGATTTTCTGGGGTACCGTTCAAGTGTACCAATAAAAACTTTCTTAGTAAGAAATCAAATGCTGGGTGAACATGTTCCATTGGATTATTTAACTACTTTGATGACATGTAATTTATATCTGAACGTATAGCTGCTTAGAGGAAAACGAATTGAGCAGTGTTACTGCCATAATTTGTAGCTGCCCACAGAAGTATTGGGATCTATTATTGGTCCATAAGTTTGCATGGATAAACCACAAATAAACAGATAGCAGTTAGTGCCAAAATGTTTTGCTCAAACGGCATTTGACTGCTCCACTCTGATGAACCAAACTACTAAAATACAACAGTCAGGCTACCAAAGCAAAAGCTCCTGCTTCTATTTTGCTACAGCAAGGAGCAATTAAGCATACACATAATCAGGCTTCATCCATACTGCTACAATCAAAAGAAGGCAAAGATGACATCCCAGAGATACAATTGGAGGAAGAGAAGCCGGTGAGTTGTGACCTTTTTTCACAAGTCAAAATCAAGATTGGTAAATTGCGACGGGTCAAATGGGAATGGATAGGGTAGGCAGACCAGAAGCCCAAAGAGCAATACAGCAATGCCAATGGTGATGTAGTTGTTTTCAGGGTCTGTAATTTCCTCGGAGAGTGGAGCGATCGGCCCTCTCTGCAGGAAGAAGATCAGCACCACCCAGTAGAATGCGACATCATTGAAGAGCGCTGAGATCCCGAGCAATCCAATGGCAACACTACTGAGCCGAGACGCTACCTGGGCATTTGTCACAAGCGTCAACGATGATCTAAGACCTTCATAGAGAAAGTATGATGCACTTATCATAGAAAATTATTTACCTTTCTTCCCCACATGGCAAAAGCTACGCGTCCACCATCAAGCTCTCCAGCAGGGATACTGTTGATGGCATTGACCAGGAGACCAGCCCAGGCCCATAAAACAAGAGGGTTTACGGATAGCTGTGTTCCTTCTTTCAGAGCATCCCCAAGTAGCAGCTTTGCTGTATCAAGAAAAGGTTGATCTCTCAAACAAAAGATTCTATAAGAAGCTGATCTTGTGCACAGTTCCATACATTGTTGCAATAAAAATACTTGATGCAGGTGATGAACATCCAGAAAGTGGATTTCTTGTGTAGTTGTGAGCTTAAGTTATATTTAAGCACATACCAAGACCACCCACAAGAAATGATTCATGGAAGACAGTTGGATCTATGACAAGGCCGAGTCCATCACTTGGAGGTAAGATGAAGCCCAACAGCAAAAGAACAAATCCAAGCGAGAAACCTGCGAGCGGTCCAGCGGCTGCTAGCTTTAGTAGGTCCTCACGATTGTGGACAATATTGACAATTCTGGTAATGGCACCAAAAGATCCTATCTACAACAAACAGAACAAATGCAAGACTCGTTATGGTCAGAGATTATATTGAGCTAGATAAGCCAGTAACAAAGTAAAACATGGATAGTTCATGGCCAAAGCTCGGATTTACATAGTAATATCACACACTTCAAAAAGCCTTTCAAGGCAAGCTTCTTATTTATACAGGAAAAAACACTCCATCTTAAGCGATAGCTTTTCATTAATACTCTACAATTACAGCTTAATAAAAGGTTTAAAACAAAAGAACTTGAATTTTTTAGTAGTATCATAGAACCTATAGTTTTAAAGATCAAAATAATTCAGTATTAAATTTTATATTCCTTGATCGAGTTGCAGACAAGCAACAATCTTTACCTGCCAGCTTGGTACAAAATATGGAACTCCTAGCTTGATTCCTGTATCCCTGGCAATAAGGATATGTCCAATTTCATGGACCCCTATTATAAGTCCGGTTACTAGGGCACCAGATAGACCATCTTTCAACAGCTCAAGGTTGTCAAATGTAGATCTGTAAGAGAGACATATAAGGTGTCGTAAACAGATATGACAGGGCACTGAGGAAATATATGTTTTCCTTTAAAAAGAGGAACTCCTAGTGAATCTGTGTTTAAAGATATGACAATAGAGGTATACAATTATTCACATCAACCAGAATACAGGACTGGAGAATTGGCAATGTGCATGTCACATATACTAAGAAGTCTTGGCATAACATGGTCTTAGCATCTCCGCTCTCCATATTTTTGTTACTACCAAACTCATAGCAACTGTATGGAGGTATACATCATTTGGACCCATAAAATACTTTAAATTTCACGTGGAACAAGGTGATAACAGAAAGGCATAGCAACATGTCCTCATTGAAAGGTGACATGAAGCTAGAGAATTGAAAACAATAATCTACTTAATTTCTTTAGTAAAGAAAAACAAACAATGTTAAACATTGAAGTTGTCAACAAATGAAAGAGAAACCTCATACAGCAAGTTTTCTTGTAGAACAGGTACATTTCGAAGCAGCAGAGTGAAGATGGTGACTAATCCAAATGCAGCAGCAGCAAACCATTCAGGGACAGCTGAACATTTGAGATACCATGAACTGACTCAGCAACCTTAACAATGAATATATATACTAATTCGACTTTAGATGCCTAGTAATTCAGAAAAATATTAAATCACTCTGATGAGTACTACAAACTCTACTGATGTTATGAAGAATTTTTGTACCTGTAGTTTCAGGCTGTAATGTCTGCCTTGGAATAACCACAGCAACTGGCTTCTCATCCTCTAGGTTGACGAGGAGAAAAAGCTTATATTCATCACCAAATTTGTTCTGACAATCACCAGTAGTTGAACACATATAAGACACCAACATATTTCTACAAGATTAGACTTCTGATGGAGTGAGGGACAGCTTTGCAAAGTATCTCATTACCTGTAGTCGATTTGTAATCTTCTCATAACTTTTGGCTGGTTTACCACGTAAATTCCCCTTGAACAATACTCCACCCTTATGTTGACAAGTGAGTGCGGTAAGTAACATCTAGCCATTCCAAGTTATTATGCACGAGCTATTTATTTACATGGAAACATTTCAAATTGAGTATGAATGTAGCTCTATGTATACAGTAAGAAACTATGAAGAAAAATTGATTTCGACAGAAAAAATTGAAACATAACTTCATTATATTCACCTCATAAGGCTCCTGACTTGTCACAAAAAATGAGTCAAAGCCAAAAACTTGATCCTTTAGAATGTCTATTGTAGCTTTGGGGATCCTGACAGAATCATCAAGCTGTTGCTGCAGGTCATTCATATTCAAAAAGTAAACTGTATCATCACACTGTAAAGGAGTTCGGAAATAGGAAATCAAACAAGAAGATAATAGAACTTTTCCCAACTCTATAATTGATCTATGATGAAAAAGCGAGATCACATTTTCAATTTCAACTCCTACTCAAGAAAATATCGAGAAGGTCCAAAGATTACCTTCATTCCTGGCAAAGGAGAGCCACTAGCAACATCAATAACTTCCACATTTTCCTATGTTTAACAGATTAATAGATAAATCATGATTGTAGCCTTAATTGTCTGATAAGAGATAGAGTTTCTGGCCACCAATCAAAATAATACCTGTGTATCACTGGCAGTGGTGGCATCAGGGTTCTCAACTGTATTGCTAGAGCTCAGTAGTTCTGCATTTGTGGTATCATCTTTCTTCTGGTGAGGCATGGGAAAACTAAATATTATAGTTCAGTTACATGCTCATGTATCAAGGACTAACAGGCATGAGGAAATGTATTTTGCTATGTCACATGGTAATTCTAAGCCCAAAAAAAAAGGACACCTACTTCTGCATTATAAAAGCTTAATTTGAGAATCTTTAAGTAAAGAGGGTACATTGTCTATATTGGAGTCACTTTCCGC
The DNA here is from genome assembly GCA_036927565.1 of Tuctoria greenei. NCBI lineage: Eukaryota > Viridiplantae > Streptophyta > Magnoliopsida > Poales > Poaceae > Tuctoria > Tuctoria greenei. The sequence goes on from JAYESD010000002.1 coordinate 20,955,197, forward strand.
AGACTCATTTGCTTCTGCAACATTATCAACCGAAGGTGAGGAAGAATCATCCCCCAATATTTCCTTTTCCTGAAAAAAAAGGAGGAATGTTATATCCTGGATTCCTACACAATTATAGCTTGGTCTCTAATTCCAGATACTCTGAGAGGTGCTTCCACGCTCTTCAGAAAATCAGATATGACAAACCTTAAAGCAGGACTACTAAGAGTGATGGATGGTTGAAACTCTGATTCTCTCTTGCTTTATATTTGTGAGTGTCTACAGTTCTTGATTTTTAACCTTCTCCCTATCGACTTTCTCAATATGTCACATTACACATCATAGCATGATCTGCGAATAATGTTTTTTAGAGAAATACAGTAGGGAAAATCTCTACTGTGATCTTCAGAACAAGCAGCGGATCTGGGACATCCACTCACGGTGCTTGCTCTGGTGCAATACTTGAAGGTATGGGAACTGATGCAGGAAGTTCAGCTACAGCCACGACAAGATGAAAAGATATGTTGGCTCAGGACAAACTCAATGCAATACACAGCCAAGTCGGCGCACACCATGTTTTTCTGCAGCAACACCAATAAGTCCGTAGGCGCCAACCTTACACGGAAGACTTGGGCCCCTCCAAAGATCAAACTCTTCTTGTAGTTGGCCATGCAACGGCACACTTGGAAGCGGAGCCAGAGACACAGGCTGCAACCGCCTGCAAGATAATAGCGATTGCGCACTCTGCAACCAAGCCCCCTAGAATATCGAACACCTGCTGCTACACTCACGTTGTATAAGCCTATAAGGTCATCGATCAATTTTTTTTTCGTAATACAAAGAGACGCAGCTCTATTACCTTTTCTAGGAAAAAAGGTTGCAGTTTTTCTATACTTTTATGAATGAAAAGCTGGCACAGACACATCAAAAAGTGATTATTGGCTGTTGGCTCGATGATGTACAAATGCAGCTGCCGAGTTCAAGAATATATTTTTCTCGAGCAATGCTGAATTCAACATCAGCTGAAACTCGAAAGGGGACAAAGCCTGTACCTCGTCGTTGCCATTACCTTCGGGCTCAGGTTCAGTCTCAGCCACTGCTCGGCACACGAACCTTCGACCCTTCCTCAGCCTTCCAAATGGCGCCCCAAAATCACGAAAATTTTAGTTCAATGTCCACCGCCCCGCACACACTCAAACCTAGAAAAGAAGCCGGACCTGCTGTGCCCAACCAGCGGGAGGGACCGCAGCGCGAGCGCGAGAGAAGCGCGGCCCGAGGGAGACGGCCGCACGGTGGTCGACGCGAGAAGGAGGCGGTGGTAGCATCCGTACGCGGCGGCGGCGGCTGCTGCCTGCGACGGCAGCGTGATGCTCATGGCTGGCCTGGCACTGGCAGGCGGTGGTGGACGTGGAGGAGAGCGCGCGCGCGGCGCGGCCTTATCTCGTCGTCCTCCGCCTCTCCGGACCGGAGGGAAATTGGAATTGTTTTCTGCGGCCAGGATTCCTGGGCGCACGGATCTTAAAGTGGCAGCCAGTTATGTGTTTATCTCCAATCGTGAGGGCATTCTCGTAATTGGCTTCTGGAACACGGCGAGTGGAGGGAAATGGAATAGGGTTCTGCGTTTACCATCGCCGCCGCCGTTCGCCGGAGCAAGGAAGCGCCGGACAGCAGAATGAAGAGCTTTACGGTGGACAGAGGTCACAGCGTCTCCCTAGCCCTATTCTCGGATGTCTCCAACAGCCGGTACGAGCATGCTTCTGCGTCCCCTTGTCTCCTTTCGATGTCACCAATCACCGTAGCCATTTGCTCAACTGTATTCTTGTTTCCATTGATGAACTGGGGATGGTGATGAACTTTTTGAGACACCGCGTTTTGAATTCTTAGTTCCGATTGTCTCAGGGAGCTCCTGGATTTGATGCAGTCAGGGAAGCTGGAACCGGAGGTGGCATTCATCAATGCATCACTGGTGCGTTGCAATTTTATTCTGACGTGTTCTACAACGGTAACCGTATAATCAGATTACCGATGTTTCTGTTGTGTTACTTATGTCCTGTGTTACTAACTGCAGGTGCCGGATGTGTTCCCTGTTCTAGCAGCAGCTCACAAGGCGCTATTGTCGAAGGCGAGGGACTCACTGATCACACGAACTCTGCACTCCGAGCTCGTCTACAACATCTCCGGGTCCAAGCATGTGATTAGCCTAACTGCTTTTGCTTTTGCGTCTATAAATATTTTTGTGACAGAATATGTTGACGCTTACCATTTCGTCCAGATAACAGAGTCCTTGAAGAGGTGTGGCATTTCTGATGACACGAAATACATCCTTGCGGCTCGTTTTGATGCATCTGATGAGGAGGTAAAACATTTTGATGTGCTATCCCACTGAGCTATGGTTAGAATCAATCACTTGTTTAATGTTCATTCATCATTGTAAGTAATCATGAATTTGTGGTAGAAACCATGTACAAGTTGGCATTGACTTTGTAGTTGGTCACTTGGTTTGATAGATTATGTTCTTAAGCTGCCTAGCATGAGTGAAATGTTGTAGTTCCAGAGTGCAGACACTACTTCGACTCATTTACATGTACTTGCAATCTGTTAATCGGTTTGCCCAGATAAGAAATTCTAATCTGCATAGTGTTTGGCAAACTGCAAAACATACTTGCATGCATCTTATGGTCTGGGCTGCACATTCCCCTCACCCTCTTTTTGTTCTAAATCCTTAGAAAAAATTATATTTAAACAGATTGAACAGCTTAGCAATAACGTGATACATCTATTCTGTAAAGAAAAATGCAACCTTAAAGGCAACACCAAATGTGATAGGTTCCACAAGCGTCGTCTGCTTCACATCAATCAATTTTAGTTCTTATGCATGTGCCACTGAGTTGTTTATAATCTTTGTAAACTGAGGAATTCCAATGGCAATTAAAGTGAAAATTGCAACATGCCAGATGAAAGAAGTGGAGAAACTGATCAGCGGCACTGAGATTGATATATCAGAACTGGAAACAAGAGCAAATCATGCACAGATCCTGAAGGTTTGTTATTGACTTGATATTAGTCGTATACCATTGCAGTATTGCTATAGTAACTCTTCGTCCTGACTATTGTATTGGTTTCCCTTTTCGTTTGACAGCATTACAAAATAACACCCCAAGAACTATCGATATCCACAGTTGCTGATGCGATTGTATGCAGGATTGCTGCTCGAGATGCCCTCTGAAGTCTCAACGATCATTTTCTAGTTTTGAGATGTATCTCATGCTCGTATGTAAGACGACACATTATTATACTCCATTCATCCCAAAATACTTGTCACTTTCTAGTTTAAAAATGAATTAGAGAGTGACAATTAGTTTGGGATGGACGGAGTAACAGTTAAAAATTTGCTATGCTATCTTAATCTTATTCACATTTAATCGTTGATCTTGATTTGAGAATTGAGATGTCCACGTAAGTTATCAGTTGCTGTGGCAGCGAAGGCATACTGGACCCCGTCTAGCTGACCCTCACTACAGATGTTCCTACATCCTGCCAGTTTGCCGGTAATGGGACGGTGGTGGCTCCCATCCCAGCTCAATGTCGGATGTTTAAAACTGTTCTTTTCTGAGATGAACACATCTCCGCTTGTTAGCACATTTAAAGTTTTAAGCTCATAATATCTGAATCGGCTTAAATGAAACATATGTAGCTTAACATTTTTTTAAAGGAATACAGCAGGGGAAACTCCCACTGTGTAGCATATATTAATTATTCCTTCCTGGTTCGAAATATTTGTTATCGATTAGTTCATTTTTGAAATAATCAGTGACAAATATTTTGAAAACGGGGGGGGGGGGGGGGGGGGGGTGGGGGTTTGTTTAATTTACAACGAGCTGAAAGACACTAATTAAGGGGACCGTTCTTCTGAGGTAGAAGAACCAAGCCTAGAGATTAGAGAGTGGGCAGCCAAGAGAGGATACAGTCTTTATCAGTAACTCGAAGCTTGACAGAGTCTCTGAAACAGGTTTTCCAAGAAGAGATCGTAGGGGTTACAGCTCTGAAAATCTTAGCATTCCTCTCTTTGCAAATCTCCCCGGCGGAGATAGCGAAAATTTCTAGAAAACAAGGACGCTGCCATTGTAGCTTTGCCAACTCAATAGTGTTGAAGAATTGACGGTTATGATCCCAATGCATTCCTATGATATTCCAACATGTCACACTAAAATGACATTGTGAAAAAAAGATGGTAGGTTAGTTCTTCAGTATCTGTTCTGCACATAACACAAGAATAATCATCATCCTCAAGCTTGAAGTTTTTCCTTTTCAATATATTCCTTGAGTTCAGCCTGTCCCTGAACAGTAACCATGTGAATATTTTGATCTTCTTAGATATCTTTGAATTCCATATCCAGACAAAAGGCATGGGTGGGTTGATATGAGAAAAACGATGCTTATAGCTCCAGCTTGAGCTATACTGTTTGCTGTTCGGTCCACATGTCTAACTGTCTGCCACTTGTGGTCTGTTACTTAGCTGGGTTATAATCCCATTCAAGGGGTTTAGCTCTTCTAGAGCTGCTTGGGATGATGGCATGTAGAAGTTCCTGTACGTTTCAGGATTCCTGATAAACCGACCTAATGAAATGTTCTTGTTCCTGGCAAAGGAATATAAGGCTGTCCATAGTGGCATACTAAGCATACTAGATATGTGTAAATTTAGAGTAAATACTGAAAAAGTAGAAGAAGAATAGTGTATAGAGTACACTTTAGAGGAACCGACACCTTATTCTTCTGTGCGGATAGTCTAATCTCCGACTCCGAAGGTCTACTTTCAGTGTATGTCCTTCCCAGTTATCTTCCCACAGCCTAATTGTGTCACCATATCCAACTTTGACCACTTCTATATCTTGGTAGGACTTCCAAAGGGTGATTACATCTCGCCACCAAGATGAACCCTGGTATCATTAACATAGTAGAAATGTTTGAGAGTCTAACCTAGGGAAGGTCCTGATTGTTATACAACTTGTGCAAAAATTTCTGTAGCAGAGCCAAGTTCATGATTGTTAAGTTTTTTAGGCCTAGACACCCTTTCTCCTTTGGAGTAGTAACTTGGACCCGTGCCACCAAGGGCCTCTCTTTGCCGGCAACATCTGAGCCTCTCCAAAGGCATATTTTTCCGACCTTGTCGAATGACTCAAAAACCGTTTTTTTTTTTAAGCAGCTTGAGTGTGCTAACTGAACATAATTGTTGAGCTTTTTCCACAAATTTGTTTACATCCTCAGCAACTGCATGATAGGGCTGAGCTAGAGAAGATGTTTGAGGGGATGCCAGCGGTGTTCACGGGAATGATGCAAGCGAGGAGCTATCGCAGTCGCGCGCGGGCTACGCCTGCGCTGTGACGTCTTCGTCGTGCCGTCAGTCAAGCGCTCGGCCAGGAGGTCCGGGAATTCCATGTCATCCGAGGTCCTTGTCGTCACGGGATACCCGAAATAATCCCAGTAGACAAGGAGGGCGGCGTCGAACGAAGACGATCCGCGACGAGTTCTACAACGCCGCCATGTGGTACTGACAGAAGAAGCGCGCGGGAGCTGGACCAGCCGCTGCAATGGCTGGCGCAGAGACGTTCCTGCCGGCGCCGGAGGCAACTGCATCACCCGCTGCTGATGTCTCCTTCCTTCCTCCAGAGCGGATCAAGACAAGTGAAAAGTGATGCAAGGAAGGAAGGATTTGCATTCCATGTAAATTTTCTTATGATCTATAGTGCAGTGTCTATACGTGAGATAATCCCTCTGGAAAAAGTGGACCTGGGAAAGTTGTATCGCTGTGATTGGTGTAGCAAGGTCACGGATTGCATGTACTGCTGCAGAAGTGGAAATGTAGTTTGTATTAGTTGGTCACCATGCAATACCGATGCATCAAGAATTCCAAGGGGTTGTTCTGCATGGGGAAATGAAGAATGGATGAGGCAACGCCTGGAATTAGGACATTGGACCAATAGCCATAGCAGAGGCCCAAAATCTGTAATTGGGCCATTCGACCAACAGCCAGAGCAGAGGCCCAAAACCTGGAATCGGGCCCTCGGATGGAACCCACCCGTTCCGTACTCGGATGGGGAGTCGGCTCGGACACGGAGACCCAGACCCGTCTATAAATCGAGCGTCGAGAGGAGAGGTGCGCGCAGCATCACATCAGGTGATCATCGAGTACGTACGCACCGGGAACAGCAGAGACCAGCCATCGTCGACGAGGAGGAGGAGGAGCTGATGGCACTGAAAGAGCTTGCGGTTGAAACAGGTGTCGAGGAGGCCGACAGTTGGGACCGCGTCATGGCGGCGGACTTTAGGACCATGCTGCGTAAGGTAGCCGATCTGGACGACGACGCGGGTGCACTTTCCCCGGAGGACTTGTTATGGGCGGGGAACCTGGAACGCGACACCACTATAACGGCGAGGAATATGGAGGGCATGGCGGAGAACATCCTTCTTCCAATCTCCATCAGCCAACAGTGCCGGTATGCTCTCGCCCTCTGGCCTTTCTGAAGGAAGGGAACCAAATCCAATTGGCCTCCCAAGTTGCCCCACCCCCCTTTCATGAATGGGCGTATGAACATACGACGTCAGCGCCTAACCTAAGGAGGCCCTCCACGGAAAAGCGAATCCACATCTTCGCTCTAGCTTTGCTCAATCATGCGTTGCCACTACGCGCTATTAAAAATTATCACCTCTTCTTTAAAAACAAAAAGAGAGAATTCTGTACTTCGTTGGTGCTGAATCAGATGGCTAAGAGGAAGCAGAACACAGTGAGAGCTGAGCCTGTCTGCCAACACCTGTGTGATCACTTTTGAGAGCTGTAGTATTTGGTGATCATTTCACCCTTTTTATTCCGTGTGCTGTGGATCGTGTTGGTGCCTGTTCATCACCAACTACTCTCTCCATTCCAAATTATTTGTCACTCTCTAATTCATTTTTGAACTAGAGAGTGATAAGTAATTTAAAATGGAGAGAGTAAAAGGTTAAGTGTGTGCTGTTACCAGTTCATTTTCTTTTGCGTCAGGCTGAAGGTCAAAAGGAGATGTCTTTGTCCCCGTGAACACTCTTCTTTCACCTTGCAAACGCACCATTTTTTTCTAGTCGGGTTTGCCGATTTTTTCGTATGGAGGTGGATGCAGAAGGGTTTAAGGTTCAGTCTAACACTTTGACAATGAAACCAGGGAAATTCATCCGTAATCCCAGAATAGTTGCTGACAAGCGGACAGACAATGACTGATGGAGTGTAGAAGTGAATTGTCTACCCTTTCCCATCAGCTTAAACTTTTAGGTGCAACCGGTCAACGCATAGTAGCTTAACAATGACGGATACAAAGAATCTGAAAACTTACGGGTTAAGTTCACTAACCGCAGGATAGTTTTTGACGACCGGCCAGACTATGACGGCTAGGCGGAATCTGAAACTTCTACCGATTAAATGTCTGCGTCCCTTTCCCGTCCAGCTGAATCAAGACGAAGGGATGTTCGGCACGGCGTCCAACAACGTGTTCTTGGTTCCGTAACACACAATCTGTTGGCAAAACAAACTACGGAGTACATTACTGAAACCCATATGTTTTACCATCGTAAATATTAAGCTACTCCCTCCGTTTCGTTTTAATTGTCGTTAGGACAACCTTTGTTAGTTCATTTCTAGTTCATTTGGTTGTCTGAAACGACAATTATTTCGGAACGGAGGGAGTATAATACACCGAGCAATTACACCCACCAGCGTAAATTGATAAGAAGGGCGGATAAATTGTCAATGGATAAACATGACACGTTAATTGGTTGTTTATGTTGGTAAACTGGATTGTTCACCGAATCAGGTAGAGTGAGCAATCAGAAGGCGGCAGGGAATGGCCTCAAGCTGAGAGTTGCTTGAGGTAGCAGAAATTCTGAAGCCAGCGACCATATCACACCAGAACCTTCTATACAACAGTGTCTCCATCCATCAGTGAGTGGCTTTTGTTCTGCATGGCAACTTGCAAGTGAGGAGGCAAGGATCAGTAAAGCAAAGGCACGCACAGAGGCTGCCAGCATCTGGGTTCTGAATACTGTTGTCATAAGGATCTGCCTCATGTCTGTGGATGTCTTTCTCGACGAGGGAAAGAACAGGGCCAAAGAGAGGGGAGAGGGAAAGAACTGTAAAAGCTGATGAGAAAGATGGTAGAGAAAGCATGAGATGCCACGGTAGTGGAGCTCTGACTCATTTCCAACCTCATTTGGTGGAACTAGCATTATCGATAGAAAATGCCATATTGGACTCAGTTGTGCACAAACAATGCAGGGTCATTCACAGATTAAAAATGTGTATCTGAAATCCGGAAAAAAATTTGACTAGATGAGCAAGACAAGTAATGCTGAATGACTCGTTGCAAACTCATTTTCGTTTATCCAAGAAAACAAAACTCATCCAAACATAGATGGGACAGGCACCAATAGGTTAATTGATTACTATGGATAGATATGTCTGAAATACAACATGATCTACATAACCCTCACTACAAGCTATCATGAAGATTCTCAATACATAAGCTGATCAGAAGAATCTAGAATTCGACTTTGCTAATCCACACAAGAAAAGAGCCGGATCCATGATTCAATGCAGGCCCACTTCATAGAATTCGTGATCTGTGTTCAGAACTACCACTCAACCATCTGAAAATATGAAGGCATCAAGTTCTTGACATTACGTTCCTGGTATCACCAACAATTATGGATCAACATGGCAGTGACCCTTTTCTGTTACGCTCCGTAGATTTCCCATGACTAATTACTTCAATACGGGTACTGAAGCTATATCAAGACCATAGCATACATTAAACACCTGATCCATGGGGGAGTGCATCTAAAACAGTGCATTCGGGTTGGCAACCAACTGATCATGTAGAGGACCACACTGCAGAGCTTGATCTTGGAAACCCATCCCATAAGCCGACATCCCAGGAGTCTGGCTTGGTGAACTGAAGGACAAATTCGCAGTACCATGTTGCTGGGTATCAGCTGTTAATGAGAACTGTCCTACTGCTGCAGTCGGAACAGATGCGTTGGACTGGTTGGTAATCAAAGAGGACTGGGATGGAGAGGGAGGCTGGTCATCAACCGTTGTGATGTCGTGAATGCTCGACCTTCTCTTGTCCTTGCCGCTCAATTGGAGCCTGATGTAGTACTTCTGTGCGTGGCTGGCCACTTGTGTAGGTGTTCTTGTGTGAACGAAGTTGCGTGATATGTTCCTCCAATCCCCCTTGCCATACTTCTTCAGACCTAGAAGGAACAACCTGACCATATAACAAAACATGATCTTGTTCAGTAACTGTTGATCAGTTCTTGCTTCACTTTGGTTGAAGTGTACCAATAGCTGCTAAGGTGTGAAGCTACATAGCTATTTTAGATAGATCCTAGAGGACAAAGAAAATTATCGGGTTTAAATGCAATTAATTGTTGACAGTTGAATAATTGCAAGTGGCAAATCCACCATGCCCATCAGGTGATGTAAACCCCATAGAGTGATGGTGAATTCAAGCATCCAAGGAAATCTCGCTAGTCTTGCGCATGACGCAGAGCAATCGCTCTCGGTAACTCGGAAGTCAGAAGTCGTATAGCACTCACCTGTGCTCCTCCTCGGTCCATGGCACGCCCTTCTTCCTCTCCTGCTCCGGCGTGCGGGCAGGGTGCCGCTTACCGCATCCTCCGGCGAACCGGTAACCGTGCCTGAAGTCGCCGGCGCCGTGACCGCCACTGCCGTCCCACTGCAGGGTGAACGAGTTCGCACCTCCGCCGCCGCCGTAGACCGGGAAGGGCATCACGCCGGACTCGATCTGCCGGACGTCGACCTCGAGGCTCCTGTAGTGGTTGACGATCTCGACGACCGTCCTCCCGGGAATGGCCTGCGCCACCTTCTCCCAGTCCGGGCAGCGCAGGTCGAGCGCCGCCAGCGCCTTCTCGAACTGCTTATTCTCCTCCGCCGTCCAGACGCGCTGCGCCGCCAGGAACCAGTTGGTCCTCGAGGAGTAGTGGTCCATCGGCTGCAGCACCTCCATGTACGCCTCTCGCATCATCTCCAGCTCGCTTGTCGTTCTTCTGGTCTAAGCTCAGCTCAAATCACTGTAGGGAACACAGGACGCGAAGGTGAGATTCTGGGGGGCATCTTCGGAACGGAAAAGATAGGATTCCAAGTACACTGTAACAGTTCGATTTTTTCTAACAGGAATCTCTTGCCGATGCAAAACAAATCAGTAAGATGAACATGAGATTGGAGGGGATTCTAGGGAAAAGGCGGAATCTTTATGAGCAGAAATTCGAATCGATTGCGAAGAACTTGGATAGGACTCACAAAAGTCGGCACCTTTAAGAGCAAATTAGATTGGATTCAAGAACATCTAAAAACTGGACCCCAAACACAACAAAAAGTAGTGAACCATATGACCCCAAAATCACATGCCCCCATCAATTTTGACCACTGCACCAGAAAATTAACGAAACCATCGCACCTGAACCGGGCAAAAACAACTAATTTCCTTCAAATCTCATACGAAACTGCATCACCAGACACCACAAAGAGGCCAAAAGAACAAAAAATTCACCTGAAGAACTCCTGAACTTGATTTCTCGAGGCAGGATAGCCCCTGTTGCAAGTACAAAAAGAGCGATCCGCCTCGGTCCTTGCTCAAGCTTCTCTGAGGAATTACCCTTTTTTTCTCTCCCTCTCTCGCCTCTCCAGCTACCTTTCCCTGAGCACTAGAAAAGGGATAGCGATCCAGAAAGGACGAAGGTTCTTGAGAGTGTCGAACGGCGATTGGGCCGTGCCTTGGCCGACTTTTGCAGTATTTATGTAAAACTAGTATAGAAGCGCACCCGTGTAGTGTAGCTCGGCCGCATATATGTGCGTGCGCACACACACCCACACATGCACACTTGGAGTTGTTCTTGCCTTCCCTTTTACCTCCACTACTGCCTACTTGTCCAAAAAAAATCTCTCTGCTAATTGGGGGTCTTCTTCCTCCCATTTTATATTTTCTTTCACTTTTTGCTACCATATAATGTTAAAGAAAAATAAACCAAAGAGGATAAATGAAAACTCAAAAGCCAGAGCAAGAGCTGCTAAGCAGGTTTGCAAGTGACTTTCTAGTGGTTTCTTGGAGCTTTTTTCTATACATATCTAAGCTTACCTGTGTCTTCAACTAAAATCTATAGATAATTGTTCCTTGCCGTGCGCTTTAGGTGATTGTGGAGTCTTGATTAGTTGGGGGCTTGGAGAAGTGGTCGAGTTGTGGAATTGATATTTTGTTTCCTGCATCCTTTCAGACGGAGATGGCCATGATTGGTCGCCGTTGACAAGTAGTATTAGCCCATGGCCTTGTTCTCGTCCATCCATTCAGCAGCTGGCTGTTGCTATCGGCCGTTCGGTGACGCGCACACACGATTTGCTGCCCACGGATTGGGCGGTCATTGTTTTATCGCGACGGCGTCGCAGTAAACAAGTGTGGCGCGCGCGGCTGGCAGCTCAGCAGCTGATTCTGGTTGAGAGCTAGCTTCTGCTTTGGTTTATCCGGGTTTCGGCATGCAGCTGGCTCAGCACATTGACCTGAATGATTATTGGTTGGTGCTGCTGCTGCGCGCGGCACACCGCACCGCCTCCATGGCTCCATCCATGAGACTAGCTCACTCGCCTGATGTTTCCACGCATGACATCTGCTCCATGATGAGACCACATTTCCGGTGCTCAAATTTCATATAAAGTTAGCCTGAAGAAATGAGTAGTTCATCGAGCTTAAATGGATTGTTTTCAGCTTGGTCATCATCTGATTCTTTTCTCAAATATTTCGGCTACCCATCTATATAATAGTTTCTGCGGCTCCGGAAGAATAATTCTACTCTACATATCCTTCTCGTCCTTTCAACATGTGTCGAAATGAAAATATTGTTCCGGAAAAAATAAATTGTACTACTGGCTTACGTAGTCCGACGGTGATGTGTTGCCTTTGTTTCCACAAAGCGACAAATCGAATTGAGAAAATTACAGCCAATCGAGCCGCAAACTCGTTGATTGCAGATCGAATCTAGGAGCGACATCTTTATCGAAAGCAAGAGGAGCGGAAAATGAAGTGAATCAAACTTTTGTTTCCGCTGTCTTATTTGACAAGTTATTTCCAGCTTATTCTCCCATTAGGGGGAGGGGGGGGAGGGGGTTGGAGAAACTCTTGCCTCTCATGACTATGCTTGATCTTACTATAATTTACCCATATTCTCAGATCTACTTGAACCATAATGAAGATAGCTGACCTGATCTTCTACTGGTGTATACTGCTTTGTGCTGCCACTCGTTTAATATTCTGTGGCGCTTGGTTGCTTGCCTGCAAAGCCAGATGAGATCGCCACGGAAGCTGGAGCAGGAGCATAAGAAAGACAGCATGCCAACGAACCTGCAACGGAAGCAGAGGAGCTTCCTGACGAACAAGCAGGAGGAAATGCCAAGATCTGCAACGCACCACACGTAGCAAAAGACGATGGATAAGAGAGCCTCTGCTGTAACTCTGAACTAATTAAACAAACTGCCTGGCCTTGAATTTAGGAAGCTACTGGTAGTACCAAGTTTAATACTGTGATCAGAGGTCTGACCAACCATTCAGGCACGCCGCACGCAGCATGGTCATGGGAACGAAGTGCCGCGGAAACTCTAGCGAAAAGGACACCAATTTGAAAACGATCGCGTGAGTTCAGGTTTATCGGATGTGCAAATGGGGCTATATATATTATGATTATATATATTATGTTGTGATCTGTAGTTATCCTTGCATTGTGATTGAAAGAAGATCAGAGGCGCGGGCTAGGAGGAAAGTGTAACACTCATATTTCATGTGTATAAAATGTATAAAACAAGGTGCATTTGTGTGTTGCATTTTTGTGTGAATTTTTGAAGTTCAAACGAGTAGAATTCGTTGAAATTTGAATTTGAATTCAAATCAAAAGAAAGGAAATGAAAAAGAAAAAGGAAAAGAATAAAACCCACTATTGGGCCAAATTTCCCCACCCCGGCCCATCTTTTCCCTTCTCACCCGCGGCCCAGCCAGCTCTCCTCTCTCCTCTCCTCTCTCTCTTTGACGGGCGGGGCCCGCTTGTCATCACCCTCACTGAGCAACCGTCGCCATTTCCTTCTCGCGCCGCGCCACGCCGCAACCCTACCTCCAACCGCTCTCCCCGCGCCGATTTCCCCCGGGGAAACTGCCCCACGCACGCGCCATCAACCGCCGCCGCTTCCCCCGCTATAAATTCCCCCTCTCTTTCTTCTTCTCCGCGCGCTAAACCTAACCAACCGTCATCCTCGGTAAGTCGTGCGTGTTCCCGACGAGCCGGCGATCGCCTCACCCCTCCACCCCCTCTGAACTCTTTGCCGTGAACTCAGGAGCACGCCGGACAAGCTTGCGCGGGAGAATCGCTGAGGTTTCGCCAGAATCGACGGGCACCGACGCCAACCGCCGCCATCCCTCGACGCCGACCCTCCTCCACTCGATTTCAGGCCCCGAAAACGCCCGAGGTGAGTTCTCTATTCCCCCCTCTTTCGTTCCATGTTCTTAGTGCACTGTTTGGGCGGCGTTCTGGTCGTTTGGGTCAACGCTGGCGAGCTCACCGCCGCGGGCGCCGAGCGCTGCCGCGCGCGCGCGAGATCATCGCCGCCGGGGCGACGTGGATGTCTCCCGGCCGTCGGTTTCAACCGAACGGCCATGATTAGATCCCCGTAACGGTTCAGTGTTTTAAATCTCGCGCATTCACTTCGGATCCGACGGCCCACGTTGAATTGGCTTTTCCCGCCTTCGCTTTTACACCGCAACCCCTGGAAATTCACCAGCTACCCCCTAACCTTTACTGGAATTCAAGTCTAGCCCCTGAATTTAGCAAACTAGCCCCTGGACTCCCTAGAATTGGATTTAATCATTTAAATAAGCAATCTAACCCCTGGAAATTTGTAAAATTATTGATTTAGCCCCTGTACAGTGTAGGAAACTTATTAGTCAGTCCCTGGACTTTTATTTAATTGTCGAATATTGATTATAGGTGTATTTGATGTGTAGAAATTAGATAAAAATGGTAAATAAATATAAAAACAGTAGGAAAATTTGTATAAAATGTTTTTATGCTGTAATTAATAGGTAGAGTTCAAATAAAATATATTTTGACCCTAGAAAATTTATTAAAAATGTTTAAAATACATTTTGGTTATAGAAAATTCAATAAAATGATTTTAGGCCATAAATAAATCCTAAAAATGTAATAAAAATATAAAATGCATATTTTGGCTATGTAGAATAATAAATACCTCGTAGGGACGCATTAGTATAGAGTTTTATGCCTATGTGTATGTTTGATGTCATGTGTTGTGTGCTCTTTACTTATCTTAGCCTTTATTTCTCTTTGTCATGCTTGAGCAATATATTTAGAGTCGTACTACGACCCCAACTTCAATCTCCAAGACCAAGACTTCACCAACAACCAAGTCTTCGAAGAAGGCAAGTGCCCTTGACCATCTTGTACCAATTTTAGGTTTCTAGTTAGATGCATGCTAATTAAATTGATGTCCTATTTCATGTTTCATGCCTCTTTCCATATAATTCCTTGTCACCTGATGTGGGTTGGGAAGTAGATAGGTAATTAATTATGCTTAGTCATGCTTAGACATTGAGAATTGGATTTCATACAATTGTGACATGTTAAACTTTATGATTACTTTAATTGTGGTGGATACACAATAGTAGTGGATAGGAATCTGGTGGTTGGATAGATTTGGTTTGGTGCAGTTTGCACGATACCCGGGATTGGGTTTGGTACCATCGGATTCTAAGGACCGGTTTATGGAGAAAGCCACTAAGCTTTATAGTATCACCACGAGACTGAGATGGGACAGCTTGGTCAATTAATTAGGTTTCTCCCGATGAAATGCTAGTAGTTGGATGGTGCGGGGAATGATGCAGCGGTACTGCTCCTGGAACCGCAAGGCTCAAGAGGGGGCTCTGAGGCAGAGGGTTACTCCGGGAATGCCTCAGTGGTGGAAACCTTAGAGGGCTAGCACTAGTCGGGAGTATCTTTTGTAAAGACCATGTTGTGATCTCCTGGCCTCACACCAAAGGAAGTGTGTAATGTGGTTAGCTACCACGGGCATTCAGGGAGGTTCACTTAGTCCACCTAGCAATAGGGGATGAAATCACTGCTTGTGGGGAAAGGGTACACTCTCTGCAGAGATTTGGTAAAACTGCCATGACAGCCGTGCTCACGGACAAGAGCGGCTTGGGGCCAGTTCATAATTAGCTTATGGTTGGAAAATGGTGATTATTTATGATTCAAGTTACATTCATCATCTTTAATTATGAGTTGAATTACTTCTTGAATGATGATAATAACAATTGAAAGCTAAGGTTAGGTTCTAAGCATAGTGCTTAAGCCATAATTGGCCTTCCCTTGCTCTAGCCATTCATGTCATCTCTTCCCACACTTGCTGAGTACTCTATGTACTCAAGCGTTTACTTTTCCATTAGAATATGAAGAAGAAGCAGCACCAGAAGACTTCTTCGTCAACCCGAAAGACTTGGGCTAGGCTGACGATCCTTCGCGCGACTGCCTGTGGGGATGGAGCTGTTCTTATCTAATTAGCCTTCCGCTGTAGTTTAATCATGGTGAACCATTTAGATGTTGTATATAGGTTTGTGGTGTGTATTTGTAGACCTTCGGGTCGTATTGTAAGACTATTTATGTATTCGAACATGGCTATGTAATGGTATTTCACTTTCGTCAACGCATGTATGATTCAACTGATCCTGGCGTACATATGATTAACGTGTGTTCATCTTTACGATGACCGGGCATGACAAAGTGGTATCAGAGCCGTGTTGCCCGTAGGACGCAAGCCTAGTTAGAATTGGTCGAAAATAAGGACTATACTATTTTCTTATAAAATAGTATTTCCAAAACTTTGTGCTTCCCATCTCAACCCTTGTGCTTCTTATCTTGTTGTGCTTATTGTTTTAATTCTAACTTAAATTATTGATTATTGATCTTACTCTCTTCTTTTCAAATGTTTGTAGATGGCGCGCACCAAGCAGACGGCGCGTAAGTCGACTGGGGTCATGTTCCTCACCACGCCCTAGCTAGCCGCTCCACACCTCACACACCCAGGAGGGAGACAGTGTTGATCTCTTCTGGATGTATTGTCCCGAGGATGTATGCCCGTCTTCGCTCTCTTCTTCTGGCAGCGAGGTACCGTGAGTACCGTGTTCACTTCGTCTACCACACCACCAGGGTATCTGTACCCTCTACTGGTGGACTGGAGTGGTTTTCCCAGCTGTCCGTCTACTACGACTCGGAGCTGCTGCACTCACACTTCTCTCCGTCTTGGAGGAGCTCCCAGCGTGCGACTGAGGAGGATGCTACGTGGGAGGCGACTACCTACTGGAGTCACGCCCACAGGTTCCGCCTCGGGTGCACGGAGCACGCGTACACCCCTCAGCGCCCTAGTGGCACAACCGACTTCACTGGACGTGACGTCGAGGGGCCTCTGCACCATGCTCAGTGCGAGAGGCTTGTGGACGACGTTGTGGAGTTGTCTTCATGACTCCAGTGTTGTCAGCAGGAGCTTCAGGACAGCAGAGATCTTGTTGACAGCTACGAGCGACTTCGCCGACGCTACGCGAGGATCACTGCAGCTGACCCGAACTCTCCTCAGTACGCTTTGGACGTTGAGCCGTGGGACCCAAACTCTCCGGATCGTCATGAGAACTCACCTGTGAGATCGGGGGAGGATACGGAGGAGGAGGATCCCGAGGAGGAGAGTGAGGAGGACTCTGACGAGTAGGGGTAGACTTGTTACCCTGTTGGACGACTCAAGACACCTACCCTTAGTATGTAGGAGCATGTAGTTGCGCCCTCTCTAGTCTTGAGTTGTATTATATATGGTATTGTATTAGTTTGCTTTATGTTGTGTGTGTGTGTGCGACGTGAGTTGTGGAATGCTTCGGCATCTTGTCCACATCCATGTCATTTGTATATAGACTTGTTAGTATGTCGTGCGAGTTGTGAAATGCATTAGCATCCTATCCACATCCGCACTAGTTGATTAATGAATTTGCTTGCTTTATATATATATGTTTCCCTTGATGCATGTAGTTGGGACCGTTTTCCATAGCGTACCCTCCTATATCTTATCTATGGTCCTAAAGTTTCAATTATTCCCTATACAGATGGCTGGAAGAGGTAGAGGTAGAGGTCGTGGAAGGGGTGTTGTGCCCCAAGATGAAGGACTTGGAGGTGTGTCGGGATGGAATGGTAGGGGTGCTCGAGGAGCCCCAGCAGCACAACAGATGCAGCAGATGATGGCCATACAAACCCAACTGCTCAACAACCTCACCCAGATTGTTACCAACATGCAGTAAGCCCTACCCCCACCACCACCATAATACAACCTTCCACCACCACCACCTTATCCGCCCAGATCCTTTCTAAGGGACTTCCTAAACACTCATCCACCCACCTTTGTCACAGTCGTTGAACCAATGGATGCCGAAGATTGGCTTCGAACGATTGAAAGCAAGTTGAGGCTCATACACTGTGAAGGAAGAGAGAAGGTACTTCTAGCCTCTCAACAACTCCAAGGACCGGCAGCTGACTGGTGGACCGCCTTTACTAAAGCCCACCAAAGTCCGGAGAACATCACTTGGGAAGAATTCAAGACCAATTTCTGCAATCACTTTGTGCCTGAGGGAGAAATACAAGCAAGGCATGAGAAGTTCCTTATGTTAAAGCAGGGTCGTATGCCCCAACAGATGTGGATACGGATTCCAAGAAACAATTTCGTTTCAAGAATGGACTGGACAAGGAGTTGAAGTTTGCCATGTCTTCCAATGACTACAGTGACTTTCACAAGTTGGTAGACAAAGCTTTTGAGATGGAGAGGACTAAGAAAGAACTGGATGATGATGAAAGGAAGAGGAAGTTAGCTCTGAGCCATGCCTCTAGTAGCAATGTACGCCCTCGTCTCGACCCTCAGCCTGCAAACCAGATGACTCGTCCTATGAACTACTCAGGGCAAAGATTCCCAAACCCCAACTATAGGCCACCCACACCCTACAATCAGCAGATGCGCCAGCAACAACAGCCTCCACGCCAGCCAATGCAACCACCTCGCCCTTCAGCTCCAGCTAACCGCCCTAATGGTCAACCCCCAAGAAACAAATCAGGAGGTAACAAGGGCGAGAACAATGCTGCAGGAGTTCAGTGTTACAAGTGTGGAGAATGGGGACATTACTCCAATAATTGTCTGAAGAAGCAGCAGAACGCACCTGGACGTGTCAATCATGTGACTCTTGAGCAAGCGCAGGAAACACCTGATGTGGTGATCGGTACGTTTTCTTCTAATTCCCACCCTGCCACCATATTGTTTGATTCGGGTGCTACACATTCATTTACATCCAAAGATTTCATAAAGAAGTATGACATGATAGTTGCATTCTTGAACCGGCCATTGTTGATAAACTCTCCTGGAGTAGAGATGGTGGCAAGGCATCTATGCCGTAAAGTGAGTATAAACATAAGGGGGGTAGTCTTTTGGGCCAACCTAATAGTGTTGGACTCACAAGGATTAGACATCATTCTGGGAATAGACTGGCTGACAAAGAATCAAGGAGTAATTCACTGTGCAACTAGGACAGTTTGCTTAACACACCCAGATGGCACAACAGTGGAGTTCAAACCAGATCAGATACAAGAGTCAGTTGTACAACTCAACCATCTTGAGAGTACAGAAGGCATCAGGGTTGTGAGTGAGTTTCCGGATGTATTTCCAGATGACTTACCAGGTATGCCCCCTGATCGAGAGATTGAGTTTGTCATTGAATTAGTACTTGGAACGACCCCAATATATAAGAGGCCGTATAGAATGGATGCTAAACAACTAGCTGAACTAAAGGATCATATTGAGGAGTTATTGGGGAAAGGATATATTCGTCCTAGCTCATCGTCTTGGGGAGCACCAGTCATATTTGTACCTAAGAAGGATGATATTTAAAGGTTGTGTGTGGATTACCGTGCCTTAAATGCGGTAACAATCAAGAATAAGTACCCACTGCCAAGAATTGAAGATTTATTTGATCAGTTGAGAGGAGCATGTGTGTTCTCTAAGATTGATCTTTGCTCGGGTTATCACCAACTGAAGATTAGACCCTCAGATATTCCCAAGACTGCATTTGTCTCTCGATATGGCCTATATGAGTATACAGTTATGTCGTTTGCATTGACCAATGCTCCGGCATATTTTATGTATCTAATGAACAAGGTATTCATGGAGTACTTGGACAAGTTTGTAGTGGTGTTCATCGACGACATACTTATCTATTCCAAGACTGAAGAAGAGCATGAGGAGCACATCAAGATGGCTCTACAGAAGCTTCGCCAACACCAATTATATGCCAAACTTAGTAAGTGTGAGTTTTGGCTAAAGGAAGTTTCATTTTTGGGTCATGTCATATCTGAAGGAGGTATAGCAGTGGATCCACGCAAAGTGGCCGATGTCCTTAAATGGGAAACGCCTCAGAGTGTACATGATATACGAAGATTCTTAGGCAGGGCTGGTTATTACCGTCGATTCATCGAGGGATTTTCAAAGATCTCTCGACCACTAACCAAGTTGCTTGAGAAAGGAGTTGCTTTCAAGTGGACCCCCAAATGTGAAGTGAGCTTTGCTGAGTTGAAGAAGAGGTTAACCAGTGCACCGGTATTGGTGATGCCTGATATGCAGAAGGAGTTTGTAGTTTATTGTGATGCATCTGGTCATGGTTTAGGGTGTGTCTTAATGCAAGGAGGACATGTTGTAGCCTATGCTTCGAGACAACTTCGAAAACATGAGAGGAACTATCCAACACATGATTTAGAATTGGCAGCTGTTGTCCATGCATTGAAAATATGGAGACACTATTTGATGTGAAAAAGAACTGAGATATACACGGACCACAAGAGCTTGAAGTACATATTCACACAACCAGATCTTAATCTCAGACAACGTCGTTGGTTGGAGTTAATAAATGATTTCGATGTGGGAATCAACTACCATCCAGGAAAGGCTAATGTGGTCGCTGATGCTCTCAGCAAGAAAGGACAATGTAATAATTTGTCAGTACAAGCTCTTCAACCCCAGCTATGTGAAGAATTTGCAAGGTTAAACTTATGTCTAGTGTCTAGCACTAAAGCAGTTGCTATGGAAGTGGACTCAACCCTTGAACGTGATATACGATAAGGACAAAAGAATGATGAGAAGATCAAGGAGATGAAGCAATTAATGAAGAAAGGAAAAGCTCCGAACTTTAGGGAGGATGAGCAAGGAACCCTATGGCTTGGAAGGAGGATTTGTGTTCCAGATATCAAGTAGATTAGGGAGTTGATACTATGGGAAGCTCATAACTCATCATACTCCATTCATCCCGAAAGCACAAAGATGTATCAAGACCTTAGAGATCGATATTGGTGGCATGGAATGAAATGGGATGTAGCAGAATATGTGGTCATATGTGATACATGTCAATTGATTAAGGCGGAACACCAAAGACCAGCAGGGTTGTTGCAACCAATCAAAGTGCCAAAATGGAAATGGGAAGAAATTAGTATGGATTTCATTGTGGGACTACCAAGGACACAGTCTGAATATGATTCCATATGCGTTATAGTGGATCGTTTGACTAATGTTGCTCACTTTATTCCCGTGAAAGAAACTTACAATGGTCCCAAGTTGGCGGAACTGTATATCTCCAGGATTGTATGCTTACATGGAGTTCCTAAGAAGATTATTTTAGATCAAGGCACTCAATTTACCTCAAGATTCTGGCAGAAGTTGCATGAATCAATGGATACCCATTTAAATTTTAGTTTGGTGTATCATCCTCAGACTGATGGTCAGACAGAACGTACCAACCAGATATTAGAAGACATGTTGAGAGCATGTGCTCTAAAGAATAGCCAAAGTTGGGATAAGAATCTGCCATATGCCGAATTCTCTTACAACAATAGTTATCAAGCCAGTTTGAAGATGTCTCCTTTTAAAGCATTGTATGGGCAGAAATGTAGGACACCGTTGTTTTGGAATCAAACTGGGGAAAGCCAAGTCTTTGATCCTGATGTATTGAAAGAGGCTGAAAGACAAGTGCAAGAAATTCGGAAGAACCTAAAGGCAGCCCAAACAAGACAAAAGAGTTATGCAGATACTCGAAGCCGTGATCTAACCTTTGAGGTCGGTGATTATGTGTACTTAAAGGTGTCACCTATGAGAGGGTTAAGAAGATTTAAAGTAAGAGGCAAGTTGTCACCCCGCTACATTGGTCCGTTCAAGATACTCGAACGATGAGGTGAAGTGGCTTATCAGCTTGAGCTTCCACCGCACTTGTCAGATGTACATAATGTATTTCATGTGTCACAACTTAAGAAGTGTCTGAGAGTGCCTGAGGAACAATTGCCGACGGAAGCAATCGATGTACAAGAAGATTTGTCTTATGTGGAACAGCCTGTCAAGATACTTGAGACATTAGAAAAGGTCACCAGAAACAAAGTCATTCGCATGTGTAAAGTGCAATGGAAACATCACTCGAAGGCTGAAGCAACATGGAAAAGAGAAGAAGATCTCAAGGCGGATTTCCCTCATCTATTCTCTTAGGACGTCTGAATCTCGAGGGCGAGATTCCTTTTAAGGGGGGTAGAGTTGTAACACCAATATTTCATGTGCATAAAATGTATAAAACAAGGTGCATTTGTGTGTTGCATTTTTGTGTGAATTTTTGAAGTTCAAATGAGTAGAATTCGTTGAAATTTGAAATTGAATTCAAATCAAAAGAAAGGAAATGAAAAAGAAAAAGGAAAAGAATAAAACCCACTGTTGGGCCAAATTTCCCCACCCCGCCCATCTTTTCCCTTCTCACCCGCGACCCAGCCAACTCTCCCCTCTCCTCTCTCTCTCTCTGTCGGGCGGGGCCCGCTTGTCATCACCCTCACTGAGCAACTGTCGCCATTTCCTTCCCGCGTCGTGCCACGCTGCAACCCTCCCTCCAACCGCTCTCCCCGCGCTGATTTCCCCCGGGGAAACTGCCCCACGCACGCGCCATCAACCGCCGCCGCTTCCCCCACTATAAATTCCCCCTCCCCCCTCTCTTTCTTCTTCCGCGCGGGCTAACCCTAACCGACCGCCATCCTCGGTAAGTCGTGCGTGTTCCCGACGAGCCGGCGATCGCCTCACCCCTCCACCCCCTCTGAACTCTTTGTCGTGAACTCAGGAGCACGCCGAACAAGCTTGCGCGGGAGAATCGCCGAGGTTTCGTCAGAATCGACGGGCACCGACGCCAACCGCCGCCATCCCTCGACGCCAACCCTCCTCCACTCGATTTCGGGCCCCGAAAACACCCAAGGTGAGTTCCCTATTCCCCCCTCTTTCGTTCCATGTCCTTAGTGCACTGTTTGGGCGGCGTTTTGGCCGTTTGGGTCAACGCCAGCGAGCTCACCACTACGGGCGCCGAGCGCCGCCGTGCGCGCGCAAGATCATCGCCGTCGGGGCGACGTGGCCATCTCCCAGCCGTCGGTTTCAACCGAACGGCCAGGATTAGATCCCCGTAACGGTTTAGTGTTTTAAATCTCGCGCATTCACTTCGGATCCGACGGCCCACGTTGAATTGGCTTTTCCCACCTCCGCTTTTACACCGCAGCCCCTGGAAATTCACCAGCTACCCCCTAACCGTTACTGGAATTCAAGTCTAGCCCCTGAATTTAGCAAACTAGCTCCTAGACTCCCTGGAATTAGATTTAATCATTTAAATAAGCAATCTAACCCCTGGAAATTTGTAGAATTATTGATTTAGCCCCTGTACAGTGTAGGAAACTTATTAGTCAGTCCCTGTACTTTTATTTAATTGCCGAATATTGATTATAGGTGTATTTGATGTGTAGAAATTAGATAAAAATGGTAAATAAATATAAAAACAGTAGGAAAATTTGTATAAAATGTTTTTATGCTGTAATTAATTGGTAGAGTTCAAATAAAATATATTTTGACCCTGGAAAATTTATTAAAAATGTTTAAAATACATTTTGGCCATAGAAAATTCGATAAAATTGATTTTAGTCCATAAATAAATCCTAAAAATGTAATAAAAATATAAAATGCATATTTTGGCTATGTAGAATAATAAATACCTCGTAGGGACACATTAGTATAGAGTTTTATGCCTATGTGTATGTTTGATGCCATGTGTTGTGTGCTCTTTACTTATCTTAGCCTTTGTTTCTCTTTGCCATGCTTGCACAATATATTTAGAGTCGTACTACGACCCCAACTTCAATCTTCAAGACCAAGACTTCACCAACAACCAAGTCTTCGAAGAAGGCAAGTGCCATTGACCATCTTGTACCAATTTTAGGATTCTAGTTAGATGCATGCTAATTAAATTGATGTCTTATTTCATATTTCATGCCTTGTTCCATATAATTCCTTGTCACCTGATGTGGGTTGGGAAGTAGATATGTAATTAATTATGCTTAGCCATGCTTAGACATTGAGAATGGGATTTCATACAATTGTGACATGTTAAACTTTATGATTACTTTAATTGTGGTGGATACACAATAGTAGTGGATAGGAATCTGGCGGTTGGATATATTTTGTTTGGTGCAGTTTGCACGAGACCCGGGATTGGGTTTGGTACCACCGGATTCTAAGGACCGGTTTATGGATAAAGCCACTAAGCTTTATAGTACCACCACGAGACTGAGATGGGGCAGCTTGGTCAATTAATTAGGTTTCTCCCGATGAAATGCTAGTAGTTGGATGGTGCGGGGAATGATGCAGGGGTACTGCTCTGGGAATCGCAAGGCTCAAGAGGGGGCTCTGAGGCAGAGGGTTACTCCGGGAATGCCTCAGTGGTGGAAACCTTAGAGGGCTAGCACTAGTCGGGAGTACCTTTGTAAAGACCATGTTGTGATCTCCTGGCCTCACACCAAAGTATGTGTATAATGTGGTTAGCTACCACGGGCATTCAGGGAGGTTCACTTAGTCCGCCTGGCAATAGGGGATGAAATCACTACTTGTGGGGAAAGGGTACACTCTCTGCAGAGATTTGGTAAAACTGTCATGACAGCCGTGCTCACGGACAAGAGTGGCTTGGGGCCAGTTCATAATTAGCTTATGGTTGGGAAATGGTGGTTATTTATGATTCAAGTTACATTCATCATCTTTAATTATGAGTTGAATTACTTCTTGAATGATGATAATAACAATTGAAAGCTAAGGTTAGATTCTAAGCATAGTGCTCAAGCCATAATTGGCCTTCCCTTGCTCTAGCCATTCATGTCATCTCTTCCCACACTGGCTGAGTACTCTATGTACTCAAGCGTTTACTTTTCCATTAGAATATGAAGAAGAAGCGGCACCGGAAGACTTCTTCGTCAACCCAGAAGACTTGGGCTAGGCTAGCGATTCTTCGAGCGACTGCATGTGGAGATGGAGTTGTTCTTATCTAATTAGCCTTCTGTTGTAGTTTAATCATGGTGAACCGTTTAGATGTTGTATATAGGTTTGTGGTGTGTATTTGTAGACCTTCGGGTCGTATTGTAAGACTATTTATGTATTCGAACATGGCTATGTAATGATATTTCACTTTTTTCAATGCATATACGATTTAACTGATCCTAGCGTACATGTGATTAGCGTCTGTTCATCTTTACGATGACCGAGCGTGACAGAAAGTCATGGCTCTCAAACTCGAATGCGTGACCTTACGTGTTAATATAGGCAATAGGTATAAGGGAACCGTGATGGTTGTTACATTAGGTGCATAATCACGCAATCAACCAAGCGAGCAAAACAGAAAATCATAACAAAAACAATCTATCTATTTGTTACACGCAATAATGTTCTTATCTAATCTCTTGCTTGATCTTAGGCAGCCATCCGTTTTGATCTCTTCGTAGAGTCCTGATCCAATACTTCCAATACTCCCCCTCGATCTGAACTCGTTATATTCAGATTGTATTTGAACATCTCTAATTGTCTTATCGTAATTGGCTTCGTGAACCCGTCTGCAAGTTGCTCTTTTGACGATACAAACTCAATGTCTAACAACCCTTTTGTTACTCTCTCCCGTACAAAATAAAAATCAACCTCTATATTTTAGTTTGGACATGAAACACGAGATTAGCTGATAAATACTTTGCTCCAATGTTATCGCACCACAACTTAGCCTTCCTTGGTGCTTGTATACTGATTTCTTGCAGTGGTCCTTGTATCCACATTATTTCAGCTGTGGCATTGGCCAATGCCTTATATTCAGATTCCGTACTTGATCTTGATACGGTAGCTTGCTTTCGTGCACACCAAGAAACAAGATTTGTTCCAAAAAAATAGTGAATCCTCCAGTGGACCTTCGGTCGTCCAAACACCCCGCTCAGTTGGCATTTGAAAAGCCGTTAACAAGTAGAGAGGAAGATCTCCCAATTTTAAGTCCAAGTTTGAGGTGTTTCACATACCTTAATATTCTCTAAACAGCAGTCCAGTGCACCGTGGTAGGAGCATGCAAAAATTGGCACACTTTGTTTATTGCAAAAGATAAATCTGGACGGGTTAGTGTTAAATATTGCAATGCACCGACTATACTCCTATATTGAGTTGCATCTTCTGGTCCCAGCAGTACTCCTTCATGAGCCGACAATTTCTCTGTTGTGGAGATTGACGTGCTTGTTGTTTTACAATTACCCATTCCGGTTCTTTGCAAGATGTCTTTTGCATATTTCTCTTGTGCAAGAACCATTCCATCTTTTACCTCGCTCACTTCAATCCTAAGAAAATAATGTAGTTCACCAAGATCCTTCAATGCAAATTCTTTGTTGACATTCCACAATAGTGCTTCAGTAGCTTCTGCAAATGAGCTCATGACTATGATATCGTCAACATAAATTAGTACAAACATGCTCACTGATCCTTTATTATAAAAGAACAAGGATGTATCTGCTCTTGATGGCGTAAACCCGATCTCCTTGAGCTTTGTACTTAGCCTTGAATACCAGGCCCTTGGAGCTTGTTTTAATCCGTACAAAGCTTTATCTAGTTTGCATAAATATTGTGGCTGAGATTTACTTACATACTCGGGTGGCTGCTTCATGTAAACATCTTCTTCAAGATAACCATGAAAAAAAGCATTTTGTATATCTAGTTGCCTTATGCTCCACCTCCTTGACACAACAATAGAGAGAATCACCCTTATAGTAGCTGATTTCACCACAGGACTAAAGGTGTCTTCATAATATATGCCGTATCTTTGTTTGAATCATTTTGCCACTAAACGAGCTTTGTACCTATTGAGACTGCCATCTGATTTCTTTTTAATTTTATAAACCCATTTGCAATCTATAACATTGATGCCTTTCTTTGGTGGGACTAAATGTCAGGTCTTGTTATTGATCAATGCACTATACTTTGTGTCCATCGCAGACTTCCAATTTTTATCATGCATGGCCTCATCTATATTCCTTGGTTCACCTGAAGAAGTAAGAAAAGCATATATTATAGTTCCATCAGTGTATATCTTCTTCTTCTTACGAATGCCACTTTGTAGACGTGTTCTTGGGCGCATCGATTCTGGCAATGATCGAGAGACTTGATCAAGAATTGGTGTTGATGAGGACTCGATGACATGAGAAGAAGGTGTATCAGATACGGTCTGCATAGAAGATCCCGACGGAGCCAACGCAGTGGTGGTGGCGCATTCTTCAATGGTGATTTGCCCCCCTGCGCAATCACCTGCTGTGTCGGGCCCTCGAGATTGATGCCGCTGCGGTTTGTTCTGCTGTTCTGCCGTTGTTGCTCCTTGTGTCTCGTGTGCACTCGGATATGGTGCCAAGTCATTTACTGAGTTTGATGTCTGGTGTGAATCATTTTCGTTTTCTGTGCCAACTTGATTTCCTGCATCCACACACATTTGCGCACCAGGGTTTGAACCATCTGCACTGTTTTGGTTAGGAAAATTAGCAGATTGATTATTCAATTGTTCCGGCTCAACCAAACCTGTTGGAAGTAATGAGATCTCCACACTAAGTCGTGCACCTACATTAGAATGCAGTTTTGCAAAGGGAAATTCATTTTCATCAAACACAACGTCTCTAGATATATGTATTTGTCTTGTTGCCACATCTAGACACTTAAATCCCTTGTGCATATTACTATATCCAAGGAATACACATTTCTTTGATCTAAACTCAAGTTTGATTCTGTTGAAGGGACGGAGGTTCGACCAACAGGAGCAACCAAAGACTCTAAGAGAGGAATATTCTAGTTTTTGTTTGTATAGGCGCTCAAGTGGAGTATCAAAGCCAATGACTTTGCTTGGTGTTCGGTTGATAAGATAGGTGACTACCAGGAAAGCTTTGTCCCAGAATTTTAGCGGCATTGATGCATGGGCTAAAAGTGATAAGCCTACCTCCACTATATGGCGATGTTTTCTTTCGGCCTTGCCGTTTTGTTGATGCGCATGGGGACAGGAAACCTTATGTGTCATACCCATTTGATCAGAAAAGAGATTAAGTCTCTGATATCCCCCGCCCTAATGAGTCCGCATGGTTTTTATCTTTCGGCCAAATTTTCTCTCTACCAGATTCTGAAAATCTCTAAATCTTTGGAAGACTTCAGATCTAAACTTGAGCAAGCAGATCCAGGTAAATCTACTATGATCATCAACAAAGCTGACATAATATGATTTTCTTCCAACTGAATTGGGTGCAGGACCCCACACGTCAAAGTGCACAAGATCAAGAGGAGACTCTGAAATATGACTCGAATTAGGATATGGCAATTGATGGCTATTGGTCATTTGACATGCATCACAAACCGTGTCTTTATTATCTTGACTTGAGCATGGAAGACTATTTATACTAACAACTCTGGAAACAATGCTAGATGAAGGATGTACCAACCGATTGTGCCATCGATCAAAAGATGGTTTGATGGCAAGGAATGCTTGTTTATTGGATATCTCAGCAGGTAGAGGATAGAGGTCGTTGACACATCTTCCTCTAAAGATCATGCTCCTCGTGTCCTGATCCTTGATCAAAAAATATGAGGGATGGAATTCAATATAAGCCGAGTTATACTTAACAAGACGATGCACAAAAACTAGATTTTTCTTGGCTTGAGGAACATAGAGAATTCAGTTTAGGTGAATATCTCGTTTAGGAGCCAAAACAATAGAATTACCAATGTAGCTAATTTCAATAGGTGTGCCATTTGCAACTTGGATCTGGTCATTGCCTTTGTATTTATCACGAACATAGAGTTTATTGAGTTCACCCGTGATGTGGTCAGTCGCTCCTGAGTCAGCGTACCAGTTTGTATCAATTCTGCATGACTGAATTGCTCCTCCAGCAAATTTCCTCTCTGGCATGTAGTTTTCTTCAAACCTATGCCAACAATTCAATGCTTCATGTCCTTTCTTGTAGCATATCTGGCAGAGAGGGCGATCATCCTTGTTGCTTCCATTGACCCCCTGGTTGGTGTTTGTATAGTTCGTACGCCCACCACGACCACGTCCGCGGGAACCTCGCCCGCGTGCATCAGATCCTTGTGTGCCACGTCCATAGGAGGTGCGACCACTTCTGTTTGCTGAATTTGCCGAGGAGAGCACATCTCCCTGTTGAAGACCAATTCTTGTCTCGAAGCTTAGAAGTTGCCAATATAATTCTCCAACCGAGATGGGGTTCTCCCGTGCCACGATTGCTGAGACAATAGGGTTAAAGTCAGAGTCTAACCCATTCAAGATGAAGGCAGTTAGCTCCTCCTCATCTATTGGCTTCCCGACGACAACCATGTCATCGCCGAGTGCTCTCATCTTGGTGAAGAATTAAGAGATTGTCAATGTTCCCTTCTTTGCAGTTGCTAGTGCCAGTCACAAGTTTATAGCTCGTGCACGCTTTTGGGAGGCAAACATGTCCTCCACTGCCTTCCAGGCTTCAATGGCGGTCCTTGCAGTGGCGACCTGCCCCATCAAATCTCGAGACAATGAGGTAACTAAAAAACTAAGAATCTGCTGATCTTTGGCGTACCAGTCTTCAAAGGCTGGGTTTAGAATCATATTCTTGTTCTCATATTCCATTTCGACGTCGGGAACCATGGCCTTACCATTGAGATGTCCCTCCAATCTTGCACCACATACAACAACTAGGATTTGTGCCGCCCACACTGTGTGGTTTTGTTTCGTGAGCTTCTCCGTAATCTGAAGTCCGGAGAGGGGATTCGTCCAAGAGTTCTGTAGTACCATGATCAAGTTTGGGGTTGTTCAAGCTCTGATTACCATGAAAGAAGATCAGAGGCACAGGCCAGGAGGAAAGTCATCGCTCTCAAACTGGAGATGCGTGACCCTACGTGTTAATATAGGCAACAGGTACAACGGGTCGTGATTGTTGTTACATTGGGTGCGTAATCATGCAATCAACCAAGCGGGCAAAACAGAAAATCATAACAAAAATAATCTATCTATTTGTTACACGCAGTAACGTTTTTGTCTAATCTCTTGCTTGATCTTCGGCAGCCATTCGTTCTGATCTCTTCGTAGAGTCCTGATCCAATACTTCCAATAGTAATGTTAGTATGGTTACTGTTTCATTTCTTTAAATTTAGAAAACAGTGGGGCGGTTTCAGGAGCATAAAAAATGTCTGTGTTTATTCATCTGTTGTATCCGGAGACTTGAACTGGCTGCTCAGATCAGGAGCATAAACTATATACATTTTCCGCGACAAACTTTTGGTAACGGTAACAGAGGGAATATTCTTCTCGTGAGCAGAAAAGAAGTATTTTTCCTCCTTTATCTTCACAAATGAAAAGGATTATGTTAAACAAAATTAAAAAGTACAGACTCTTCACGTTAATAGCTCTAACAGACAAAAAAAAAACACACAAGTTCCATTGGGATGGTAGTTTATTTTTCATATGCTTGAACATATCAGCTCTACGAATGATTGGAGGTGATGATCACAGAACTTCCCACTACAGTAGTTTTCTTTTCTACATTATATTTTCTGTTTACCTTCTCTCTTTTAGCAACAGAAACAGTTTCGTTTGACTCACAAACTTAAATGTAACCCGAATCAACTGGACTCGCATGTACAAATTATGTAAAATTCTACATCATATTATATTCAGGACACTAAACTACATCTAATTCTGTCGGTTTGACTCGAGCGAGAAGTCTGAACACACATGAGGCTAGGGGTCAGAGAAACAAGGAGCAGGGGCGTTTCCTCAGGAATGGCTGGAGGAATCACGGAGGAATGGCTCTTCCATGCACCATGAGCCGTCACCTATCAACTAAGCTGGCTGTCGAATGCTTAAACTAAACGAGCTTGGTTCTGTCCTCTTCCTCTCCTCTCCTGCTATATTGGCCAATAGCACATCTCCACGGCTCCTTTGGGCGGGGTCGTCGTGGTCATTTGTTTATGCACTTGCCTCTCCCTTGTGCTCCAAGAATGTTGCGAGGGCTGCGCAGCACTGGTTGTGGTTGCTTCTCTTCATTTTCCAAATTATAAAATTTTCTGAAAGCAAGATTAGTCACGTGTTGATTACCTTTAGTTACGATGCTTCTGGTCAAATCAATCATATTTTTTTTTCTGAAGCTGTGCATCAAGGTAAGGTAAGGGGGTGTTAGCTCCGAGACATTCAAAGTTCAAAGTGGTAAACAAGAGATTTGGTAGCACTTATAAGGAGACTTCCTATAACATAATCCTTTTTTTTTTCTACCGAAACAGAACACATGGACAGATACTCGTAAACACGTATGATCACTCACCTCTCTTAATGTCTCAAAAAATCTAGAACAGCTGATCTTGAGATTCACGAAGTCACAACAGACGCATCAGTGTTGATGAGGACATTGCCCCTCACCAAAAAAGAATTAGATTTAAATACAATATATGATAGCCTAACTATTTCAAAATTTCCAACATTTCATTTATGATAGCCTAACTATTTCAAAATCCCTATGCAAAATATTCGCACTAGTTTTTAAAAAGAACTAGGTAGTGCAAAATGCTGAAGCGAATCACTGAAAATGTTCAAATAATCAGCGCAATAAGAACTCACTGAACCGAAAAAAAAACAGTATTAGTGGGTCGCAACCTTTATTGTTGGGCTTTGATGGGTTGTTAAATGGGCTACCTGGGCTGTCAATGTGGAAGCGGTTTCGGATGTCCAAGGACCCACCCCGCGCGGGTAAGCGTTTCCGTTATCCAAGTCACAGCACAGCCGTCCAGCGCATCCCATCCTTCTCACCTCCGGCCGCCTTCGCCGCCGCCGTCGTCTCCGCGCAGCGCCGCCCGGGGTGGGGCCCTCACTGCGCCGCCCCCGCCTTTTGTTACCTAAGAACCGCTCCAATGGCGCTCGCGGGCTCCTCCTCTGCCTGCCTCCGCCGTCTTAACCCGCTTCTCTTCTGCACCGCCCGCCGCCGCCGCCCGGCATGGTTTCCGCGCCGCGCTGCCCGCAGGTTCTGCGCAGGTAACGTCTGGTTTCCTCTGTTTGTTCCGGTTCCTCAGGAGTATATTGTCACCGCGCTCCGCTGATTGGGTTACTTGGGTTCGTCCAGTTGTTGCTGACGACAGGGGCGTGTTCACCTCCCCGGAGGTGTCCAAGTCGTTCGACTTCACTAACGAGGAGCGTATTTACAAGTGGTAATTTCGCTTAATACACTGCAGCTTTCCATGTAGTAATACACTAAGGTTGTTTACGGGCTAGTGCTGCAATGAACTTTGCCTCATACTGGTTGTCTGGTTGCTGTACTAGGTGGGAGTCTCAAGGATTCTTCGAGCCGAACTTTGACCGTGGAGGAGACCCATTTGTCGTCCCAATGCCACCTCCAAATGTTACCGGATCACTGCATATGGGCCATGCTATGTTTGTGACCCTTGAGGTTGGATGATTAAGTTCTAATAATATTTTTCTTAATCTATTGAATTTATAAGCTCATTGTTTTGGCATTTTTGCTTATGGCTAGCCATCTATCACCTTATCAGCTGATCATTCATTCATCACATTATCATGGCCTTTATGTTTTCTGTATCATGGTGTTGTATTACTGTGTTTTCCAACTTTTGTTTATCTTTCAAACTATCTGATTGATGATATTACGGGTATCCATCCAATGGGGTCGATCTTTTCTTGCTATCTTGATCTGATTTGGTAACTATTTCTCTTAATCAACCAATGTGTTACGTTAAGATGCTAGATAGTGGAATGATTACTAGTTTCTGTTTGCTGTATTAAAATTGATGTGACATATGAAACCTGTCTAAGGTAATTGCAAAGATTGTGGTTAACTCATGCTACGGTTAACCAGTTTAAGTTCATTTGACGTGCTCTAGTTTCCTGGATAGTTTGTGTATAACACCCTCGTATGGAAATCATATATCGCGCAAGCTGGCAAAGCTAAAATTTTCTTTCTTCATTTTTTTTGCTATACTATTTCTATTACTAAAAGTACCCCCTTTGCTTTAAGTAACTCAGGACATAATGGTTAGATATTTCCGTATGAAAGGGAGACCTACGCTTTGGATACCCGGCACTGATCATGCTGGGATCGCTACTCAGGTTTGTAGAATTCATTGAAATTTTGATTTACAACTCAATTTTGTGTTAATCTCTGCAAGTCATATGTGGATTTTTGCATTTACATTTCAGTTGGTTGTGGAAAAGATGTTAGCTGCTGAAGGCATCAAAAGAACAGATCTGACACGAGAGGAATTCACTAAAAAAGTTTGGGAATGGAAAGAAAAGTCAGTCCTTTTCCAAATCATGACCAATCTGTGTTTCCTATGCAATGTAAAATCACTGTCTTTTGGTGATCTGAAGCAATCATTTTTGTTGGTCGGCTGACTTTACTGTATCTAATGATGTGGGTTTCTATGCCATAACAATACTTATCATCAGGATGCCAATTATGCTCTAGTAAATTTTTAAAATGTGAATCGCCCTGTTGTGAGCTTATGCTAAAAGATCATTACTGTTGGTTCATTAATTTTTAAAGGACTGTGTTATTGATAAGGACACAAGATGTCTTTGTAAAAATGGAATGTCTGAAAAGGCCACACAATTTCATTCTAAACATGTCTCCCTTGCAGATATGGGGGCACTATCACTAATCAGATTAGGAGATTGGGCGCATCCTGTGACTGGAGTCGTGAACGTTTCACTCTTGATGAACAATTAAGTTGTAAGTGCACCTTTTCTACCCTTGCAAATTATGCTGTTTGCGTTTAATGGTGCCTGGTCATTACTTCAGCAGAAGTTTATTAGCTGGCTTCCTTATCGTAAAGGATCTTTTATTTACAGTTATATGTTCCTATCTTCGCTTGAAACTATCGTATTAATGAGGCAACATGGTTGCACCATATGCCCATTGTATTGTGTAACCTGCATTTAGTATGGACCATCTAGTCATGATTATCTAACTCTGCTCCTAACTGTGCCCTTTGGATAAAATTTATGAATGGGAATCAAAATCTGAATGTTGAACCAAAGTACTCTGATCATCAGTTCACCAGATCTTAAGTTCCCAATGTGATCTATGCATTCATGTAGACTTTTTCTAGTGTTCTAAAAACAGCTCTAATTGTCCATAACTCCATATACAAGGAGTAGATGCCCCTGTCACAATTTAATTGCCAATCACCAGTTATGCTGCATAATTGTGTTAATTAGAATGTGATCACCGCAAGGTGAATGCCAAGATACATTGATGTATGCTTACAACTATACATGATGGTTATCTGTACTCATGTTTCGGTGTTTTCATTTTGCAGGTGCTGTTGTTGAAGCATTCATCAGACTTCATGACAAAGGCCTTATATACCAAGGTATAATGATTTATCATGGTTTACTATTACTCAAGAGAGTTTATCTGCACTATCTCGTTCGCATCATTGCATTAATTGTATATTCTAAAATAATTTGTTACTGCATATAGTTTTTGTTGTGGTGCTTTTCACGGAAAGTAGTTTACATATTGAACCATCCAGTTTTATCTTCCACGAGATTTTCAGTCAAATAGTTGTCAAATGATGATCACATTTATTGACTATATAAAATCGTTATATCTGTGCGAAGTGACAACTAGTGGAAAATGAGGTACCATCTGTTCCATGGAACATGGGAAAATATGCTGTTATATGATAGAAGACATGCTATTGACAGTTTCTACTATACCTACATTTTCATGTCATGTCCATGTTTATCTCCTATTTGCATTTAGGCCAGCTGTGCACTGCTCTTGTTGGACAGAAATATAGGAATGTTTATTCTTCTGGGACCTGTGTTTTTTTAATATGCA
This sequence comes from Tuctoria greenei, assembly GCA_036927565.1. Taxonomy (NCBI): domain Eukaryota; kingdom Viridiplantae; phylum Streptophyta; class Magnoliopsida; order Poales; family Poaceae; genus Tuctoria; species Tuctoria greenei. Next base: position 20,989,556 of record JAYESD010000002.1, read on the forward strand.
TCAGGTTTACCTTATGCCACTTTGGTAAATTTTGGTTACTGAATTGTATTTTCATCCACAGGGTCTTATTTGGTCAACTGGTCTCCTAACCTTCAAACTGCAGTATCCGATTTAGTATGTGAAATTACCTTTGCTATAGTTATTCCCATATATCTGTGCAAATGTTTAATGTAAACTTAACTAAAAGGAACTTCGTTAACAGTACACATAAATGCTGGACTGGAACATCATTGATGATTGTGTATGAGCCAACTGAAGATGTGATTCTGACATGATTTTTCTTATCAGGAAGTAGAATACTCTGAAGAACCAGGTCATTTGTACTTTATCAAGTACCGTGTTGCTGGTGGAACCAGGTACGTTTCACTACACCATTTGTATCGTGACATATAATTATGAAATGCATGGTTGCATTGGCCATTGGCTAGTAGCTTGTGCTTGTCTTTTCCTTTGTGTGCTGTTTAAATATGTGTCATTTTTTGGAGGACGACTTTGCATGATGTAAATTCGTTTGGGTTTTCTAAGACAAGAAATCCAGCAACATGATTGGCAGTGCATAACTGCATATTGTTGAATTACTTACAGATAGTAGTATGTGTGGTCGCAGGGATGATTTTATGACTATTGCGACCACAAGGCCTGAAACTCTATTTGCCGATGTTGCCATTGCTGTTAACCCAGAGGTACAAGCTCTCCAGTTTTGTGCAGCTATGTTGAGTTTTCCTTTGCTTGCTACATCCTATCTATAATTGTATTGTATTAAGTTATTTTATTTCCTGAACAGCTAGTTTAGTAAGAAATCTCACGTTTAATATGTCGATTGGCAATGCAGGATGAGCGTTATGCAAAATATGTTGGCAAATTGGCTATCGTACCCTTGACATGTGGCAGACATGTACCTATTATTGCTGACCGGGTAAGTACAAATATGTTATGTTTCACAAATATGAATGCAGGCGCTAGATCTGTGTTAATGTTCTGTGTTCATGCGTGTTCTGTTTTCTGTTCTATTCTTGTCTGTGTGGGTTGATGTGTTTGTGATGATTTTAGCATGACCTGTATTCGAATTGAAGGTCATGTACTCCCCCCACCCCAACCCCCAAAAAACATTAACCATGCTGTAGTGTTCTCTCGTCATCTTTATTGATTCATCATGTGTCCTGTACATTCTATACATGTTATCAACTTCGCTGGTGCTGTAGTTAGGTGTTTACTAATGCTGACCTTTTCATCCCAACACGGCTATATTTGCTTAACATGTGTGCTTTCTATAAGCACACTAAATACTCATGTGCCTTCATTTGCGGTTGAGTTCTGGGTGGCAACATCTGAAACAATTTTCATGCAATGCCATGTGCGAAATTGTGTCATTTAAGGGGAGGCACTGTTGCCCCCCCCCCCCCCCCCCCCCCCCCCACCCACCCACCCACTCACCACACCCGCACCTGTAAAAGATCGCTGGTTTCCTTACTCCTCAAAAATCTTTTTCTATCTTCTGGAACTTGTACGGCATGATTGCTTTCAGTGATAACTGTTTATTCTATGATTTACAGTACGTTGATCCAGAATTTGGAACAGGGGTGCTGAAGATCAGCCCTGGACATGATCATAATGATTATCATATTGCTCGAAAGCTTGGGCTGCCAATCCTTAATGTTATGAACAAAGATGGCACACTAAATGATGTTGCTGGAATATACAGGTATGTTTTCCTTTGTTGTTAAAAAATGCATGCAAACTAAACTATTGTTTTCTTTTTTTTCTCTCCGTTCTGTAAATTAATTGTTATCTTGCAATTTTCGTCTCCAATTTCTTGTTCTATTCCATGTGTCATTTATGAAACCCCTAAAGATTACCTACTCATAAACTTTTATGGTTTGGCCAACTAAAAGGCAACATGTCCAACAAATGAGTGTTGCAGAGATGCGCATGCTAAGGTGGATGTGCGGTCACACAAGAAGAGACAAAATTAGGAACGAGGTGATACGTGATAGGGTAGAGGTGGTACCGATTGAGGAGAAGCTAGTCCAACATCGCCTACGGTGGTTTGGGCATATCCAGCGGAAACCTCATCTTATTTTCTATTACTTCTCTTCAAAAATTGTTGGGTTTTATTTCTAGCCGACCCCAACTTGCTTGGGACAAAGGCTTGGTTGTTGTTGTTTATTTTTTCTTCTGCTTAATTGCACGATGGAAAAAATTGAAATTTAGCTTACTAACATAGCTACTGGACTGCAGTCGTTTAACATAACTTACTGTTCTAGATATTTTAAGAGAAAGTTAAGCAGTGATATTGACCTGGCACAAAGTCCTAAGCATTTGGATCAACTAGTCCATGTGGAAAAGGAACTGCAGTATTTCTAGAGTTATCCTTGTTCTATGTGCAACATGTTTCTGGTATTAACGTCCGTTTTTCTCCTTCAGTGGTATGGACCGTTTTGAGGCAAGAGAGAAATTGTGGTCTGACCTTGTTGAGACTAATCTGGCAGTGAAGAAGGAACCTTATACGCTTCGAGTTCCTAGATCTCAACGGGGTGGTGAAGTATGATTCTTTTACCTGCTTGTGGTGATTTTTTGTGCATTATTGATGGTTTCCGGGCATGCTTAACCTAATAATGTTTGGTCCTAGGTAATAGAGCCCTTGATTAGTAAGCAATGGTTTGTCACGATGGAGCCATTGGCTGAAAAGGCCCTCTATGCAGTTGAAAAGGGGCAATTAACCATTCTTCCAGAGAGATTTGAGAAGGTAAATGCACGGATCTTTCACTTCTTTTTGAAGCGGCATTAATCTCATAGCATTGGCATGGTGAACATATTCTTACGGAAACTATGCTTTGCCTCTCAGTCGTTCCTTTTCTCTTTTTGGTGTTCTCCTGCTGCAGATATATAATCATTGGCTAACAAACATAAAGGATTGGTGTATAAGTAGACAACTGTGGTGGGGCCATCGGATACCTGTTTGGTATATTGTTGGAAAGAAGTGTGAAGAAGACTACATTGTTGCCAGAACTGAAGAGGAGGCACTTGCAAAAGCCCAGGAAAAATATGGAAAGTCAGTCGAGATATATCAGGATCCTGACGTTCTTGATACTTGGTTCTCAAGGTCTGTTTTCCTCTGAAGAATATATGGCCTCAGTTCTTTCTGCATTATGGGCTGGTTTATTGCTTGATTTCTATATTTGGATTCATACACAGGCTTCTTGAAAGACCTTATTCCTATCAGGACATTATTTTGCATGAATTGTACTCTTTCTCACTTCTAAAAATTTTAATTTTAGGACCGGAGCATGAATCCAACACTTCCTCCATCTAAGAACATCAAAATTTCCTGACATAATTAAAGTGTACAAAGAGTCCCTACCTGATATTCATCCAGGTCATCAAACTCCCAAATTGTAGATTTGGGTCCTCAAACTTGCTAAGTATGCCGTCTATATCTAAAATACGGAAAGCAACCCTCTGTGTGCTGAATTGTGCATAGTTTTCTGTGGTTTTGACTTGTTGCTATTCTCCTGCAGTGCTCTGTGGCCTTTCAGCACCCTTGGTTGGCCAGATGCATCAAGGGAGGATTATCAGCATTTTTATCCTTCAACTGTTCTGGAGACAGGGTATTTTGGTTTTGGCAACATCTTAATTTACCTTTTCTTCTTTTAACAGGGTAGTATATCTTATGTTCCTGACTTGCTGTTTTCTTTTTTGCATTAATGACCTGTTGTTCTGTTCACCATATTTAATCGCATCATATTCCTTTTTACAGCCATGACATTTTGTTCTTCTGGGTTGCACGAATGGTCATGATGGGAATTGAGTTTACTGGATCTGTACCATTTTCCTATGTCTATCTTCATGGTCTAATACGGGACTCTGAGGTGAGAGGATAGCACGAATAAGTCAAATTAACCCCTTTAGTGCAAAAGTACCATGATCAAACTTCTAAACTTATAAGCTTCTATGAAAAACACATTGTTTCTGGAAGCACGATGCAAATGACATTATTACTATAGTACTAATAGCTGCTAATATCTGCCGACAGTGCCGGTTTGCCACATGATACCCATCTTTAAGTTTCCACAACTAGTAAACAACATTTGCATACATGACTAGCAGAAGACAGGAATGCATACAAACTTGTTTAGATATTAGATTTTTGGTCTGAATTGAACCCTAGGCATGCAAATAATGCACTTGATTCTGAGGCTCATGCATTGTCTGTTCATATTCTGTATGATGCCCTCTAGCAGTTTGACACCTACTATGTTTTCAGTCCCATAAGATTGAGGTCGCGAAAGAAATCCAGTATTCCAGTTACATGTGGCAGAAGGCCTCACCCTCATTGAAAAATAGTCCGATATGAACATGCAATATGACAGGGTGCTCAGTTCTCATGTTCTGTTCTTCTGACATGCTACATTATGACTTGCTTTTCAGGGTAAGAAAATGTCCAAGACAGTGGGGAATGTCATTGACCCCCTAGATACCATCAAAGAATATGGCACTGATGCGTTGAGATTTACACTTTCTTTGGGCACGGCAGGCCAGGTTTAATTTTGCTTGGATAATTTTAGATTTTCCTGTTGACCAATTTATTTTCCTCTTCTGTGTTATTGATGCACCATTTTACTTCAGGACCTTAATCTCTCTATTGAAAGATTGACATCAAACAAGGCTTTCACAAACAAACTGTGGAATGCAGGCAAATTTTTGTTGCAGAATATGCCTGATAGAAGTGATGTCACTGCGTGGGAGGTCTTGTTAGGAAAGAAGGTTCTTCACCGAAATATTATATTGGATATGATGCATATTCTTTGTTCTACGTTTTATTCTGCTGCTAATGGTTGTGTCTCCTCCAGTTCGACACAGAAGCATCACTTACAGAACTGCCATTGCCAGAATGCTGGGTGGTGAGTCTATATTAATGCTTTGAGTTATTTGGCTCGTGTACATTTTTTTTGACAAAAAATCCAACTGCAAATCAGGTTACACGACTTCATGAACTCATTGATAAGGTCAGCGCAAGCTATGACAAGTTCTTCTTTGGAGATGCTGCTAGAGAAATCTATGATTTCTTTTGGGGGGATTTTGCTGATTGGTAAGATTTTGTAGAACCCAAGAGTGGGCTTCCTTACTTGAGGACCATTTTATTTGTGCCTCGATCTCGTAATGTAGCTATTATTAGCCCATTTTGGGCCTTGGTTACGAAGTTGTGGGCCTACTTAGAGGCTAAAGACTTATGTGACCCTTCACTTCCTTAGGAAATATACTTTCTTACAAAAAACGAGTGACGGGGTCATGAGGATATAGAGGATCTGCAAACCACGAATACACTACTAAACATGCCTTATGCACATCATATGTAATAGGAACTTCATATTTGTTGCTTTCTATGTTAATTTCTTATTGAGTTGACCTTAGTCTTAATTCTTTGGTTCCTCACTGCTTATTGGTCAGAAGACTTGCAAATCTGATGGATCAAATATATATGCTTTACTTTTGTCTGGGTTGCTTAGCCTATATCAAAATGGTAAAACATTACCCAGCTACCTGAGGTTTTTCTTCATTATGAGTAGTACCACGTGCCTTGAAAGTTTATCTCTGGTTTGATACAAGGGACTAAGCCATCTATTGAACCATTTTCACACAAATTATTAATCATTCCTAGCTCTTCAGCTGCATAGTCATTTTTTGTTCAATCTTAATCCCCTTTTACTTGTTTGTCCTTATGTAGAATCCTTACAGAACAATGCTCTGTACTCGATGCCATTTCCCTTCTCGTCAGAAATGAACACGATAAAGATTTAGCATGTGACCATCAACACATAGTAACATAACATTTTCCCATACCACTGTGCTTCTTGATGTACAATAGTAAATTCTTGTGTCAGTTAATCGATGCTGGATTTCAAATACAAAAAACAAAGCTATACTCGTTGGTACATTTATTTTATTAATTAATTCTCATTCAGGTATATTGAAGCAAGTAAAACACGTCTCTACCACTCCGGTGACGATTCAGCTTCTTCTACAGCACAAAGTGTTCTATTGTATGTGTTTGAAAGCGTATTGAAGCTACTGCATCCCTTCATGCCCTTTGTTACTGAAGAATTATGGCAGGTAAGAAACTTTAAATGTTGATTATAGTCCCAAAACATTGTTCTTCTATCATGTTCATCAACGCCATCATTGTTCTTCTAGCATGCCAATACTGTTCTTGTTTCAGGCATTTCCATACAGAAAACAAGCTCTTATGGTAACTCCCTGGCCCACAATTGACCTTCCCAAGGATTTTAGGTCCATCAGAAGATTTCAGAATTTGCAGTCATTGGTAATATTTTGTTACTCTTATCTCTCTTTCTTCTTTTACTTCCTTTAAAAAAATAAAATAAAATTGTTGGGTTTCATATATAGCCTATCCCAATGTGCTGGGGACAAAGGCTTTGTTCTTTTTGTTGGTAATATTTGATGTTAAAGATTCATGACCTATTTAGAGAGTGATGCTATGGCTTATGCTTACCATTTTATTTTGCCTTGCAATATAATAACAGATAAGAGGAATCAGAAATGTCCGAGCAGAATATTCTGTCGAACCTGCGAAACGAATATCAGCATCTATCGTTGCTACTACAGATGTCCTCGACTACGTATCGGTGAGTTTAGAGGTCCATTTTGTTCATGACATGTCATTATAATAAATCACTTTTTTATGTAGCAGTTTGAGAAGCAATTTCACGCATGTGTATATGCATGTTTTCGAAGCAGAAACAATGACAATTTCTAATTTTTTAGTATTTAGATGATAGTAGCTAGAGGAGAAAAGCATATGTTTAATTGGGCTAGCCACACTTTTCACAGGTTCTCATCATCTTGAGATTGGCTGTAACTGGCATTTGAAGTTTCAAAACTAAGCATTAGTGTCCTGTTTCCTCTTCCATGCCCGTGGGTTTACAAGGGTGTTGCATCTGACATTTCTCTAGTCTAATGAAAAAATAAGTTAATCTTTCTCATTTTTCATCAATTCTTTTTTGCCTGCAGAAGGAGAAGCAGATCCTAGCTTTACTCTCTAAGCTTGATATCCAGAATGTACATTTTACAGAATCAGCACCAGGTGAGTGTTACTTGTTCAAATACCATAATATTTGTATGCAGTTTGCCAACAACAGTATATATCCATGATTGTCAGGTGACGCAAACCAGTCCGTTCACATTGTTGCTGATGAGGGTTTAGAAGCCTACCTACCTTTGGCTGATATGGTTGATGTATCTGAGGAGGTTAAGCGGCTCTCTAAACGCCTTTCTAAGATGCAGTCAGAATATGATGCTCTTGTGGCCCGTCTCAACTCCCAAAGTGTACGTGTGGCTATTGTTTTCTTGTTTCTATTGAGTGTTAGAAATACATCTTTTCATGTTCATGTACCCCTTTTTTTCATGTAGTTTGTAGAAAAGGCCCCTGAAGAAATTGTTCGTGGAGTTCGTGAAAAAGCGTCGGAGGCAGGGGAGAAGATCTCTCTCACTAAGAATCGGCTTGATTTTTTGCAATCAACGGTTTCCACATAACTAGACGGTGGCCTCTGCTAGTTGAAATGTGATTTTGATATATCGTGGGATGATGAGCATATCCGATTGTTAACATGCACTTCTGGTTAATTTAAGGACTGAACAGAAAATGGAATTTGACCTCCAAAGTAGTCATCTCCATTGAGTCAGATTGTTGGTCCGGCTCTTTGGCCCCTGTGCTATGGTGCACGTATTTTTGCGTGAACTCCAAAACTAGCTTCTTTTCGTAGATCAAAACGGGGAGGTGTGCTTTTGTTCCTCCTGTTGTCTGGTTGAGGAAATTTTTGCCCTGCTGTAATGTTCTGATATTGTTGTACTGACTTTATTTTTCCTTGTTAATCTGTATTTTTATTATTACGGTGAATAAAATACGGCTGGAGAAATCCCTGTTTTCTTTTATGGGAATGCTTTTGGTCGTTGCCTTTTCTGTTGCGTCCGATGGGCCGGGCCCATCCTGTCGATCAAACTCTTACATAGCAGCAGCGCCGTACTCGACTAGATAGATGGCAAGTTGGTGCGCAGAGTCCACCGGAGTAGAACATTGTGACATTTGATTCTCTCGTATAACACGTGCATGAGAAAACGTGCCACGCCGCCCTCTCTGCCTCGCCGTAGCATGATAGCATTTGGATAGGGTAAGCGGCCAGACGTACGGTACGCCGAATAAACCCGGGGCTGTTGGCACGTTGCGTGGTTAGTTTCCCTTGGTTCTGGTTGGGTTGGTGTCTGTCTACGCCAGGGTTTCGGTTCTGCAGCAGCAACTTCTTTTCCTGGCAAACAGCGCCTATATCAGCTTCTCTTTTCCTTTAGATGCGTTTGTTTGTTTGTTTTCACCGGTGAGTAAATAAATAAATAAAATAGGTGCTCATCAGCAATCCCGCGTCCCGAGGCAGGGAGAACTAATGACAGCGTGGCGGCGACGCGCAACCATAATGAATAAACCAACTGGGGAACGCACGCACCGTCGCGCCGCTTGGACCGCGATACGATATCTGATCCGCCTTCGTCTCCGATCCGGCCTCCGCCTATAAATAACTAGTCAAAGCGGAGGTTCGTTCCCGTGCGCTACTCGTCCTCCTCCTCCCTGCGGCCAGAGAGAGACTGCAGACGCGACACACGAGTGGCCGTCAGCCGCAGAAGATTCGCGCCGTCGATCGCCCCTTCCGTCAAGGCCTCCGCGCAAGGCCGCCGTCGCCGGCAGCCGGGTCGGGTACGTCTCCAGATCCCTCCTCTCCTCTCTAATCTGAACTCGTTCCTCCATCAGATTATTATCACTCGCGATCTTATTAACGATGAACTTGTTCAGTCCTTCTCACGTTCCAAGTTTTTTTTTTTCGATTCCCTTCGTCGTCCCGTTCTGCACTAGTAGGTGTCAAGTGGCATGTCGCCCGAATGTTCAGCCGTATCGATGAACGACGGTACCGGTGGTACCGATCGATCTACACTATTACCATTACCTACTACGGCCAAGGTCACTTGACGCACTTTAGGCAACTTATCATCTGTCCGAAAAGGCTACGGCGATACTTAGCCAAAAGTCACGGTAGAAGCAGTCGGCGAAATAAACCTTTGCCCAAACAGTTTATAGCATTGCCGGCACATACGTTGTTGCAGTCTGGTCAGCCTTTTCAGATATAGCTGTTATATATCTTTTCCATGAACCATCTCAGCAGAACAGAAATTCTCTTGCATGCACAAAAGACTTCACACATCAGTCTTTACGCATGCAACAAGTCATACAATTCCGAATCTCCAAATCCATTCATGCATCGTAGTCATAGCTTAACAGAGTAACAAGTACTACAGTTAGGTGCGCAGGTGGCCACGACATGAGTTTTTACATTTGGACTACTGCCAAAGCTCAAAGTTAACTCCTGCCAATGTTTGGGAGACTATATAACACGTCAACTCTCTCATGGTCACCAAAGGTCGCTCCTCCAAAATACTAACACTCCATCGCGTGTAAAATATGCTTTCTCCCTCTTTCTCACATGTCGTATATGGAGTATCTTATTCTTATAAAAACATGCAACTAATAAGCTTCGTCAGTGTCATCATACATACACTTGTGTTATCCAGTCACTGCACACAGACCTGTTGCTTCCTTTTCTTGGCGATGATTACTGCTGATCAGATGCTAAATTTTGTGGACCTGAATCTTCAGATTTTAGAGCCCGGTTATTAGAGTAGGCGTGAAGAAGAGTATCATCGGCTACAGGGGACAGTCTAAATCATTGACACTGAAGCATTCTCTGCTTCACAGTCAGAGGAACAAACTCTTGCGCTCGTTTTCTGCCTCTTTGCGGCCGCATCCTTCCTTCCCCGGCCGGTTCCAGCTCCATAAACCAAGACTGATTCTGTCATCATGCATCTGCATGTCAGGGGTGACCCAGACATACAGGTATTTCCTTCTCCGGGCCGTTTGTCACATACCTGCTCCCCCTTTAAAATATTATCATAATTTTAATTTAGATTTATTGTTCTAACAAAATCAATTTCAATTTGAGAGCGAAGGGACAAAATTATCACGGGTCTAAGAGCGACTCCAATTGCTTGCTTTCTTGGTGATTGTCACTGTTCAGCTGACGCACGTACGTGGACCAGAATCTCATCATTTTTCATATATTTATATAATATATAGCAATCGATCCGGACCGCGAAAGACTGTTAGTCAAGTGTCCAAGCTAAAGCAACTAGTCATAGAGTATTGGCCACAGGCTGCATGATGATTGATGTACCTGAAAGATTCCCTTTAGAGCATCCGTGGGTTGGAGTGTTATCCTATTTTGAAACGCGGGCTTTAGTTGCTTGTTTTCTTGGAAAGCGCACCACCTCATTATTGACTGGCACATTACACTAGGTGGACAGGTAACTCCGTTATCGATGTAAGAAGTCCTTAATTATATGCATCAATCGTCATGTGAAACCACGGTGATGTGTATTTCTACCAAACATGGATGAAGATGTAGCATTCAAACTATGATTGTTGCATCTTTTCATCTTAATTACTGCCTTCTCATTCTTTTATTTGTCGTTTCAGACAAAGGTTTGAATTAGAAATGAACTTGGATGTGTTGTCTTACCGACAATTAAAAAGATAAGGAGGGAGTACGTTGTGTACGTGGTAGTAGACTGTAGACAGTTTGCTGTTCTTTGATCTAGTAATAATTTGGCTGTAGCCTCCTGGGGGTCAAGGCCGGGATAGAATTTTTTTCCATTATGTAGAAAAAAAATCAAACATCATATGAGACGCCATCTGATGCTGATCCGGACCCCGCGTCAATCAATCATGTGACAAGAGAAGGAAGGGTTTCCTGCTAGTCGCGGTCAAAGCCCATCCTTTTCATCTCTGGGTTGTCGTTGTCGCGTGTGCGTGCTGTCCGTTTGCAGTAGTAGGTGACCGGTTGCTGTATAAGAAATCCAACTTCTATATTCAGTAAGTCTACAGCGTAATTAACAGCACGAGCACGTCAGTGCAAGAAGTGGGAAATCTGCAGCTAGCGTAACAGCCAGCCAGCCAGTCACAAGTGTCGCTCGATAGCCACAGCTGCGAGAGAGGCCGGAGAAGAAGACCCCCCTTGGCTAATAATAAAGCCTGCACAAAGCAGTCTTCTCTTTTGGTTCAGTGCGTAAGCAGGACACGGTCCTTCATCAAAAGAGGCCCCTTAGCTTTGTTTGGCCCCAGAGTTCTTGGTGGATTGGGTTGGTTGTGCGTTCGGTGTTCCTGGCTGTCTACCTTACCTCGTCGTTCCCCAAGGTGTCTGTCCACGAGCGCACACATTCTCTCTGGAGCTGCGTGCTTCTCGGCGCAGTCCTCCTCTCAGCACTCAGCAGGTAGAGTGAAAGCCATCCCATGTCTTCCTCCTCTGATTCTTCCCTCCTTGCATGAGCAACAGCCACTACAGAAGTGGCTCAGTGGAGGCCCCGGTGATTCTGGAAGATTCCTTAATTTCCCCTCTGCTTTGGGGATTCAGTTCGATGCGCTCTCCGTCTTTTCCCTGCGTAGTTTGCTCTTGCGCAACGATGGTTGCATGACCGAAATATTTGTCCTCAAAACTTGTCGCTTTGTAGTTCATTTTTGAATTACAAGTTCACGATGACGGAGGGAGTACTCGTTTCGACTGGCGAGGTAGGTTTCAGATAGATGTATCTTGACAGTCCTGCTTGGTACTTCTCGAAAAAAAAAAGACAGTCCTGCTTGGCAGTTTTGAAGTATGCTTCGCCTTCAGAGGAGCTTGTTTCTTTCGTGTTGGTAGGTTGGGAGGCGCTAGCCGCAGTACGATAGTTTCTGCTCTTCGGGTTTTTCGAAAAAAAGACAGCTTCTGCTGTGTGTTCAGGACTCAACTACAAGTGCTTCTCTAATCTGCTTCTCAAAATCAGAGTTTTTTCTATTGTTATTAGTGTCGAAAATTGAAGTGCCAGATAGTGGATCGAACAATTTATTCTGCGAGTCTCCCCTGCCTTGCACAAATCCATTCTGTTAGAGGTGTTGCTCCTTAAAATTAGAGGTGTTGCTATTGTTATTACTATGGCTTTTCGGAAAAAAACTGTTATTAGTAATGGACATTTTTGTGTGCTGATTAGTGAATTGAACAATTTCTCTGCATTGCACATATCTGTACCGGAATTTTCTATTTTCTATTTGTTAGCTTGAAACGTCGTTATAAACAAGCCGGATGTAATATCTGCAGGCAGGAAAAAGTTACGCTCATCTAATGCTCCATCTGAATCTTTGTGAAATGTAATTCCAACATATTCAATGCTTTGCTAAGTATCTTCTCATTACGAATTGACAGGGCAGAGGAGGAAGCCACCCTGAGGCCTGAGCTGCAAGTCAGAGGCTGGGAGCGACGCCATGGGGGAGGTTGTAGCAGCAGATGTGTACACTCAGGACGGTACCGTGGACATGAAGGGGAACCCCGCCGTCAAGAAAGGCACCGGCAACTGGAGTGCTTGCCCTTACATCCTCGGTCAGCTCCTCTGCTCCATTGCTCTGCTTCATCTGTTTTTTTTTTTTTTTGAGCTCTCGTTGATGATAACCAACTTGCATCCATGGTTCAGCGAATGAGTGCTGCGAGAGGTTGGCGTACTATGGTATGAGCACCAACCTGGTGAACTACATGAAGACGCGCCTGGGCTTGGAAAATGCCGTTGCGGCGAACAATGTCACCAACTGGTCGGGGACATGCTATGTCACGCCGCTCATCGGTGCCTTCTTGGCAGACGCCTACATGGGCAGATACTGGACCATCGCCAGCTTCATGATCATCTACATATTCGTAAGCAAAGCATTTTTGTAGATTGCAATTTGTTTCTCTTAAAGATAAAGAATCGCCACTTTCTGTTGGAGCAGCGAGCTCAAAGCTCATAATAACAATGATGCATTTTTTAAACAGGGCTTGGCGCTGCTCACGATGGCCTCGTCGGTGAAGGGTCTCGTGCCCTCGTGCATCGATGGAACGTGCAACCCTACAGATCTGCAGAAGGCGGCGGTGTTCGTGGCACTGTACCTCATCGCACTGGGCACGGGCGGGATCAAGCCGTGCGTGTCGTCGTTTGGCGCAGACCAGTTCGACGAGAACGATGAGGAGGAGAACAAGAGCAAGAGCTCCTTCTTCAACTGGTTCTACTTCTCCATCAACATAGGTGCGCTGATTGCATCGTCGGTGCTTGTGTATGTCCAGACGCACGTCGGCTGGGGCTGGGGCTTCGGCATCCCTGCCGTGGTCATGGCCATAGCTGTTGCCAGCTTCTTCTTCGGCACATCGCTGTACCGGCACCAGAAGCCCGGGGGCAGCCCGCTCACGCGTGTCGCGCAGGTTCTCGTCGCGTCCGTGCGCAAGTGGAACGTGCCCGTGCCCAGCGACGCTTCGGCGCTGCACGAGACCCTGGATAAGGAGTCCGGCATCGAGGGCAGCCGCAAGCTGGAGCATACAGACCAGTTCAAGTTTCTCGACAAGGCAGCTGTGGTGACAACAGCAGAGGACAGCGAGGCCTCCTCGGCATGGCGGTTGTGCACGGTGACGCAGGTGGAGGAGCTCAAGAGCGTGGTGCGGCTGCTGCCTATTTGGGCGAGCGGGATCATGTTCGCGACGGTGTACGGGCAGATGAGCACCATGTTCGTGTTGCAGGGCAACACGCTGGACGCCAGCATGGGGCCTCACTTCAGCATCCCCTCGGCATCGCTCTCCATCTTCGACACACTCAGTGTCATTGCGTGGGTGCCGGTCTACGACCGCCTCATCGTGCCGGTGGTTCGCTCTGTGACCGGCCGGCCGCGTGGGTTCACGCAGCTGCAGCGCATGGGCATCGGCCTCGTCGTCTCCATCTTCTCCATGCTCGCGGCTGGGGCGCTCGAGGTGGTGCGACTGCGCACCATCGCGCGGCACGGGCTGTACGGGCCAAAAGACATGGTGCCCATCTCCATTTTCTGGCAGGTGCCGCAGTACTTCATCATCGGCGCGGCAGAAATCTTCACCTTCGTCGGGCAGCTCGAGTTCTTCTACGACCAGGCGCCGGACGCCATGAGGAGCATGTGCTCGGCGCTGTCACTCACCACCGTGGCGCTCGGCAGCTACCTCAGCACGGTGCTGGTGACCATCGTGACACGCATCACCACCAGGGACGGCAAGCTCGGATGGATCCCGGACAACCTCAACCTCGGCCACCTCGACTATTTCTTCTGGCTGCTCGCCCTGCTCAGCCTCATCAACTTCGCCGTCTACCTCGTCATCGCAAGCTGGTACAAGTACAAGAAGACGGCGGATTACCCGGACGCCAAAGGGGAACGCAACACGGGCCACTGATGATGAGCATGAGCAGTACAGTACAGGTTGTGGTTGAACAGAGAAGGCCAAGCGATTTCTGTGTGTTCTTCATCTGGCTAGTGTTTGATTACTGTGTCAACGCACGCGTGTTAGATATTAGTTCATGAAAAAAAAAGTGGAAGCAAGAAGGAATTATGCTTCAAACATGGGAACTAAATGAAGAAGTCATTTGTGACAATGAAGAATTTTCATTCAATGTTCACGGTAGTACCTGGAGCTGGTTAATGTTGAAATATTTTAGATGTCATATTTATTTTGATGAGCAATGTTCGATGCCAAGTATCCATATATACTTAGTAAATACAAATCAAAAGTCCTTTTTTCTCGTAACTTCTTGTGTAACATCACGTACCACAACGAGATCAATTCCATGTGCCTGACTCAGGCAGTTATGCAGAGGAAGTAATATTCGGCCTGTTATGGTTTTTTTTATCAATTTAAAGGTCCAAGACAAAGTGACAGTGAACGGCATCTGGCCCAACTTCAAAGGCTGTTGAGCAGTCGCCCAGCTTAAAGATTGTTGGGCACATGGGGCTGAATTGTGAGAGTGATGGTTTCGTCTGTGCTCCCCTGACCTTGTTTTCCAATTTTATTGAATGCCAGAGCTCATCTCCGACTCTAAATACCATATTAATTAAGGGATTCCCGTACTGACCCATATATCCGTGATTTGCATTGCATCAACGACGGTGTTGATGGATGTCGGCGACCTTGCAGGCAGGAGGCCGGAGTCCAGGGTACGTCTTTCTCGTCGACGGCGCCGTGCTCACTTGTAAAATGCCGATGTGCATGCACATGCCGCATGCAGGAGACTGGATCTCCGACGAGTCAAAGGGCATCAGCTGGCACTGCAGCACCGATCCGGTATTCTTGTTAGCCAGCTGACTAACTGTCTGTATATATGCGTTTGTTTATTCCTGCAGGTCATGTGACCTTATAGCTGTTTACCTGATTAATCAATCCTAAATAGTACTGTTAGGGCCTGCATGCATCTGATGGTCAGCTAGCTAGGGAGAGTCGTCCTTTCAATCTCTAGTTTATTTTCAGCGCATCAGAAACAATTATGCTCTGCCGTATACATACATACGTACATATACATATCAAAATGGTATGACATGTTCTTGATGAATCTACCAAAAGTAACACAATCAGTACAAATATTCACAATCGTGTAGCTTCTTTTCATTTGACTTCAGTGAGCGAGTGATTTACCGTACGTTCACCTGGTTTTCTTTGCAAATCATTCGATCGCTTACAGAAGATAGCTAGAATGCAGAACAGCAGTGCCCCACCGCGCTGCCAGCTCCAGAACTTGTCTATAATCTTGTGCACTCGATGAAACAAGCATAACAAACAAGAACTGAACCATGCTAGCCAAGATGCAGTAAACATAGCCAAGAGCAGTTAACTGCATACCTTTCTTCTGATTGCAAGCACGGGCGGAACCGGAAAGGAGAAGACGTAATCGTTGATCATCATCCGGGATGAAGCCATGAGATGGAGTGCTACCGAATGAATAGCAAAATGGAGTAATGGCTAGAGGAAGCCTCCAAAAGGATCGCATGATCCGTCGAGCCCGTGCTTGTAGACGACCAACGGGGAATGGAGGAAGGATCAATGCGATCCCTTTGGATGCTTCCCCCAGGCATTGTTGCGCAAGAAAGATCTCATCTCTCTGTCTCCCTCCCTCTCCACTCCACATAGAGAAGCACGAGAGGTGGTGTGCAAGAAAGTGTCAGTGAGGTCCTTATATACTCCCTCCGGATCAATATATTTGACGTTTCAGACAGCACAAATGAACTGTGAATGAACTGTATGAAGTTGTCGGAACGTCAATTAAATAGATCAGGAGGGAGTATATATGTACGCAACCTTTCCTTCGGTTCATATATATGGTTCCTGTTCTCTTCTCCCATATGTGGATCAATAATCTATCCTGTTGTAATTTAGCCCATTCTTCCATCGAATTTTCAACTCATCGCAAGTTTTCTATATTGGCAGCTACAGCTAATGATTCTCCTCCCCTGAAACTTTAATTTTGCAGGTAATTAACATATTATTTATCAAAAAGAACGCGAGAGACGATTATAGTATTATATTACAGATGGTGTTCATTATCGTGGACATTCATAAGTCAATCTGATAAGCACTTCGCAGCGCAGATAAAATGAATTACGTGTTTTCTGGAGGGTGGATTAGCTAGATAACATTGTTAGGTTTCTTTACGCTTTAATCAGTTATGGTTGCATCATTAGACGAAGCGTAAACCGGGGCTTCTCCGCGGATGCCCTTTGCTTTTCGCTAATTTTAATCCACTAGGCACTAGCTTGCAAAATTGGCTTTACAAGCAGCACTCGCATGATTGATTATGGAAGCTAGGGAAGTTGGATGACTGTACCAGCACCTGCAAGATCTTTTGGTGATTAGGGACTCAATACTTTTTAACTAGATTAGAGATGATGCATGTGGCCCTGGGAACAACTAATTGCAACCATTCAATCATTAAAACGCATCCATTACTGTGATTCCCCCTAACTGCTTTCTAGCTGCTACTCTTTCAGCAGTTGGGAGCCTTAAGCATCTTTGCCTCTATCTTAATGACAAGTGCTTACTGTTCTTTTCCATTGAAGCTGAGATTGGTTAAACAATTATAGAGTCTTAGATTGCAATGCATGTAACCATGCCAAATGTCCTGCAGATCTGAGTACCAATCAAGCGTGTATATCAATGCGTAGTAGTACATCCTTTAATTGCCATTATATTTTACA
This sequence comes from Tuctoria greenei, assembly GCA_036927565.1. NCBI lineage: Eukaryota > Viridiplantae > Streptophyta > Magnoliopsida > Poales > Poaceae > Tuctoria > Tuctoria greenei. The sequence continues at coordinate 21,006,702 of JAYESD010000002.1, forward strand.
AAGATTGAAACAGTGTTGTAACATGCTTGAACAATGTTTACCTGTCGTTCTGCTGCTTTGCAAGTTATGCTACGGTACCGTAACATGCATCCAGACTGGACATAATCTAGCTTAAATACAAGTTGCAGTGCTAAATTCGGGCATGAGATATATACGGAATTGACATTGCTGTTTTTGTTTGCCTTTTTGTGTACAAAACTACAACTTATATTTCTACATATATCACAATTCTAAATACACCGGCAAGTTTGAATAATTTGGCATCAGCAAAAATTAGGAAGGGGATAGTTGAATAAGAGGTGATTTTTTGAAAGGAATAAGAGAGAATTATGTGGGGATCATCCAAATTGGACCTATAGGTACTATAAGGGTACATTGATATCACACCTTTGGTAGTGATATATACACTAGAATGGACTTGCTTCTTCTATACAAGATCAATGTATAAAACATTCCAAAATATTTACTACTTTTACCGGTGTGAAGGTCTGGTCAGTAGCAGATGCAGCACGAAGGCTAGTGGCTCGAGCCTCATAGAGCTTTCCTTCAGATCATGCTGCCGTTCTGGATGTTATGAATATTATGCTTGTATTATTATAAGGGCCAAATGCCACAATAAATTGAGGTACAAGGGATTATAAATATGCGGAAAAGCTCTTATGCAAAAGGGGAAATACAAATAACCCCTATATATCGAACACTCCTCTCAAACTCAAGGTGCGTCACAGACACTGAGTTTGGAGAGATAAAAATTATGCTGAGCCCGAGTCTGTGCCTTCGTGAAGAAATCATCCAACTGAAGCTCTAAAGGCACATACTGAAGATCAATAAGACCGTCATGTACTTGTGCTCGTGTATAAGAAGCATCGACATCAATATGCTCGGTAAGCTCATGCTTGATTAGATCACGAGCAATACTGATAGCACATGTACTATCAGACAAAAGAGGAGTCGACATACCAACAGAAACACCAAAGTTTTCAAGCAACCATCGCAACCAAGTCACCTCTGCACTCACAAGAGCCATAATACGCAACTCAGCTTCTACACTCGAACAAGAAACTGCTACCTACTTCTTAGTCTTCCAAGCAATGAGGGAACCACAAAAAAAAACAAAATAGGCAGAAATAGATCGACAATTAGAGGGATCACTAGCCCAAGTAGCATCAGAGTATGCTTTGAGCTGTAATGAGCTAGAGCATGAAAAGAACAAGCGTTTAGAGATAGTCTCACAAAGATAACGCAACACACGAAGCAAGTGACTATAGTGGACCTGGGTGGGAGCCGAAACAAACCGAGTTAGAATATGAACAGAGTACGAGATATCAGGACGAGTGACACCAAGGTACACGAGACTCCCTACAATATGACAATAACGAGTAGGATCATCAAGAGGCTCACCATCAGTGGCTCGAAGATGGACATTGAGTTCCATATGAGTCTCAACAATCCGGTGATCAGTAAGAGAAGTCTGATCAAGAAGATCTTGAATATACTTTTCCTGAGACAGATAAATTCCCCTAGAGGAGGAGGAAACCTCAATCCCAAGAAAGTAATGAAGAGAACCAAGATTGGACATAAGAAACTGCTCATTGAGACAGGCCTTTACAAAAGCTATGTACTCAGAATCATCTTCAATGATGATCATGTCATCAACATAGAGAAGAAGAAGAGTGCGGCCACGAGACGAAGTGTGCACAAAAAGCGCGGGATCATGAGAACTAGTAGAGAAACTAATAGCAGTGACCGCAGACGTAAAACGCTGAAATCAAGCACGAGGAGCTTGCTTAACACCATAAAGAGACCGTCGATGGCGACAAACCATACCCTCGGGAACAGAATACCCAGGTGGTGGCTGCATATAAACCTCCTCATGCAGTTCACCATTAAGAAAGACATTCTTCATATCAAGCTGAGAGATGGTGCAATCACGAACAGAGACCACATAGAGCAGAGTGTAAACAGTAGTCATGTGAGCGACGGGAGCAAAGGTCTCATCATAGTCACGACCATGTTCCTACTGAAAGCCACAGGCGACTAATCGAGCCTTATATTGCTCAAGTGAACCATCAAAGCGGGTCTTAACCTTATAGGACCACTTACATGTGATAGGACGAAGACGCGGGGGACAGGGCACAAGTTTCCCATGTGCTAGTGCGCTCGAGAACAGCAATCTCCTTGGCCATCGCATGTTGCCATTCCGGATGAGGAACAACATCACGATACGTAGCCGGCTCAAGAAGAGCAGTAGCAGCAAAGCTAGAAGGAGATGCTGGCGAGGACGATGACCACGCCCAAGAGGCTGCTCAGGAGAAGAATCATCAGAAGGAGATGATCCCTCAGGAGAAGAAGGCATATCCGAAGAGGCAGTCTGAGCTGGAGAAGTTGAGACATCAGAGGATGACTCAACCGGCGTGGACATCTCATCAGAAGAAGATGCCACATCTGAAGGGGACACAACTCCTCGAGTATAGACCTGCGTGATTGGAACCTTCAAAGTGTAATCAAGAACCAAAGAACAAGGCTCCAAGGAAGAAGAAGGGGAGACTGTCGAACGCGACAAGGTGTGTGCATGAGGGGGGTACACTAGCAACATGGGCATCTATAAAGAACATGAACGAAATAGGATTAACTACAAACACTGAAGAAGCATCATAAGAAGGACAAAGATAGAAAGGAGTGTCTCATAAAAAACAACATTTTGTGAAATCCTCATCCATTGACCAACTGGATCCTAATAACGATAACCCTTATGATTCGTACTGTACCCTAAGAAAACACACTCTACCGACTCAGCAATCAACTTAGCGCGCTCACGAGGTGCGAGAAATACGTAGCACACACAACCAAAAAGACGAAGGCTGGTGTAGTCAGAGGTCTTTCCCGTAAGATGCTCAAAAGGAATCCCGCCTTTAAGAGAAGACGAGAGTTGAATGTTAATTAAGAAAGTGGCAGTGGAAACAGCCTCAGCCCAAAAATGAGGCAGAATGGAGGAAGCAATGAGAAGTGTACGTGCTGTGTCAAGGAGATGACGATGTTTTCGCTCAGCAACGCCATTCTGAGCATGAGCACTAGGGTAAGAATACTGAGCAAGAGTACCTTGCTCAAAAATAAAATCACGAAGAGCATCAAAGAGGTACTCACCAGCGGAGTCAGCATGAAAGACACGGATATGAGTGTCAAAATGGGTGTGTACCATAGCCGAAAAAGACTTATAGATAGACAATACCTCACTACGATGTTTCATGAAGTAAACCCATGTGTGGCGATAAAAATCATCTATAAAAATGATAAAGTATTTATTCCATTCTTTGGAAACAAAAGGAGTAGGACCACAAACATCTGAATGAACAAGGTCAAAAGGACGCTGAGACACTGACACAGTAGAAGGATAGGAAAGCTGAATTTGCTTTCCCAATCGGCAACCCTGACACTGAGCTAACGACTGAGATCCTGAAACCGATCCTAGGACACCACAACGAATCAAGTAAGATAGACGAGGACCACAAATATGTCCTAAATGATGGTGCCACTGAGCAGAAGACGAGGTATACGAAGGCAAAAGCGGAGCTGACACGACTAGCAGGCGTAGCGGAAGGAAGACAAAGCGAGTCAAGCTCCCAGAGACGTTGGGAATCATGACGACGAGGAACAGAGCCAACAAGCTAACCCGTACGATGATCCACAACAAAACAAGAATCAGAATCAAGAATCACTTGATAACCATGATCAGTGAGTTGACCAGCAGACTTAAGCTACATGGTCAGGCTAGGAACATAAGAGACATCAAAAACACTAAAAGAGTCAGATAAAAGGTGTATTGTCCAAGAACTAGAAGTGAAAAACCATTGACAGTATGAACAGTGAGAGAATGAGACGAATGACTCAGAGATGATATACATGTGGAGTAAGGAGTCATATGAAAAGAAGCTCCAGAATCAAGAATCCATGGGCGAGTACCTGAATGAGAAGTAGAATGTGCTTCCTCAAAGGAAGACAGAGAAGCAGCAACAGAACATGAAGGTGTAGAAGGCTGAGTCGTAATACCAACATCTCCTGATGATGAAGAGGCAACAAGGCGATAAAGAAGCATAAGCAACTGAACATCTATAGCTGTAGAACTCTCCTGAGATCCTCAAGTACCAACACCACGATCACCCTGTGAAGAACAATAAGTCTGAATGCCAACACTAGGTCGAGAAGTGAAAGAACGAGCAGACAAAGCAGTAGAGGTCCGCAACAAGACAACAACATGAGTCTCCTCCATATGATCAAAGAACTCCACTGTAGCATCTCCCTATCATTACAGCTGCTCAAGACGAAAAACCGCAAAAGAGGTAGACTCCCCAGTAGTCTCGTAACCACGACATAGAAAAGACCACATCTGATGTGAATACTCAAACCCAACAATATCATAAGCCAAATGATCTTCCATACTAGCAGCAAGAATAGCACTAGCACGAGCATCCTCATCCAACCATGCCCTGTACATAATGAACTCTCGTGAAAAACTCCCTTGGACTGCAGTAAAGGACGGGCATTTAAGATCACTCGTGAGATACTCCCAGAGTCGTAGACCACGCATGTGCAGACACATATGAGAAACACAGTAACGATAATTGATTTCATTGAAAAGCATCAGATACCGCACAACCGGAACCCCGCCCAAAGGAGTCATCATGAAGAAGATGACCAGCGACGGCTAGAGCGCAAAATATGCAAGTGGCGGGCGATAGCGAGAGCACAATAGAAAAGCGGCACAAGATGAAAGAAAGAGAATATAAGAGAAAAACCTTTTCTTTTTTTTGATTTTTTAATTTTTTTGATTTTTTACTACCCTAGATCAAACCCAGCCTAGCAGTAGTAGTTCTAATGAAGCCGCGTGTTCCACACCGGCGTGAGGGTGTACAACTGCATTCACATGGGCATGTAGATCCACGGACGTGCCCAACGCACGAGTGAGGCTATGCTCCCTGTGGGCGTCCGATCAAGATGCGTGGCCAGCCTAGCGATGCAAGCGGGATTGACCGCGGCTGGTCGCGTCCCATCCGCGTGCGCCGCATATTTGTGGCGGGCATCCGGCTCGCGTCCCGCTTAACCCGCGTTCTTTATGCGGCCGTCCTGCATCTCCCGTTTTGGTCCTGCAATCGCAAGACGCAGTCCGCTCTCCACTGTTCGTACGACGGAGGCGCGCCCCCGCTGGCCGCAAGCCCACACGTTCAACAATCACCGTATATTGAACTGGTTCATTTTAAATTTTGTAAAAAAAAAAATTGAATATCGTTCCAAAAAATATGAAATTATTTTTTATATTTGTGATGATGAGATCTACATAATAAAATTAGCTGCATGTTATAAAAAGTAATTTTATTACTTGTATAATTTTTAAGATAGACTAATATTATATAAATAAACTCATGGCTCAAGCACCAGCAATAATTAGAACATGATTGAACATTTCGTATAAATTTTATAATAAGATCTTGAACATTTTCATACACTTTCGTCAGGTCAAAGTATGCATAAAGAATTCAAAACTTGCATATCGACAAGACCAATGCCACTGTTCAATCGGCCGAGTCGCAGGTTCACAAAGCACTTATATAGTACTATTTCATTTTTAAATTCATAAAAAATACTCCCTCCGTCCTTAAATCGTTCTTAAATAATTGTCGCTTTGTAGTTCATTTTTGAACTACAAAGGGTCAAGTATTTAAGGACGGATGGAGTACAATATATTGTATATTGCTTAAAAAACTATGAAACTAATTTTGTCAGATTCATAGAGGTGACATCTACAGATTAAAAATGATTGCATGTTATATAAAACGATTATGTTACTTGTATAATTCTTGAAATAGACTAGTACAATATAGTCTATATTTAGTTTCACATCAAACAAACGAAAGTACGTATATAAACTTGGACGAAAGCGGAGACAAAGGATCCAGCAGAGAGAGGATTGCAGCGAGGCGAGACCCTCACGAGGCATGGCAAACAGAGCAACAGCGTACAGCGAAGCCAAACGCGTCGGACGTGGGCTTGCGGCGCCGCGGGCAAGCGCGGCCACGACCGTTTCGTCCCATTAATCAAAACGGGTTGTTATGCGGCTGTTTAGCAGGATTATGGACCGGGTCGTCCCAGCGGCGTTGCGGGAAAACCGGCGCCGCTTACATCGCTAGGCCAGCCCACGAGTGGGGCTCTGCTCATTGGCGACGCCCGATCCAGGGCGGGCCCAGGGCGCGAGTAAGACAGACGTCCAGTCGGCAAGAGGAATTCCAGCGCGCTCGACCCAAAGCCGCGGGAGGAAATTGAGGAGGCACCCAAATGAAAGAATCGGGAGCAGCCACCAGAAAAAGTTGCGGCGGCAGCAGTAGCGCTGGTATTGGGCGAGTTTGGGCTCTGCACTCGGATTGACCCATCTTCTGAGTATTATGGGCCCTGAGCTCATATTGGCCCATTACAAATCGCTGGAACTCGAGTCCGGCCCAAACTCGTCCGCTGCTCGACTCAGGCTCGCTCGCTAGCAGCGCTGGTAATGGACCGGGCCGGCCCTCGAGCTTATAGGGCCTAGGATCGGTTAATGTTTATTGGGCCAAGCTTTTTTCGATCTGGGCCTAAAGCTCGACTCGAGACCGAATATATTTCTGATGTCAAATATCATATGGACGACTCGCACGCCGCAGATCGAGCTGCTCCTCGCCACGCCGAGGAGGTCGTCCTCTCCTCTCCTCGCCGCCCCTGTGCGTCTCGGCGCCTGATCCCTCTTCGTCCCATCGTCCGTCCATCACCGCTTGTTTCGGCTACTTGCTACCTCCGACTCTCCGATGAGGTAGGGTTCCTCTCTCTCATCTGCTCCCCCCCTCCCTCTCTTTATCTAGTAAGAATAGATCTGAATCATTTCCGGTTTCCTTATGCTTGCCTGATCTCAGATCTCCCCTTGACTAGCTCTTCCGAGCCGCTGCATTCCTTTTAGGAGCCTCGACGCTCTCTGGTCTGACAGAGAATTCGGTTTGTGATAGAGTTCTGCTCTCATCAACGTGCTGCCGTGGATCTAAATCTTCTCCCACATTGTGGATCTTCTTGCAACCTGTCAAGCACGTCCCTGGCGTCATTTACTCTGTGAGCACCTCCTCTTGTCCTTTCTGAAGTGCTCTGTACCTGTTAAACCTAATGATGTGATGATATTCTGTTGGTCAACGGTTGTGATAATGTCTGTATATTGGGTCCTGGTGGCTAATTAGCCAATCACACACTGCAACCACTATGACAGCAATTCCTGTTTGGATGGTCATTAAGCCCACCTACAGTAGCTCGTGTTGTTTGTGTCAGTTGAACGGATGACTCCGCCTGGTGCTTCCTTGTTGCATTGACAATCAATTCTGAATATAGGTGCTAAAAGTTTAATCTTTTAAATTGGGTTTAGTTTGTCCATGGTTCAGGTACCATTATATGAATAGTAATATATTATAACCTATGCTTTGATGATTGTGATTATGTCTATGATTAAATGTTGTCTATGATTAAATGTTGTTTACTTTATGCTGCCTTCGTGTAGAATGTCATTGTCAGCGACTCAACAACTAAGTCATGATATTGATGTTGTTATGGAGGAGGAAACTGAGAGCCGTGATGAGGCTATTGGAACAAGATCAAATTCCTCGAGGAAAAGATCTGTTGTTTGGAACCACTTTAATGAGGTTGGCTGTAAGGTAATTTGTAGACATTGCTCAAATGCTTTGAGCAAGACTAAAGGCTTGGGAACTTCATACCTTAAGCATCATCTCGTAAACAGTTGTCTAAGTATCACTGATGAAGAAAGAGCATCAATACTACAACGTTGAATTCCATCCTGCTACTTTCAAGTTTGATCCAGAATTAACACGTGGTCTTTTGACGCTCCTGTTCATTGATAATGAGTGGGCTTTTAATGGAATTGAGAGTCGGTTTTGGGAACCGGCTATGCGTTCAATGAGACCGGAATCTAAAGCCATTGGACGTCAAACAGTATGAGAGGACTGCATTGCTGTTTTTAAGAATGATTCTGAGATGATACAATCTGATTTTGATCAATTAGATTCACATGTTTCATTCACAAGTGACATATGAACTTCAAGTGCAAAATTAGGTTATTTGTGCTTAACAGGACATTGGATAGACAAAGATTTCAGTTTTCAAAAGAAGATAATCAGATTTAGAAAAATTCCATATCAACATTCTGGGAGATCCATCGCGAATATAGTAGAACAAATCTGCATTGACTGGAAGTTAGACAACAAGATTTTTGCACTCACTCTCGATAATTCTTCAGCTAATGATAGTGCTGTAAGATTCTTGGAAATGAAGCTATCAAATAGGATCCCATTTGGTGGAAGTCATATGCATATGAGGTGTTCAGCGCATATATTGAATCTTATTGTGCAAGAAGGCATGAATATCATTCAACAAGCGCTAAAAAATATTCGAGAAATGTTGCGAAATATCGAGTCTAGTGGGTCAAGACTTCAAGCTCTCAACGACATTTTGGGCAGTCTAAATCTGAATACTAAACATGGTTTGAAATTGGATTGTCCAACAAGATGGAATTCAACGTTTGAAATGGTTAAGGAAGCGGTTCAGCTGAAAGAGGCTTTGTTGAGGTACACTGACACTTGGAAAGTCAGTGGTCCTAGCTTAGAAGAGTGGAAAAACACGGAAGAAATGACAATGTTCTTGGATCCCTTTCTTAATGCTACAAAAACATTCTCACATGTTAGGAAACCTTCTTCTCACACATACCTAAAAGAAGTTTGGGGAATTCACCTAAAAGAAGTTTGGGGAATTCGCAAATTGTTGTTGAATGAGAATTCACGTAGTACAATTCTGCAAGAACTAGCTCAAAAAATGAAAGGCAAGTTTGAGAAATATTGGTCTAACCCGAACCTTATCCTCACAATTGCAACTATCTTTGATCCTCGGTACAAGGATATATTTCTGAAGTTTTGCTTTAAGAAGGCATATGGAGATGATTATGAGTCTAGACTAGAGAATGTTATGAGGTCGCTAAAAAGTTTCTATGAGGAATACGAGAGTTCTAATTGTATCGATCGAGTTTTAGGTGTCGGATCCTCCCAACTTGGATCAAATGTTTGTGGAACACAAGAGATTGATGAGGAATTTGAGCAATTCCAATCTGAAAATCATGATAAGAATCCAACAATGTTTAAGTATCTATAAGAGAAGCTTGTTGATAGAAATATGGAGAACTTTGATATCCTGCAGTACTAGAAAAGCAATTCTGGTTTATATCCTACACTTGCAAGGATGGCAAGAGATTTCTTGGCTGTTCAAACATCGAGTGTTGCTTCTGAGTCGGCGTTTAGTGCAACAGGCCGATTGACAGACCACCTTCGCCCTTCAATGAATTGTGAAACACTCGAGACTATTGTTTGCTCTAAAGATTGGTTTGGACCCAAGGAGGTTCCATTTGACTTGAACAAATACCTACCTTTTATTAAAGGTATTGATTTCTGGTTTGATATAGATTGTTACAATGTTACCTTAACATTTGGATATGCTCATACTAATATTGTACTGTCCTGTTTTTGTCCCTTTTAGAGATGCAGAGCCTAAGACTGTAAAACAGTAGCAATTTTAACATTTCTTGGCTTGACTATTGGCGTTAAGGTAAATCAGTAATTTCCAAACTCTGTTATCAAATGCATGTTAATTGCATGACTCTTTATTTTCCTTTGCTTGGCCGCATATGTATATCATGGATATGCTCATTTGGGGAAGATGGGGTTATTTTTTTATCAAGGTTTTGTACTTCATCTTATTTGTGTTGTTACTGTAATTTAGACTTGTTATGGTTAGGGCACTTAATAACTTTGTACATCTCAGTTTGCTAGTGTGTAACAATTATTAAATTTACAAGTGTTGTGTTGTAGCTGTAGGTCACAGGTTGTGACTCACAACATCAATGTGAAATTGTTAATGAATGATGTAAAATATAAAATAGTGCTACTGTTTTACAGTCTTGGGCTCTTACTTAATATAAAATAGTGCTTTTACTTATGCTCTTACTTATCCATTATCAGTTTATCACTCCGAAGCACAGTCTTACCATGTTCCAGTACTAAATAATGCCCTAAATAGAAGCAATAAAAAGTGGAGGTTCTTATTGATAGTGCTTCATAGACTGTCTTCTTACTATGCTGAAACGTGTCTTATTCTTCATAGACTGTTCTAAGCTAATACTTGGATTTGCAGTGGTTCTCTGAGATTTTTCTCAGCTCAAGGCGTCTGAATGGCATAAGACTGGTTTCTAAACGGCTAAACCATTTTCTTGTGACCTTGAAGCATTTTCTTGAAGACTCTTATGTTGTTACCGTGAACCAATATCCTTAAGACTTGGGACTGCAATGTAGATTGTTTGTTCCTTGATATGTCTATTTTTCTATTTCCGAGGAATCAGTTGATGAGTCTGATGCAATGCTCAGCCCCTAAAGTAGTGTTGGTATGCAAATACAATGCTATGCAAATACAATGGACATATGTCATCTTTCTTGTTTGATCTACTGAATTTATGTCAGTACCTGTGTGTGAAATGCAGTATCTGACTACTTAACTCAGCTTTTTGCATGTAAAGTTTTGCCTGAAATTTGAAAATCCCATTTATCCAATATTTTTGTGCCCTATTGAACCAATCTCTCTTGTACTGATCAGGATTCAGGAACAACTAGTTTACTAGTGATTTGTGTTGGCGTGGAGGCTAGCTTTTCTCTCCCGTACACAGCACCACCAATGCGTGATTTTTTTTTTAATATACGTATTTTAATCCAAATTTATATTAATAAACCCCGATTCAAATTATTTTCAAATCTGACCGGCCTTCGTATGGGGCCCATACGACATGCAAATGTCGTATGAGGCCCATACGACATGCAAATGTCGTATGGGCCTCATACGACATGGGTGCCACTGGGCCGTCCAGCGGGGCCGAAACCGGCCACGGTGGCATGTCGTATGAGGCCCATACGACATGCACAGTACCGTCGTATGGGCCTCATACGACATTCGTGCATGCCCTAACCCTAGCCCGTGTTGAACCATCTTGTAATGGATTTTAGTCAAAATTTTTAAAATATTTGTAGACCGATTTGCTAAAAACTTCTAAAGTAGAAAATAGAGAATACATTGTGAAGTTTTGAAATCAATGAACTTTATCTATGTTTAGTATGTAGAAACTAGAGTAATTGTATGTGTTATTAGGCAATACGATCACGTTTCTGCAAATTTGTAAAATGTATCCAGTTTTATTTTTTGTTTACAAATATTTGTAGTTAGAATCGACATAAATGTTCATATAGGTTATTGTAATGTAAGTTTTGTGGAGTATAAAAAAAAAGTTATGAATATAATATATGAGAGTTTAATGGGAGTATCAATTTTTTTTAAATCCTATAGTGATTAGAAATGCATAGTTTGGAAAATGATACAATTAATGTATAAATTTATAGAAATGCATAATAATTGAAGATAATTAATTGTAAGCTCGGCGGCGGTTACATAAAATGAAATTACGTAGTTCCGAAAGTATGTGCATGTTGTTTACCAGTCTACTACTACGGTACATGAGGCAAAACATAAGTGCACCTATTTCTGGAACAAAATGTAAAATAAGTGATACAAATGGCGTGTGTACGACGCACTAAAGATACGCCGATCTAATTCTAACACGCCTTAGTTGAATTACCCAGGTTGCTACTGAGTGCAACGGGGGTATTTTCCCTTACGCAAAGCATCGGGACCGGCTTCTTTTGCGCGACGAGCTCTCTCGCGCATGCGTGCTCGCTCAGCCTCTCGTGCTTGTGCTGCGACGCGTTCCTCCTCTGCCGCTTTGCGCTCACACTCTGCTCTCCATTGTCGAATTTCTTCTTGCCTCTTGCGACGACGCTCCTCCTGTGCAGCTCTATTCCTCCTCTCTTGCTCTATTCTTTCATCCCACTCTCTTTCTTCTTTGAACTTCCAATATGCAAGTCGAGCCATTCTCTCAACCTCTGCGGCGTCTTCTGCCGATTGTTCCTGGTCGATGTAGTTCCGGAAGTCGCATAGAGGTGGCGGCGACTGCACAAGTGTTTGTCCAAAAAATTAGATTCTATAGCATGCATAAAACATAAGTAATATTGCATATTACCTGTTTCCTACCACCTGGAAGAAATGGGCACGTCCTGTGAGGAGGATCGTACTCGTAGTTGTCGCACATCCAAAGCCGGCAACCATACGAGTAACCAGGTCGAAGATCTCTTACAAACCTACAATCAGTGCCACAGAAACACATTGGAGGTTGCAATCCCTCGGGGATTGGAACCTTTTCTCTATTTGTGGGTGGTGAGTTCTCGTCCATGGTAGTGAAGTATATAGAATGATTGTTGGTAGTGCGTGGTGAAGCTGTTACCGGGGTGAGTGTTATATAGACACGGAGCAGTGCAATTTCGTATGTCTCTTGTACGAGATTCCCCTGACATGTACCAGTGCAATGTCGTATGTGTCTTCTACGAGATTCGTCTGACACGGAGCAGTGCAATTTCGTATGTCTCTTGTACACTGTAAATGATCTCTGCACAGACAAAGACCAATATTTTACTGCATCTTTTAAACCATCTTTGTCTTTAAAAATATCTCCTTGTGTTAACTGGTTCTCATGATATCCAGATAACCCAGAATATTTTTCTGCAGCTGCTAAATTACTCGGGATTGCATTGTTCCAGTCTGCAGGAATGATAATATCATTCTCATCATCAGAAGAGTCATCTTCAATAACATTTTCATATTCCATGTCCTCAATTCTAATTTGTTCAACTAAATCTTCTATGTGCTCTCCTTCATCAGCGACACCAAGTGGGTCTTCTTGCATCTGGTTCACTCCGCCTTCGACCTCTACCTCAGTATCTTCCATATCGTCTGCTTCAGCTGAATCTTCAACTTCTTTCGTTTCTGCTTGCGCAAGAAACACCAGCGGCCAACCCCGCTCCACAACTGTATCTACCCATTTCCTCCAATTCTGTGTCCCCTTAATAGGAACGAAATCCCAATAACATCCATCTCTTGCTCGATTAATCAACCCTTTCAGTTTCACTTGATATATTTGTTCATCAAGGTTTAACGTTTTAATCAGCCATTTCTCCAGGCTACCAAATGATCTCTCATTTGGTCTTGCTATCCCCCTCACCAACGACGTCCAAGCCGACATATCAACCCCAGTTGACCCATAAACAAGCGTGCCTTCTCCGTAGAAAATACGAAACATTAATTTGTCCGACATTCCTACTGTATTCAGTATAAACAAACGTATTATAATCTACTCTAACTCTATAAAACGTATATATTTGCCACACATTTGTAACTACAGGAGCAATTTTACGCTCCTCTGTAATGTATGACAATATTTTATAACTACTAATAAAACATAATATAATATATAGTACACAATTAAAAACTGAAAAATCATATCAAAAAACGAGTACATTTTAATTATACGAATAATACATTAAGAAAACATGCTGCATTAATGTACTCTACCGTAATCATGATATTCGCATGAATATTAACAAAATTCATATTAAACTATATGCATGAACCATATAAATTCATATAATATTGACAACAATCGCGTGCACAACGAGTAATAATATACAATTATATTATATTCACAACATTACACTATATGCATGAACAACGTGTATAAAAATTAAATACAATAGACTATGTCGCGTGTGTTCTCAACAATATACATTCATACAAACAAATATCATAATATAATACGCATTCATATTATATTGACAACAAAACAACATAAATGTACGGTGGCGAAATCAATACCGAAGTCGCGAGGATCGGAAGCGTCGGAAGCGGTGGAGCGGTGGAGGTCGGAAGCGTGCGGGAGCGGTGGAGGTCGCGAGCGGCGCGGCTGGGAGGAAATGAGGCAGTGGGATGGGTGGGAGTGAGGCAGGGGCGGGGGGGGGGGGGGGGGGGGGGGGGCTTATAAGGGGCAGACCGTCGTATGAGCCTCATACGACGGTTCGACCGTTGCAGCAAGTCGTATGAGGCTCATACGACGGTCGCTGCCCGCCTCGTTTTCCGCGGCGACCGTTGCCCGCGTGGCTGCCACGTCGGACCGTCGTATGAGCCTCATACGACATTCGTTACGTCGTATGAGACTCATACGACGGTGGGTCATATTTGGGAATTTTTTAAATCCAAGGTTATTAATATAATTTTGGATTAAAAATCGTATATTAAAAAAAAAAATTCACCAATGCGTTGAGTCTGAAACAGCTGTTCTGTTTATGCTTTCTAAAAAAAGATGGAAACAGCAGTATGGCACTGTGAGCGAGCCTGGCGAGCGAGCCTGAGTCGAGCAGCGAACGAAGCTGAGTCGAGCAGCGGACGAGTTCGGGTCGGACTCGAGTTCCAGCGATTTGTAATGGGCCGATCCGAGCTCAGGGCCCATAATACTCAGAAGATGGGTCAATCTGAGTGCAGAGCCCAAACTCGCCCAATACCAGCACTACTCCAATTTGTTTATCCCTGAATTCCAATTAATTCTTAAATTGCAATGTCATTGCGTTTGTTTATCCCTGCAACGGTTAACGATGTCGTGCGAGTGGCAATGTGAAGAGTGCATGAGAGACGAACTTTAAAAAGGCGCGTCTCAGATACCTGATATCCGACAAAAGGGAGACGGGCCTTACACGGGCTCGTCTCTAATTTGTTCCGAAGATCTTTTGTCCCACCTCTTAAAGCTGAGCACGTTGTAACGATTGTATAAGACATTGCGCACAGTTACCAGTTGGAAACTTTGAAATGTCTTGGATGTTGTTCTGGATTCAACATACCGTGGAGCATCTAGGGCACTCCAGCATTTTTGGAGCCACAAAATAATGTGAGATGCGCCTTTCTGTGGCTCGTCTTCGATTTACGCCAAAGATCTTTTGTCCCACCACGGAAAGCTGAGTGCAATGCAATGATCATATAAAGTATTGCGCACAGTTGCCAGTTGGACACGTTGTAATGTCCTGGATGTTGTTCCTGGCCGACTTCAGCATACCGTGGGGCATCTAGGACACTGTGGTGTGTCCGGCGCATCAAAATAATGAGAGACGCGCCTTAAATTTGCGCGTCTCCCATTTACGCCGAAAATTTTTGTCCATCACACGCTCTCTCCCAACATTTGGCAAAAAAAATTAGCTGTCGCGCACTCTCTCGACCTATAAACCGCAGATCATGAGCATGTCGCCGCCGTCGACCCCGACCTTCGCGTCATCAGAGAGTTGAGCATGCTGCCCCGTCCCCTGTCCCCAGAGCACGCCGTCGGCGTCCCTCTTTCTCAACTCGCTCTTCGTCATTGTCGTGCTGCCGGCGTCGACCCCTACTCCGCTCTCAACCCCGACCTTCATCATCAGAGAGTTGAGCACGCTGGAGCACGCCGCCTCGTCCCATGTCCCCGGAGCACGCCGCCGCCTCGACCCCAGCCTCAATAATTGGTATGAGCACGCCGCCACCTTCACATAAGTGGTAATATTCTCCCTGTCCCCGGAGCACGTCGGCCTGCTGTCATCAGAGAGTTGAGGAACCGCCACTCTGGCGCCTCCGCTAGCTCGTCCCGGAGCACGTCGTCACGTCCCCTGTCCCCTGAGCACACCGCCGCCTCGTCCCTGCCCTCAGAGTGTGCATTCCAGTGATTTTATTGAATTTGAGGATGTCTAATGAAGGCTCATCGTTAATGAATTCATTGATCCAAAGGAAGAATTTTCATTACGGTATACATTCATCTTCCTTGTTTATGTCCAATGCAGAAGTAATGTATTTGTTTGGACTATCAATGTATAATAAATTCTGATTTGCAAACCCTTGAAACTGCAGGAACTGTGGTTGACACTAGCATTTGCTATCCAACTAAGTTTGATTTTTACCTCTGCAGCCATGTTGGAATCAAGGTACCTATGTGATAGTTGGTGCTTCACTCACGAGTTTTTGATATCAGGCTATAAAAGCATCAATGGAATGTAAATTGTTTAATTTTTTAGGGGACAAGCACACCAGCTCAGTACCATATCATTTATCATGAGAACAATTTCTCTGCTGATGCCTTGCAAATGCTCACCAACTGCATGTGCTACAAGTAAGCTCTGTTCTTCATTCACTAACAATTCCTGTGTTCATTACAATTGTATACCAATTTGTTCTTGTGTTTATTACAATTGAATTTTAGGATGTCTCAATCGGAGCATTAGAGGCTATGAAGGCTCATCGTCAATGAAGTCATTGATCGGGAGAATTTTCATTACGGTATACAAGATTAGATGATGACAATTATGATGTGTGTAATTAGTTACATTGTAATCGGGATGAACAATCTTTGTTGTGTAATTAGTATACTTGATAACCATGATTGAAACTTTGGTAATATTTGATTGGTCATTATAATTTAACGTGTGATAATTTTGACTATACATATGTTCATGAACAGTATGTTGCTGACACTGGTAATACGGCTGTCAAATCTTGGCTAGCTTCTAATAGTAGTGCCTGTAAACAATCCGCGACGAGATGTAGCAAAGAGTGTCTCGAATAACCTACATAAAGGAGACAAGCTTCTATAAAGCCCGTCTCATATAAGTTAATAAATCTACGACACGCTACATAATAGAGCGTCTTGGATAGTCAACATATCTGTGACGTGCTTTGTAAGGCATGTCACGCTTGTAAGCTGGTGGGCGACGCGCGCCAGCGGTGTCTCCAATGACACCGTAAAGATTGTCTGATGTGACAAAAAGAAAGGAGACGCGCTTCTTTTGAGTGTGTCTCGCACCTAGTTCGATCGGCTACGCGCCTTGAAGCCCGTCTCTGATGCCAACGTAATGCGAGACACGATGACAAAGACACACAATTTGTTCGTCTCACTTCTTCGTTCGGGCCCGTCTCATATGAGCCATTCTTACGTAGTGTTTGGGGTCAAGTTGGGATGGACAAGTAACCTGGGCTGCAAGTGGGCCGGCCAGATACTTTGTTGGGTGTACCAAACTTGTATACAAAGCTTCGCTTTTCAGCTGCTACAAGTACACAGGAGGTGTACACAAAATATGGAGGATAAAATGGCATTGCGATATCTGCTGCTATCAAAAACTAATTATACAACATGGGCCATCAAGATGAAGGTATTTTTTAAGGTGCAGGGGGTATGGGAAGCTGTGGAAGGAACAAAAGAAAAGATTAATCCAAAGCAAGATCAGTTGGCTCTTGCGGCCATCTACCATGCTATTGACGAAGACACTCTCATGCGAATTTCCGAGCAAGAGACAGCGAAATACGCTTGGGAGATGATCAAGACCAAGTTTTTAGGTGAAGAACATGTGATGGAAGCAAGAATCTAAACTCTCCAGAATGAGTTGGATGTGATGCGTATGAATGGAGGAGATTCCATTGATGACTTTGCCACAAGAGTGATGATCATCATCACAAAAGTTCGTGGTCTTGGAGGTGAAGTTAAAGAAAGCTATATTGTGAAAAAATTGCTACGTGCTCTGCCTTCAAAATTTCTCCACATTGCATCTACTATTGAGCAATTTGTTGATACAAAGACGATGATTGTGGAGGAACTCGTTGACAGACCCAAGGCATATGAGGAACGAGTGCATGGCTTCAACGACCAAGAACATGAAGAGAGACTCTACTTAACAAGGGAAGAGTGGAAAGCAAGAGAGACAAAAGATGGAGAGAAACTTTTGATAAGAGAAGAGTGGAAAGCTGAAGAGGCAAAAGATGGTGGTCAGAAGAAGAAGAAAGTTGGCAAGATAAAGATTCAATGCTACACTTGTTGGAAGCGTGGACACTTTGCCAGCGAGTGTCCTAAGAACAAGGAAGAAGAGAAGGCGTTTTTCGCGTCGGAAGGAGAATTGTTTTGATCTTGCGTGGAAGAGTGCTCGGGATGACATGTTCATCTTGGGAGGGGTGATGTGTCCGCCTCAAATTTGTGTCCGGGACGATGTGGTCGTTCCAGTGGATGATGTGTTCATCCAGAGATGATGTGTTCGTCTTATAGGTGTCAGTGTACGAGATGATGTGTTTGTCTCTGGGGGTGATGTCTTTGTCCCATTGTCATCCAAGATGATGTGTTTGTCTTGGGGTGTGTAGTGTGTCTACATCCTAAATTAGTGAGTCCTAAATTAATTACGTTCTCTAGAATAGGTTAGAGATTAAAAGGTGTCTAAATCCGGACACAAGAATATTAGACATAGAGTCTAAGGTAGAGATAGAGTCTGTCGGTACCCTGGGTACCATATACCCCTTGGGATTGCAAAGATCTCAAGGGAAAGTCACCCACTTGATTTGAAGACCTTCGGAGGCCCACATGTCAGACATGTCCGGACCCGCTTCTCCAACATGGTTAGTCCCAGGGTCGCCACGTGTACTATCAAACCGGAGCTACCGCCCGCAAGGGGGGAAGCTCCAGGCTATGTACCGAAGTGGCACCCCCAGACCTAATCCCAGACCGAGGGAAGCTCCGGTACTGACATGTGTCGGCTAACACCAGAGCCATCTGTTCTCCATAGTGTGCTCCGGTGCTGCCACGTGTCCAACCGTCGGATCTTCAGCCTCTAACCTCCGGAAGACTCCACAACGGCTTCGGATCTTCAAAGGGGAATCGATGACTTCAAGACTCGACCAAGAGTCATTAATACTGCATTAATGACACACGATCAGATGACCTTAATTACCAGTAACGGTGATGTCAAAGCCCATAACTCGGTCATTAAGGGTAATCAAACGTGTTGAATGTATATCAATATCAGTAACTGTCGAGGCCACATGTCGGGCCAGGCTAACCTGTAACGGCCTGCCCTTGTACTATAAAAGGACAGGTCGACGATAAATAGGACACGTCTACACACACGCTCTACAGACTCTCCACACTCTAGACATACATCCAATACAACATCAACACACCCCGTGGAGTAGGGTATTACGCTCAGGCGGCCCGAATCACGTAAATTCTTGTGTCTACTGCGTCATTTACAATTCACCTTCTTGAATCTCCGCACGCCCACACTGAACCTCAAACTCCTCTAACACTTTAGTAGTGTCGGGAGATCTGCCGGATCCAAATCACCGACAATTGGCGCGCCAGGAAGGGGGCGCCTGAGATTTCGAGTATAGTGAACTCAACTGCTGGATCATCCAACGGTCAACCTGCTGCTCAAGCTGTTGGGGGCAATCCCTCCAATATGCACGTACCAGCAGGAGCCTCAGCGCCAGCAGGAGTCACACTTCCACCACCACCGCCTCCACCAGCAAATCAAGCTGGGCAACGCGATGGTGCACCGGCGTCAATCACTGCGTCGGCAAATCATGACAACCCGGAACACGCGCTCCATGCAGCGCGTGCTCTTCTCCAACGCCCACCACCTCCGAATGCATCCCGGGATGCACTGGAGCAGTGGAGGGCCGATGTGGAACATTTGGTTGCAGCAGCAGCCGAACGCATCAGCAACCGGTTGTCTGGCAAACTTGGTCCGCACGTTTCCAACAACAGGAGACGTGTTGCATCACAGCAAGTGACTTCATTGCCCTCCGGGGAACGACGCACTCACACGGTATCCAGACTTTCAACTCATGACCTCTGGGCGGAGCTTGATCGCCGATACCGCTAACAGGACGGCCGAGTCCATATTGAGCGTGCTCGTGAAAGACGAGAAGCTCAAGACGTTCCTACTCCTGAAGGAGTAGGAGGCGGCTGTTCAGCCCTAGCCATGCATCTGCGTATGGTCAGGTGGTCACAGAAGTTCCGGCCTCACCTACCGGAGAAGTTCGACGGGACCGTCAATCCTGTCGAATTCCTTCAGATTTACTCCATTTCTATTTTGGCAGCCGGAGGAAATGAGGCCGTAATGGCCAATTATTTCCCAGTGGCTTTAACTGGGACCGCCAGGTCCTGGTTTATGAGACTTCCACCCAACTCCATCAACAGTTGGGAGGAGCTGTGCCGACAGTTCACCGCCAACTTCGGGAGTTCATACACCCGACCATGCACTGAATTGGACCTTTTTGCAGTCGTGCAAAAAGGGGGAGAATCCATGCGATCATTCATCCAGAGGTTCTCTCAGGTACGAAACACTATCCCTTCTATCTCTAGCGCCTCTGTCATTGTGGCATTCAGACAGGGTGTACGGGACAAGAAGATGCTGGAGAAACTGGCGATCAAGGAGATCACCAGTGTCACGGAACTATTCAGTTTGGCTGACAAATGTGCCAGAGCTGCGGAGGGCCGTGAGATGCACTCCAAACCAACTCCGGAGGGTCACAAGAAATCCTCCAAAGAAGAAGCCGCTACCTCCGGGAACGGCAAGAAGAAGAAAAAGACCAACGGCAAGAAGAAGTCGTTGGCCGGTACATCCAATGTTGCAGCAGCTGCAGCTCCGGGTGGCCGGGGGCCACGCCCCGAGAAGCGACCTCGACCGTCTTCTGAAGACGGTGGCAAGCCCAAAGTGTGGTGCCCAATTCACAAAACGGACATCCACAGTTTGGAAGACTGCCGGGAGGTCCAAAACCTTGCCGAGCGCTACAACAAGCGCCGGGAAGAATCTCCTTTCCGACAGAGGGAAGGAAAGCAAAAAATCGACGAAGCTCCGACTGAAGAGGAGTTAGGTTTTCAGGATCCCAAAAAGGTACTACAGGTCGTCTACACCTCCGTCGACGATGATTCTGACGTCTCTGACAACGAGCGTCGGAAGACCATGAACACCATTTTTGGTGGATCATGGGACATCACATCCCGCCGCGTCATCAAGACTATGCGTCGGGATATGGCTGCTGTAGCTCCTACAGCCAGGCCGGAGCCTCATCGGAAGTGGATGGACACAGCCATCACTTTTGATGCTTCGGACTGCCCTTAGAGCATGGTTGGAGCAGGTCAGTTACCTTTGATGGTATCTCCTACCATCAATAACATCCAACTCCACAATGTCATGGTAGACGGAGGTTCGGAGCTTAACCTCATAATCTTCGAAGCTTTTACCAAGCTTCAGCTCCGACCTTCGGATCTCCACCCCTCCCGACCTTTCTCCGGAGTAGGTCCGGGGGCCATTACCCCACTCGGTGCTATCACTCTCTCCGTTACCTTCGGGACACGGGAGAAGTACCGCACCGAGAAGTTGTCATTTCCCGCAACAAATCAATCAATAAAAAAGTTCAGAATCCCAATGACCGGACCATCTATGTCCTGTATAGGTGGCCAACGGGCTGGGCCGGGCCGGCCCGGTCCCAGCCCGGCCGAGCTCGTGCCTAAAAAACTTGGGCCCAGCACGGCCCAGAAAAAAATAGGGTCGGGCCGGGGGTCTAGGCCCGGGCACGGCCCGAATCCATTTTAAGCGTGTCGGGTCGTGCCGGGCCATATCAGACCGTGTCGGGTCGGGCCGGTCCGTAGCCAATTTTAGTTAAAAATATAATAAAAATAATCGAAAAATTACTATTCGGGCCTAAACGGGCGGTGCCGGGCCACCCGGCGGGCCAATCGTGCCGGACCTAATCGGGCCGTGTCGTGCTTCGGGCCGGCTCGAGCCCGATTTTTTCGGGTCGGGCCGTGCTCAAGCCGGGCCATTTTTGTCGTGCTTCGAGCTGGCCCATTTGACCCGGCCCATTTGGCCACCTGTGCTGTCCTGCATGGGGATGGAAGCGGATGCCATTGTCCCTCTCGTCTTCTTGCCCCTCACAACGCGCTTCGTATGTCAGGGCTCCTCCTGTTGTCGCTATACAGTCGGTTCGCGCACGGTTGAGTTAGCGGTCGGCGAGGACTTTGGTCCAGAGAATGTCCGTGACGCTGACACCTACAGATAGCGTGATCTTCGTTTTTGTATATCTGCGTTTTCGAATCAGGCTGACTTGATACTCTGTTTGAGTGCCGTCCTGTGTACGTTATGTCGTTTCTGGACACTGGTGCATAGATTCCTAGCTTCATACATATGTACACCACGGCAGTTTGAATGCTACAAACCCAATCCCACGTAATTCTTCCTAAAATTCTACGATGACGTTAGCTGATGAAACACTGTATCTTTTTATTTTATTCTGACTTATTACACTTCATAACTAAATTTCTCGCACCAACAACTCTCTCCGTCTCAAAAAGTCCGTCGCTTTGTAGTTCAAAAATAAACTACAAAGTGACAATTTTTTTTAAGATGAAAGAAGTATTTATAAAGTCTTATACTTGCTTGGTGTCTATGCGTAATTTTGGTGTTGTACACTCACTCCTTTTCGAACTATAAAAGGTGGCACCACTCTCCTCCCCGTGCTTTCATTCTCACATTAGCTCTGCTCAATTTCATTTCTTATTATGTTCTGAATACACAAGGGACACATGAACAAAACTTAGTTTAGAACATTTATGCAATAAATTGATCTATAGATTTCTTGGTGAATGTATTAGGATTGGAAGTTATCGGGAAGTTACGATGCAGCAGGTTGATAAGGATATCTGGTGCGCAGTTCTGTCTTGTAAGGAATGAGTATGAGCTCGCAAAAATCACATCCTTAGCTCGCCTTCGAAAGCGCTATTTTCAAGCCACGTGCGTCATCCATGTGAACTGCACCGGTAAGCTCCGGCAGCCCCTGCGCCCCGGAAAAAGGATGGAGTGTGGGCCCCCTGCACTACTTCCTCGACATCAATGTGCAGCGCACTAAGTTCGGGTTCTTCCTCAATGAAGCATCCTATGCTGCAGACATACTCGAGCGTGCGGGTATGGTGAACTGCAAACCGACCACCACGCCGGTCGACACGAAGTCTAAAGTTTAGGCCGAGCAGGGAACACCGGCAAACGACGTGTCCTTCTACTAAAGCATCGCTGGTGCTATCCAGTACCTCACGCTCAGTCGACCGGACATCTCGTATGCCATCAATCAAGCTTGTCTCCGTATGCACGCGCCACGGGATGTTCACTGGTGCCCGGTCAAAAGGATTCTTCGCTACATCAAGGGGACGTTGCACCACAGCCTCCACATCCATCATCTGCAAGCATCGCGGACTGGGTCGGCTGCCCAGACACGCGTCGGTCGACTTCAAGGTACCGTGTCTTCCTCGGCGACTCGCTCGTGTCATGTTCCTCCAAACGCCACGCTGCAATTTCGTGGTCTAGTGCAGAGGCGGAGTACCATGCAGTAGCTAACGCCGCGCTCGGGTGTTGTTGGATGCGCCAATTACTCCAGGAGCTCTACGTCAACATGAACAAGGCCACTGTGATGTACTGCGACAATGTCTCAATGGTGTACTTGACAAAGAATTTAGTCCGTCACCGACGCACAAAGCACGTCGAACTGGATATTCACTTCGCCCGCGAAAAAATATCACTCAGTGAGCTGCGGGTTCTACATGTCCCTACACATCTGCAACTCCAACATGATGACAAAGGAGCTGCACACTTCAGTATTCCAGGAATTCCGTAACAGCTTGTGCATCATCGGTGACGACGCTCCAGCTGAGGGGGCGTAGGAATACGTAGTGGGGCTCGACCCTTATCTCTTCTGTACGTGTGCGTGAGTATCGGCTGCGCCCGTATGTTGCGTGCATGCTGCAGCTACGCACGTCGTGCGCACGTCCACCTGCTCCGGATTGGACGTTGCCATCTCGCCGATTGACTATATGTATGTTACACTCCCGTAATACAAACCTCTTCGGCTCATTCTCTATAGATACCCTTGTACAATTAACAACCTTGTATATGGGGAACTGCATATAAAATGTTTTATTGGGGTAATTTTGATCTTTTCTGCTACAACTTAACAGCCCTCTAACAGCGAACTCACGGGGGTGGCAGCCATGGGATGAAAATTTTTAACTCATAGTAGACATAAGTTACTTGTTCCTGATGCATTGCTACCTTGACGCTTGTACGGTACTACCATAAACACCATTCGTGTAGCTTGAATGCTACAAATCCATCTCATGTAACTCAACGATCATATATCCTACAATTCTACGACACCGTTTGCTATTTTTGACTTATTATATTTTACTTAAATTTCCCACACCACACCAACATATCCTTGTATTTATAAACTCGTAGTACTTCACTTTAAAGTCACACTTGCTTATCGTGTGTACTGGTAACTTATATTTTGTAGGGACTCAATCTATTTCATCTAATATAAAGGAGGCATGACTCTTCTCCCTGTGTTCTCATTCTCATAGTCATAGTAGCTCTGCTCAAGTTCGTTTCCTGTTTAGTTTTGTACTCCTTCCGTCCCCATGAACTTGTCGCTTTGTAGTTCAAAAATGAACTACAAAGCGACAAGTTCATGGGGACGGAGAGAGTATATACATAGGTCACATGCACAAAACCTTAGAGAATATATGTAATAGAGCGGTCCTTACGGTGTTGTTGGGCAAAAAACGGAAAAGCGAATATCTCCTAAGTAATCTGTTGTAGTAACAGGTTAAGGACTGGACGGTATCAGAAAATTCCAAATAAGCAGGTCCACAAGCTCCAGAGTTGCCTCCTCACAACGTTCTTGCTGACTGGTGCGGTATACCAGTAATGGTCAAGGAAGGTGTATCATGAGAATAATCTTCCATCTCCATAAGTCCTCCGAGTGAACATTAATTGATGGGTTGCTCGCGATATTGGACCATTAATTGTTCTTCACTTAGACAGCATGCCCCCTGTAGAGTTTGTATAACCTTTTACATAAAGACAACTTTTACATTCTCCATGAGTAATAGTTCGTGGCGAGAGAAACGAGAACTACTAGAAGCTCTGTTCCCAGATCATGACAATAATTTGATATTATTAGTGCAAATAATTTGCAACAGAGTGACAAATTATTTTTGGTAAATTTGGTTCCACATTACTTGAACAATTTTCATCATTCTTTTGGAGTATATAATATTTTTATTGTTTGAAGAAAGTCGTGGTTTTAATAGCATCAAAACATATATCAGGTAAAACTCTCTGGCAGGTAAAAAGGGCCGCAAAGTGTGCTCTTCTTCATAGTTGTGATCGACTCTCATTCATTGTATTCCCTATACTTTCTGGAATGATAAATCCAGCACAAGTCTTCTCCAAGTCTTCCTTTCAATCCTAATCATTCACCTCTTACGTTCATACTATTTACATTACACTTATTTCTATGTATTTATTTTTTCGTTCCTTTTTCGATTTTCCAACCTTACATGTACCTGCATTGACCGCATACGATGTCACTACATTTTGTACCATCTACAACTACATTTTTCAATGAAAACTAAGGTAGGGGCCTCCCCTCAACTTCCTATAAAATAATAATCTGCCTAAATAATGACTTGATTCTAAAAAGCAATGAATGTTGTAGCAGAATTTAGATAAGCTTTCTAAATAGCTAAGCCAAAAAGTTTGTTTCTCCTGTCCCTCACTTCTTTGCTCAGTTTAAAATACAGTCCTCAACTCGAAAAGCGGAATTCTTTCAACCTCCATGTTACCAAATTGTCCAAAAACTTGTTCTTTTTATCAATTTTTCCACATCATCATGTGGCGGTGCGGACTCAGATTACATGTAATTCTTCCATTTTTGAAAGTTTATCGTTTTATAGTTTATTTTTGAATTATAAACCGACAAACTTTCAAAGATGGAAGGAGTAGGTGCAGGAACTCAGCCTTGCTCTCTGCCACTCCATCCGTTAGTGCCGCCGACGCCACATCCTGCAGAGTCATGGGACTCTCGCCTACAGTCATCACTCATCAGCAGCCGCCGCTGCCACGGACTCAGCGGGGCCATCTCCTCCCTCCATGGGGGTGGAAGCAGATGCCATTGTCCCTTTCGCCTTCTTGTCCCTCACAACGCTACGTATGCCAGGGCTCCTCCTTGTGGTTATGCTGTCGGTGCGCACACACTAGAGTATGTAGCGGCCGGCGAAGACTTTGTCCAAAGAATGTCCGTGACGCTGACACCTACAGATAGGAGATAGCGTGATCTTCGTTTTGTATATCTGCGTTTTTTTGTATCAGGCTGACTTGATACCCTGTTTCAGTCCCGTCCTGTGTCATATCGACAATATGTTATGTTATGTTGTTTCTGAACTCATGGATTCTTAGCTTGATACTACTATATGTACACCATGGCAGTTTGCATGCTACAAACCCAATCCGTCCCACATAATTCGTCTTAAAATTCTAAGATGATGTTAGCTAATGAAACACTGTATTTTTTTAGTTCGACTTATTATACTTTATAACTGTTAGAATAATACCACATTGTCTGTGTAACCAAAGGGGTCCTCTGACCCCCTTTTATATATATATGTAACACTCCCTAGAGGTTTTAATCAATCAAATACAATAATTATTTTCTTTCCCAATATTTCTATCATGATATCAAATTAGGTCCGTTCCTAACTTCCGCTAGCTACGCCCGACTCCACCTCTTTCGTCGAGTTTGGCTCCCGGCGAATCGCCGCCCTCCGTGCGCAATCTTTTTTTTTCGACGTGCCCCTGCCGCGCCATGGGAAAAATCCTTCGTGCACCCGCGCTCCAGAGCGGGGTCCTTCGAAGACCGCCGCACGCCCACGTGCGGCCTTCCGCGCGGCTCGCGCCCGGTCGAGGTCTTCGTCTCCATGCGCCGCGCGTCGGTGGTCTCCGCTGCAGCAGATTGACGCTCTCGCGTCATGTTTCTTACTTCTTGATGGCTTCCGTTGGCCATGGCTCCCTGGACGCACAAGCAGCCTCACAGGACATCGCTTTGGCGACCGAGCTAACTCGATTGACCGAGGAGGCGGATCGACTGGTCGTCGAGGCAGCACATGCATGTGCAGCGGCCGACGAAGCGCGTCGCAAGCTGCTTCTCGCAGCCGACAAGATTTGTCGTGACTTGATCAACCACGACCCCTCTCCTCTAGCGGTTGACGACGTTGCTTCTCTGCATGCTCAAGCAACCATCATCCTCAACATCAAGTCAATGACCCCCATCGTCCTCGAATACCTTTCGCCGCACTATAATCGATGGAAGAGTCTCTTCCTCAACATCTTCGATAAGTATGAGCTCTCGGATGATGTCCTCACCGACATTGATACCGTTGTCGCCGACTCTCATTGGCGACGCATGGACTGCACCATCATCTCCTGGCTTCACGACACCGTCTCTCCTGATCTTATTGAGATCGCCTCGGCGGGCATACCCACAGCTTGTTCCATCTGGCTTGGGTTTCAGGAGCAGTTCATCAGCAACTGGGAGACTCGTGCTACGGTTCTAGATGCTGAGTTCTGCACGTTCGTCCAAGGTGACCTCTCCATCACCGACTATTGTCGTCGTATCAAGTCGATGACTGATGCACTTAGTGACTTGGGGGAGGTCGTCCCCGACCGCACTCTCGTTCTCACGGCGCTTCGTGGGCTGAACGAGCGGTTCTCTCACATGGCATCCCTTCTCAAGCGACAGGGCCCCTTTCCCACGTTCGTCGAGGTCCGCAACGACCTCCAACTTGAGAAGATCGAGATGAAGTCCAAGTCGGAAAATGCCAATGCATTGGCGGCCACCCCCGTAGGTGCGGGACGCACCCCGTCTTCTGCATCATCTGGTGGCACTCCTCTGCGTTCTCCCGCTCCTGGTGGCCCTGTATCAAGCACTCCTACCTTCGGCATTGCTGTCTCTGGCCCCTCGTCCTCCAACCGAGGTCGAAACTGGTATAATCGGAACAAGCGTAATGACACCAAGAACAACGGTGGATTTCCCACTCCGGGGAATCCATGGAAAGGGACCCTACAACTTTGGGGGGGGGGGGGTGTTGCGCCCTATCCCGGTCCTCCTCCAGGCTTCCCGGCATGTCCACGCGCACCTGCCCCTCCTTAGTAGGTTCTTCTGTCACACGGAGGATCCTACGGCGCATCTGCTTATCAGCCACCAGACTTCTGGACACCTGGCAGACTGACCATGCCTTTCTACTACAACCAAACTACACTTGGCGGTAGTCAGACCGCCTCCTTCTACAACGGCCAGATCGTAGCTTCTGGAGATCCAACCACCAGATCTTTGTACGGGGGAGCTTCCAACTACGCCGCATCTTCTACAACATCGGATCAAAACGAGCTGACTAACTCGTTCAACACCATGTCACTGACGCTGCTGCCGTTCACTAAATGGTACATGGACTCCGGCGCCGATAGCCACATGTGCTCCTCCTCCGGTAACCTCTCCTCCTCCCACCCGCCTTCTTTTTCGACTCCTTCATCTATCGTTGTCGGTAATAGGTCATTGCTACATGTCACCTCCACGGGTCATACTACTTTTTCTACGTTCGCTCATCCTTAACATTTGCATCGAGTTCTTGTGTCTCCTCACATAATTAAAAATTTAGTTTTTGTTCATCAGTTCACCATTGATAATAATGTTTTCATTGAATTTGATCCGTTTGGTCTTTCTGTGAAGGATCTGGACACCAAGAACGTGATCGCCAAATGTAATAGTTCTGGGCAACTCTACTCCATCTCCTTGCCGATGCTTTCTCCACCACATGCCTTAGCCGCAGCCACCACACCGTATACGCTTTGGCATCGTCGTCTTGGTCATTTAGGTTTTGAGGCTTTGTCTAGGTTATTTCCACAATGTAATAAACAGGAACTTCACACTCTTTGTCATGCCTGTCAGCTTGGTCATCACACACATCTTCCATTTTCTCTATCAAATTCTCGTGCTTCAAACAACTTCGATTTAATACATTGTGATCTATGGACATCTCCCGTGCAAAGTGTTTCTAGTCATAAGTATTATCTTGTTGTTCTTGATGACTGCTATCATTATTCGTGGACTTTTCCTCTATGTCTCAAATCCGACACTTTTTGGACCTTGTCACAGTTTTTTTGCCTATGTATCCACTCAATTTGGTCGCACCATAAAGGCATTCCAATGTGACAATGGTCGTGAATTCGATAATTCCACATCACGTGCATTCTTTCTCCATATTGGTGTTCTTTTGCGTCTCTCTTGTCCTCACACGTCTCCTCAAAATAGACGTGTTGAGCGTATTATTCGCACCACCAATGACACTATGCGCTCAATTATGTTTCAAGCTAGTATTTCGGCCGGTTATTGGGTAGAAGCGCTCTACAACGCTACACACCTCATAAACTTGCGACCATCCAAAATGCTCTCATTTGCCACACCACATTTTGCCCTCCTTGGCACCCAACCTGATATTTCCCACCTACGCTTTCGAAGTGTATTTCTGGCAATTCTCCCGGTACTACCGTTGGCATCCCACAGAGTTTGTAGTTCGGTTGTGGGCACGCAGGGATTCAGAACAAGATGAAGAGTTGACACGGGGATTTACATGGTTCGGGCCGCCTAAGCGTAATACCCTACTCCACGGGGTGTGTTGTTGCTGTATTGAGTGTCTGAGCACTTGTGTGTAAGACCAGAGTGTCTTGAGCGCGTGTGGGTGTCCGTGTACGTGGGCGTGTGTGCCTCCCTGTGTATCGCTCGGCCAGTCCTTTTATAGTACAAGGACTGACAGTTACATCATCAGCCTGGCCCGACATGTGGCTCTGGCAGTTACTGATGTCTAATACATGGTTAATGTACTTAATTACCCTTAATAGTGTGGTAACGCACCTTGACAGTGGCATTACTGGTATTAAGGGCCTCCGGTCGGAGTGAGGAGAAGGACTCCAGCTCCGCCCCCTTGCTTCTGCATGGAGCTGTCGAAGTAGAGAGTCCAGTGAGGCTCGATGAAGACCGGGACCTTTGGTTCCGGCTTTTGCTCACTGGGGCTCCCAGGATTTGATGGAGAGGGGGTCCATTCCGTCACAAAGTCCGCCAGTGCTTGACTCTTGATCGCTTGTCTTGGGACAAATTCAAGATCGAACTCGGCCAGTTCCGCTTCCCACTTTGCAATGTTCCCAGTAGAGTTGGAGTTATGCAAGATTATGCGCAGTGGATAAGAGGTTACCACTGAAATCTTGTGATCTTGGAAGTAGTGATGAAGCTTCCTAGAGGCAATGAGAACTGCGTAGAGCAGCTTATGCACCTCCAGGTACCGAGTCTTGGCATCATGGAATACTTCACTGATGAAGTACACTGGGCGTTGGACTATCCGGACCCTACCGGAGGGGCCCGAAGTTTCCTCCTCATCGACCCATACCCTCCTGGAGGGGTCCGGACCTTCTTCGAAGACCTCCAGGTTCTTGCTTGAACAACCCGGAGCTTCTTCTGAAGTGACCCGGACTTTCTCGGAGGGGTCTGGATCTTCTTGTTCGGCAACAGTAACTCCTCCACTTGAAGGAGGTTGATCCTTTCCAGATTCTTCCTCGTGCGTTGTAGCGAGCGCATGAAGTTCTTCCAGAGCAGTAAATCTAGCAGTACATTCTTCGCGGATCTGGAGAATGCCTGAGGGTGTTGGCATCTTCAACACCAAGTATCCATAATGAGAAGCAACCATGAATTTGTACAAGGTTGGCCTGCCCAAGATGGCATTGAATGGTAAGTTGATCTGCGCCACGTCGAAGACCAACTTCTCAGTCCGGTAATTCTCCCGGGTCCCAAAGGTCACCGGGAGAGTAATGGCACCGAGTGGAGTGATGGCCCCCGGACATACTCCGGAGAAAGGTCGGGAGGGGTGAAGATCCGAAGGTCGGAGCTCAAGCTTGACGAAGGCTTCAAAGCTTATGAGGTTCAGCCCCGAACCTCCATCCACCATCACGAGGTGGAGCTGGATGTTATTCATGGTCAGAGATACCATCAGTGGATGTTGGCCAGCTCCGATCATGTTCTGCGGGCAGTCTGAAGCATCGAAGGTGATGATTGTATCCATCCACTTTCGATGGGGCTCCGCCCTGGCGGTGGGAGCTACAGAGGCCATGTCCCACCGCATGGTCTTGAGGACACGGTGGGAGGTGATATCCCACGAACCACCAAAGATGGTGTTCATGGTCTTCCGATGCTCGTTGTTGGAGACGTCGGAGTCATCGTCGACGAAGGTGTAAACAGCCTTTAAGACCTTTTTAGGGTCCTGAAAGCCTAACTCCTCTTCAGTTGGAGCTTCGTCGATTTTTTGTTTGCCTTCCTTTGACGGAAAGGAGCTTCTTCTCGGCGCTTGTTGTAGCGCTCGACAAGGTTATGGACCTCTCGGTAGCCTTCCAGGTTGTGGCTATTCGTCTTTTGTATGGGACACCACATCTTGGAGCTGCCACCGTCTTCAGACGACGGCCGATGTCGTTTCTCGGGGCGTGGCCCCCGGCCACCCGGAGCTGCGGCAGCAGCGGCAGTGGGTGTGCCGGCCGACAGCTTCTTCTTGTCGTTGAACTTTTTCTTCTTCTTACCACTCCCGGAGGTAGCGGCTTCACCCTTGGAGGACTTTTTGTTGTCCTCCGGAGGTGGTTGGGAGTGCATTTCACGGCCCTCTGCAGCTTTGGCACACTTGTCTACCAAGCTGAAGAGTTCCATGACGCTGGTAACTTCCTTGGTCGCCAGCTTCTCCAACATCTTCTTGTCTCGAACGCCCTGTCTGAATGCCACAATAACAGAGGCGATTGAGATAGAAGGGATGGTGTTTCGTACCTGGGAGAATCTCTGGATGAAAGATCGCAAGGACTCTCCCCCTTTTTGCTTCACAGCAAAAAGGTCCAGTTGCGTGTCTGGTCGAGTATATGAACTCCCGAAGTTGGCAGTGAACTGTTGGCACAGCTCCGCCCAACTATTGATGGAGTCAGGCGGAAGACTCATGAACCAAGACCTGGCGGTCCCAGTTAAAGCCACGGGGAAATAATTGGATATCATGACTTCATTGCCTCCAGCCGCAAGGATAGCGGTAGAGTAGATTTGGAGAAATTCTGCGGGATTGACAGTCCCATAAAATTTCTCCGGCTGGTGAGGCCAGAACTTCTGGGGCCATCTGACCATGCGTATGTGCATGGTCAGGGCAAAATAGCCTCCTCCTACTCCCTTGGGAGCAGGACTGTCCCGAGCCTCTCGCGAGCGCGCTCGATGTGGACGCGGCTGTCTTGTTGCCGGTAACGACGATCAAGCTCCGCCCGGAGGTTGTGAGTCAAAATTCCGGTTACCGTGTGGGTACGTCGCGCCCCAGAAGGCAGCAACGTCGCCTGCTGAGACGCAGCATGCCTCCTGTGATGCGAAGCGTGCGGACCAAGTCTACCCGACACGGTCTGATGCTATGATGGGGCCCGCCCCAAGGGGGGACCTTGATTGCTGATGCCATCAGCTGCTGCTGCAACCAGATGTTCCACATCAGCTCTCTACTGCTCTATCGCACCCTGGGGTGCTCCTGGAGGCGGTGGACGTTGGATAATAGCACGGCGGCATTAATCGCGTGTTCAGGGTTGTTGTTCGCCGATGCAGTGACCGACGCATACACCCCATCTCGACGTCCAGCTTGATTCGTAGGAGCAGATAGTGGCGGCGGTGGCATGACTCCTGCTGGAGCCACGACACCTGCTAGCTGCTGCATGTTGGAGGGATTGCCTCCAACAGGTTGCACAGCATGGTTACCGTTGGATGATCCAGCAGCAGAGTTCATCATGTTTGAATCTCGGGCACCCCCTACCTGGTGTGCCAACTGTCGGAGTGTATTTCCGGCAATTCTCCCGGTACTACCGTTGGCAGCCCGCGGAGTTTGTAGTTCGGTTGTGGGCGCGCAGAGATTCAGAACAAGATGAAGAGTTGACACAGGGATTTATGTGGTTCGGTGCGCCTGAGCGTAATACCCTACTCCACGGGGTGTGTTGTTGTTGTATTGAGCGTCTGGGTGCTTGTGTGTAAGACCAGAGTGTCTTGAGCGCGTGTGGGTGTGGGTCTGGAAGTCTCTCGGGCTCCCCCTGTGTATCGCTCGGTCAGTCCTTTTATAGTACAAGGATTGGTCGTTACATCGTTGGCCTGGCCCGACATGTGGCCCTGGCAGTTACTGATGCTTACTACACAGTTAATGTATTTAATTACCCTTAACAGTGTGATAACGCGCCTTGATGGTGGCGTTACTGGTATTAAGGGTTCTCCGATCGTGTGTCATTAAGGTAGCATTAATGACACATAATCGGGTCTTGAAGCTTTAATTGTTCCTTGAAGGTTCGAGCCGTTGGAGGTCCACCAATCTGCCTGTTGAGGTTGAAGGTTCCACAGTTGGACGCGTGACAGCTCCGGATATTACTGTGTTGGACGAGTAGGTCCGGTGTTGTTGTACACGTGTCGGTACTGGAGCTTCCCTCTATCGGGGGTTAGGTCCGGAAGTGCCACACGGGTATCTAGTCCGGAGCTTTCCCATGTGTAGAATGTAGCTCTGGTTTAATGATACACGTGGCGGCACTGGGACTAACTATAGAAGGGAGGCAGGTCCGGTTCCATATGACACGTGGGGCCTTCGGAGGTCTTCAACTCAGACAGGTGAAGTTTCTTTGAGCTCTTTGTAGTCCCAAAGGGTATCCGGTACGCAGGGTACCGACATACACATTTTCAGTTGCAAGTGCTACCCAAATATATCTGCCACAGCTGAACACAAACTTGCTCCTCAATCTACAGTTTGTGTGTTCCTTAGCTATCCATCCGATCACAAATGATACCGATGCCTAGACTTAGCCACAAACCGCATCATTATTTCTCGTCATGTCACTTTTGACGAGTCCTCCTTTCCGTTTGCGGAAATATCCAACCCTCCTTCATCCCACTTTGACTTTCTTTTTATACTAATGATTCATTGGTGCTCCCTAGCACTGACTGTTTTGCAGGTACTCGTCAACGTGGTCCTCCACCGGGCTTCTACAAGCCTAGCGATCAGATCTCGGCTCCAGCCGGTTAGACCACGCCTATGCACACAGGCCTTCTTGGCCTTTGTCCACCCGGCGACATCCCCAACAGAGGTCAGGCGGGCCTCTGTTCGCCTCGCCGTACCACCACGACTCACGACGGTCAGACCGTCACCCCGAGTAGAGGCCAGGAGAGCCGCTACTCCTCGGATGGTCAGACCGCGGATCCTCGCGGTCCAACTAATGGTACTCGTCCCGAAGACCAGGCGGGCCACTGTTCTCTGGGTGGTCCAACCGCCACCCGTGTGGTCAGACCACGCCGAGCTCCTCCTCCTCACACGACACTCCTCCAGTCTTAGGCTCTCCGACGGCTCCACCGATTGCCCTTCACTATCAACCAGGTTTTGTACGTGGTCCACGGTCTGTGCTCGAGGTGCCACTTGTCGACAACGAGCATAACATGCAGAGACGTGAGAAGGCCGGTCTTCATCTTCCTGTGCAGCGTTTGAACCTTCAAGCATCAACGTTGTCACAGATTCTGAAGACTTGTTGCGGTGCTCTCGCCGATCCCAATTGGCGAGAGGCCATGATCGAGGAATTCACTGCTCTACATGCCAACAACACTTGGTATCTCGTGCCACATCCTCCAGGTACGAATGTCTTGACTCGAAAGTGGGTTTTTCGTCACAAGTTTCATCCACATGGATCTCTTGATTGCTACAAGGCTCGTTGGGTGCTTCGTGGCTTTACTCAACAGCCCTGTGTTGATTTTGGTGAGACTTTCAGACTGTGGTGAAGTCTGCTACAGTTCATACCTTTCTTTCAGTTGCACTCTCTCGTGATTGGCCCGTTCACCAGCTTGATGTGAAAAATGCTTTTCTCCATGGTACTCTATCCGAGACAGCCTATTGTGAGCAACCTTCTGGTTTTCTTGATACAGCTCATCCAGATTTTGTCAGTCGACTAAACAAGTCCCTATATGGTTTGAAGCAAGCTCCTCATGCCTGGTACATCCGCTTTGCTTCTCATATTATCTCATTTGGATTTATTAGTGCTCGGTCCGATACTTCTCTTTTCGACTACTGA
Organism: Tuctoria greenei; assembly: GCA_036927565.1. Taxonomy (NCBI): domain Eukaryota; kingdom Viridiplantae; phylum Streptophyta; class Magnoliopsida; order Poales; family Poaceae; genus Tuctoria; species Tuctoria greenei. The sequence continues at coordinate 21,041,540 of JAYESD010000002.1, forward strand.
CACGGCGCAGACATGGCTTATCTATTGCTATATGTGGATGATATTGTTCTGACTGCCTCATCAGCACCACTACTCCGTCGCATTATTGATGCTCTTACTGCAAAATTTTCAATGAAGGATTTGGGCAACCTACATCATTTTCTGGACATAACTGTTACCCGGAGCAGCGCACGCTTCTTCCTCTCACAGTGACAGTGCATGGTTGAGATACTTAAGAGAGCAGGCATGACTGATTGTAAATCATGTTCTACTCCAGTCGACACGTGTGACAAGTTATCATTCAATGGTGTTCCGATTTCGGATGCTACTCACTATTGTGGTCTTGCTGGAGCCGTGTAGTATCTCACCTTCACTCGACTCGACATTGCATATGTCGTGCAACAGGTGTGTCTCTATATGCATGATCCTCGTGAGCCTCATATTGCATTGGCAAAATGCATTCTTTGATACATTTGAGGCACCTTTGATCATGGTCTTCAGCTTCGTCGCTCTTCGGTTAGCGAGCTTGTGGCATATTCTGATGCTGATTGGGTCTGTTGTCCTGACACACGTCGTTTCACCTCCAGATACGATATCTTCCTTGATGATAATATGGTCTCCTGGTCTTCGAAGCGCCAACACACGGTATCCCGCTCCAGCGCCGAAGCGGAATATCGTGTTGTAGCCAACGCCGTCACCGAAGCTTCTTGGTTGCACCAGTTGCTGGACGAACTTCACTGTCCACTTCAGAAGGCCATTTTGGTCTATTTTGACAATGTCAGTGCTATGTGTCTCTTGATCAATCTGGTGAAGAATCAACGCACCAAGTGTATCGAGATTGATTTGCACTTCGTTCACGACAAGGTGGCCACTAGTGCAGTTCGAGTTCTTCACGTTCTCACCAGCTCACAGTATACGGACATCTTCACCAAGGAGCTGACATCTTCGGTGTTTGTGAAGTTTTGATCCAGTCTGAATGTTCTAGCTAATAGACGTTTAGACTGTGAGGGAGTGTTAGAATAATACCATATTGCCTGTGTAACCAAGGGAGGTCCCCCGACCCTCTTATATATATGTACCACCCCTAGGGGTTTTAATCAATCAAATACAATAATTATTTTCTTCCTCAATATTTCTATTAATAACTAAATTTCAGGCACCAACTATTTATAGATTGTATACTTGCTTGGTGAGTAGGGGTAATTTTGGTTTTGTACACTCACTCCTTTTCGGACTATAAAAGGTGGAACCACTCTTCTCCCCCGTGCTTTCATTCTCACATTAGTTCTACTCCATTTCATTTCTTATTAAGTTTTGCATTCACAGGAGACAGATGAACAAAACTTAGCTTAGAGCATTTATGCAATAGATTGATTCTTAGATTGACTGTATTAGGATTGGAAGTTATCAGGAAGTTACAATGTAGCAGGTTGATATCGATATTTGGTCCGGGAGCTCCGTCATGTACGGAATGAATATGAGCCCGCAAGAATCACATCCTTAGCTCGTCTTTAAAAGCTCTACTTTCAAGCCACATGCGTCATCCAGGTGAACTTCAATCGAGTACATAAGTAATGCATACATTCGCCATGAGCAGGTCAGTTGAGCATCAACGAACCATCTCGCTCGAAAACAGGTACTTCCTCCGGTGTACAAAAAATTGTCGTTTTGGACATGTTCTCGCATACCAAGGAAGCATTAAATAGATTTCTTTTTTTATAATACAACGCTCCTTAGTGGTCCGAGTGCTCTTCTTCACGTTTTTCCAGCCAATCTGATGCAAGTTTGATTCCTAGGTACACGCTACCCCATTTTTTACACTATTTTTCATGTCATGCAGTGTAAAACGACAATTTTTTGTGCACTCTTGGCTCTAGTGTAGAACGACAATATTTTGTACACCGGAGGGAGTATGTGGTATTTGCTTCGGCCGGTTGAAGGGCACCATCTATGCACAACATCCACATGAGGCAAGCTCTTTTGCATTTATATTTATCCTGATAAATATATCTACTTACAATTTTGTAACACGCATGTAAGCGCTTACCTTGCCAGAGGAAAAAGAATAAAAAAATTCCTGTTTGTAAGCTCTAAAAAAATTGTTAAGTACACCCTGTTTGCGAGATGGAATACATTCTATCTAATCATCCTTTTTATTTTCTTTTATTGGGAACCGAGCTCGCATCACCCGTTTGAATGTGTCTCTTTTCTCCTCAGTTCTCACCAAACACGAAAGTTGTGTTTTTTTTTTTTTTACCAGAACTAGCCGAGAACCCCACAAATGCATGTGGCACAAGTAGTTTTGCGCAGTACAGTATACCAGTACATAACATTGACTTCAGTTCTCTTTGAGAGCTAGGTGCAAAGATTTAATAAATTGTGGCACATGAACATGTGGGATCATGTCAGAACAGCTTCAATAGTTCACGTGCAGTCATACGCATCACTTTCTGGCCATCCTCATTCATCAAACCATGCACAAATCATTCAAGGTTATACCTTTATTACTGCGGTCGATATAAGGCCTCCTACGTCTGCTGCCATGTCCCAAGTCCCAACAATGTTCCAAGTTCCTTAGTTCTGTTTCTTTCCTTGATTCCTTTCAATAGCAAAGATGTGAAATACGAACTTTGTTTTTTTAAGCTTGCTTCATGTATGTGTTTACTCTATAATTAGTCTAGGAAGTAATGAAAATTTTGGGTCGACTTCACACCGATCGGGTTGATCCAAACTTTAGGCACGGCGAGCCATCCACCTATAGTCTGCTTCGCTTCTAAGCTCGGTTTCAAGATCTCTTCTTGTCTCGTGAAATCAGTCCCGAGCACCGAGCCCCTTGCCTCTGGATTATCAATCAACATGGCGAGCCAAATGCTAAATTTTCCTGCATGAGGACCTAGTTCACAGGCACTTTTGTGAGATCTTCCCTTAGAGCAAACGTTCCAGCTTTCAACTCACAGTGGACTTAACAATTACTCCATCCATGCTAAATTACTTGTCACTCTCTAGTTCATTTTTGAACTAGAGAATGACAAGTAATTTAGGATGAAAGAAGTAGTTCTTAATAAGTCAGTATATATCCAAGTAGAAATACCTATATCATCCGCTACTACAAATATTTAAAGGTTCAACTCATGAAGGGATAACATTTTGTGTTCTTGAGAATTTCCTGAAACTCATGAAAATTTAAAGGTTCAACTCATGAAGTCTTACAACATTATCAAGTATCTTTTGTTAGACGCCAAATTCCTGTAAACAACAGGCATTTCCTAATAGTTGAACGTAAGATGAATAATGCTACTTGCTTACTCTATGCAAATATAAAACAGCTATTCATAATAATACTCCTAAAGAAGCAATGTGTACACCATTTTGAGAAAATTGAAGCCATGTTTGCTGAAAATGAAAAATAAAACCTGTAGAATCATTGAATCCTAAATTTATTTCTCTGGGTATTACATTCTTGAAACAAAATTGAAGCTATGCTCAGAAGAACACAAAGATAAGCTTCCATTTGCTCTTCTTAATCTATATGGTATAACATATTTAAGACAGAGTGTCTGTACACATCTCAAGTAAAGCTTTATCCTACCAACAACTACAAAATTGCAATTATGCGGTCATGTAACCACACTTTGATGCACTTGAAGGTAGTAACCTAAGGCCAAAATCTCTGAAGTTTAACCTCTTTTTAGAATGAAAAACCTCAGCACTCGTCATCCGTGTCCATGCTAGAGAGCATGCTCTTCAGTGTCTCGTAAGTCATGAAGGCAATGCCAACACTAGGAACAACCTTGAGATATTCAGGGACGATGCCTCTATAGAAGCCACGAAGACCTTCCTTCTTAAAGACTTTGCTGATAGTCCCAGTTATAGTCGGTTTGTCGACAGAACCTGTCCCAGCCGCTCCTTCTAGTTGCATCCGCCGTTTTACAAGATCAAGAGGAAATGTTGCTGCAATATTGAATATAGCATTTATTACCCCAAAGTCAAAAAGAAACATCATTTTATGGTATCAACAAGAAATTTAGCAATGCATGGGACTAAACTTCATCCGCCGCCTAAAAGAACTAGTCGCGCCTTCTGAGACAATTATTATTGTTGAAGTAACAAAAAATAAAGTCATTAGGGGCCGTCGAACAAACCTGTTGATGATGCAATACCAGACAGACTCCCAGAACACAAGCTAACGACTGCATTGGAATCTTGAGGCCTGATGCAAAGATGTCCACAACCATCAGTCGGAATTTCAGACAAAATTAGGAGGTTGTGATTATATTCAACATATATAGGAATAATTGTGAGCACCTTTTCATTTGCCAATGAGACCTCAGTGACTCATATACAGAAAAGCTGATGGCTATACTTGGTCCAACTCCCTGAAACTCCTAAAAGTTACTGGCAACCAAACTTAAGATAACGTATATCAGTAAAAGGGTTCATGGCCTACCAATAATGTTGCGCCAAGGCCTTTGTACAATCCTTTGACGCCCTCATCTCTACAAATTGTAGACAACGAATGAAAGATACCCTTGTAATACCTAGTTGTTTTCTGCCATAGTTTACCAAAAAAGAGTAATGTAATGAGCACCAAATGACCAAATATCGCATTTTTCAATAGTTTAAGAAAAAAATGCAGAGTTATAAAGCCTTGGTCCATAAATGCAACATAATACAGAAGATGATTTAAAGATAACCAAAGAGGACAGTAAATTGATAAGCTGGTAATGTTGTTATACAGAAAAAAATAAAAACATTACCTGTGTTGCCAAACGAGTACGGACAACATCTAATGGGTAAGTTACAGATGCAGCTGTTATTCCTGCCAAACCACCACCAAGCAAACGCACAACACCAACATATTTTGAGTCTCTATCCAAGCCAGGAACCACTTGGAGAAGCTGCGATACTTATGTCAAATTAGCTCACTAAGATAAATAAATATTGTTCAATTGCAGATACTAAGCAATCTTTACGTGTTAAAGCACAAAAATTGGTGCTTACATTTTTGTAGCGCTCGTATGAATAGAAGCTGATAGCCGAGTAAGGCAAACGATGTACAATTGTCACTAGATTGCCTTTCCAAAATGCTCTAAACCCTTCTTCTCGAAGGATTCGTGAAGCCTCATACCATATGCTATACTTCCCTAGAGCTGCAGCATCTGAATGCATACCAGCCACCTGTCAATTCAGTACGTCATAAGCTCATAGTAAAAAAATATCAGTGTCAAAAAGAATGTCGACCATTTAGTAGCAGCATCATTAGTTAAATACTGTCAGGAAGAGATCAGATGTGAGTCCATGACACTCGGCTAAGCATCAGAAGAGATAAATCTAGAAGCAAAAGACCATAAATGCAAACATGTAAATGGCATAAAATGATGTTCTTTATGTGCAATTGCCCAGATCAGTTGATGTGATCTATCCCAAGTGGGGTGAGCTTCCATATACGACAGATGGAACTAATATGTGTCTTAATCAGATGATTAAATGTAAATTCACATATCAGTCTTTTCAGCAAATGAAAGTATTCAGATGCACTGAGAGTTAATGTCCTGTAACATACTAATGTGTCTTCTGTAATTGTATTACATTGCAATGTAACTTGAAGGATGATGCGAGAAAATTCATTGGCTACTAACTTAAGTGGGAGACCACTTTTAGCTTACACACACTATTGATAGTGCCTATCAAATTTCAAACCATTTATACTAGAAATATTATAATGGACAGCAGAAAAAACATTAGTCAGAGCTGCAACATCGATATGAACATCCATATTCTGAGGGGTCGAAAAAAAACTATATTTTGCTTTATAACACCTACAAATACATATTATAATTACACAACTGAAATTGCAAAATGACAACAGAAATCCGCCACCTTAGTTTCTGATCCCTACGAACAGGAAAATGCCTCACTATCTTACTGTTAGCATCTAAAAAAAAGCTTCCTTCAGTGCAACATCAGACTATTGCAATTCCATTCCTTGTTAGGGCACAGAGAATCAGAAATAGCTGATGTCTTGCTAATGGCGTGCAGTAGGGATACTGCTTTCTGGTTAAATCCCCTAGTAGATAAACAATTATTAAAGCGTTACAGAATGAACAAAGAGCAAAGGATTTTTGGCTCCTGATTTTGGAATGAAATATGAAAACAAGCAAACATACATCTCCTTTTATTATTCAACAAAAAAAACGTCACCATTCATCTTGGTCTAGTTCCCCAATCCGCTCGCACCACCAACCGCCTATTACAATCCGTACCACCACGCGCGAAACAAAAGGCCAAATTGAATTCCTAGACAAAGCCGAGACACGTTTACCTGGAAGAGGATGGTGAGACGCGCGAGAGGCGCGGTGCACGTCTTGCTGACGGCGCCGGCGAACCCGCCGGCGGCGAGGTGCGCCGCCGTGCTGATGTGGCGCTGCTCCTGGCGCCGGCCCACGCTCGCGCGGCCGCCGCCGCCGTCGACGACGACGCCCACGCGCGCCTCCGTCTGCATCGCACGCGCTGGGGCTGCGGGCTAGGGCGTGCTGTGTGAACGCGCCTGGCGGATTGCGGCCTCGACGAGGGGAGCAATTGCAATTCGAAGCAGCGAGGGTGGGCGCGTAGCGTCCTCCACCTCCTCACGTTTCTCTCCCCCCTTCTCTCTCTTTCTCCCTGTCCCTTCTTTTCATGGAATTTTATTTAGGAATTATAGGACCCGGCAGAAAACAAAATTGAATCGAAGGCGTATATGACTTTATTTACCAAAATTCGTATGAGAAATGTCTCTACTCCAAATTTGGAAAAATCGTTCTTTATCATTGAAAGTTCACCACGAATTTTCCCTATTAATTTTGTTAAGTCCGCGTTTGTGCCACACTCCTTGGTGTTGTGCCTGCCTGCCGCACGTTCTTTCCGAGTCCGGGCCCCTCAACAGCTCGTCGCACCGACCGGCTGGCGCCTCCTGAGTCCGGGCCCCCCAAGCGTCTGTGCTTGGCCTTATTCCTTTTCCCTTTCTATTCGGATTTGCGTCCAGAAGGAAACGTCTTTCGAGCAAATTTCCGGGTCACCTTGCTAATCAAACGAGCCCGTACGCATCCGGTGATGGACCATTAAACTAACGGCACGCATTTCTGTAATTAGCATCCCAAGCTCCCAACGGAATGTAACTGAAAGAGGACAGCTGGACCTGTTGCTGACACACCTATGAGCTCTGCCATGGCGGGAAGACGAGAAGCTTCTGACACCATAATACTACTTTCAGTATGTTTACTCATAAAAACTTTTCAATATGCTTAAACTTTTTCAGTAAATTTTATATTATGCTAGTACTAAGGAACGCATCTTCCTTCGTCTGGGCCGCCGCACGAAACCTCCAGCCACGGTGAGAGCGACCGCCGTGTCTGTATCCGACCAGTTTTCGCACGGAACGACCTAACTATTTGCAAAACAATCCCTCCTCCTGCCCGACTCCGGCGACGGCCGCCTCGTCGCGGTGAGCCCCTCCCCCATGGCCACCAGATCTTCTCCATGAGCCGCGCGTGGGTTGTCATGGCGTTGATCCGGGCGGCGGATGACGAACTGGTCGCTCGCAGTGATCAGCAGATGGCGACCAGCCGTAGATCAAGAAGCTAGGTAAGCCACAAATAATTTTTCGAAAGGCTTCAAGCCACAGATAATAAGAACGTCATAACAAGTTTGCATACTTAGTCCCAGTACAAACACATAGCACTGGCAAGATTCAGAGTGTGCTTCCTTCTGCACAAGATCATCCCAACCATCGGAATTCCACAAGATATACTCCCTCCATACTCAAAAGAGGTTGTCGTCTTTTAGTTCATTTTTTAATTAAAAGACAACAATCTTTTAAGGACCGAGGGAGTATCAAGATAAGCAACAGCTAATTCTTAATTTTCATGAAACATTGCTGGCATCTACCTGCTATCTGCTCATGTTTTGCCAAATGATACAGATACAATCGTCTCTGTTTTTTTTTCCTAAGGGAGAAGAAGCTTTGCGCAGTCCTAGTGTTCCTGTAACACATACTAAGCTAAGCTATCAAAAATGTCGCCAAATCACTTTGTTGTTCCTCATTGCCTGACGAAATCCTTCAGCTTCGTCATCCACCGGATGTACTCCTGGGTCTGCTTGGTCACCATGTAATCGTGCATGTAGTTGGTAGCTGATAGTGTGATCCCCCTTTGCTCCAAGAACTTGAATAGGCCTTTCTGCACATTCACAGGGAACTCGCTGCAATAGAGGATACAGTAAAAGAGTGGATTAGTAGTTGTCATCGTACAGTAAGATCCAAAACTGAATATGGAACTGATATTCCTTACGTGAATTCAGGGCCTTCGTAGGGGAACTTCTCTTCTCCTTGGACCTCTGTTTTCTCCACTATTGACATATTATCAATGGTGATCTCCTCGTGAAAGGCCGTGCAGGTGAACTCAAGCTTTGGGCCACATCCTTTGGAGACTACTACATTAAGAGAAATGCTGCTATCTCCAGCACTGTCATCATCTTCTTCTCCACCCTCATCATCCTTGCCAGCATTCTCAGCATCACCCTCACCATCTTCATCATCAAATTCAGGTCCCCCTTCTAGGTTAGGCATGCTGACAATGACCTCAATCTTCTCATCCTTGTAGTCCCTTTTCAAAATAAGCACACTCATGCCCTCTTCATCAACGATTTCAAAAGGGAAGTTGTCTGGAGCAGGTTCCTGTGAAACAAATATAAACAAACCGTTAGAAAGCTTAAACATCTGCAGGGCCTCACACTGATGTCAATAACCTAAAAAATGAATTGTAGTCGAACAGAATGTAAACGCAAGGAACTAAATAGCTCTTCAACCAATTCATGCGGCAGAGTTGATATGCATATAAAACATGAAGAGGTCGACCCACTATCAACAAGTATTTGAGCTCCAAAAAATGTCCGCGTGGAAGATGAAGTGTCCCAAGTTCCCTCAGTTGAGACATGAGAAAGCTCTTTGTGAACTATCTAAGGAACAATTTTCTTAAACTACAATGTCATATGTATCCTCTTGAACAGTCGGATTTAATATTCATTGGCAATTCAGGCGGTAGATTATGAAGCGATGGGCCATTTGCATTGGCAGTGACAAGTAAACACCTGTGTTCATTCACAAAAGTCATAAATAGAAAATTCGACAGAGTTTCAGTAAAGTCGCCTTCCCCATGACGGATTCCTATCTAAGCAAGCCCATACACTTCTTATACGCTCCGAATCCCTTAGATTCACGACGGAACCAAATGTTGCCAACGAAATTGGACCGGCCCGGGTAAGATAACCAACTTTAAGGTGCGAACCGAGAATACCTGCTCGTCACTGTCGAGGTACTCCTGCACCTCCCTGATCTCCGCGTGAGTGCTCCGGCGAGGTTCCCGGCGCCGGACTCCTTCTTCTTCTTCTTACCCTGGGCCTTGCTCTCCAGCACCACGGGCGTCGAGTTCGCGCCCTTCGCCGCGCGGAGAGGAGCCGAAAGAGGACGCCGAAGCTGCGGCAAGGAGAACGTGTGGGCGCCTCCGACGAATGCCGGCAGGAAGGAGAGGTGGAGGGAGGCAGGGGAGCCGGTTGCGGAGACGAGAGCCATGGCGGGGCGAGGAGGTGAGGGAGGGAAAGAGGGGATAAGGCAACGAGGGGGAGGAAGGAGGGGTTTGCTTGGGTTTTGGATGGGGCGGTTAGTTATATTATTACCGGCACGATCACTGGATTGGCCGACACTTACAGTGAGGCCCACAAGTCATTGACAGTACGAGCTTCACAAGCACCGTGTTTGCCATTTCGCGTGAAATGTTTTCTCCCTTTTAAAATTATTGTCACTGGAATAAGAATCATACTTCCTCCGTTCCAAAATATTTATCACTCTATAGTTTATTTTTGAACTAAATTATGATAAGTATTTTAAAAAGAAAGAATAATTCAGCAATAAAATAAAACTGTTATTCTAATAATAATAATAGTTCAAAACGTGTAAAGAGAACAAGTCGTTCTAAATTACAACAAGGAACAGCCTAATTCTTTTTTTTTTCTGAATAGGAATTAGGTGACGTCTGATAAAATTAGCACACTCTATCCTATATTACTTGTCGTTTATGACAAGAATTTTAGTTCTCATAAACGACAAGTGAGTAATAAGAAACAACGTAATCTCAGCTCAACAATCAATCATTACGGATACTCGTTGTTGTAAAGCCAGTTTAAGGTCACAACTGCTCTTTGGCAAAATACTTGCCTCCTCAAAAAAAGAAAAAACTTTAAGGTGAGCCACGCGTGGTAGGTGACTAGGTGGCATCGGCATGGTTTCCTATTCCCTCTTCTCGCATTTGCTTTCATACCTACGACAGCCTGTTTAGCAAAGACTAGATCTCAGATACAAGGATAGATCAGGCAGCAGCAGCAGCAGCAGATTACATGACATCACAAAAGCCCCTCACTTTACATCAGTGTCACAATTAATCACACGAAGATGTGCTTATACAGTTTTGGTATCAGCTAATCAGCCGTGCCTGAGAGCTGACGAGCCTGCAATGTCGGCAAAGGAAAAAAAAAAAGACACATGGAAGCATATAAGCTTAGAAGAGAAGCATCGATCGGAGGGTCACAAGAGCCCTTCGTCTTCTTCGCACGCCTGGTATGGTATCTTGGTCGTAGTCGCAGCATCCTGCGTCAGCCGATAACGACGACGCTGGTTTCACCCGCGATCGTAGTACCCGCGCGCCGCCGACGAGAGGAGGGCCGGCGCGTCGCTGCGGCCGGCGAGCCGGACGTAGTAGGACGCGCGGGGGGACGCCTCCGGCGACTCGTTGCGGAGCGGCGTCTCCCTGCCGCCGGTGGCGAGGTGGAGGATGGCTCCGTACAGGAACGGCAGCAGGCCCTCCATGGACGACGACGACCTAGGCTCCACGCGCAGCGAAGACAGGCCAACAACTGCGGCGGTTGTTCGTCTCGTCCGTGTTTGGTCTGGCGCCACAGCGGGGGAGGATAAAGAGGACGTGTGGGGGCTTATAAAGGCTCTTCAGCTACCAGACAACGACGAATTTTACTCAGTCAGTGTTAGTGGATAACAACTGGATTAGAAAATACCACGGCTTGAATGCAAGGGGGAGGAGAAATGGTCAAACTCGTCAATGAGAGGACAGAGGAGAGCCACAGCGACTGGACGGAGCCGATGGATCGTATGCCTGCCTGTGGAGGAAACCGATATTTGTCGGGGAAGGAGTAGGATGCTGTTTACAGCTCTAACTCATTTAAGTGGGGCACCGGATGCAACAGTTTGCACAACAGCATGGAATATTGGTTGTAGGAATAAGTGGAGGTGGGGCTATGATTTTGTGGAAATCTGCAACAAGTTCTGGATTTCTGGTTTGGGGAAGGCCAGGAAGAACAACCCTCCCAACAAAGAAAAAGATGAATGGACTTGTGCTGGAAGGAAAGGACCACAAAAAAGAATATATGAATGCATCACACAGATGACAGATGCAGGTTGTAGACAAGGGACAACTTACCTGACCTCAGGGACATATTCTATTGATGTTTGTTAGCCTTTCTGCGGGTCATGTGTGTTAGGAGAAGCTTTGCTATTGAGACCCCAACTAAACCTTATCATTGGTCAAATAGATATTACCTTCAACCCGAAATCAGGAATACCATCTTCCTCAGGCATATGAACAGAAACAGCTGGTTCATCATCCAGTTCTACTATGTCTAAGAAGCAGACAAAGGGATAGCAAAGGGATTGTTTCCCCTGGATGAGTTTAATTTGAAGCTGTTCGGTGAACATCTGGCACACCATAAATAACACCATATATATATATATATATATATATATATATATCACTGGGCTTCAATTTGCAGTTCTTAATAACATATAATTTAACCTCCAGAATGAATTTCTAGCAACAAGTGGCAAAGCCTCTCTACATAACCTATTGCTGAAAGGTGGCTCTTGTTTGTATGGCAATTCCTCCGTGTGAAAGATGAGCAAGTCAACGGGATCAGTAAAAATATTGCTTATAAAGCTGATGCTGCAATGATCCAGTGTACTGTGGATAGGCAAAATCGTGACAGGTACAGGCCTACGAACTAAGATGGAAAATCTGACAGTCTGATTTGTAATTGTCCTTGGATGCAGCCTCTTCAAACTTCTTCAGCGGCCCTTCATTCTCTGTCAGGCCAGTCTGGACAAAGTATCGTGTCCACCATGAAGAACTCCGCAACTTCACCTGGAAACAAACATGGTATATTTTTTAAGTGAAGGAATCTACTTTGCCAGTCACGACAAATCTTCACCATAACGGTTTACATCCTTCACAAGGATACTGTATTATACTGTGGAGCAGACGTATACTTGCGCGATGCAACAAAATACCAAAACCAGCAGTATTCTTAAAGGTAGGAACATAATAAGCCCTCTGAACAAGTGAGACAGTCAATAGAACAAATGGACAACAAAAGACATCAGCAATAGCAACAACATTGTCTCAACTTACTTCAGAACAGAACATTAGACTTAGATAACATATAAGATGCAATAAAATTCTGGGATGTCAAACATTCACATGAAAATATTATCATACAAGCAACATTCATGAGCAACTAAAGGTGGGAATGGTTTGGTTCCAAACCGGTTATAACAATTTGGTTCTTGCTTTGGTTTAGATTTGGATGGGTTAAAATGGGTTTGAATACGTAATGGGCTGGATTGGTTTGGTTAGAAGAATAAATGGTTTGGTTCCAGTTTGATTTGGGTGATAACAGTTCGGTTTCTAATGGGTCGAGCCCATGGATCCCGCACCGGTTGCACGTACAGGTCTGGTCTGGTGCGGCAGTACTCAGCGCCGGGCGTCGCTGCTCCTAAACCTAGCAACAAAGAAACGCCAGTGACAGCCAGCAGCCACTTGGTCCTTCGCCGTCGCCGCTCCTATGGCAGCGTGCACCGTGCCGTCGTCGCGCTCCAGCGCAACCACCCGGCAGGAATCCTGCGCGTGGTCCGCCCATCGCATCCCAAGCTCCCGCCTGGCAGGAAGCCCTGCGCGCCGTCGTGTCCCCGCGTTCCTGCCGGCAAGGACCCGAGCCACCGGCTACAGCTGCAACGCCACCAGCCACGCCCTCCGCCGTCGTCGCCTCCTTTGTGAGCCAAGGAGATCTGCGAAGATCTGGTGTGGGGGAGCAAGGTGTATTTCTTTCTTCGGGGTACAGTATTTAGGAGTGATTTGTCCTTGTCATCCATACGAACGAGTAGCGAAGTAGAATCCTTGCCCTGCTGTGATTCAACGTGTGCTTGATTCCATGGATATACTTCTTGTTTTTACGGATCGGTGGGTGCACTTGTGGGACAAGCTGCATTGTTCTAGTGTAGTACTAGTTATAATCAGAAAATTTTCAGCAACCTATATGAAAGAAAGAATAGTACTGGTTATATTAGTAGTACACTGTCAGTAGTGTACTAGCATATTTATACACTGTTATTTCTACAGAATATAAAAATACTAGAGATACATGTAAATGGATAGGTGATGTCTGATATATTGTCCTTATAAACCTAATTTGCCAAGTTCGGTCAGGTTATGTTGTACTGTATCATCTGTTGAGAGAAGGATATTAGCATTACTAGCATCTCATACAGCTACATCCTGACTCCTAACATGAAGTAGAAGAGTCTGGGTGATGAGATGCTGGTACTCCTAGCGTCCACACTATTACTGAATGCTAGTATTTGAATTTAGGTTTCTTACAACTTAAGTAAACTGTTGCCCTTTATCTACAACCTACAATTGTCAGTGCAGGTTTTCTCATTTCAGGATGCACCATGTGAGACAGTCATTTTGGCAGCTTTTGATACATGTGATGTTTTTGTTGCAATCAATTATGATAGGGTTTGAACTGCCTTGAAGAGCTATGTTTCGTGTACCTGATAGGTCATGGTATCTTTCATCAGATTGCAATTTTTCATTATTATTTTTTTCCTTGGTAGCTGCTCAATGTACACTACTTTTGCACATGTATGCAATGGAAATCTCTTTTCCATTATGTACTTTTGATATGCTTAGTGACAACAGTATCACAGTACAGTATCTAGATATAATAACATGCTTGTTAGTGTTAAACTTTCTTGCCCGAAGACTTCCCTTTTGATCTAATTAGAATATGGAATCTCATGCATGCTTTGATGCAAAAGTATACATGCTGTTTTTACACTAGCTAGTTTGTATTAACTTACTCATCATGTAGAAGACTTAGTTGCTTTAGCATGGAGACTTGAATCACGGTGTTAACAGGAAATTTCTTGCTAAGATAACTGCAGGTTGATAAAGCTACAGATAAGATGATGGTACCTAACTGGAAGCTGGAAAGGTGGGGTACCAATTATATCCAAGTTCTTATACCCTGTTGAGTCTCACTCTCTATGGATGCAGGACTTTGATTAATGTCATAATGTCATTTTACAGGGGTCCTATATATATATATATATATATATATATATATATATATATATATATATATATATATATATATATATATATATATATATATATATATATATATATATATATATATCAAATGATTGGACGTACGAGCTGCTGCAGTGTAATTAATCATCAAATTATTTCTTTTTTCTGGAAACGTTCTTATGTAAACTCATTTTTGTACTATAATATATTATGATAAACTTGCAATTAAGGGACATGTAATAGTAATGACCACAAATCCCATATCCATAATTCAATTTTGTCAATCCAATGCAATCTTTTCTGGCTTGCTTAACTTAAATTTGTTGTACAATTCCCTGTATGTGTTGTATAAAAAAAAATTTGCGTGTATTTTTTAGTATTACCTTCTAGGAATTGTTTTTCCTCCACAACTCAAATCAGTATTGGAAACTTTCAAATTTAAACAATTTTCATTTTAAATCATCACATGATTCTTGAGCAAATTTAGTTAAATGTATAAGTATTACTTTTTGTAGTCTCAAAATAACAAATATTATTTTTTAAAAATGGGGAGAGATAATTTTGAAGTAAACTTTCAGCTGTGCGGTACAAAGCTACAGAAAAAATGTCTTGGGCCAACGAAAATGGAACTGAACGGCGTAGACTAGTAGCTAAGCCGTTGAGAGTCAACAAAGGATGGAATGCAGTTAGCCCGAGAAATGGTTTGCAACCGTATCCAGCAAATGGTTCCAAACCGTGGAGGTTGCTTTGGGCCGGTTTGGTTTGGGCCAAAATTTCAACTGGTTTGGTTTGGTCTGGTTTGAACGTGCTGAGTGGTGGGCTGGTTTGGATTGGGTCAAATGTACTTTTGTTAATGGTGTGGTTTGGGATTTAGTTCGGTTTTCAGCCCACTGACATGTTTATGAGCAACAAACAAGGGAAGCACAGATTTTTTGGCCATCAACGTGTAGTGCACACACTTTGCATGTTCAGTTTATTCGATATGATCTAGATTATGAACATGAAATGTGTCAATGAACTTGTCTCGGCTCAGTAAAGTGGACACCTTATAGTTATCAAGTTATAAGCAAAAGAAATTTGCATGCTACCATTCAGAAGTCAACTGTACATACCGGTCTTCCAAACTTAGGTAGTTCAGAAACCTTGGCTTTCTGCTGACCTGGATTTCCTGAAATGTCGACAGGACAAACACTGATTAGATGATATATGCCATGTACCATAGCGATCCATGCGACACACATAAAATGGTGTTTACAGAATAATAATACAAGGGGTGCTGGAATAGAACATATTCAGCCCTAAGTAAAATTACTAGTAACCCAAAAGAACTTAATAAAAAAAGGAAATAGACTAGAGCTAGCACAATTGCAGCTCTCGTACTCCCCCAAAAGCTCAATCATGTACCTACTACGAGGCGTGTCATCATAAATTAAAATATAACACTGCCTCGACTTTCAAGATCTTACTATTATCTTATATTGGAATAGACCCAGATATAAATATGTTAGACTTCCGCTATAAATATTTTCTCTCCAAGGTTCATCCTTTGAATTCCTTTTTAATGTGCTTATTTGGTAAAAAATGTAATGACTGTTCACTTGAGATAAAAACATCATCTTACAAGCAAACATCAAGTAAACATGGAAAGATTGTTATACAGGCATTAGACAATGGCAGGATACATGCAGTTATTTAAAGTTTATATCATTAAAGAAAGTCACTCCAAAAAATAATGACAGGATCAAGAGATTATCATACAAGCAAACATCAAGTAAAAAGATACTTCTTTCCAATCGGAAGATAAAAATCACTTTTATACCCCTGCAGTTTGTGTTCCAAAAAAAATCACTTTTATAGTTTGCGGGTGCCAAAAAAGGATGTCATATCTAATAAAGAAGAAATGATTATTTTACCATGAACTAACGTCTACTAGCATGAACATGTCAAATAAGATCTTTCCAATAAGATGATAGTAAATGGTTCAAGTAAAAGAAATGCCTACCAGCAAAGATGACAAGGCCATCAGTTGAAACCCTTGCTAGATCTGGAAGTGTTCTGTTCAGATACTTTGTGGTCAGGTAATCTAAAGCATCTGACACAACAACAAGGTTAAAAGAATCTGGCCGGTAAGGAAGAGGGAACTTAATATCAGCCATACGGACAAAACCCTTGCGCACAAGGCTTTTGCAGCTACTATCAGCATCTTCCAAATCATAAGGCTCCACTCCCCAAGCTTCAACCTTGTTTTCTTTCAACAAGTTAGAAACCACTGTACAACTATCAGAGCCAACATGGAGGACCTTTTGCATTTTATTGCCATATGCCTTTCTAAGATAAGGAAGCGCCTGCATAACTTCTGATGTGCAAGAACCTGGATGCAGATAAAAAATATGAGATAAAAAGGAGCATAAAACTTCCCTCGCTAATAATTCCGGGAAGAAGTAGAAAGATGGTTAGAGGAACCAAATAGTTTAAAACATACTGTTTGGCGCAAAATTGTTCAATTTATTTTATCTAGTTGTCCTTGAACCAACATCGTAATAATGAATATTCAACTTCAGAAATCATACCTTAAATAAGGGGAATAACTGGCTACCGGTCTACCCCGAAGCTTATAACAGCAAAGTTAAAATATAAACTGTGCTGATGCTCTGTAAAGACTACAAAATTCTGGTGGCATGTATAGTTAGTTCCTCAGATTCAGTAGAGTGGAAACACCCCTATCCTATTTTTCGACTAGTTCATAATTGCTCATTTAGTCATGCCATTGGAAAACTATTTGTGGTCTACTGAAGGAACACCAAAAACATTTACAAGTGATGTAAGGCACAACAGTAAAAAACATGAAAGCGTTCATCTAAATGCAGGGTCGTCCTAGGAAAATGCTTCAAAGGAACCTTTGTTGTTACCGCACCACTAAACAGTGAGAAGACAACAACAAAAAATGTATGCCAATATGATAGTATCTGATATACGCTACGAGATTGTTTCAAAACTAGCTAAAAATATTGAATCATATCTTTCGGTAGCAAGTGGAACCTTGATATCAGAGAAACCAAAAAAAAAGAAAAAAAAATAAGGCAAAACGCTCGTGACATATCAAATAGCAGAATTGAGGCGGACTAGAAATGTGCATTAGTTTCTAAATATGGCATCGCCAGGTGATTTGGTAGCAAAAACAACACGGATATGCAAAAGCAGGATCTACCTTCAGCTCTGCTCACAGACTCCCTGCTTGTAACAGTTACACCTGGATAATCGTAGAGCGAGTCAAAACAAGAAGCAAAAAAAAAAAAAAGTTGAACGGCACAGTTCAATTTTCATAATCACGAAATATATCTAGAAAGCAGAATGACCCAAATTACATTTGAATGGCATCAAGTAAGGTTTCAACAATTCTGAGATAATCCATATGCATTAACAGTTTTAATATTTGTAGAAGCAACCAGCAACGGCACTGCAAGGTACATGAATATCCAGTTCCAAATGCAGTACTGAGCAGAAACTAACAGATTAATTATCAAAAGCCATGTGTTTGTTTCCAGAACATGAATAAGCAAGTAGCGGATCGAACTGGGATTCTTCAACCAACCTGAGCCGCTGTTGAAGTAGGCGAACAGTATAATGACACCCTGCGAGCATCAAATACCGACACCATCAGCAAAACACACGCGAACATCTAATAACAGCATTAGCAATCTGAGTAACAGGATAGGAGAAGGGAGTTTATAAGAGAGTTACCAGGACGACGAGGGCGACCGTGAGCAGGGGCGGCGAGCGCGACTTGGGCTGCAGCAGGCCGCCGACGGACGGGAGGCCCCCGTCCGTCACCCGCCGGCTCGGGTTCACCGACCTCCTCGACATCCTCGTCCCGCCTCCCTTCCGTACACGCTCTCGTCCCCGCGTCGGTCACCTGCTGGCACGTCCGTCGCGGCAGGTTAGTAATAGCCGTGACAAAAAAAAAATCAACGAAGTTGATGCAATGCCGCGGCGGATCAGAAATCCGGGACCGGGCGGGCCGTACCTCTGGCAATGGCGGTGGCGGGAGGGGACGCGGAGGAGGAGGAGGAGTCCGGCGTTAGGGTTGCGCGGGTCGGATCTGAGGCGGAACGGAGTGGGGTGGGGGAATAGGGAGAGCGGCCGCGCCGCGAGTGGGTTGCGATACGGCGCGCCACCCACGGGAATGGGATTACTTGTGACGACGAAACTAATGGCGAAGTGGAAAAGCGCGTGCTGGATTCGTGCTACTAGTTTAACGCCACTAGCGACCGAAGTTTAAGATTGATTGATGAGTGGAGCGCGACCCGATCTCCGTTCGGGGATGTCGGTCGTCGTGCCCTGCCAGACACTGACCGATGGGCCCACCCGTACCTCGCACACGGACGGTGGGCGCCGGCCCAACCCACTTAGCTCGTCTTTGACAACGTTGACCGTGACGGTCACCACTGGTCGAGCTCAAGCTTGGGGCGGCTGCCAGTGCATCGATCCAGAGTTTCGTGCTCGTGCGACGCCAAACCATCGCATCAAAAGCAGAAAAATAAAGGAGAATTTTATGTGCCTGACATAGTACACAATCACAAATCGAATTACGGTTTTGATCACATAAAAATTTACTCTCTTCTTTTTAAAAAAAAAATTGTCACCTTTAGTTCAAAAAATAAACTAAAGATGATAATTTTTTGAGAAATGAGAAAGTACGTATGATCATCTCATTGCTTGTCAACATTTCCGTTATCTAAAATCTACAATTGTCCAAGTGCTTCGCGCTCCTTGAGTCCTTTCCGTCTCCGTCTCCGCTCCGGGAAGCAGGAAGCACCCGCAGCAGAAAAGAAAATGGCCGGCGGCAAACGACACCACTGCACTGCTCTCAATTAACTTCCTCGGTCACCTGCAGAACAGGGTCTCCTTCGTGGGGTTCCCAGTGGTCGGGTTCACTCTGGTTAAGACAACCAAATCGGTGACCACATCATCAGTACATCGACAAACGCGCATTCGATCAAACGTGTGTGTACAGAGAACAACGTTTTGCTTCCTTACCCGTCGGCGATCTTGCAGAGGTATTCGCGTTGATCGTCTCGCAGCGGGACATCTGTGAAGTCTGCGAGGGACGGAGGAGGATAGCAAATTAGATGTGGAGATCGATGACACTGTAACGTGCAAAGATGATAGTTGATCATGGAGCGAATGGCACTTGCCTGCCCCGTTTATGTTGGCGCCTTTGAAAGAGGTGTTTCCTGTGACAAGTGCTCCTTCCAAGTTGGCATTTGTTAAATTTACCTTCATTGTTCATAGGAATTCATCAGTAGGCTGTTGCAGTTACTAGCCTACTGGGAACATGGAGCAACTATATATAGCAACGAATGTCATATGGCGTTTTTAAACTCAGAGAAGCACGAGCCCATATATCAGAGCTTTCTTCTGAACCAGAAGGAAACGCTTCTTCTGGATCAATTGTACGTACCTTTGTCAAATTTGCCAGCGAGAAGTCGGCGCCTCTAAGGTCGGCGTCAGAGAGATCAGCACCTGAGCAAACATACTGAGTTCAACGTAGAATCCAAACCAAAAAAATACTTGAGTCTAGAGTCAAACTTGGAGGACACAGAAACCAACGCACTAACTTGTGAGGTCTGCATCGAAGAAGCTCGCGCCGAGCAGGTTCGCGCCCTTGAAGTTGGCCTGCCTCAGTATGGACTGCAGCGAACACGAGCCGCCACCACAAGTGGGGAGGAGAAGCACGAGCCCATATATCAGAGCCCTGAATATATATGGAGAGGACAAGCAGTAGAGGGATTGCAGTTACCGTCTTGAAGTCCTGCTTGACGAGCGTCAGCCCGCTGAAGTCCTTGCCGGTGAGGTCCTGCCCCCGCGTCACCTGCTTCCCGTACGGGCCTCCTCCCTGCGGCACACCACGCCACGCCATCAGCACCCCCCGAAGCCTTTTGCGAGAACGCGAACCATGCAGGCGGAGCGGTCGGTTAAGATGGCGTACGTACGATGAATGCCAGGCCCGGGTCGGCGACGAGGAGCGCGGCGGCGACGAGCGCCGCGGCGCCGGCATTGGCGAGACGGAAGTGGACGGACGGCGAGCGCGGCGGCGTGCCCCGCTGCGCGGCGGCGCTAGCGGTGGCTGCCGCAGGGGGCGACGGGGCGAGCTTGAGGGCGCCGCCGAGGATGACCATGGCCGGCCGCGAGCAGGCGAGCGTCGGAGCTGGCTGTTTCGTGTCTTCTTCCCTTGAGCAACGCTGCTGTGCTTAACTGCTTATCCATATTATCTGTTCGTGGCGCCACTTGGCCAGCCAGTCAGCCAATCTCGATTGCCACGGTGGTTGCTTACTCACCGTCACCGAGGCCTGAGGCAATAATAAAACGCCATTCTCTGTTCATTTTTTTTCATTCAATTCGGCTTGTTGATTTGGGAACTACTTAGAATGAAATAAGTAATCTGGTGCAATCATGAAAAAAATTAATTTGAATCATACAATCTTCATGTAATGATTTTTACATTTTCACGCTTAAATTATTCACTTGACAATAATTTTTAGACTGCATTTAAGTTATTGGGTCAGATGATTTAAATTCAAAACTGCAGTAACCATTTAATAAAAAATAATGTATTCCACATTTATTTTTTATATAATTACATCAGAATGCCGATTGCATTTTCTGTTGATTAGGTATAAAGACAAACTGTCACCCCGCAGCCCATTTCAACATGGTCACCAAGAAAATGGAGGATTGATGGAGAAAAGGAAAAATAAATTATGTTAAATCACTATAGCGAGCCCTAAATAGATAAATAGGCTCTATTTTTTTTTCAAAAATGCAAGTAGGCTCTATTTTTGTCTGATAGCTTGACAGACCAAAGCGAGACAACCGCAACAGTACTCTCGTAAGGCAGTCTCTTCCTCGTCGCCGGCGACCTCAACCGCCACTGCCCAGGATGCCGGTGAGGGTGGTCGACACAGCCACTCCTTCCCAGACCCCCACAGGTTCTCTACTCCCTCCCAACCCGCCTCGACCTTATGCTCAGGTAGTCAGGTGCTAGGTTTTCGTTTCGATGCACCCAGGTTTAGATCTCATGCTCGATCGCGGTGGCTCGATCACGCGATGCGTCGCGTTGGAGGCCGATTCGAAGGTTATTCATAACCGGGATTGGCCTTAACTGACGTGTGTTGGGATGCAATCAGTGGTCTG
The DNA here is from genome assembly GCA_036927565.1 of Tuctoria greenei. Taxonomy (NCBI): domain Eukaryota; kingdom Viridiplantae; phylum Streptophyta; class Magnoliopsida; order Poales; family Poaceae; genus Tuctoria; species Tuctoria greenei. The sequence continues at coordinate 21,063,178 of JAYESD010000002.1, forward strand.
GTACTGATTTACTTGGTTCTCATCCTTCTATCTGCACAAATTATTGCTTTCTAGTGTAGTTATTCAAGGTTTGATCATTCCTTTTAATGCTGAGTTGAAGGGAGAGGGGGTGCAACCAGTGTCGAAGCCTCCTACAAACTGTGGGGCCTGAGTTGGGTGCTGTAAAATCACTTTTCATATGAGAATGAGATTGTGGATGCAGAACATGTAATTCATGCCATGTGTCATTGATTGCTGGGTTTCAGAGAAACCACCTCATGTTGTGTTTTCAGAATCGGTTGGCCTAAAATATATAGTCAAGTTGGGGAATTGCTTTGTAATCTTAGTAACCACAATTTCAACATGCCATACTGATAAAACAATTGGTTGTAGGTCAAGATGCAAATGCTGGAGAACCATCTCCGCCTACTTGTTCACTCTTAAGCGCTGGAAGGGTAAGTATTTTATGTTTTGCTGTTCGAGTTGTCAAATTTTTCTTAAATAGAATAAGTGAAATCTGAGTTACTTTTTGAAAAGTCTATGCTTGAATTCAACTGCTAGGATGCAAGGTGCCTGATCGTCGTATGTCTATGGTATCTGCTGTCATCTTCGATCATGTTGTCTCTTAAAGCCCATGTAAAACCACATTGGGGTTCTGGGAGATAGGTCATGGTGTTCATGATAGCATGTATTGTGTAACTGAATTTGTATACTTGACCGTTGCCCAAGTTATTGCCTATGAATGAAGCCTTAAAAGATGCTATTGACCAACTCTAATTGTATTTTTTTCAGTGTTTTGCTGGAACTCAGAAAGTTTCAAGTATGCAGAAGGATGAAGCATGGAAAGTTAATGTGCGCATCCATGGTTGTGATCTTGAACAGGGTTATTTATGTGGAACAATGGTAGCACTTAATGTCCCCTTAGCGGATACACCTGTGAGCTACTCCTCTATCCTTTCACTTGGAATCTGTACTTTGTATGCTGCAAAATTTCAATAAGAAGGCATTCATGTACCAAACCATAGTCAGCTTGTTCTATTTAAAATTACAAAATCAGATACTATTTCCTTACTGTGACACACTGTCTGATTTTGTACTGAACAAGATTTGTCCTATTTACTTGATAAATTGTGTGCCTCTGCCTTTACAAAGTACACAAAACTATTGTTTTGCCTGAGTTTAAGACATTTAAAAATTTTGTACAGAAATTTGCATCGTTGTTTAAGTTATATGGTTGCCACATCCTTCTTCACCATCTGTTATCCATTGTGACCTAAAGTCTCTCATTGGCTCTCTGTTCATAGGTAGTGACATTCTGGGAGGGGGAGATTGTAGATGCTAAAAATTACACATTTTTCACTCGCAAGTGGGAAGCATCGTGAGTATTTATGCTAACACCATCATTTGTCATGTGTGTATATGTTATGATCATGGATTGCATTCCCAATTTACTGGGGAAAACATCTTTCGTCCATTTATTTTGCAGACTAGAGGATGATATAAGACACTGGTCCAAGTTCCCATCATTTACTCCACTTCTGGTAATGGATTGCCTAAGTTGGTATTGCCAATCATCATAAATCTTCTGAAGACATGTTTCTCATTGTTCTCTGTCTGCAGAGTCAGATTGAGACAGATGGTGGGAAGTCTTTGGACCTTAGCAACTATCCTCATATATTTATGGTATCGCACTACCCTATGTATTCATTTACTTATGTATAGGTCTTATTAGTGACTCTGTCTCTGATGCTACATGCAGAGATGGAAAGAGCAGTACTTCGTCAATGTTGGAGCTGACTGTGGGTTAACCATCGCTGGTTTTTACTACGTCTGCTTTTCATGTAGCGATGGCTCCATTAGTGGCTTTTATTATGATCCAAATAGCAGGTAATAAATTTTTTTCTGCTACTTTTTTATTTTTGGAAAAATGTCACGGTAGGGGGTGGAATTCATTAATGAAGAATTTGGGCTTCTGCAATTGTTTTGCTTCCTTTACATGCAGTCCGTTTCAGAAGCTTGAACTGAAGTGTACCAACGAGAAGCATTCTGGATTCACATTTTCTTCATATGAGCTACAGTAACAGGCTTAATGTGGTCTATAGGTGAATTTTCTGTATGTCCAGTATTAACTTATACAGAGTGTGTACTGAAGTTGTAGTTATTAATGTTGTCCCATCAGAGGAAACGAGTTGCCATGTATGTAAAAGTGGTTTCCTGTTAAGTCTTAGCAACTATGCAATATGCACTTTTGTAATTTGAAAGAAACAAGGCAATGTTTCTTGTCTAAAATGTACCTTTGTGTATTCTGACTTTTAATTATGATATGCTTTCTCCAAATTCAGTTTGAATGGGATGTGAGGAACGTATGCTGGTTCAAACAAATGTTGAAGATGTTTTATCATTAATGCCTCTGCTGTTGAGGGGTTCTAGTTCAACCTTTCTGTGCTATATAAATTGTGGTTCCTAATGACATACATTGTGAATACAATTTCTTATACTATCATGATCTCGAGCTTCATATGAAGGGAAACTTTATCAAGACCATTCACTAAGTTTGTGGTACGAAGCTGCAGAGACCTTCTTTTGGTTTTCACTTGAAGCTTTTGTAGAACTTTTTACTGCTGTATTTCTATGAACAATGTAAACTGTTGGCCCGCTCTTCATATTTGCCTTCAGTATCCAGACAGGTAAAAAACTCGAAATGATGTTTCATGATGTCTTGATTCTGCTTCAGGTAGTAGTTAATTCTCTAAGGAATAAAATTCTTCCGCATCTGCATTGCACAAAATTTCCCATCATTGCTAATCCATTGAGAATAACAATATAAGATTTGGATAATACTCTTGCACACTTTGCTTAATCTTACCTTCATATACACAAGGATGTGTAGACAGCGGAACAGGTAGTGTTACTTTTCTTCCCTCCCTTAGAAACCAAGAAGAGATTTCCTTTGCTCTTTGTACCAAAGGTCTCTCAACAATCTCACTCCATGTATCATACAGATCGAGGACAGCTTCGGTAATGACTTCTGAGAGTACTCGATCATCTTGTCCAGGTTCCAGCTTCAGCAGCAAGTATCTACTGACGAATATTACCTTCTCTAGCATGTGCCTTCTATCAATATTATACGCCACCAGCATTTCTTGGATTTTCGTTACCATCATGAGGGCAACCTGATAGAGTGTTTCATATGTGTTCCGGAACACCCGGTTCGCTGCTTCCGACAGTTCTCTGCTGTTCCAGCCACTCTTATCATTTCCTGAATCGTGTTCTATGGTTGGCGCAAATGTTACAGTCTTCGGTTTGGTCGTGTTGACAACACGGAGCTGCTTTGATTCCATCAGCATTTCATTGGCTTCCTTCATTTCTGACTCGAACCTGCTGCTGACCTTGAAGTATGGATTTTCCTTGTGTGCAGACTGTGCAGTGGGGCTAGGGGCTGGTGAATTCTGCCTGGATGTCGCGTCCATGAACACCTCGGCCATCCTCCCGAAATCGCCCGCTGCAATGCACATTGTGAAAGTTGTATATCATGTGTGCTCCATCATAGTGATAGCGTAGTATAACCAATGCTTTTAGTGGATTCAACAAGAGACATTATACATGTGATATTTCGTTTCAGTTAACTACTGTTTCTGGTCGCATATTTCATTTCAATTCAAATCGGGAAGTAAGCAGAGTTTGTAAAAAATGACATACAGGAGGTTGGATGCTGCGCTTTACTGGTGGTGGGGGTTCCGAAGTAGGCATCCAGATGTTGCTCCGTGCCCCTGATGATGTCCTCTGCGCTGGGCCCGGTCCTTGGCGTCCACATCAACTCCTCGTGCGCCGGCTTCTTCTTGTGATGCAGCAGGTGCATCAGTTTCTTGGCCTTGCTCTTCACCTTGCCCAGCACCGCCTTCTTCTGGCTCCCACCTGGAGTCCGCGGCGATTCCGACGGGCTAACCGGTGGCGCCCGTGGTGAAGGCCAGTATCGGTGTTGCTCCTCCCCTTCATCAAATGGATGTTGCTGGCCTACAAATGAATGTTATATATTCTCTCAGTTCTTGAAAATTTGTCGCTTTATAGTTTAAAAATGAATTACAAAATGACAAACTTTTAAAGACATATGAAATATCTGTTAAAAGCTGCGAGAGATGCATTAAAAATTGTGACTTATTCTGAGTGGTGAAATGTTTCAAGAACATGCTAGAACGCTGAATTTGGACACCACGAGAAGAACTGCGATGGAGAGTTTTTCTTATTTTTTACCGTTTTGGACGAGGTGATCCCCTCTTTTGGTGCTGATCACGCGCTTTAGCTTTCTGAATTCGCTCATGTTTGCGATTGCGCAGCAACAATACCGAGTCCAATCGAAAACAATTTGGGAGGAGCTGTGGTCGGCAAGGCAAGGCAAGAAATGGGGTTTGCTCCGGCTATATCCTAAAGTTGGCAAACTCGAGGTAAACGTTGTTAGTTATAGCGTTGTTAAGGGTAGATTATTGGGGAGCTCTGCTATTCTCGGTGGCTGTTTGGTGGTCCACGAGAGCCCAGGACTTTGTGCCGCATCCGCATCCAATATAGGGACGATATCGCAAAAGGAGATTCGTATCTAACCGAAGATTTAGGATATTACTGCATGCTTACTGCGTTAAACACGTTTTACGAACACAGAACAAAAATATGTTATTGTCAAGAATGGGATTCGAACCCATGCCCTTTCGGACCAGCACCTGAAACTGGCGCCTTAGACCAACTCGGCCATCTTGACTTCTGTTATCAAAGTTAATACCATGTTGATATACCCTATCCCAAAGTACTTGTCATTAGAACAAGACTTCAGTGCAAAAATGAACTAAAAATTTTATCCTAATAACCGATATTTTAGGATGGAGTATATCTCTACCAACGGTCACTGTAAGGCAAAATCAGCAAGAAGGTACTTATGCATTTGATCTGATCGAGTGCTGGCTGTCGATACATTTTATCATGGCATCATGCGGTGAACATCGCACGTCCTCAAGATGTTTGGAAGAAATGATGCCTACAGATCAACTATTGAAGTCATCAGCGCAGAAATTAAATAACAGCATTATCTATAGAGAACGTGGCATCAAGGCGCTCAATCCAGTTCATTGTCTGCTCAGAAAACCCAGGTATGAATGAACTTTTCGTACTAAGTTTAGTTTGACAGCGATTTTCCTGCAAACCAAGTTGAATGGAATGATACGTTCCAATCAAAAACAGAAAAAGTTATGCCTACAGAGGACATCACACATTCGCATCCCTCGCCATGTCAAGAAACCAGCAACATTTGTACCCTCCACCTCGCATATATCAGATAGATTCCAGAAGCAATGGGATACGTAATCACAAACACCAACTGCGATGGTGAAAAGATTCTTCCTACATCATTTTGCTATTGGCAATCAGTAAATACCCTGACTGAAGTGATTCACCGCTGAGATGCTATTTGCTGTAAAAGATGTTACAATGTGTAAACAATGTTGTATCGGTGAAACAGGTTCTCTCCATGCTCCCTGTAGTCTGCCAAGGTGAATGTTTGTTTTCCAAACTTGCTGGAAGCGGCAAATGCAGCAGCACCCCTCCATGCATCTAGAATAGGGTCAGCTGCTCTCGCAAGCTTCAGCGGAGCAAGGTAGGGCCGAAACTGCCTAATCCCAGATTCCAACCGAGGGATCATGCCTGGGAACAGGGAACTCCCACCTGTGACAAGAATGGATTGGCAGAGGCGCTCCTTGACAGATTCATCCTCCATTAGTCTCCTGAGTGAGATGCTGACCATCTCATCAATGCCAGCCTGGTCGATTCCTATCATTCCAGGCTGGAACAGAACCTCAGGGCAGCGAAACCGCTCAATCCCTATGGCAATTCTGTAATCCTCTGCGGTTAGAGGCCGGACTTTGGGAGCCTCTGGGGTCGGTTGAACACTTTCACATTTGGACACAAATGTTGGGTCGATCTCCTGCACAAGAAATTGTTAACTTTTTAAATTGAATGGAGATAGCATAATTGTTCATCAACAGGAGAGCTTGACACTGAGACTACCTTGAGTTTCGATGCAATTCGAACAAGTTCCGATTCATCATCATTCCCGTCATCATCATTATCTTTGCTCATTTTATTGTACACTAACCAATCTTCATCTCTCGCTCCAAAAGTGTCCTCACCTTTGCCTCGATCAAATGCGGCAGAAGTGAGCAGCCGCATTCTTTCTTTCTGAGCCGCATTTAGCCGTTCACCACGGCCTACACCACCAGATGAACTATGGTTTCCATTTGTCTGGTTACCACCAACTTTTTGTCGCTTCCTCTGCTCAAATTTCTCAGAAAGTTCTGAATATCGTGCAAGAAGCTCTTCGTGGTATAACTCCGGGTTCTCCCTGTGCAGTTGAGAGAAACAGATTACAAGAGCAGAAAAGATCTGGCAGATATTTTAAACGATTTAAGATATCCATATTAATCAGGATGTAGATCATATATTGTTGATATACAACTATACAAGACATGCTGCAGACAATTCATATGAACGGTAGATGTGTAATCTTTATGATGGCATTACATAAAATCACTACTGGCAAAATGTGGGATGCACATGAATTGTATCAGGATGTTGATGAGCAAGGGATAATACTGAAAGAGTTAAGAAACTGCACAAATGGATTTAGAAGAACTATGCTGAAAACCAACAACAGATGGTGCCTACGAAATTTCATACATGAGCATTTTATGTGAGATATCACAACTTACGCACGCCTCTGTTCTTCTTGCTTCTCCTTGAATGCCTCCTCTTCAGCGCGCCTCTGCTTGGCACGCATTTTGCCCTCTGTTGTGGTTTTAAGAAACAGCTGCTTCTTCTTTTCTTTTAGCTGGCATAGAAATGCAAAAGCAATGCTTAATGGCGAATAAGCATATGTGCGCAACATGCACAGGTTAGATGCCCAAATACCACATGAACAAAACCCCATAATGACTGACAAACACACACCTGCTCTGGTGTCAACATCTCATCAGGAACAGACACAAGCGAATATTTATCAGCCCCTGAGACATCTCCTTTGTCCTCGTTACCATTGGAATCCCCCTTTGCTTTCCTTAGAAATTGTGCGGCTTTCATAATATCAGATTTGATTTCCTGCTGGGAAAGATACCCAGATCTACCGAGAATAGCTGTTGCTTCTTCTTCCTCAGTTTCATCAAGCTGCTCCATTAGTTCCTCCAAAGAGGAAAGCTTCTCCTCCGCTTCTGCTATCTTCTGAGACTTCTTTTGAGCAGCCATTTCTCGCAAACGTTGACCAGCCTTTTCCTTCAATGCTGCTTTCCTTGCAAGTTCTTCCTCAGATGGCAGTTCTTCCTTTGGTGGTGGAACCCATGGTAGCTGCCAATACCTGGTTTTCTCTTCAGCTTCTTCCTTGTTGTTCTGCAAAGGGATTGCTTTATAAGAATGTTCAAATAACTAGGACATATATATAAATATGCTAGACCGAAACAAAGTCAGTATCATGAACTAGAATTACAAGCAAAGCGAATCATTTCTAAAGGCCCTTGATCCTATACCAATGCATTAGAAACTGGAATCCTATAACTCTACGTATGAGAACAGAAGTACATATAAAATTTCTCACCTTAAATACCTGCAACTCTGACTTATAGTCGAGAGCTATATAGCAATGCTCCTCCTTCAGCTCTTCCGCTTTGTCCCATGTAATACTTGCCCTATTCAATACAAATTTGTATTGTTAAAAGGTTTCAGAAATAATAAGTATTCCAGAAATATACTGTTATCACTTACATGTGATACGGATATTTAAGGGAGAGGAGCTGCTTCAGAAAATCAGTAACATGAAATCCACCAACATTAGTTCTGCAACATGCCCCCAACACAGGTTGTCCTTTCAAAAACTGAACAAATTACGAGGCTTTTAGTTAACACACCAAGAGTTTAATTTAAGTGTATAGATGAATGTGCAACTTTAAGATAATTTATTCCACAAAAAACTTAGGACTATATAAGGGTCTTCTTATTTTTTGTTGTTGATCACTTGAGGGCGGATGGTCAAGGAAAAACTTTTCATATTGAGATTAATACACCAAATGACAGTCTAACACGGGCAATATAGCGCTGTGGACGCCTTTGTGGTCCGCCATTATGCGCGTCGGGCCCACAAAGGCGCCAGCAGCACGGCGCCAGGAGGCGCGGAGGGCTGAAGGAAGGATCAGGAAGGATCTTTATCTAGAAGGAAAGGTTGGATAAGAATAAATCTGTTAGATTAGATTTGCTTAAAGATAGAATTAGTAGATTGGATCTATTATAGATAGAATTAAATAAGAGATTGGATCTGGCCAGTTGGGGGTGTCCCAACCGACCAGGGCGCGCAACCTGGGGGCACAGGGGATAAAAAGAATTGCCCCATTGTGTTGTTCCCTACTTTGGTCACCGTGGCTGCAACCCTAACAGCCACCGTGACACTTCTCCCCTACGATACCCCCTGCACAGCAATCCTGAGTCCTCCTTCTTGCTGTCCTCTCCCCTGCGCAGCCCTAGGCGTAGCAGGAGAGCTCCCCTCTACCACGCTCCTCAGCATAGTAAGAAGATCCTCAGCAGATTACTGAAATGACACATTTTCCCTAAAGCTTCCAGCAATCACCCACCAGATTAAGCAAAACTTTTGGCAGAAGTTGTGGAGTGTTACTGGAGAAATTCCCCTAAAAAGGGTACAAACTGACAAAGTATGCTTGGAGATCAACAGAAATGCATCTTGCATGCAGATTCATGAATAAATTCTTAAACAATGCAATTTCTCACGTTTGTACAACTACTTAGCAAAGATATAACCATTAATTGTTCTCTGACCGAAGTTTTTTACAATGCATTCAATGTCACTCCTTCAGAGTACATACACTATACTGTACTTATGCTTCTGGACATACAGGAAATAAAATTATACTGTGATGTTGAAGAAAGCCATATCTTGAAGAGGGAAACTTACTGGAACAACATGGCATGTTCCATGTTCGCATGAAATAACCAACCCATCTTCTCCACAGTTTCCAAGCTTCTGGTTGTACTTATAACTAAATGCATTGTCAATGCCAAATGCTACAGTTCAGATAGGATAAAACAGCATTAGCATTTCAGTCCTTACGTCAAGATCATTAATACCATGCAGAAAAATACAGTCATAATAATGCCGCATCAATATCGCAGGAATTATTACCAATGGATGGCACATTGTATGTCTCAAAGAGTAGTTCTGCCATTCGGGCTCGAGAAAAGGTTGGGTTGCATTCACATTCTGTCATTAGAATTGGATGGCCCACCTGTTCCAGTATTATTGTTAGTTAGTTTTCCACAGGACTTGGCCAAATAATAGTTGATGCGGAAAACACAATTTTCTTCATTGAGATTTGAGAACAACAGTACATGTTAGGAACTGCAATAATTAAGCATGTGTTTGGTTCGGAGACAAAGTGGGATGGGTCGGATCCATCCCACTTTTCAAGGATGGGATGGTCCCATTTTTTGTTTGTTTGAAAGGATGGGACGGTCCCTGTTTTTTGTTTGCTTTGGAGGATGATGTGGGATGGAATGATCCCGTCTCTTGTTTGTATTGTGCGATGGGACAGATGCTTTTGAGGATGATGTGAGATATAGCAGTGCCCAGCGCACACGTAGCGGAGGCGGGATGGACTCGTCCCTATGTTTTTGGAGGGATGAGTTTGTCCCACATATGGAGGGAATATTCCTCATTGAGGGATGACTCCATCCCATCTATCTCCGAACCAAACAATAGAAAAGTGGGATCATCCTGTCCCGTCCCACCATATCCCTCAAACCAAACACACCCTGAGAATATTAACCATCAAAACCTAATAACCACGTGCATGTCTGACAAGGGACTAACATTCAGTGTGCAGGGGTTACATTATGAGAACATGAAAGTGTTGTTAAGATAGCTGACTCTTCCTGGGTTATATTCCGCTATATTTAGTATCTAGAATGGAGTTCGTAAAATCAAAATGTCACTCGCTTCCCGTCCTTTGCCTCCCCTGTTAGGCTGAGACTCATGTAGTCATGTCCTTCTTGAGACAATACATGACTTCAAAACATCAACTGATTAACTATGCTCTAACTAGCATAATAAATCTTACATTCTAAAATATGAATAGAAAGCAGAAAATCTATTAATAGTTTCATTACACGCACTTCATTGGTGACTAACTGCATCATATATAAAGGTATATAAACATCCCTCAGTACTCCTCCCCCACCCCTCACTTTTCTCAGTTTCATCAGGATCAGCTAAAAATTGACAGTTATATTATGTCTCAAATGCAAAGCAAAATAATTTATCAAAGCAATCGAAGTCAATCATAGAATACCCAGTAAATAGCAAAACACATAAAACAGAAAAATTATGGAGACAAGGCAAGACAAAAAGAAAATTTACTTCTGAATCGGCACCTAATCGATCAAAGCCATAGTCGAGAATCTGCAATACCAAAAAGATATCACATCAGAAAAAATAATTAAAGCAGTAATATAAATTCTAGAGCATAAAGCATGATGATCCAGAAAATCAAGAAGCCACATGTTGATTTTCATATCTTAGTCAGTGTTTACAAAAGCAGCGCCTAGGCAATAGGTGCTGAGGGTGCCTTAGCGTGTCACTTTCATGAAAGTGACCACTGTTAAGCGGCTTAATGCTTAAGCGTTCAAAAGTGCTGGTTTGCCGTTTTCTTGCATGGACCCGCACTGCTGCTTTGCTACCATATAAAACGAGCACCGGTCCAGTTGCCCTAGCATTTTCCGCTCCCACTGGCGGCTGCCTAAATCTAGCTTCGAGCGGCGCATGCCCGCGGCATCCCACTTCTCTCCCACCAGCGGCCATCCAGTAGTGGCCCCCTGCCGGCCGTTGTCAACTTCTCCTCTCCAGCAGTCGCCATCAACTTCTCCTCTCCGCTGGACATCGTCAACGGCTCTCCTCTTCATCTGTGCCGGGATCAGCGGCACAGCGCCACCAAATCAGGTACTAGCTGCTGCTGTCCAGGTCGTTATCAATACTGTTCATGACTCCATTGCTGTGCTCCTGGCTGCTGCTCTCTGTGTGGCTTTGCCATTGCTCGTAGTGCTAGTCTGCTAGAGGCTAGAGTGGCTTGCTGGTGTACTAGTGTGGTACTGCTTGCTTGTTGATTTTGGTTCCCAAGCTTACTTGAAGCTTAATTTGAACTAGGATGTTTTCAGCTGCTTCAATGCCCAAGGTGAATGCTCCAGCATGTTTTATGAGGACCTGAGGCTATCCGCACTCGTTTCCTCTAAAACATACTATATACATGATGTTGGTTGGAAGTATGGATATTTGGGTGATACAAATATTCAAAATGCAGTAATGTTAAAAAGGTGTGAGAACAGTGGCAAGCGGTCGAGGAGGAAGAAGAATGGGAGATGAATGGAAACGGTATGTAAATATCTTGATGATTGAAATATTCATCCTTGTCAAATTTTAAAAAATTATAGTATATAATGAACTATATATAGACTTGACTCTGCTTATTGTGAAATCTCTAGAAACGCCAAGGCATAAGAATTGCAACTGGCATGTAGCATGACTATAGAAATGAACTATGAGATGCTATGACTATTCAACTAAACAATGACACCTTTGATATCAGAAAATTTAAAGGCAATATTTATCTTGAAAAAGTTTTGTTTATCATCAAATTCAGACCATAGAATATGCACATAGATGTTTTGACCTAATAGATGTTACATAGATTGTTTGGCCCAACAGATCTTTTTTCGCTCATAAGTGATTGTTTTAATGTTTCGGACATTCAGCCTAACTCATTCCACAACATTATATTACATAGATGTTTTGGGCTAATAGAACTTATCACACAAAAATGGTTGCTTTAATGTTCTAGAGACAGATGACAGAATATATTGATTTGTGTTTTATCAAAATCAAGACCAAACATGATGAACACAAATAATATATTTAGATTCTTCTAAGAACTCAAAATGGTGGATATTGTCACAGAGGTACAAACATATTCCATGTATTCGAACTGATAGACGACATCATCATCAAATGGTGAGCGAAGTGCCGATCTTGTGCAATCAAAGAACTTCATTAGAGATGGATCAGTATCTCCTACAATTGAGACCGTTTCACCTGTATTATGAAAAATAAATTCAAGTGAGTCCAATTATGAAACGTTCTTGAGTCCTTTCGCAAGTCTGTACATTGAAACAGGCATGATCACTTCAATACATAAGAGTTCTGTTCCTCTCAATTACACATTCAATTTGTCGTAGAAAAAGGAAAGGATGACAATACAAACATCTGGGCTATAAAATAATCTAAGAAAACATTCATGGCACGCGTACCGTTCAAAGTTAACGCCAGTTAATTAGAAACACCTTCTGAGTGTATGAGAACAAATGAATTTAAATGTTGAGCCAATTTCGTTTTCATGCGCCACAACAGAATTAGGTACTGTAAAATTCAATCTCCACCGGAACAACTTGTAAAACCGCACAGTTAGGAGCAACTAAACAAAAACGATCATAAACAAAACAATCGATGTTTTCAGACAGCATACAACCACGAAAACAGCACAAAATAGCATTCTTAAACAAAAAAAAAAGTGCGGTGTACCAGTGCTGCGGTGGCGCGGCCTCTGCACGACATTGCGAAATGACACGCGCGGCTCCGCCTCGCCCGCCCACCTGCACGGAGAAACCACCGCGTTACTGGGATCCTCGGGGACTTGCTAGGGTTAGGGTTTAGGTAGCCCCGGCGCGGCCGGGACCTCCTACCCGATGCGGAAGGTGGAGGAGCCGTTGTCGATGACGATGGGGGTAGATGACGGGAAGCGAGCGAAGTCCGTCTGCCGCGACGGGCGCGTCAGCGACGGCATGTCGCCGGCGGTGGCGAGAGCGGTTGCCGGAGGCGGAAGAGAGAGGCTTACTGCTTTTGGTCCTTCCGCGGCGTAGTCCTCTTCGCGACTCGCCTCTCGCCACCTCGAGCTCAAAGTTCAGGAAAAATTGTGTGGTGCATTGAGGTCTTAGGATACGCTTGTAGACTAATATTTGTCACAATTAGTTCAAAAAGGAACTAATCACCGACAAATATTCAAAAAGGAACTAATCACCGACAAATATTTTGACTTCTCTGTTATAAAAAATTATCACTTTTTGATTTAAAAAAGTTTAGAAACTGATAAATGTTTTTAGAAACGAGAGATACTCCTTATTCTAAAAAAATGAACTACTCTTTGCAATCACGAGAATTGTCACGTTGCGCATAAAATAGGTCAGGCTTATAAGCCATTGCTTTTAGTAGTATTTTTTGCAAATTTAAGTTCTCAACTTAACCATGATGAGTCTACATTCATCTCCAGAATTAATTTTCTGTTTTAAGAAGCTCGTTGACATGTTATATGTACTCACTTTTTTTTTCATATGAACATGGTTTTATTTTATCTGTTTTTTATTGCACTTTGAACACATGAAAAGATTAAGATAACAATTGCTCCTGTCACATTTATTTTACTGTCACGGACAATATACTTCGTTTAAATTAGTATTAACTATTAAGTGCTTTGACAATGAGAAAAAAATCGGCGGTAGTATAGAGCATATTCAATTATATATTGATATTGATTATATAGAAAAAATGTTGATGCTCTAAATATAAAAAATAGAAGTTATAATTGTTCAATTTAAATTTGACGATTTAATATGTACCTAAGTTAAAAGAATATACTAATTTTAAATATCTGAAAATTAACTACCCCCAACAAAAAGCAAAGCAGAGCAAAATCAAGTCGAGTTACAGGCCTGCCTGTATATCTGTAGAAGACCATATCAGAATCCGCGGCCCAACGAGCCCACACGTCGGTGACGAAACGGAAGCACGATCAGCCCCTGGCATACCAAGCCCACGCGTCATAATCTGCAGACGAGAAATAGAAATAACGGGTTCGTTCAGACGCGCCGCCGCGCTCCCCATTTCGTTTCCCGTGCTCTCGTCCTCTCATCCCCGACGCCCCCGCGCTCCGAGTCGCCTAAACCCTAACCCTAAATTTGGGGGGTGATAGAACGCGGCGAATCGTACCGAACCGCCGGATTGCGGCGGAGGACGCGAACATGTCGGCGAAAAGGGAGCTCTCGAGCACTCTCAAGAATCTGAAGGTGAGGATCCCCTCTCGGCCTCCCCTGCTTCAACCCTCGACATGGCTGTGCGTCTCATGGGTGTTCTGTTTCCGTGGCGGCGGCGGCTGTGCAGTTTATGCAGCGGGCGGTGGCTGCGCAGGTCCAGGAGAAGACCGAGATGGAGGTTGAGACGGAGGCGGAGGTGGTGACGGCGACGGCTGAAGGGTCTGGCTCGTCGGCTCAAGTCCGCAGGAAGTGGTATGGCTATTGGAAGTTTCCTGTTTTTTTTTTATCTCCTGCTAGCATAATCGGCCCTTGGAATAGCATGATGTATTTCCAAAATGTTAGGAGGAATTGTGCATGCAAACATTTTTGTACATACACTGCAAATCTGTGTATTTGAGTTTTATTAAGCATGAATTTGGTATCTGATCCGGTCAAGTGGAATCACACATGGGAAGGGCTTTAACATTGCACCCATTTTGGTTGGAGTGTGCCAGCCAAAGAGAAAACCTGTTGAAAATTTATGAGCAGAAGCTTTTTCATTTAGATTGGGGAATACTGAGATGCTTTTAAGTCATGTTGACAGAGTTTGAGAACTCATGAGCATCTTCAAAATTTTACATGCTTGTGTTGTTATGTGATTATCTTCCTACACTAATCATTTGATTTATTAACTTCAGTGTACATTGAGAAATAAAAACTTGTGCCCCCTTGTTACATCAATTTACTAAATTGAATGTGGTTGTACTACCGTGTTTATGAAAAAAAAATTGACAGACTTTAGTACACTTGCATAGACTAAACTAGAACAATTTATTTGCAGCACAGTTATCATGGAGGGTAATCCGCATCCAGGAGCAGTGAGGGGTCGAATGTCGTTCCAAAATTTCAATCCAGAAATTGATGTGAGTCTGTAAACTTGTTTTTGTCACATTTGCCATTTTCCAATTATGTCCATGTATATTTGTGTCCCCTTACAAAAGCCTAGATATATAGAAACTAAATGGAGAGGCAAAAGGTGACCGCCAAACAGAACCCGCTTCACCTAGTAGTGACCATCAAGACAGTGCAAAGTCTGTCAGGTTAGCTATTTCTCTATTAAATTGAGCATCAAGTCATTGTGTATGTATTGAAGGAATTATTTAGGCTCAGTCGTTGAGCCATGCATGTGTACATAGCTGAAAAAGCTTTTTTAGTCACCGGGAATCAGCATGTTGGGATCATGGTATGCCACACAAGCACATGTGCTACTGGGATATTCACTGTGTTCAAAAACTTGTCAAAGTAATTTGTTATTCTGAACATGTCATTCGGACTACCCGGATACAAACTTTGTATCTGCTAAGGAAGGGCATATGCTGTCATGTTTCACTGAATCTGGATGCAAAAATTTTGCATATTTGGTATGAATGCTTCAGATTTGGCGTATTTATTTCAATTTGTTCATTCTTTATCTTTATACAGATGGCCAGAAATAGCTTCAGTACTATCACCAAGTAATCCACCATTGGTTTTGGTTCATACAATATGGGCACAATATTCACCATAAGAGCACTTGCATCTACACGCTGCATCAATTTTCTTATGTTGAAATGTTATTATGTGGACGGATGCATTGGTTTTGGTTTTTCATATGGGAATTTATGTGTGATATCTTTTGCTATGAAAACACAGACGTGATGGAGTATCATCATCAAGATTTGGGGACCTTGACACTACAGAAAGCATATCTCTGAATGAGTTGAAGAGGAAGCAACCTGAACTTGAGATGGAAACAACACCATCTCATAAGTTGCCGAAGGCCACAGCTCAAAATGTTGATGGTGGGTCCTCTTCACGAAGCAATGGTCGTGGATCTAACAAGTCGAACAAGCGTGAAAAGTATGATTTCAATAGTCTGAGACGAAAGAAATGAAAATGAGGTTTTAGTCGCCCTTGCTATGACTAGCTCCTGTACTCCATTTGTAGCTGTACCCGATTGGGCATTTGCCCTGTTCCGTGGATTATATCTAGAGAGCTGGTAACCATGCGTTGGCATGTCTGTTCTTAGCTCAGTGAGACACTTGAGATTTGTCATATCTTTGTGTTGTATACTCCACTATGCTGTAAGATGTTAGGTTCTACGGCAGCAATGAAGAAAACAAGTTTTGGCTAAATATTTTGTGACGTTCTGGCTTCTGCGGCCATTGTTGCTGGTTTTCATAATTGTCGTGCAGACTGATATTTTTTTTTCTTTTGCGCTTCATTTTTCATACAGTATTGAAATTTGAAATTGATCGGAGTGAGATATCGCCTTAGCAATGTTTTTGCGAGGAAAAATACAAACCCGTCCCACCTACGAGACGCCTCCTTTGCTTTCTTTCCTCTCTTCCAAGCCGCGGACGGCGGACCTGAGGCATACTCTCTGGCATACCCAGCGTTCGCCGCTCGAAGGTAAACCCTAGCGCCATCCTAGACAGCAGCGGCGGTGGAGGACGGGATCCCGGGACATGCCGCCAGCGGGAGTCTTCGCGTCGGCGGTGGAGAAGGTGCAGCTGGCGGCGCAGGAAGCGGCGAACTCTTCGTCGCGCTCGGCCGCCGCCTTCTCCGACCAGGCGCAGCAGGTCCTCGTGCCCCGGGCCGCAGGGTAAGTTTAGTCACATCCACATCCACCTCCTCTGGACTCGCTGCTACCTAGGACAATTTGCAAGTGTTCCGAACCCCCCACGCTTGGGATCCAACTTATCTTACCGATTGCTGCACATGATGGGCTCACACTAGTTCCAAGGATGTGACGAGAAAACGGCTAATGTGGTATCCATGCTCTTACCTTGGAGTAGTGACAGTAGTCTGAAACTGTGACGTTTACCATCGTGCAGTATATTTCCAAGTGTTTTATGACTTGATATGATATTGATTTGAATAACGAATTCGTTGCCCCCAAAATTCTGGCGGATGCTGAAGTTTCTTCCGGACCTTTCATGTGAACGAAACAGCAAAAGAAATTTTAGGAAAATTTATGTTGATTCACTGATGATTATAGTTCTTTTCAAACCTTTGATGTGAACAAATCATCAGCGGTAGACAAATTTCTGAAAATCCCCTTTGCCAGAAGCTTACAGAGTTACAGTTGCTGTCAATCTGAAAGTGTAGCTTGATGTATTAAAGACACTAGTTATTTGGGATTTTTGTGGAGATAACTTTAAAGTCGTAGCTTGGTGGTCTAACGGTTTATGAGGTTTCAATGTTGACATTATCCGGTTGATTGTACAAGTTCGTCATCGACTCTTGCTGATGCATACTGTGGTATATCCCCTGTACTTAGGTTGAGAACTGAACATGCCCACATGTGGATGTACAGCTACACTGTCAGCAAAGCTGAAGCTTAATAAGAATAGTTGAGTGATGTGATTTTGTACTCTTTGTATATATAAATTTTTGTATATAAATGAGGCAAAACTCAGCCATAAAACCTAAACTGCTTCAGTGAGGTGTTATGGTACAACACAAAACAGATAACTGTATTTGTTTGTCCTCCTGTAACATATAGTAGTGTTTTAGATTAACTTTTACCTTTTTGTATGCATGAAAGTTGCTGCTACTGTTGTTGTCCTAATGTCATAACTTATAATTATTGCAGCCGGGTCGTTTCTCTATCGACTTGTACAAAGGTCAGCGCCATAACCTTTGCAGTTGGTGTCGTGGTGGGCTTCACGCTTAAGAAGAGGCTACGCAGGTGGGCTGCCAGACTACTAAAGAGGATCAAGGATGACGATTAGCGCAAACCCTTTGCAGCGTATTTAGAACCTTGTTCAAAAATCCTTTCCGAGATGACACTTTGAATGTTTCCGTAAATTTGTGTGCAACAAACACAAGTTTATGGTTTCATTTGCATTATGACATTGTGGAATGCACAGATGCTGCTGATATGATTTTGCTCATAGCGGTAAGAATGTAGCATACTGCACAACTTTTCTCGGGCGTACATTGTCGTGAAACTTGTCGTCTGGTACTTATTGGTCCATGGCTATGCTTGGTGTTCTGTATGGTTTGTTGAATTTAGCTTATGGGTCTGTATTCTTGTACTGCAACTAATAGTTACAGTAATGTTATTACTCTTTTCATCCCAAATTACTTGGCACTCTCTAGTTCAAAAATAATGTTACTACTCTCTTCATCTTAAATTACTTGTTATTATCTAATTCATTTTTAAACTACCGAAAAGAAATGAACTAGAGAGCAATCTGTTGGGTACTGAAGGTAGATAATGGGCACGAGTTTTGAAGAAGTCTGATTTGATTGCAAAAATCGGGCGCCCCAGCATATAGGGATTTTGGTTAGGACTCGGCCGCGGATAGGCTGCAAGAGCACGAAACCTGTTTACTCCCACCATTTCACAATATTGTCACTTAGAGTAAGAATTTTAGTTTATTACTCTTATTCATTCCTCAATTTAAGTTCATTACTATTTTCATTCTACAATACTTGTCACTTAGAGTAAGAATTTAAGTTCATTACTCTTTTCATTCTACAATATTTGTCACTTAGAACAAGAATTCTAGTTTAAAATAAACTAAAATTTATTTTTATTTTAAATGAAAAGTATTGTGAGATAGAGAGAGTATGTTTTTGGGCTGCTACAACGAAGCCCGAGCCCCGGTCTGCACGTTTGGATCAGCTGTATCTGTAGGCCGGGCTGCCCGTGGCGTGTTCCAGCCCAAAAAACGAAAAGGGAGCCCAACTCGTTTAGCCGTCTTCCCCGTCGCGTCGCACTTGTTCCGATCCTTTCTTACCCATCTCCGGCTCGGAGTGCGACTGCAACGCGATCACCTGCATCTCCGACTCGATCTCTCCGCCCACCGACGGCTCTTCTTTTCTCCTGTCAAATAACTAGTCGGAGTGCGGCGAGCCTGCATCGCCCACCCCTGCACTGCACTTCAGCGCGTTGATACATCCGTGGGTGCGTCTGGCTTTTCGCAATTTCTCTCTGAGTAACATATGTTCCACGGTACTTCTCCTCTAGCGTAGGATATGATCGTTTGGTCGTTTTTTCTGGTCGTCAGTAACCAGGCCCCAGCAATAGGAGTTTATGTGAAAAGTGTCCTTGCCATGACAAGACGCAGGAAACGACCCACCTACCGCTAGGGGCTACTTAGTATATTTTGTGGTAGATTGGCCTCATACACTATGTGGATGGTGAGAAGAGATATATTTTACTCTATCTTTACCTGGTTATGGTTGCATGGCTAGGTTCAGTGCGGGACTGCGGGGGCGTTGGAGAGGAGTGCTTGTCAATTTTCCCTGATTGTCAATTTACCATGGTATCTATATACTCCCTCTATCTCAAATTACTTGTGACTCTCTACTTCAAAAATGAATATAGAGAGTGATAAGTAATTTGAGATGGAGGGAGTACCCTACTACACAAACTGTTTTCCCTGATTGTCAATTTTCAGTGTAGATTTTTATTGTCATGGCGGGCGTTTAAACACAGGGCTGAAACCCACTACGGTAGCACAAGGCTTATCTCTACAGCTCACAACGAAAATATTAGCTCTAGTTTGGTGCTGATCTTAGCTATGTAAATGTGTGAATCAAATCACTAATTTACAATAATGTTGTGGAATTCTTGAATCAATAAAATCGGAGGCAAGTGGGAGGGGGTATGGTATTGAAAATAATCTCGGTATTCAGATAAGCATTCATATTGAAATCAAATTGATGCACAAGAAAAAAATCAATATAAGTAGCAGAAACAAACATAAACTCTCATACTTTTTTTTTTCGAGAACACTACGATACAGGCCGACCTAAACTTTTTCGTTATAAGTGTGGCAAACACCAAATTACAACAGAAGTTGTGAGCACAGTGCAACACAATCAGAGTACAACACAAAGGCAAACACTGAGAAAAAAAAAAAGCAACTCCAACAGGGTTCCAGGGAAACAGAAAATGCACTCGATCCACTTACCGTGCATGAACACGGCAGCGAAGACGGCCACCATGGACTTGCACCAGCCTCTTCAACAACGAAGAGAGCGCCCGACGCACCCACTGCGAGCGTCGGATACACACGCAATTCTGGCCATTAATAGCAACAAGCGAGCAACCAATGGTAGCATAAGAAGAGTATTGAACTCTGAGCTTCGTCAAGCTTAGGAGTCATGAGGCCCATCGAGAAGACGAGAACAGGCCGGTCGGCCACCACGTCGTACGCCGCATGCAACCGTGGACGGCTGACACAGGTACTCCCTCCGTCTCCATAAACTTGTCGCTTTGTAGTTCATTTTTGAACTATAAAGCGACAAGTTTATGGAAATGGATGGAGTAGACCTCAACTATTGCTAGCGCGGTAGCGCCTGCTGCCATCAACACAGAGACCCAGGCAAGGGACTCGGGAAGGCATCAGATCCGATGGCCACAGAGTTCCATGGGGGCACGCCATGAGTATAGGTGTCCAATGGGCCGTATCGGGCCAGCCCGGCCCGAGCCCGACCGGGCTCGGGCTTTAGAAATCTTGGCTCGGCATGGCCTGAAAAAAAATCGGGCCGTGCCGGCCCGGCCCGCGGGCCGAAGGTTGAGGCTCGGGCATGGCCCGAGTCCAATTTAGGCGTGCCGGGCCGTGCCAGGCCATAAACGGGTCGTGCCGGGCCGGCCCGGCCCGCACCTAGTTTAAGTTAAAAAATATACTAAAAATGCGAAAAAATCAAAAATCGGGCCTAAACGGGTCGTGCCGTGCCGGGCCTAAACGGGCCGTGCCCGACAGCCCGACGGGCCGGAAGTCGAGGCCCGGGCACGGCCCGCAACGGGCTTCAGGCCGGCCCAGATCCGATTTTTTCGGGTCGTGCTTTTTTTGCGGGCTTTCGTGCCGGCCCATCTAGCCCGGCCTATTTGGACAGCTATAGCCATGAGCAGCACCCCTGCCACCCTCCTTCTGTTGAAATTGTTGATGTTTGCTAGTGTAAATTTGAAATGGGAGAGAGTATATGGTAGTACGGGACAAAGACACAAAGTAGCACAACACGAGGCGCCGGCCGGGAGCAAGTACTCCCCTTTATTGATGAGCGCTTCACCTCCTGTCGTCACTACGACAGCATGGCGGTGGCGGTGACGGAGAGACCAGCCGTGGCAGCGAGCGTGACGAGCGAAGCGTAGAGGAGCGTCCTCCCGGCAGCAGTAGATGTAGAAGCAGACACGCGGCCGCGGCGGGGCTCCTTCAAGCTCAGCACCCAGACGGCACTGATGAACTCTGCAACCGCGGCAAAGAATGCCGCCGCCGAGAGGGCAAGCTCCAGCTGCCGATAGTAGTAGTAGGCTTTCCCTTGGAGCCTCTTTGGTGATGGCTCGCGCGATACCAACGCGATGACCATGGTGTTGTAAATCCGGGCTTAGGGACTTCTGATCTGCCTTTGCAAAGGTGCAGCACTGTTCTGTTTAGTCAGAACAGATCTCTTCCAACATGCAGAGAGGAACAGGATGTTCCTACGTGCAGCACAGGGAGGAGACAGGTAATAGGAAGAAGAACAGAGCACCCCTGGTGCTGAACTGTGCAGGAACAGCTGAGAGCAGGGATGAACAGGAAGGAATAGCAGATTTGATCTGCTATTCTATTCTGATCAGGCGCAGAACAGGAGAGAGGAAGAGAATTGTTGCCGTGAGGGTTGTTTTGGTGGTGGAACCTTGTATTAAACAATGATTTTCGGTACAGCAGGGGAGGGGCGCACCCCTGTTTATATAGGGGTCGACTGGGACAGTCCCAGGGCCTTACAACTCTATTAATCTCTATTTAAAAACAGAACTCTATCTATTAGCAATAACTCTATGGACTCTAAACAGAATTTCTAATTTTTCTGGACTCTATCTTAATTGACCGCACCAGGGAGGTGGGCCCCGCCTGGGCGCGCGCGCCCCTAGTGGGCTCAGACGCACCAGGCCGCCCCAGGCCCAGGCCCAGGGTCACCCGACATTCTCCTCCTGACCCTGGACCTGCAGTATGTCCAGAACGCCTATTCTTCTTCTCATCTCGATGAACTTCTGTCTTCCAAGTGCCTTGGTTAAGATGTCCGTCATCTGGTCCTTCGTAGAGATTTGCTCAAGCACTATAACACCATTGTCTACACACTTCCGTATGTAGTGATATTTGGTGTCGATGTGCTTGCTCCTGTTATGCTGTACCGGATTTTTACTCAAGTCTATGGCAGACTTGTTGTCAACCTGTAGCACTGGCGTCTTCACCTTTTAAGTCAAGTCTTCCATCAGCCGTGTCATCCATACACCTTGACATGCCCCTTAAGCTGCTGCAATATATTCTGTCTCACAGGAGGACAAGGCCACCACCTTCTGCTTGTTGGACTGCCACGAAACGGGGTTGTTTCCTAGACAAAACAGCACCCCACTTGTGCTCTTGCGGTCCTCCACGTCTCCCGCATAGTCGCTATCCGAGTAGCCAATCAACTCCAAGTTGCCTCCCTTTGGATAGAAGACTCCGAAGTGGATCGTACCCGCTATATAGCGTACGATGCGCTTGACTGCAGCGTAGTGTTCTTCTCTTGGCTCCTCTAAAAACCGAGTCACGTACCCAACCGAGTAGGCGAGGTCGGGGCGTGTGTTCACCAAATATCGCAGCCCTCCCACCAAACTCCTGTAATTCGTTGCGTGCACTAACGGACTGTCACTTGTCTTGTAGAATTTCAGGCCTTGCTCCATGGGGAATGCACAAAGGTTGCACTCCTCCAGGCCAGCTTTTGAGACAAGCTTAGAAGCGTAGGCCGCCTGCCCAACACTTATCCCTGCTTCAGACTACCGCACCTCCAGGCCAAGATAATACGACAGAAGGCCCAAGTCGTTCATCTTGAACCGCTTCATCATCTTCTCCTTGAACTTCTTGATGTCGCCCCCTCCTGTGATTACGAGATCGTCGACGTACACGCCGACGATGAGTTTATCCTCTCCAGCTCCACGGAAGTAAATCCCGTGCTCGCTCGTACTCTTCTGGAAACCAAACGATAGCAAGCTATCGTTGAGCTTGGCATTCCAGGCCCTGGGCGCTTGACGAAGTCCGTACAAATCCTTCTTGAGTCGGTACACCTTGTGTTCGGCCCCGTCGACGATGAAGCCAGTGGGCTGAGAGACGTACACCTCCTCCATCAGATCGCCGTTCAGGAGGGCGCTCTTCACATACATGTGGTGTACCTCCCATCCCTTGTGCGCAGATACTGCAAGGGGCAAGCGAACAGACTCGAGACGGGCTACAAGAGCGAATACCTCGTCAAAGTCTATTCCTTGCCGCTAGACATAGCCTTTAGCCACCAATCGAGCCTTGTGCTTCACCACCTTTCCATGCTCGTCCCTCTTCACCTTGAACACCCACTTGAGACCAATGGGCTTGTGTCCTGCAGGAAGATCAATAAGTTGCCACGTCTTGTTCTCTTCTATGGACTCCATCTCCTCGAGCATGGCCCGTCTCCAGCACGGGTGTTCCTAGGCATCGACAAAGGACGTAGGCTCCTCCGCGGTGGTGAACATGAGCTCCCCCTCCTCCAGGCTTGGTGGGCGTGGTGCACGCCCAAGAGGGGTGAGGGTTCCCAGCACGTTGCGCATCGTGTGGAACCGAAGTGCAACGTTGTCGTTGTGGTAGGCGTCGACGTTGCTGCCGACATCCGTCGGCGGCGTGGCGAAGTGGATGGGCTGTGGAGGGTGCCGGGGGGTGACAAAAGTGCTGGAATCTTCAGTCTCGGACCCTCCAGCTGATGCTGACTCCTGTAGCGGGCTATCCCAGGTCTGTTCTGGACTGGACAGCCCCTGTAAAAGCCTGCGGAGTGTTGCAGGGGGTGCTGGTCGCCTACCAGCAGCCCTGGTGTGCCCCACCGGGGCCCTTGGGGTCTGGACAGACCCTGCTGCGCCCCTCCTGGGTGTTGCAGGGGTGCTGTTTGGCCCCTCTGAGTCCTGCGACACCTTGCTAGGTGCTGGAACAGCAGGTTCAACATGTGCTAAACCCATGGAGTCGACGTAGAACGCGTTGTAGTCCTCTTCTTCAGCTCCTTCACCCCAGTTCCACTTGGCCGCCTCGTTGAATATCATGTCACGTGATATGTGTGTGCGCCCATCGACTCGATTGTACATCCGGTAGCCCTTCGTCCCTGCAACATAGCCAAGAAACACCATCGGCGTACTTCGGTCTTCCAACTTTTTCAGGTGGGGGCTTGTATTTTTGACATGTCCCACACACCCAAAAATTTTGAAGTAGTTCACGGCTGGTCGCTCCCCGTGCCAAGCTTCATATGGCGTCTTCCCGTCGAGGCCGCGGGTGGGGGATCTATTCAAGATGTAGACGGCTGTCAGAACCGCCTCACCCCAAAAGAACCCGGGCATACCCTTCGCCTTCAACATGCTTCTCGCCATCCCGACCACCGTCTGATTGCGGCGCTCCACAACCCCGTTTTGTTGCGGCGTGTATGGGGCTGTGAGCTGACGCTGTACGCCGTGCTGAGCGCAGTACTCGCCGAACTCCCGTGAGGTGAACTCCCCTCCGCGATCAGTACGAAGTAGCTTCAGCCTCCTCCCGGACTCTAATTCAGCTGTCGCTTGGAATTGCTGAATTAAGTCAGGCGCCTTGTCCTTGCTTGCTAGGAGATAGAGCCACATATAGCGGCTCATGTCATCCACTAGCAACAAGAACATGTTGTTGCCGCCTGGAGTCGTCGGCGTGATCGGCCCGCAGATGTCGCCGTGGACGAGGTCGAGTGCGCCCTCCGCGCGTCGACGAGCTTGCGTGGGGAAGCTGGAGCGCCTCTGCTTCCCGGCCAAGCAAGCCTCGCACAATTGATCGACATGATCAATTTGCGGAATCCCGAGCACCATCTCCTCCTTTGCCAGCTTCCGAAGTGCCTGGAAGCCGACGTGTCCGTAACGTTCGTGCCAACGCCACGCGACGTCACCACGTCGTGCGGTCAGGCAAATTGGACGCGTGATGTTGAGCCTGTCGGGGTACAACTTGCTGTCGTCGCGCCGCACTCGTGTGATGAGACGGTTCTGCTCGTCTCGAATGTGCATCACCCCTGCATGCATGGTGACGCTGTAGCCATCCTCATCCAGCTGCCCGAGGCTGATGAGGTTGGTGGTGAGACGCGGGATGAGGTAGACACCAGTGAGCCGCCGATGCTCACCCATGTCACAGGCGAACAGGACCGTGCCCTTCCCCTCGATCCGCACGACCGAGTTGTCGCCGAACTTGATGGTTCCCACGACGTTCTCGTCGAGCTCGGAGAAGACGACGCGCGAACCAGTCATGTGGTTGGTCGCGCCCGTGTCGAGGTACCAAAGGGCGTTGTCGGAGTCGTCGTCGTCGTCGTGGCCACGATGTGCGAAGACGCGTCCCTCCACTATCTCGAGTGGACGCGTGGAACGCTCGCGTACAGGCTCCTCCTGTATTGAGGCCGCCCTTGTCATGAACAAGGCGCCCTCCTCCTCCGCCTTCGTCACGTGCGCCTACTGCTGCGGCTCCTGCTGCTGTTGCTTCTTTGAACGACACTTCTTGGCCCAATGGCCCTTCTTGCCGCACTTCCTACACTGGTCCCGCGGAATGTCTTTCGCGGAACCCTTCTTCTTCTTGGCTGCCCCCTTTCGGCCACCCTTTTTCGAAGAGCCCTCATCTCCTCGCGCCTCCTTCCGCCGTGCCTCCCACTCCTCCTGAGTGAGGTACAGTTGACCGTCGTGCATTCCTCCCTTGCGTCGCGTCGTGTCGAAGGCGTTTTCGGCAGCCCTCAGCCGCCCCGTCACATCCGACAATGTGAGGGTCGACACGTCCAGCAGGGTCGAGATCGCCACCGCGATCTGCTCGAAGCGTTCTGGAACGCTCCGAAGGAGCTTCTCCACCGCCACATCTTCGTCGATGTGCTCCCCTAGCGTCTCGAGACTAGCTATGATGCCGCTCAGACGAAGGGAGAAGTCTTCCACACTCTCGCCATCCTTGAACACGGCGTTGTCGAACTCCCGCCTGAGTTGACGCGTTGTGGTCTTCTTCACGCGGTCGGCCCCGACCCGCATGAGGGCGATCGTGTCCCACGTCTCCTTCGCCGTCTTCTTATTCCCGATCGTCGTGATCATCTCCGGCGGGACAGCGCTGACGAGGATGTCCAGCGCCATCATGTCCTCCTGCTGCGTCGCCACGCCTTCGCAGCTCACCGCCTCCCACAACATCCGTACCTTTAGCTTGATCTCCATCATGACCACCCACTCCGCGTAGTTGGTCTTGGTGAGTAGCGGGAACCCGGTCCCCGTGTTCACCTCACGAACTACTTGTGGGGTCGTCTTGATCTTGTCGCCGGTCACGGAACCGGTGCCACTGGTGTTGCTGGAAGGAGGGGTCTGCTGGGGTCCCGTCGACATGGCTCTGATTACCACGATTGTTGTAAATCCGGGCTTAGGAACCTCTGATCTGCCTTTGCAAAGGTGCAGTACTGTTCTGTTTAGTCAGAACATATCTGTTCCAACATGTAGAGAGGAACAGGATGTTCCTGCGTGCAGTACAGGGAGGAGACAGGTAACAGGAAGAAGAACAGAGCACCCCTGGTGCTGAACTGTGCAGGAACAGCTGACAGCAGGGATGAACAGGGAGGAATAGCAGATTTGATCTGCTATTCTATTCTGATCAGGCGCAGAACAGGAGAGAGGAAAAGAATTGCTGACGTGAGGGCTGTTTTGGTGGTGTAACCTTGTATTAAACAATGATTTTCGGTACAGCAGGGGAGGGGCGCACCCCTGTTTATATAGGGGCCGACTGGGACAGTCCCAGAGCCTTACAACTCTATTAATCTCTATTTAAAAACAGAACTCTATATATTAGCAATAACTCTATGAACTCTAAACAGAATTTCTAATTTTTCTGGACTCTATCTTAACTGACCGCACCAGGGAGGTGGACCCCGCCTGGGTGCGCGCGCCCCTGGTGAGCTCAGCCGCGCCAGGCCGCCCCATGCCCAGGCCCAGGGTCACCCGACACATGGACGCGACAATGAGGGCAATCACGCCGCTTTGCACCACTCGCTGCTCGATGCCTGCTTCTTCACGGTGGCGAGGAGGAGGCTCATCCAACGCTGCGCCGGCGTTGGCCTCCTCTTCGGCCCGCCTGGTGCCGCTCACGCTTGGCACCATTGAAGCCTGGTTCTCGTTGCTCATCTCGGAATCTGCAAGAAAAAAGGATGATTGCAAGGCCGAGAATAGTACGTGGTGGCTGCAGGTTGACGAGATGGACAAACGTCGAAACCATGAAGTATATATAGGCTTTGCATGCTGTCGGGGAAGGTAGGGATATTCCACAAAAGATGCTCGATTGATTCGGTTAAGATGCACTGTACACATTCGCGGACGCCCTTGAATCTTTCGCAAATAATATGTCCCATTGTCTTAATTTGTGCATCTGAGCCTCTTAGAAACCGAAACCTTAGTTTCATTATTAAAAAAAAAGTATCCCATGCTGTCGTTTTCATTGTGCTCCCTCCATATCCAATTGTTTATTGTTCAGACGAGTCATTGCAGAACTGAGGAAGTAAGAGAAAATATACAATCGCTTTCTTCTCAAGCTAAGCTGTCTGGATTATAATCCTATACTCCCTCTGTTTCGTTTTAATTGTCGTTAGGACAAACTTCAATAGTTCATTTCTAGTTCATTTGGTTGTCTGAAGCGACAATTATTTCAGAACGGAGGGAGTATATGCCTTCGGATATCAGAGGCATGCATGCGTCATGTCTGATGCACTCTATCAGAGGCATGCATGAGTCATGTCTGATGAACTCACGCGCTGCTCGACGAGTCGACATATCGAAGAAATCATCACCAGGAAATGATCAAATGCATGAGAAATTCGGTCTCGTTGCACACAGCATACCAAATCGGAAATGACTCCTTAGACGTTTGTGCATTGCTTTTCAATGCTATGAAAAGACGAGTTATTATTTATTTTTGAAGCGAAAAGACAAGAGTTTTATACGGAAGATATGTTTACGACAGCTAGCTAGCATATATAAATTTAGTGTTATTTTCCAAAAAGGCCGGTGACAACACTACTACAAAAAAAACTTTATTTCAGATTGCTCTAAATATATTATCACAAGCGGTTTTCAAAATCGTCTGTAACAAAGCGTCTGTAAAAATTGACCATTTTCACAGACAGTCTCTACAAACCGACTGTGCTAATGATTTTTCACGAGCAGTTCTTTATGTATAACAGGACACCTCTGATAAAGTATTACCACAGGCGGGTCCTTACATACAATTTTAGGCTGTGAGAAAGCATTATCACAAAACTAATTAAATGTTATTATTTTAATTTTCTGCTCAAATTGAGATAACAACAATCACAATATATTCAATGCAATTCATAATTTATACATTATAATTCATAGTTGATACATGATAAATCATAGCTTAATACATTGCAATTCATAGTTTATACATTGCATTATATAGTTCAATTATGCATAACAATTCATAGTTGGTACATTACAGTTCATAATTTCTCTCGAGCTCACATCTAATATTCATAGTTGATACATTGCAATTAATAGCTTGCTCTTCCTAATATTGCAATGAATAGAAAACAGTTGTGTTCCTT
Source organism: Tuctoria greenei (assembly GCA_036927565.1). Classification (NCBI taxonomy): domain Eukaryota; kingdom Viridiplantae; phylum Streptophyta; class Magnoliopsida; order Poales; family Poaceae; genus Tuctoria; species Tuctoria greenei. Next base: position 21,091,912 of record JAYESD010000002.1, read on the forward strand.
TAATCTAGATTGAACTGCAATTATTTCACCAAGCTTTTCAAACTGCAATCTGAGTCCTTAACATTCCTTGATAGTGTTGGTCCGAATCAAACTCTAGCAGACATGATTCCAAATATAAGTTACCTAACATTAAGGACTAAGTACAATCAAACCGCAAATACACACTCAATATACTCTAACCTTATTGTTGAAGTTTCACCTCCCATTTTGAGCGAAAATATCTTTTTCATTTCCAACTTTAAATTTTAAAAAGAAGGTATAATCAGATTTGTAGCATCAATCTTTTATCACCACAATGTATAACTGAAAAAATATCTAAAATAAATAATTATAACCAATCTTAGGGACCTGCAGTACTCTACCATCAAACTTTATTCTAGATCGAGTTGCAATCATTTCACCAAGCTTTTCAAACTGCCATCCGAGTTCTTCAAATGAATTGAATGCTAGGTTATTGTAAGGCAGGGGGCAAAAATTGTCCATGGAGATAAAGAGGGAAGGCACTACTTCACACTATCATAATCATCAACGACGACTGATAAATTCTCTATAGTCTTCTCTGCAATATATAACATATAAAAATTCTAAGAGTAATAAAAAATAACAGTTATACAAAATCAATAACCACTATATTAAGAAAATGGTAGTGTTTTCTCAAAAAGGTCATAGAAGCCACATGGATAAAGACAAATATGACCGTAACTTTCATGCATATATGCAAAATCTATACAAAATAACAATACAAAGAGCATAAAATCTATACTTTGAGGGCGGCGCTCGACGGCAATGGCGGCGAGAGCGACCATGGCGACGGCAGCGAGGGCGACCACAACGAGGGCGAGGACAGCGAGGGTGAGGACGACGAGGGTGAGGACGGAGTTCGGCGGCGGTGGCTACAAGAGCGACCACGATGATGTCGGGGACGGCGAGAGTGAGGATGGTGCTCGGCGACGACGATGGTGGGGGAGGGTCTGGCGAAAAATGAAAATTTTCACATACTTAGGGTTGTGGGGTCGGTAGACACTTTGTTTATAGAAGTTTCATATCACATACGACCCTTCTAGTAATCTCTGCTTGTGGAAACATTTTAAATAATTTATAAAAAACATTTTTTCTTAGGTAGTGACTGCTTAAATACCGTCTGGGAAGTTGAGGAGTCGTGCCAGGAGATATTTATAAATATCTTTATCACAAACATCTTTTGGTTAAAGACCGCCAGTGAAACTTATGATACTTTTTTGATCAACTGGTGAGATACATATATATAAAAATTTTCTACATCAATAATGTGTAACCCATCCATTAATGGGATATACACTTCATTAGTTGACGATAATATATAATCTATTAGTTTATGTTTTTTGTAACACGTCCATTCAATGATCGACTATTAGAAACACATCCATTAACGACACAACAAATTGCACACCGATGAATAGATGGCACACAGATGAGCAACATTAAGTTGATAACTTAGAAATATTACAAAATAAGAAAAGAAAAACAACATCAACTAAAAATAAGAAAAGAAAAACAAGTAATTCTCCTCCTCCTCCTCCTCCTCAAGCTCCTAGGGCTTCTGGGCTCCCGGGGCGCCTCCACTGTAGGACCGGGAAACCTAGTCTCGTGACCGTCGCCACCACCAGGTTCTTGTGGCCCTTGACCCCGAGCTCGACATCTATCGCCTCTCACAGAGCGTCGAGACGATCGACCACATGTGTGATCCTGAACAAGTAGTGGCCCACTGCACGGTACCCATTCCAATATGTTCTGTAAGGGTATTGAGGCTCAAGCGTCGCATGGAGCGAGATGTACTATTAAATATATCTTGCGTCATGTCGCGACGCACGTCCTTCATTTGCCTGGAGATCGAGGGGGGGGTCTCATGACCGCTTAGCCACGGGCTCCCTCGGCGGGCTTGGCGGCTACGTCTGGTTGCCTGCCATTTGGTGTGCCCGTCGATGGGGTGCGACGGAGAAAGAAGAGGAAATGCAGTACTAGTTTATGCGAAGAAGACGATCGCGCGAGTGTTTTTGTATCATCGTCTAGATGGCGGTTCGCCTCTCGAGACGCACAGTGATGGGAAGCTTCAAATTGAATCCAAAGGACACATGAATTGCGTGTTTCCCTCGGTAACCGCAATGGTCGCGCACGGTCGATCGCTTTAGTCGTCTGTATCAATGCTAATATCGCAGACAACTCCTTCTTTACACTGTCTGCGAAAATTGATATGTTTACACCAACGGTTTAGTTTGTGAGCCGCGTGTGAATATTCTATCCTGACAAGCGGCTATTAAATAATTAGACATCACATGCGTATTTTTTAACGGACCGCTTGAGTAAAAAAAAGCGAGGCGCCTGTGATTTTTTCCAGTGGTGCAAATTTACTGCTTTGATACTTAGAGAACTATAAAATGAAACTATGCAACAGAGCGAGATGAGTGTCATTTACGGTCTATATGATGTTGAGATAGTCTTGAAGACAACAAAGATCCCGGTATGATTTCTATCAAAATCCTAAGTTTTAAAAAAGCCTTTAGAGGTGAGTATGCACCAATTGTACAGAAGAATTATCGGTGCTGTGTTTTTTGTCTTGTGCAATAAGAACGCATACTCGATCGATCATTTTGCATTAAAAAGAAATAGGCACCTGGAATATGAGAAAAAAACATAGGGTGACGTGGACAGTTGATTTCACTTTAAGTTTCATGCATAACGTCCTTATATAAACTCTCAACCCTAACTCCTCAGTCATGATGGGCGGCATGAGCATCCTCACCATGGCATTTGAGGTGGTTGCGTTCGCGGCAACACACAACGTTGATGCGGAGGCGGAGGACACCATGGTGGTGGTGGCCCACGACATCGGAAGCAAAGGCGGCGATGGACGACGTCGAAGCGACAGCACCAGCGGCAGGCGACGTCGAAACGGGAGATGGCAGCATGCGACTTTGACGTCAGAGACGGGAGAGAAGAGGTAATTTTGTTAGAATTTAATTGTTGTTTTGTTAATTTATAAGGATTAAGTTAGTTGTAAATTTGTGTATCAAAATATTTTTGTGATTGTTTAGACTATAGAAAAAGTGTTAGTTTGTTAATTGTTACGATTATGAGTTAATTTTAAGAATTAATTTTTAATGATGGTAATTAGATGCTAATTACCCGTCGTCTTAAATCTTCTAAATTTCAGAAGCCTAAAGTCGCTTTTAAAATCCAGACGGACCAAAAAGAATACTCCATCACCGTTTTTGTTTTTCTGTCTTCTAGACTTGGGCTAAGTTGAAGGGTACTCCATATTTTAACGTGTGAGGTTGCCTAGGGATCTTAATTATCTATTATCCCATAAACAAAACCTTGTTTGACGTAGGTAATGCAAGCTAAATGTATCTATAGTTGAACCGGGAACGTGTCGGATCATACCACTAGAAATATTGTAAGTATATAGTTTTTTTAGCAAAAATTCCAGCCGCCGATAAAATTTACAGTAGATTATTTCTCTCCGCCAACTCGATTCTCTGCGTCCTAGCGATCGATAAGTTGACCTTGCATCCTCATTTCGATTTTCATTTTGATTAGCGAAAAGTCAGCCGATTGCTAATAGATAATCCACTGCTACTTCTTAGTTTGTTTTGTTTCTTTAAAAAAAAATCGAACCAAGCAGCATTTCGCCTGTACAGACTAATAGATATACTTTATTCATGTTTGAACATATGCATTGTTTCGTTAACGTCGAAATAATAAATCTGATCTGGTTCAATTAGACTATATTAGCTGTCCAAAATACTATATATTTAAGAAAGGATGTAGTTCTTTCATTTCAATTTTATGTTTTCCTATTTGGCTGTTCTTCCATTTTTTTTCTCTTTTTGTTTCTCTTTACTTCGTACTATTTGTCTCAAAAAGTACTCTTTCGTTTCTTTTTATTTGACACTGCTTAGTTCATTAACGTTAACACAAAGTAATAGACGGTGTAATAGCCCCCTCGGGGCGGCAGCTACCCACGACAAGGATGACGCCCCCGCGATGAGTTGATGAGGAAAAAGACCCGGAGCCGTTCGATTGCCACTCGCGCATAGTGGTAGGAATTGCCGGGCCGAAGTTGGACGGTCTGAAGCACAGGATAACGGCACGGAACCTTGTCCGGTCTGACACGGACTCTGGGACTGTGCCGTGCCTAGATATCGGGCTCGGTGAGCGGCACAACACGGCGCGACACACGAAATGGACAGGCCGGCACGACACGAGACCGGCCCAAAATTTGAAAACAGTCAGAAAATGTACTCCCTCTATTCTCATAAACTTGTCGCTTTGTAGTTTAAAAATGAACTACAAAACGACAAGTTCATGGAGACGGAGGGAGTATTGAACAAAAATTTGGGGCCGCAAGTGCGCGCCCAGCGAGCAGGCCGACATGTGCACGCAGCGAGCAGACCCATGAGGAAAGCAGCTACCAAGCCCATGTGTAACAGAAAGTTCGGAAGAGGTAAAACAGCAACGTTTATATGGTGGTGAACGACAACGTAGACAAGTAATGTATTACTAAACATGGACACTGCGGGGCAGGCGTGCCGCGCGTATGGGAGGTCGCTGGGCCGCTGCGCGGCTTGGCTGCTGCGCGGATGAGTTTTTTTTATAAATTTGAAACTTTAAATTTGTATAATTTTCGCATATGTGGTTCAAATTTGATGATTATTTTTCTTCTAAATGCTTCTAAGAAAAAACTGCTCTACGACTTAGAACTATTATTATCAAACTTACATATATCTAAATTTTGTATATTTATGCAAATATCCAAATCATTCATATAAAATTTATTTTTCACTTTTTTGTAAATCTAAAAAAAATATGAATCATCAGTCCAAATTTTATAAATATGTATATATTATATATATCTATACATATAATTTTTGTATTGTTTATTTTGAAACACTCATCATTGTGCAACATGTCATTGCTCTTCATTTCATTCAAAGCTCATAACATATATGCCATTCAATCTTCAAAAAAGTCATAGACATTGGTATTATCATCCAAAAATCACACAATAAATTTCACTCCCAAAATCAATGTTTTATTCAAAATATAAAAATGACAAAACACCCAAAACCTTTTTTATTTGTCTTTTGTTTCGATCAATTTATAAGGTTTTTCAAACCCGAATTCAATGGGCACATGTAATACAACATCCTTACACTTCTGTAATTTTTATATTTTTTGCAATTTTTGTCGATATATGATTTTAAAAATTGCTTAATACATTAAATGAGTCAACCAATCGTGCTTGGACTGGACATGACCTGATTAGGGCCCATCGTGCCATGAGCCGTTCTCCTATCCAATTTTTCCCACATTAGGCCGCCTGGGCCGACACGAAATTTAACGTCGAGCTATCGGGCCGCATGCTGAAATGGTCCGAAGTGGTCCGGCACGGCCCAAGTCGTAGCACGGCTCGCGCAGTCTTGAAGCTGTTTGATTTGATGGCCGAAACCGAGCGGTCGATGTACAGGCCGACGAAAACAAGAAGCCCGTGTATGGTTTTGGGCTGCATCGAGAAAGCTCGAGCCCGGCCCGCGTGGTTGGATCGAGCTGTATCTGTAAGCCGGGCTGCCCGTGACGTGTTCCGGCCCGATAAACGAAACGTGAGCCCATCTCATTTAGCCGTCTTCGCCGTCGGCCGTCGCATCGGCGGGTTTCGATCCTTTCTTCCCCATCTCCGGCTCGGAGTCCGACTGCAACGCAATCACCTGCATCTCCGACTTGATCTCTCCGCCCACCGACGACTCTTCTTCTTCTTTCCTGTCCTCTCTATATCCCTAGGGTATCGTTCGCGCATCTCGCCGCCGTCTCCATGGACCCGTAAGTCTACCCCCTCTCGCCTCTCTCTGCTTCTCCACCTCGCTCAGTTCCTCCTAGGGTCCCATCGCCTGACCCCGGTTTGCCTACCTCACTTGCAGCTACATCGACGAGGACGGCGAGCCGCTCATGGACCCCGACGCGCCGGACCTGTCGCCCGAGCCCCAGCCGGAGCCCTACGACGACCTGGAGGACGACCTCGGCGACTGGACCCGCGACCGCTCCCCGACGCCCGTGCACGGCTCCGGGGCGGGTTCCTCGTCGTCCAGGCCGCGGAAACGCCTGCTCAAGAAGGGCGGCGGCGGGGGAGGCGGCGGCGACGACGACGGGTTGGGGGACTGGGGCCTGGACGACGCGGACGCTGGCGCGGCGAAGAAGGGGAAGGGCTCGTCGGCGCTGAGGGACCTGGCGCGAGGTGCGTCGGGAAAGGAGAAGAAGAGGCCGAGGGAGGATGACGATATGGACAGGGGGGTGGCGAGAGAGAAGAGGGGTTTCTCTGGTGGGAAGAGCTCTGGCGGTGGGGGTGGGCACCAGAACCAGCACGACGACGGGGAGAGGGAGATCCAGGAGCTCTGGGATACCATTGCCGGAGGCGACTCGGAGGTAAAGAGGGTCAATGTCTAGCTTTACTTTCATTGAGATGTCAATTTAGATTTTCCGAGTCAGTCGTTGAATGAGTTTGTGTTGTGTGCTGCAGCTGCTGATCCACTCAGTTGCTTTTATGTTGACTCTATGGGGAATTTAAGATTGATATTTAGGTGTTTTACAATGTTTGTAGCCAATTCATTGCAGTTAGGATGTATTACTGATATGATTATCAGTTTTTTTCCTGAACTGTGTAAACTGTTGACATATCAGAATGATGTGTTTGGTTTTACTTGGTTACCTCCACTGGTTCTTGGAGATTGCGCTGTGAAACCTGTATGTGACATCTTAGTTCTGACCATAGCAAATCTCAATTCTAGCATTTCATTGCTAGAACTTCATCCTCAAATTGGTTGTGGGACTACTTTAGCAAGTCGGGTCAGTGGAGTTTGTTAGGTGCATTCATGTGCTCTGCTTTGCTGACTAATATACTCTTGGAGCAGGATGATCAAGATGGTGTTCGAACTGTAGATGATGATAATTTCATTGATGACAGTGGGGTTGACCCAGCTGATCGCTATGGCAGTGACAACGAACGACATTCCCCTAGTCGTTATGCACAGGTGATAATTTTGAAGGCTGACATGCCATAGATAATTTATGTTGTTGCAGTCAATTAAGACAAACGGACATGCAGGCCGGGTCAAACACTTGATGTCTGTCTTTTTTAGGCTTCATTGCTTACGATTACTAGATACTCTTGTGACTGCTTAACCTTGTGTATTATTGTAAAATACTATTATATGATGCTAAAGATCCATTCCATTTCAAATTAAAATCAATTTATATGTTTTAGATGGGAAAATATGAATATTTATGGTATCTTATATACTTTTGTGGCCTTTGCAACCAACATGACTGAATCCCTTTTACTGTTTAGGCAGAGGAGGGTGAAGAAGATGATGAAATTGAGCGACTGTTCAAGGGTGGTAAGAAGAAGAAGAAGAAGAATGATCGCACACGTGCAGATATTGGTCTTATAGTGGAACAATTTATTGCTGAGTTCGAGGTAGCAGCTGAGGAAGATGCAAACTTGAATAGGCAATCAAAACCAGCAATTAATAAACTTATGAAGCTTCCATTGCTCATAGATGTTCTCTCTAAGTAAGTTGTGGAAGATACAACATTTGTGTGGTTCCAATTCATATTGCTGTTTTTTAATAGCTAACAATAATTATTTTCTTTCTCACCATTGTTGTTTTGCAGGAAGAACCTTCAGCAGGAATTTCTTGATCATGGAGTGCTCACTCTTCTAAAAAACTGGCTCGAGCCTTTACCTGATGGTAGCTTGCCAAATATGAATATTCGATCTGCTGTGCTGAAATTATTAACAGATGTAGGCACCTTTATTTCCTTCTTCCTTGCGCATTGTGGAACTTCATTGTTTTTACGCAAGACCACACTTATCTGTGATTAATGTTTTGATTGTCTTTTCTGTTATATAATTGCTAATGAAAGCTGTATGTTTTTTTTCACAGATTCCCATTGATTTGGAGCAATTTGACAGGAGAGAGCAGCTTAAGAAAAGTGGCCTAGGAAAGGTATGCATCTATTTGGTGTGCTCTGTTATTATTGTAGTTTTGCGGATTATTTGGATGTTCCTAACTCTATCCCATGCTGGATACTTAGGTTATTATGTTTTTGTCCAAATCCGACGAGGAGACTACTGCGAATAGAAAACTGGCTAAGGAATTGGTGGATAAATGGGTAAGTTTGTGTCCACAGTATCATTTGCTCTCATTAGTCTTTGCTTGTTATGATGTCTTATTGTTATTGTAAAAATAATCAGAGTCGGCCAATATTCAACAAGAGCACAAGATTTGAAGATATGAGGAGATATGATGATGAAAGAGCTCCTTACAGGCGGCCCCAAATGAGGAAGTGAGTGAATGCATTTAATGGACATTTGCAGACAGTAGATCTGATTCTTGTTATAAGATTGTTAATGGACATTTGCAGACAGTAGATCTGATTCTTGTTATAAGATTGTTATCTTGTGTATTATGTTTGTACTTCAGTGTTCTTATATTAGTTTTCATTTCGTTTCTTGAAGGCCTTCGTCAAGTAGCTCTGGGATGGAATCTAGAGACGATGATCTTGATGCTGACTTCTCTCAGTAAGTCTTATGGCACATACATATTTGTTTTTTAATTGCACGGTTAAGGTTTTGTTCCCGTTCCGCATTTGTCAATTAACTGATATTTTTCTGTATGTATAGATGCAGGTCTGGGCAAAGTGGTTCGAGGCAGCACGCTTCGAGGCCAGAAGCATCACCTTTAGACTTTGTCATCCGCCCACAGTCCAAAATTGATCCTGAGCAAATAAGGGCTCGTGCTAAACAGGCTGTACAAGACCAGCGCCGCACGAAGGTTATACCAGCCCCAGCTTCAAACACATTAATTTTCTCGGCCTATTGTTTGCTAGATAGGATTCTGTCATGCTCTTTTGTCAAAGGGGGACTGATTATCAATCGCTCTTGTTGGCTATTCAGATGAACAAGAAATTGCAGCAGCTCAAAGCACCCAAGAAGAAAAATCTCCAGGCGTCAAAACTCAGTGTTGAAGGCCGTGGAATGATCAAGTACCTGTAGACCATCCAATCTGGTATCCGCTGCCAGCAATGCCTCTGTCGGTCTCATTGTGACTGGCAGGTTGCTGAATTAGTATGACGCACCCTATTACCATCTAGGGGCGTATAGCTCAGTTTTCAAGATAATCATGGATGGGCTCCAAATATTTTTCCTGCGTGGTGGGGTGCTGCAGATGTGCTCCACAGACCTGATCAATCAGGCACTATTTATAGCGGATCTGAACACTATGACTTTGCATGGATATAGAGTGATTTTCAAACAAGAGTGGTGCTTTTTATACTGTATAAATGTTGTTTTCATGCTTCAAAGTCACGATTGGATTGGGTCTTGCTGTAAGTTGAGTTGAAGTCTCACTTTTTTTGATAATTGAAAAACATTTTTGTTATGCAGCTAAAACTGAACGTTGCAAGCAGTTAATTTGTGCTAATTGTTACTGCATACAATACTGGAACACAAACATTGATTCATGTAATGTTTAAGGTTTTTTTTTTTTTTTTGCTGACTGAAAGCTAGTGGTGGCGATGCAATTTTTATCAACTTCCGTCTTAGTGCAGTAGTGCTAGCTCAAAATCTTATCAAGCTTTAAGTATATGGTCCTCGTCCATTATATATGAAAGTTTGTTTGTCAAGTGGGTACATTGAAGATGTTCAGTATTTCAAACTCATGTATACTTGATAAGAACGCCCAATGTGTTGGAACTTTGGATCAAAATATTGTACTTCCGGATCATTTTATTTGTCATCGGCTAGTTTATTTTTCCGGAGAGACTATTGGTGGCAATGGTTCTGGTTCGCCCATCTTTTCCAGCCATCTTAGCTATCCTTCGAACATTCCCGTGTTTTGCAGTATGATTTGGACCTGCAAATCTATCGGATTATTTACATCATTTGATACGTACGTAAAATGATTGCTAAGCGAAGGCAGTTCACCGACTGAAGACGTAAACTGGTAGCGGCATGCTTTTCTTGGCCATCTTTATTTTTGTTTCGTAGAAGTTAATGGGGTTGTTAGCAGTGGTTAATAGTACGCGGATGAAGGGGTAATGGTGAATTATCCTAAGAATCAAATTCAATTCGAACGGACTAAAAAAAGTACATCTTCGGGTTCAACATTTCCAAATACATCGCTCTGTGCATAAGCGCACACAAATCAATTGAAACCATCAAATTTGCTGCCAAAACTCAATTGAACCATCAAATTTGCTGAAAAAAGTAGAAAGAACCATCAGATTGCTTCGGTCGGATATCTCACTCTGTTTTCAAATAGTTTTTGTTAGGATAATAATTTTTGTCAAGATTGATCTAGATTGTTCTTAACTCCGCCTATGTCGTAATGACATATCTGGTTCCAAGCCCGGATAAAGGAAGATGAGTTGTGATAGGTTTGACGAGCCAACAACAATATTTAGCTATTCTTATAGAAATGAAACCCCTTAGATATTCGTTGGGGCGTAACCCTTTTAGCGACGTGTCAAACCGTAACCCGTGTATGATGTTAAGTGGGCAAAGGTCGGGTCGTCACCGCCTTAGTGACGCGTCATATCAGAACTTGAATGTGGTGTTAAAAAAAACAAAAAGATGAAGATAAAAACAGAAACAAATTCCTTAGTGATAGATAAGGTGTTGAAGGATATACAAGGAGATATCCTTTGGTGAATGCTCTTTGCTGATGATGTAGTGTTGGTAGATGAAACAAGAGATGGTGTTGATAGAAAATTGGAGCTATGGAGGCAAACTTTAGAGTCCAAGGGGTTTAGACTTTGTAGAACCAAGACCGAGTATATGAGATGCGACTTTAGTGATGTCGGGTGCGAAGATAGAAATATTAGTTTACAAGGACAAATAATACCTAAGAAGGACACATTTCAATATTTAGGATCAATGTTACAAAGCAATGGTGATATTGACAGATGTTTGCCACAAAATCAAGATCGGGTGGATGAAGTGGCGATAAGCATCTAGAATCTTATGTGATAAGAAAGTTCCACAAAAATTAAAAGAAAAATTTTATAGGATGATGATCAGACCTGCGACGCTGTATGGAGCAGAATGTTGGCCAACTAAAAGACAACATGTCCAACAAATGAGTGTTGTTGAGATGCGCATGCTACGGTGGATGTATGGTCGCACAAGAAGAGACAAAATTAGGGACGAGGTGATATATGATAGGGTAGAGGTGGCACCGATTGAGGAGAAGCTAGTTCAACATCGCCTATAGTGGTTTCGGCATATCCAGCGGAGACCTCCAGAAACACTGGTTAACGGTGGGATTATAAAGAGTAGATAAAATTTTAAGAGAGGTAGAGGTCGATCAAGGTTGACATGGCAGGAGACGGTGAAACGAGATTTAAAGGAGTGTGATATATCTAAAGATTTGACTTATGATAGGACTACATTAAAATTAGCAATTCATATGTCAGATTCATAGTTTATTCGTATTTTATTACTCTTATCTTCTTTCTTATTAATCCATTTCTAAAATAAATAAAATATAGAATCTTATTTTATTTTTATTTTTACTCTCATTTTATGTTTTATTATTTTTCTTCAAAAATTATTGGATTCCATTTCTAGCCGACTCAAACTTGTTTGGGACAAAGGTTTGGTTGTTGTTGTTGTTATTGATTTAGATTGTTCTTGTAACGATTTGAGAATTGGATGAGTATATTACTCACTCCGTTCTAAAAAGTTTGTCGCTTTGTAGTTTAAAAATGAACTACAGAACAACAAGTTTTTTAAGACTCAGAAAATATTTTTTACTAAGTATGAGATTTGATTAAACAGAATTATTCCTTTCAGACGAGTTGATTTCAGAAAGTGCGCATTATTTGTTTCTTCCTTAAAAAGGAAGCAAAATGCTAAAAAAAACAGAGGTCTCCCTCATTTCCCGTGTCGGCAGCTCGTCTTCCTCCCCTCCCTCCCAACCATCTCGCCACGCGGCGAACCTCCCTTCCGAGCCGCCGAATTCCGCCCCGCGGGCTCGCATTCCTCGCGCCGCCCACCAACTTCCGCCCCCCCCCTCGCCGCCGGCGCCATGCCGCGGCGGGGCGAGACGGCGGTGGTCCCCATTGACGTGAACGGCGGTCAGGGCCGGCCCAAGAGCCCGCGCCACCGCAGCCATGGCCCGGGGCATCACGGCCGCAACGGGCCGCACCACCAGCACCGTTCCCGTCCACCCCCGCCTCCGCCGACGGAGTTCCGGCCGTTCCGCCGGTGGTTCCCGTTCCTGGTGCCCCTCTTCATCGTCGCCAACGTCGTCCTCTTCGTCCTCACAATGTACGTCAACGATTGCCCCGCGCACGCCCAGGCCACCGGCGCCGCGATTGGGGGATCCGTCGGAGAGAGCGCCACCGCGCAGGGGTGCTGGCTCGCGCCGGAGCTCGGCAGGTTCGCGTTCCAGTCGTTCAAGGAGAACCCCCTCGTCGGTCCCTCGTCCGCGACGTAAGGCGCTTTTCATCATGGTGTGAATTTGGGATCTCTGCTGTCGGCTTGGTTTAGGTTGAGCTAGATGTACGCATTGTGAGGATTCGTGCAGATTTTATCAAATGTGCTTCCGTTAGGGCCTTTATTTGATCCTTTCAGGCCTCCTAGCGGAATGGTTGCCTGTAAGGGTGAATTTTGCTCTTCTTTTTTATGGACTTGTTGTTTGATACGACATTGGATTTTAATATCAGATAACAATCAGATATGACTGCTTCAGGCATGCTTGAGGTGCTTTTTCTTTGGCATGAACGGTTGAATAGAATAGTAGATATGCTTGATCAAACAGAAATTTGCTTGCTTGCGCAAAATTAGCATTGATTGGTGTAACTTGATTGGATCTGATAAAGTACATTGGCCTTCATTATATCGAGATAATTTTAGGCATGAATTAGAATGCATTTATTAGTGTTATAAATATTGAATTTGTCGCCAACAAACGTTTTCCTGCATAAATTTTATTCATGTTCTAAAGATTGAATTGTGAAAATTGAGATCACAGTTATGGGATACAGCATTCCTGATACCTTCACTATTTGACTATTCATAATGAAGGTGGATGACACTTTTGTCATCTTATATTGTTAAAGAAAGACACTGTCCCTGATATACTTTTTATCTGGTCATATTTGAATCAGTCTAGTTTCGTTTTCCAGTACAGCTGTCCTTTTTATGTAGATTTTTTTCCTAGGTCAGAAGATAACTTATTTTCAAATCTCTTGGACCCGTTAAGAACTCAGAAGCAGATCTAATGTGATGCAAAGATAAAATTTGTATTATTTTATACAATCTGATAATCCCTCTTTCTAGCTAATAACATCCATGATGATTGCCATTCCAAATTGAGATTTTTTTTTTGTCTCATTATGTGATATTCTTGACAGCATGTAGGCACAACTGACATATAATACAATTTCCCAGGCTATTGAAGATGGGGGCGTTAGAAACCAGTAAAGTTACCAAAGATCACGAAGGCTGGCGTCTCATTACATGCATTTGGTTGCATGCTGGAGTCATCCACATACTTGCTAATATGCTGAGCCTCCTATTGATTGGGATCAGGCTTGAGAAGGAATTTGGTTTCAGTAAGTGTCGAAATAAACATAATCAGTTGTTTGAAGTCTGGCTGCTCCTTTGAGGCCTCATGACCATAATTAATTATTATTTGTTACAGTAAGGATTGGTACATTGTATGTGCTCTCTGGAGTTGGTGGCAGCTTGGTGTCTGCTCTATTTATGGCGTCGAATATATCTGTTGGTGCTTCAGGTGCACTATTTGGGCTACTGGGCTCCATGCTGTCAGAGCTGATAACGAATTGGACGATATATGAGAATAAGGTTTGTTTTAAATATGTGCATTGCTTTTCAGAAATTATTCCATATTGCATGTGTCTAATTCCTTTTTTGTTCGAAAAACAGTTTGCAGCATTATTGACTCTCGTTATGATCATTGTCATCAACTTAGCTGTTGGGATCCTTCCTCATGTTGATAATTTTGCTCATTTGGGAGGATTTACATCAGGGTTTTTTCTTGGTTTTGTGCTGCTAATTCGCCCACAGTTTGGATACATTAACCAAAAGAACTCTCCTCTCGGATATCCAATGGGCGCAGCTAAACAAAAGTTCAAGACATACCAAATCATACTTCTGGTTATTGCTACAGTCATATTAATTTCTGGGTAAATGTCGTACCGATACGAAAAACAAAAGTTGTATGTTCAGTCTCTGCAATTCTACTGCTTTTGCTAAAGTTTTCCTTTGGCAGTTTCACCGTTGGCTTGGTATTACTATTCAAAGGGTACAATGCTAGCGAGCACTGTTCATGGTGCCATTACCTGAGCTGTGTGCCAACTTCAAAGTGGAGCTGCAATGCACCAAATAACTACTGTGTGGTAAGCTTTCTTTACACATGAATCTTACTAAATATACTTCATATATAAAGTTGATTCTAGCAACATTTCAGTTCTATTGTGTCCATTCTGATAAGCTTAGCTTTTAGCTAGAATTTGCTTATCAGAGATTGTTTATCTTTTAATATCGTTGCCATGTTATTGATACAGAAGTGCAGTGTTTATTTGTGTTTATATATTTGACTTATGCCGTCACTATAAGTCTACTAATACCAAGCTTCTCCTGCAGTCTTCGCTGCTTGGAAATCAATTAAACCTGACATGCCAAAGCACTGGAAAGACAGCAACATATATTCTCACCGACCCAAATAACTCGGAAGCAATTAAAAACCTTTGTGTTGGTCTTTGCAGTTAATGGCAAATGTATCATGTAGATTAAATTCAAACAAGGAATTGATGCTCATATATATATGGAAGAAAGAAGTAGAAATATATATTTGCATTGAGTTCTCTGGGTAATGCTTTTTATGACTTCGATGGTTTATTCTGTTCTACATCCTGCTGTATTTCCGGCGTCTGGTTGGATTTGTGTCCCCAGCCTTTCATCTATTGCTCTGTATATATAGGGGTACAAGAATTGTCCTACTAGGACTTTGACCCATAGTTCAACTAATAATCCATCCCTAAACCTGCTAGGACTCCAACTCTAGACCCATTCTTATACTGACGTAACACAGGATTACTAACAACATGTCCTGTGTATTACGAGTTCAGTTGGCGGCAAAAGCTAGAAAATTTTAGGCAGTAGTTCCTGAAATATTAGTCGACCACTTGCCGTCTAATCGTCAATATGAAGATCTGCCTGTTGGAATTTCGGCGAGGGGATCACCGCAATTGCTCAGCCACAACATTTCCAGTCTGCTATAAGATGATTTCGTTTCAACTTATTTGCAGTAGGATTCTATGGCCCAATGCGACTTTTATGCACGGTCCCACTGTCAGTCTCACATGGATCCTTTTCTCTTATGTGAGGCTCGATGGTGAGGTCAACTACAAAAATTGTAGTTTTCTGAAATACAGAGTAAGGATGGTTGTGGATCTTTAGGTCCTGTTTAATACAGCTTCTGTTGCAGTTTTTTTAAAAAAAAATAAGCTGAGAGGATGCTAAAAAGGAAGCTTCTGTAACAGCTTATTAGTTCAGTTGTTTTTCAGAATGAATAAAAAGCAGGATATAAGTAGAAACTACTTTCTACCAGCTTTTCAAATAAGCTACTTTTGTAACAAGTTCTATCTATGCTAAACAGGCCTTTAAAGTTGTTCTGAAAGTTGTAGTTTCTGCAACATACACAAATAGTTGTAGTCGTGTAAAATTTACTCTTTTATTTATTATTCTCATGTAAATACGACACTAGTACACCACCGATTTACACTGTCTGGTACGTGTAGAGCAAAGAACAGCCCCTCGTCACGAGCAGAGCAAAGAACAGCCCCGTCTAGCTGGATCGAACGATGCGTGAACACGTATACCTCGACACGCGATCGAGCCGAGCGATCATCACCAGACGGGCAGCAGGTAGCAGAACTCGGCGTCGTACGGCTCCACCTCCACCACCAACTTGGCCGCCGCCCTGCCGCCGCCGCCGGTGGCGCCGAGGACCTCCCTGATGGCGCGCCTGAGCGGCCCGGCCGACGCCCGCGGCAGCTGGCTGTGCACCCACTCCAGCAGCGACGCGGCGTCGTCGGCGAAGTCGCGCATGTGCCAGTGCAGCAGCCTGGGCACGGCCACGGCGCGCTGCCGCCGGCCGACCACGCGCACCGACGACTCCAGGTACTCCACCTTGGCGCGCTCCAGCTCGTTGGACACGTCCTCCGCCGTGTACACGCGCAGCTGCATGTGTGTTGCATGATGTGGCTCGTGAGGTCAATCAGTCTATTTCACCAGATCGAGCTGGTGATTGGCATTATTTGGGCACGGCGAGAATCTGAGATCATCATGACTGGTTTTGACGGAGCTAGACACGCGTACGTACCGCCGGCGAGGAGCGGCTGCCTCGGCAGAGCGCGAAGATCACGTTGGGTTCGGGGAACCCGAGCCCGTACGAGCGAAGCAGATCCCTCTCGCCTTCGTCCACGATTCCCTTCTTTTCATCATCATCATCATAATCAATAGCAGCACTTGTTCTGTATAAAGAGTTTCAGAGTTGAAAGAAGTGTAGTTTATCCTGCGTGCATACCTGCTTGCCGTCAGGAGAGTGCCTCAGGATGAGATGCTCGATGGACAGAACATTCAGCACTGTGCCACCGACGTTCACTGAAGCCTGATGGCACAAGATGTGGATGTGGTCTCAGATAAACGACAGAGTTCGGTGATCATGAAATTTGTATCAGTACAGCTAGCAGAGACTGTATCTGCATGTATGTACCTGGTTCAGCAGTGCAAGGAGCTTGTCAGGCGATGGAGGCAAACCCTGCTGAAGAAACGCCTGAAATCACGACAAATTAAAACGTGACTTGTCCTGAAATGATTTTCAGATCCAGACGCTGTTCATCAACTTCTGATTCAGATGAAGAAAAAAAAAACTGGAAGCAAGCTTACAGTACATGCATCACGCAGAAGTTGTAGACGTTGATCCAGAACGCCAGCTTCTGCTTGTTCGTCAGGTAGCTCGGGTCCACGGCGCTAAGCTTCTGCATCAACCCTCTGTCAGAAGCACACACACAAAAAAAGAACTCTTATCAGGGCTGAAATGATCTTCCGATTCTGAGCGTACGTAGCACGAAACAATCGCATAGCTAGATTCCAGCTGATCAACCTCAGGTTCTTGATGTCGACGAGGCACGACGAGACGCGGCTGACATCGACGGAGCCTCTGGTGAACTCGACGAACCTCCTGTGGCGCCCGGCGGCGGCATCCTCCTCCTTGTCCTTGGTGGCCGCCCCGCCCCCGCGGTCGCCGCCCTTGGGCGTCGTCGTCCTGCCGCTACGGCTCTTGAGAGGACTCATCATCGCGCCGTTCACGGTGGCGGCGGCCTTGGGGACGAGCAGGCTCCTGGAGCCGATGCAGGAGATGTTGAGCTTCGCCGGTTCGCCGCCCGGCGCCGCCGTCCTGTTCAGCTTGTGGAAGATGGTCACCGTCAGTCTGATTAGCTCCTCGGAGAGCTTGTTCGGGCTGTTGAGGCAGATTTTCCGGTCGGCGGGAGGGGTCGTCGGGTCCTCCGAGGAACGGCAGTGGCTGCTCCTCCTGACGTGCTCCACTTCGTCGCCTATAATCAAAAGCAGTATTGAAAACGATGGATTTAGAACACTAAAGATATAACTCGACTAAGAGTTTCGAACATCTCTTTTACCTTTGGCAGAGGCAGATCCGACAGAAGCCTTGCTCTCGCATCCAAGGGTCTCGTCACTGGCGGCAGGACAAGGCAGCAGCCTTGGCAACTGCTCGGCTCCCTTGAGCTCCTTATTCCGGCAGTCCAAGGCGCCACAGCTGGAGTGCCTCGGCTGCCGCTCCTCAGGCCAGATTCGCGGCACCTGCGGCTGCTGAACAGCAACGCAATGGTCGTTCCACTTGCGCTCCCGGTGCAGTCGCATCCGCAGGTCGTCCACCTTCTTCTCCAGGTAGAATATCTCGTCCTCCACCACTGCCAGCTCTCCGAGGAGGCTCCTAACCTGCATGCACCACGGCAAAGCAAAACAAACACATATTCATCAGCAGAACGTCCGTTTTCTCGGTCATTTTTTTTGTCAGGTTCTCTAGCCACTGGTGAGCAGAGCAGCATAAAGTTATCCACATTATTGCAGTGATGAGTGATCTGACTCGAGAGGGACTTTTTACACGAGAGAATAATATTAATATGATGGTTATTTACGTGTGCAGTGTGAATAGAGAATCACTGATCATTGTCCAGGTGCGAGGCGATCGCATGTCCGACAGACCATTAGGACGATCGTTCACAGACAAATCGAGAAGGCGATAGATGTCAGTGTGCGCGATCGAGCAGTACCTGGACGTCCTCATGTCAGAAGTCAGGACCAGGTGACGCCCGGTGATGACACCGTGTCAGGCTTTCCTCTTGCTCACCCACCCGTACTAGTAGTATACGTGCCGGTACTCGGATCCTGAGATCGCCTCCGCCCGTGGACGTAGTGGTGGTCATTCATCAATACGGTGCATGCAGACAAGGAGCCGCTGATGCGTCTCGGTACCGTACTAGAGTGATCTTATCTACTAGTAGCGTCGATCACGTGTGTGATCTTCAGATGACGATGTGAAATTGCTGTGATGGCAGGCAGCGGGGCTGTGCTGGGAGACGTACTGCTGCGATGTTACGCTCGCAATTATCATGTTTGTTCGTCTCCACTGTTCCGACCTCATCACACGCACGATGAACGTTACTACAGCCTTACATATGCTTCCAGTGGTGTTTGTTCTCCATTGTTCAGACTTCAATGGTAGATCATGCATGGAGCAGAGGTTTGCTATCAAAAGGGTGCGGTAAAATTGAATCTAAAAGGAAAACGTATCGAATTTTCGTAGCAAACGGAAAGTATTTGCTCCCACGCTTGAAAACAAACCAATTCTTCACTCTAATTCAGATAGAGTTTCGGTTTGTCATAACGTCGAAACTGAATGAATATTCAACAGCTCGTAACATGAATGCAAAGCATCACCGAATAGAGAGAGAGAGAGAGAGAGAGGTTTTGCTTAATTATTAATTACCTTGTTAGGGACCAGCTGCGCGGAGAGGCAGCAATGGCAGACGACGACGCGGCCCTGCAGCGAGCACTGGAGGACCCTGCCGAGCCGCTGCTCCCTGTCGAGCGTCGCCTCCAGCTCCGACACCTCGAACTCGAGATCGGCGCGCTTCTTGCTGCGACGCTGTTGTTTCTCGTCCCGGGCCATGAGGAAGTAGTGCACGAGCTTCATCTTGCACCGCCGCACCCGCAGCCTTCTTATTAAACCCGTCCCGCCCCCGCCCGGCCGCCCGTGGCGCCGCCGGTGGTGGACGACGGAGTAACTGCTTCCGGCGGCGGTGGGGCGCAATGGCGTCGGCGAGCTCATTTATGGACCTCTCTCTCTCTCTCACTCTGCCCCCGGCGGGCGGGTGCAAGAAAAAGGAAGAAGGAACAGAGGAGGAGGAGAACTGGACTCTCGTCGCGCTCGCCCCGTCATGCAGTGCCCGGCGTGCGGGACAAGAACCCGCGCGGTTGCCGCTTTCGGGGCGGGCAGACAGCAGAGTGAGGAGGCGGTGAGGACGCGCCACGCTTCCAGAGTGCGGCCGTGCAACGCATGACCGGCTTAAATTCTCCGGCGGTTGGGGTCAGCTGCTTCTTGCTGGCTCGGAATTTTTGCCCGTGAGGCAATCCGTCGGTTACGTGTGAGAACGAGCGTTCCGACAAGCGGACAGCATTGCTACTCTTAACCAGCTGACATAATGGTTACGACGAAAATTTTAGTTCAATTACGTTAACTGTCGTAAACGTCATATATTTTATTTCGAATGAATTGACAGAAATTAATTTTCTTTGATCTAAACTATCTTTACCCAAGTTGGTCCTGGAAATTTTCCAAGCCGCGTAACAACATGCACGCAAGCATCAACGGCTACAAACTTCTGTAACCGCCCGATACATTTAAGCCTACAATTGCTCAGTTTCAATTGAAAGTTGAAACCAAACTCGTTACTCGCATTAGCACTTGCAAAGACATTTAACTATGCACTTCATGGCGGCAAGAGTTTTGCATTGTTCGAGAAAATTGACCACATCATCGTACAAATCTGATGGTATGAAGTATGATGTCCCAATCACCAAATACATGACAACGAATTCCATGGCGCATTCCGTTCAAATGATTGTGCGTCCAAATGATTTAGATCAACACTTTCATTCTAGAAACAAAAAAAAAACACTTGCATTCAGAGGCGCGAGCTGGTAAACATAAGACACTGAAATGTTAACAAGAGAAACCTGCTACGCCCGGAGAATTTGGCTAGAAACCCGGCATCCGCTCATCACGAATGAACACAAGATGCCAACGCTCGATCAGAGGATAGTGCACTCGCGTCACAACAAACCTCATAACTCATCGGACCAAAACTTTTTCTAAAAAGAAATGGAAATAAGTGGCCGATTCGATGCAACTTCAAGACAAACACTGCTAAGCACAAAACATTATTGGTTTGTCCAACAGGTGCACATTATTAGCTTCAGATAAAACGGGACGGGCAAACAGTCTATCTCAGCGCAAAACTACTAGCGTACATAGCACAGAAAAAAAAAAGATGGTTCCTCTTCGGCAGATCCCCACATCGAGGTGAAGGGGCGGAAGATCTTAGGCGGACTTCACAGTGGCAGAGTTGATGATGTCAATGAATTCAGGCTACAGATGGCAAAGAGACAACAGTCAGCGACTAAACCAAAAAAAGGTTGTTTGTCATTTGGTAATGTTTACGATTTAGAAGAAACAGGGCATCAATTGCCTCGAAGATTTTTTTTTCTGTACCTTCAAAGAAGCACCACCAACAAGGAAACCGTCAACATCGGGCTGTCCTGCCAGCTCCTTGCAGTTTGCAGCAGTTACAGAACCTGTAGGAGGGAAGACATATGTTTGACATATGTTTGACCATGTACCAAGGCTGCCAGTACTACCGAATGGCTCAAGAAATGAATACCTCCGTAGATGATCCTTGTCGATTCAGCAACCTCAGGGCTGACGTTGGTCTTCAGCCAATCCCTCAGGGACGCATGCACCTGGGAAAATTGAGTGAATCCGAGGGTTTTGCAAGCAAAACAAGGATAAACTGTGGAACATAGCCCAAAAGTTAACTTGAAAGTTCTGGTGTCATGTAGATAACTTACTTCCTGAGCCTGAGCTGGGCTGGCAACTTTACCAGTCCCAATGGCCCAGACTGGTTCGTAGGCGACAACCACGTTACTCCAGTCGTTGATCCTCTCTGGAAAAGAAAAAAAATTACTTGATCCATTCAGCCTGAATTTTCATATGATGTAAATAAATTCAACACAAGTCATTGAATGAAGTCCACGTGAATTGACCATTTGACGGGACTATGAAAGGAAAAGGCTAGCATTATAATCCCTCCAATAGATAACAACACAGGTCAGATCTTTGAACCCAGCTGGTAAGGGAGGGGGGATATAGTAAGAAGTGACAGAGTTTCCAACCATATTGAAGACTTAACATCTTCTATTCAAGTGTACAAGATTAGATAAATTTCCACCAAAAATGTATTGTCCATTGAAAGATATGTAGCTTCCTGTGGAAACTTAATTCTCTATCTAGGGAGCTAAACGTATATGTATTTGAAAATTACAGTAAATGCAAAGAGAATTAAAAAAGAGTCTGCACAAAAACTCTAGCAATTTATAAACATATACATCAATGTGAAGTAACTAACTCCAACGGGACAAAATGTAAATGATACATACCGGCAATTGCTTTTGTTTGTGCAGCAACAACGTCCACAGTTGATCCAGCTTCCCGCTGCTCAAGGGTCTCACCAACGCAAGCAATGACCTTCAAGCCCTGAGCAAGTGCATAGGCAACCTTGTCTCCAACAAACTGGCACCACAAACGCGTGAAAGCAGTAGATGTGAAAATCCTTTGGATAGCAGTGATTACAGTGTTAAAACAACAAGTGCAATGCATCAACCGCAAACGCTCCATCTGAATTGAACTGAAAAATGGCATATACAGAAAAGGGAATATATTGCGCCAAACGCCTTTAAAAGCCTAACAAACATGTAGTCTAGGGGTAATTAAAGAGCAACAACAGAATCGAGTGTCAGTTTAATGTTACAACATCCTTTCACGGAGCAATATGCAAATTTTTGTTGCTCATGTTATTTACATATGTGCAGTGCAAATTGCTTGGAGCTTACCTCATTTGATTCTCCCAACAGAGCTCTCCTTTCAGAGTGCCCAAGAATGACCCACGGAACACCAAGGTTGGCGAGCATCTCAGCACTGCATACGTAAGGGATAACAAATCAATGGAGAAATTGAATGAGTTTGACAGCAAGCAGCTTAATAATTATATAACTGGAAAATGCTTAACAAAGCTAATCATTGTGAAAACAGCTAGAGCTGAGTGAAAGGTAAATTGAAAAGACGCTATTATAGTTTGCGTATGGAAGCTTATGCATGAGGAAGAAAATGCTTATCAAATCTAACATGAGCCAATACATTGAGGATTTGCGTTAATTCTTCCATGGACACTACAACATATGGGCAGCTCGTTGCCAGAGAATCAAGTACTAACCTGACTTCACCAGTGTAAGCACCACCCTTCTTCACCCAGCAGTTCTGAGCAGCAACCTGGATCTCAGGGCGCAGCTGGCTCTTGGCCACAGGAATGAACACATAAGGAGGGCTGACAACAACCTCTGCAGCGCAACAATCCCAAACTGATAAGTATACCATGCTACAGTCCTTACTAAATTTCTCGGGAATGCCTGGAATGTAAAGGGTCACTCCGAGAGGCATCATACAAGAGGTTTCGCTCGCATACCAACAACATCTGTAGAGGGGATCTTCCCTTCATTCAGTGTCTTGACAATCTTGTCCACCTGATCCGTGGTTCCGTTCTGCATGCATCGAGATTAACCATGTCAAAAATCTTGCACAGTTTCAGCATACAGACATGCATTTAATATGAGTGAGAGATCCTGGTAGCAACCCGCATCCCTCTTTCACCGCCTAGCGAATTTCAACCCCAAAAGGAAGATCCAATCCAAGTCTCAAATATAGCGGGTCCATCCCAAAAACATCCGAGATCCAAGCCACTCTACCAAGCATCGCATGTTCTTCTAAAGTTCAGAAGAAATTGTATGAATCGCGGAGCCTAACGTGTACTGCAGATGAATGGATCTCCTGAAGCGGCAGATCGACCTAATCTAGACCCTGGCAGCACGCATCGGATCTATAGAAACAACACAAAGGGATATATTTCAATCAAGCCTGTCGTAACTCGTAAGGGATATATTTGAATCAAGCCTGTCGTAACTCGTAATTTATGCACAGACCCTGGCAGCACGCATCTGGTTCCCTTTTGTAAAGCAACAGCTAAATCGGACGGAGTATTGCCTTGGATCCCTCAACAGTGGCACCGTGAACCAACACATCTGATGAAAACAAAGCTAAGTTTCGCATCGATCTGAATCGAGATCGATAAATTTGGCTTGCAGGTCAAGCCCTCTCCAAAAATTACAGGCTTAATCAGTAGTAAAAGCGACACGAAACAAATCAAATCCTTCCAGCCCAGCCGATGTACCGAGAAAATGAAAGAAGAAAGGCCGGGCAGTAATCAAGGTGCCGGGGAGCAGGGAGGAGAAATTACGCATTTCCAGTTGCCACCGACGAAGAACTTGCGGCCCATCTCGGTCAGATCGAGTTCGGCTGGCTGGAGAGAGAGAGGCTTCGAGAGCGAGAGAGGGATCTGATTTGCTTCTTGTGGGGGAAGAAAGACGAGGAGGGCAGCGGCAGAGCAGGTTAATATAGGCGTGGTGAGGTGTCATGTGGCCTCCGAAGGAATCACGCGAGGCTGGCGTCAACCGATCCCGATGACATGTGGACCCAGCTGCCGCCGTCGAATTCTCTACCAGTTTGCGCGGACTGCAGCGGCGAGAAGAATCCTGCGTGTAGGTGTAGTCCATCTTGGTCGAGGCCCGCAGTTTGATATTGTGGGATGGGGATGGTGTGACGTCCGCTGCGATGGCTGACACGTGGGTGAGCACCTGGCGGCACTCGGGCAGCAAAGCAAACCAACGGGCGGCGAAGCAGCGGCGGCCGGCGGATCGCACGCATCGTGAGCGCGACCTCGGCCTGCCTGCTGCCTGCTGAATCGACGATTCAGGTTTGGAATTTTCAGTTTCCTGACGGATCGCATCGTGAACGCGACCTCTGCCTGTGCGGCTGTGCCTGCGTGCCGGGGAAGTTGTGATGTGCGCACACGACTCGGGGTACCGCAAGGCGCTAGCCGCTAGCCGCTAGCTTGTGTGTTCCGATCACACGCACGCACAAGGCAAGCAGGCAGGCGGTCATCACGAGGAGTGACTCTCGTCACGTCGACCATTTCGGTCACCCAAGGTTCCACACTTCTGTGCTTTCTTTGGCGATGGTGACAGACTGATCGGAACATTCTGCCCCGTCTACATCTACTCACATTCTTGGGTGCGCCTATTCGCTACTCCCAACAAAATTACATTATACGATCTCAAGATACCGGTTATCACTTGTCACTAGCTACCTACCTCTATAGTGATGTACCTTTTCTCATGTCAGTGTCCTACCACTGTTTTGTTTCCTTCCGGTGACAAATGGTAGTGCCATCAACCCGTCACCAAAAATTAACAGGAGCCATTTAAGACCTGATTTGCTGTCTCCATGGCCTAAGTCTAATTGTGCACTAGTATTTGAGGAGAAGTCGTCTAAAAAACAATCGTTCTCTACGCACTCTATCCTACGGTTCCCTCTTATCCATTTTTTTTTTTTTTTGAAACACCAGATACCCGGTATATTTCATTTAAGTAGAAGAAGTGTTAACATTACAACCGTGATGATTTAACCATGAAGCTAACACTACTATAAAAGTCTTCATCGCAGGCGGCTATAAACATATTATCACATACGGTTTTAAAAACCGACTGTAACGAAGAGCCTGTGAAAATGATCGATTAGCACAGACGGAGGCGAAATCCGCCTGTAAAAATGCATTTTCACAGGCGGTTTTTTATTGCTGACCGCATGTGAAAATGCATTTTCACAGACGGTTTTTATTGCAGACCGCCTGTGAAAATGTGTTATCACAAGCGGTTTTTTACTCCCAACCACTTGTGATAATACATTATCATAGACAATTTTTAGAATGTTTCGTGTGCATTGTGTTCGTGACTAGGCGTAATCAGAAGGCAAGAAATGATAATGTTTAGACAAATTTTACGCTAACACAGTTCGACCTACAAAAGACTAAAAGATTTAGACAAAATTATATTGCAGAGATGCAATAAAAAACATAACAGAAATTACAACACAACACATCGCAAAAATTACAATCCATCACAACCATCACGTGCAGCAGCTCAACGCCATGAAGACAGAGATGCTGCCGTTGCAGCCACTCTTCAACGCCTCCCCGCAGCGCTCGGTAGCACCACCTTCGTGCTAGCTCGACTTCCATGCTACAACAAAAATAACGATTGCAGCTGGATCTGTGACTAAAGGTTGGATCTACGACCCTCGACATCGAGCGAGACACCCGTGGCAGGCGAGGAACGTAGTTGCCACGACGGCGATGAGCATGAGTAGCACGGCTGCCACAACAGTCGAGGAGCACGGCTGCCTCGACGACGAGGAGCGCGAGCAGCGCGACCTCCCCGACGGCAAGGAGGCAGAAGCGGGATGCCGACGCTTCGGTGATGAGGCGGAGCTGCGGTAGAGCGAGATTGGGGAGGAAGGAAAGAGAGGTGAGATTAGGGAGATGGATGGTGAGAGGGAGAGATGGGGGACAAGGACGTGAGGTGTCGATGCTGGTACTGTTATAGACACATAGATTAGAGATGACTCCTTGTGAGTTGTTAGATTGATAAGTAGCGTAAAGCGGAGATATGAAGTCCAAGAGCGATCCGTGGGATAAATCAGCGGACCAATCAAAAGCCATCATTATCACAGACAGTTTTTTGTTACAGACCGCGTGTAAAAATTATTATATTTTCACAGGCGTTTGTTTGTTACGGACCGCCTGTGATAATGACTATTATCACAGGCGGTTTTTGTTACGGACCGTCTATGAAAATCAATACATTTTCACAGGCGGTTGTTTGCTACGGACCACCTGTGATATTCTATTATTACAAGCGGTTGTTTGCTATGGACCACGTGTGATATTCTATTATTACAAACGGTTATTAACTCATCTGGCATCACATGTGTAACTTTTAACAAACCGCCTGTAAAAAAAATAAGCAGACGCCTGTGAAAATGCATTTTGTAGTAGTGTAACTAGACATGTATAGGGGGAGGGGAGTAGAACAGTGTAACAACATGCATACAGACATGAGCTACTTCAGGGTGACTGGATGAGCTTAGCGAGGTGCCTTGCTCCGGCCGTCGACCAGCGTTTAGCTTCATTCCTTATCTGAATGAAGATATGTCTAGCCGACTGATCCGAGGATTGGAAGATTCATTGGTTCCTTTCTTTCCAGAAACACCAACGTGTGAGAAGTGCAAGCGATCGGATATCTTGAGTCTATTGTGTGCCAATCCGCAACAATGATCCCGGCATACCAGTCATGGAGGCCACACCGGAGTCCAAGAAGCGGGATGAAGTTGCATGGAGGCCAGCCAGTTCGAAACCAAAATCCACACCGTTTTGGAAATTGGGCACTCGAAGAAAAGATGAGTGGCAGTCTCAAGATTACTCCAGTAGAGAGAGCAGAAATATTCATTCGATCAGCTACGAATTTGCAATCGGTCAGCCGTCCAGATCCGATTCTACAAGAGGAGCCAAAGGTAGAATTTGCACTTGACGGGCACCCAAGGCTTCCAAATGACATCCAGGAAGTTCAATTGATAACCTCCTTCAAACTGGAATTTATAAGCCGAGTTTGCTGAGTAGCTTTCGGACGTTGACGGTTTCCACACGATCTCGTCATCCATGTCGTCAACCAAATGCAGGTTCAATCCCACTTATCTCCCCTTGGGTCCACACAAAGCTTCGTCTTCTTTTTTCCCTCTCCTCTCCTAGCTATGTGCAACATCACACAGTCGGTTTTGAGCCTCACAATAGACATTATTTGTGAAAGGTGATTAGCCTATTGGTTAATTGCTTTGAACGACACTTCTTAAGATTCAGATCTTGAGTTTGATTCCTTGTACGAGTGAATTTCATAATAATAAATACATATACTCTACAATAAAGAAATTTATGGATGTCGAATTTGGGCACACCTAAAAAAAAAGTATGAGAGAATGATCATGACGAAGAAGGTATATTGATTCATGAAGTCCATTCCACAGTCATAGATTGTTTGACCATCTAGTTATTGTCACTTTGCTCTAGACAATAGGATTGTGAGCGTCCGCATTTCTATTCAATTGTAATGAGTTAGTCATAACCTTCTTCAAAGAAGGTCATACATTCACCATTATCTAAAAATTATGCCAACGGACCCCCCCCCTATCTGAGCCCTAGCAAGCAGGTCACCTCCCTCTCTGAGCGTCAATGGCGGGCATTGAGTGTAGTGGCAGTGTTGAGTGATCCAAGGGCATGTGGTGGTGCAATTCAACTTCTTGTCCTCATTGTCGATGCAACGAATTGGCATGTATTCCTACCCCCCTATTTCTCTTGACCTGAATCCTCACTCCACTCTCTTCCTCTACCACATCGGGAATTGCAGCTTAGCAGCCAGTGGCAACATCTTCACTCACGTGCAACCACTCTGTTGGATTGAACACCGTGTCTCGAGGCAAATTCGACCTCATAATGTGAATCATTTGAGATGAGGCAGCAAAACCGTTCACCGTGTGGATCTGCTGACGACATTGATGATTGGCGTGGTAGCCTCGGTGAGCAATTTTTTACTTCAATGGACTACAGTAGCGGCAGAAAATGCTAAGGTGACAGGCGACCAGATATGGTTGACACAATTACGACGACATGTTATTTTCACTCTGTATGCATTGACCGTGACAAAGATTATGGGCTATGACGAACCAACTCTATCATTTTTTTGGTGCTCTCAGCAACGATGTGTTGTGTGTGTATGTCACTATTGTGCTTGTATTTTTGTTATATATTACTGTGACAGGCATTGTGCCCGCTAGGGTTGCTACTCCCATTAGAGTGAGTTTTGGTTCATGTAAATATAATATGTACATATAACTGACTTTAAATTGTTTTTTATATCAAATACATGTGGTATTTTGATGTTGTCTAGATGGACTCTGTCGGTACCCTATAAACCGTACACCCCTTGAGGTTATAAAGATCTCAAAGGAAAATCATCTACTTGGTTTGAAGACCCTCGAAGGCCCACATGTCAGACATAACCGGACCCGCTTCTCCAACATGGTTAATCCCTGGGTCGCCACGTGTACTACCAAATCGGAGCTACCGCCCACAAGGGGGAAGCTCCAGACCATGTACCGAAATGGCACCTCCGGACTTAACCCCAGACCGAGAGAAGCTCCGGACCTCACACGTGTCGGGTAGCCCCGGAGCTACCTGTTTCCACAGTATGCTCCGGAGCTGCCACGTGTCCAACCGTCGGGTCTTCATCCTCTAACCTCCGGAAGACCCCACAACGGCTCCGGATCTTCAGAGGGGAATCAAGGACTTCAAGACTCGATTAAGTGTCATTAATACCATATTAATGACACTTAAACGGACAATCTTAACACCAATAACGGTGCTGTCAAAGCCCGTTACAGGGTCATTAAGAGCAATTAAATGTGTTAAATAAGTATCAATACTAGTAACCGCCGGGGCCACATGTCGGGTCAGGCTAACTTGTAACGGCCTGCCCTTGTACTATAAAAGGACAGGCCAACGACACACGCGAGAGACACACAGGCCATTGACGCTCAACACAAGCTCATACAGCTAATACAACAGCAACACATCCGTGGAGTAGGGTATTACGCTCAGGCGGCCCGAACCACGTAAACTCTCGTGTCTCCTGTGTCAATTACTACTCACCTTCTTGAATCTCCGCGCGCCCACACCGAACATCAAACTCCCCTATCACTTTAGTAGTATAGGAAGATCTGCCAGTCCAAACCACCGACAGTTGGCGCGCCAGGTAGGGGACGCCTGAGATTTTGAGAATGGTGAACTCAGCTGCTGGATCATCCAACGGTCAACCTGCTGCTCAGGCTGTTGGGGGCAATCCCTCCAATAGGCAGCCGCCAGCAGGAGCCTCAGCACCAGCAGGAGTCACACTCCCACCACCACCGTCTCCTCCAGCAAATCGTGTTGGGCAACGTGATGGTGCGCCGGCGTCTATTACTGCGTCGGCAAATCATGACAACCCGGAACACGCGCTCCATACAGCGCGTGCTCTTCTCCAACGCCCACCACCTCCGGATGCATCCCGGGATGCACTGGAGCAGTGGAAGGCCGATGTGGAGCATTTGGTTGCAGCAGCAACCGAACGCCTCAGCAACCAGGGTCCTCCTCCTTCAGGAAGAGTCCCGTCGCAGCGGCGGACTTTGTCTGAAAGACTTGGCCCGCACGTTTCTAATAGCAGGAGACGTGCTGCGTCACAACAAGTGATGTCATTGCCCTCCGGGGAACGACGCACTCACACGGTATCCAGGATTTCGACTCACGACCTCCGGGCGGAGCTTGATCGCCGATACCGCCAGTAGGACGGCCGAGTCCATATTGAGCGTGCCCGTGAAAGACGGGAAGCTCAGGACCTTTCTACTCCTGAAGGAGTGGGAGGAGGTTGTTCAGCCTTAGCCATGCACCTGCGCATGGTTAGGTGGCCACAAAAGTTCCAGCCTCACCTGCCGGAAAAATTCGATGGGACTGTCAATCCCGCCGAATTTCTTCATATCTACTCCACTACAATCTTAGCAGCCGGAGGAAACGAGGCTGTGATGGCCAATTACTTTCCAGTGGCCTTAACTGGGACCGCCAGGTCCTGGTTTATGAGTCTTCCACCCAACTCTATCAACAGCTGGGAGGAGCTGTGCCGTCAGTTCACTGCCAACTTCGGAGTTCATACACCCGATCAGGCACTGAACTAGACCTTTTTGCGGTCGTGCAAAAAGGGGGAGAATCCTTGCGATCATTCATCCAGAGGTTCTCTCAGGTACGAAACACTATCCCTTCTATCTCTAGCGCCTCTGTCATTGTGGCATTTAGACAGGGTGTAAGGGACAAGAAGATGTTGGAGAAACTGGCGATCAAGGAGATCACCAGTGTCACGGAACTCTTCAGCTTGGCTGACAAATGTGCCAGAGTTACGGAGGGCTGTGAGATGCACTCCAAACCAACCTCGAAGGGTCACAAGAAATCCTCCAAAGAAGAAGCCGCTACCTCCGGGGTGGCAAGAAGAAAAAGAAGACCAACGGCAAGAAGAAGCCGTCGGCCGGCACATCCAACGTTGCAGCTGTTGCAGCTCCGGGTGGCCGGGGGCCACGCCCCGAGAAGCGACCTCGACCGTCTTCTGAAGACGGTGGCAAACCCAAAGTGTGGTGTCCCATTCACAAAACGGGCAGCCACAGTTTGGAAGACTGCCGGGAGGTCCAAAACCTTGTCGAGCGCTACAACAAGCGCCGGGAAGAATCTCCTTTCCGACATAGGGAAGGAAAGCGAAAAGTCTACGAAGCTCCGGCTGAATAGGAGTTGGAGTTTCAGGATCCCAAAAAGGTCCTGAAGGCCGTCTACACCTCCGTCGACGATGATTCTGACCTCTCTGACAACGAGCGTCGGAAGATCAAGAACACCATTTTTGGTGGATCATGGGATATCACCTCCCGTCGCGTCATCAAGACTATGCGTCGGGATATGGCCGCTGTAGCTCCTACAGTCAGGTCGGAACCCCATCGAAAGTGGATGGACACAGCCATCACTTTTGATGCTTCGGATTGTCCCCGGAGCATGGTTGGAGCAGGTCAGTTACCTTTGATGGTATCTCCTACCATCAATAACATCCAGCTCCACCATGTCATGGTAGACGGAGGTTCGGGGCTAAACCTCAATAGCTTCGAAGCTTTCACTAAGCTCCAGCTCCGACCTTCGGATCTCCACCCCTCTCGACCTTTCTCTGGAGTAGGTCCGGGGGCCATCACCCCACTCGGAGCTATTACTCTCTCTGTTACCTTCGGGACACGGGAGAAGTACCACACCGAGAAGTTGGTCTTCGACGTCGCTCACATCAACTTACCCTTCAATGCCATCTTGGGTAGACCTGCCCTGTATAAATTCATGGCAGCTGCTCATGATGGCTATCTGGTGTTGAAGATGCCAACGCCAGTAGGCGTTCTCCGGATCTGCGGAGATCATACTGCCGGAGTAACTGCACTGGAAGAACTTCATGCACTCACTACGGCGCAAGAGGAGGACTCCAGACAGGAGCAAGCTCCAAAACCTCCGAGCATTCGTCAACGAGGCTCGACTTCTGCACCTCGAGTGCAGCCAAGCGGCGACACCGACATTCCCGTCAAAGTCGTCCAAATTGGTTCCAATGCCGCTCAGACCACCCGTATATCGGGAGGATTGAACGACAAATAGGAACTCGTGCTCATCACTTTCCTCCGAGCTAACGTCGATGTGTTTGCTTGGCAACCGTCACAAATGCCTGGGATCCCCAGGGAAGTGATTGAGCACAATCTGAAGATCTACCCCGATGCTCGGCCTGTGCATCAGAAGCCTCGGAAGCAATCCGTAGAGCGACATAACTTCATCCGACAAGAAGTAAAGAAGTTTCTCGAAGTCGGATTCATCCGAGAAGTCTTCCATCCAAAATGGCTGGCAAACCCAGTCGTGGTGTCCAAGGCCGGCGGGAAGCTTCGGATGTGCATCGACTACACCACACTAAATAAGGCATGTCCAAAAGATCCATTCCCACTACCTAGAATAGATCAGATAGTGGATTCCACCTCCGGGTGTGAATTACTGTGTTTCCTAGATGCATATTCCGGATATCATCAAATCAGGATGTCTAGGGAAGATGAAGAGCATACTTCATTCATCACAGTAGATGGATTGTATTGTTACACATCCATGCCCTTTGGTCTCAAGAATGCAGCTTCAACTTTTGTACGAGCTATGTACAAAACTTTTGAAGAACTTATTAGAGACATAGTGGAAGTATACGTCGATGACATCGTGGTCAAGGTCAGGAACAAGGAGTCACTCCTTGACACCTTGCAGTCTGTCTTCGACAAGCTGCGGGCCACCCGCACAAAGCTAAATCCAGACAAGTGTGTCTTCGGGGTTAGCTCCGGAAAACTTCTTGGTTTCCTGGTAAGTCACCGGGGCATAGAAGCTAATCCGGCGAAGATTAAAGTCATTTAAGACATGCAGCCACCAACCCACATCAAGGACGTCCAAAAATTAACTGGATGTCTAGCAGCCCTCAGCCGGTTCATATCAAGACTGGCGGAACGGGCACTTCCCTTCTTCAAGTTATTGAGGAAGTCCGGACCATTCCAATAGTCCGAAGAAGCAAAAAAGTCATTCCAGGAGCTGAAACAGTTCCTCACCACCCTGCCAATTCTGGTAGCTCTGAACCCTGGTGAGCCTTTGTTGCTTTATATTTCAGCTACTGACGAAGTCGTCAGTATGGTTCTGGTTGCGAAGAGACCAGAACTACCCCATACTCAGGAATCCAGACCCCTTCGGGAGGGTCCAGAGGTTCCTGAAAGCGAATCTGGGTCCGAGCTCCCAGATTCGAATCCACAAGAAGTCGCTTCAGGAGACCTGGACCCCTTCGGGAGGGTCCAGGTCATTTCTGAGGAAGCTCCGGGTTCCTCCAACCAGAACCCGGAGGTCCCTGAAGAAAATCCGGACTCATCCGAGAGGATCCGGGTCAGTGAAGAGGAAGCTCCGGACCCCTCCGGGAGGGTCCGGATCATTCAGCGCTCAGTGTACTTTATTAGTGAAGTACTACACGATGCCAAGACTTGATACCTAGAGGTGCATAAGCTGCTCTATGCAGTTCTTGTTGCCTCCAGGAAGCTTCGCCATTACTTCCAAGCTCACAAAGTCTCAGTGGTGACCTCTTACCCACTTCGAGTAATTTTGCATAATCCCAATTCAACTGAGAATATTGCAAAATGGGCAGCGGAATCGGCTGAATTTGATCTTGAATTTATTCCAAGGCAAGCAGTCAAGAGTCAAGCATTGGCAGATTTTGTGGCAGAATGGACTCCCTCTCCATCAAACCCTGGGGGTCCAGTGAGCAGAAGACGGAGCATCAAGCTCCAACCTTCACTGAGCCTCACTGGACTCTCTACTTCGACGACTCCATGCAAAAGTAGGGGGCCGGAGTTAGAATCCTTCTCCTTGCACCGACTGGGGAGAAGGTGAAATACATGGTACACCTTGACTTCAAGGCAACCAACAACATGGCAGAGTATGAAGCACTCATCTACGGACTAAAGGTGGCACTGTTATATGGTGTCAAGCAATTGCTGGTCAAGGGAGATTCACAGCTCATCATTAAGCAGGTGAAGGGTGAATGCTCCTGCAATAATCTCCAATTAGCTGCTTACCTTCTTGAAGTCCAGAGGCTTCAGAAGGACTTTGAAGTCCTAGATCTCCACCATGTTCAGCGTGCCCACAACGCTGAAGCCGACGAACTCTCGACGAAAGCATCAACCGGAGCTCCGGCTCCTAACAGAACTTTTGTCCGGAGATTGTCGAAACCCACAGCTCAGCCAGCCGAACTGAGTGAAGGGGGCGAGATCAGCATCCCGAAGCTGACGGTCCCGATGGCCCTGTTACCATGGCAGCCATCAAGGGTCGTAGGTGCTGCCGGAAGCTCCGAGCAACCCAACACGCAAGACTCAAATGCTCAAGTGAGTTCCGATGCATGGATCTCGAAGATCCGGAACTACTTGAAAGACAACATCCTTCCTGATGATGATGTATCCGCTGACCGGGTAGTCAGATTGGCTAAAAGATACACGTTGGTAGAAGGAGATCTCTACCGGTGCGGTGCCAACGGCATCCTAATGTGGTGCATCACAAGGGAAGAAGGCTGCGAGCTCCTCGCAGAAATCCATGGAGGCGAGTGTGGGAACCACGCGTCTTCCCGCACGTTGGTTGGTAAAGCCTTTCGACATGGCTTCTACTGGCCTACAGCACTCCAGGATGCAACTGAGCTGGTGAAAAAATGCAAAGCATGTCAATTTCATGCAAAGCAAATTCACACTCCGGCTCAGCCCTTACAAATGATACCTCCTACATGGCCTTTCGCTGTGTGGGGGATGGACATCTTGGGACCTTTCCCAAGAGCCGTCGGAGGTTACAAGTTCTTGTACGTCGCCATTGACAAGTTCACCAAGTGGTCGGAAGCAACTCCAGTTGTGACAATCAACAAACAATCTGCTATCAACTTTTTGCAGTCCATTGTATGCAGATTTGGAGTCCCAAACAAAATCATTACTGATAATGGGACCCAATTCACAAGCTCCGCATTCCAAGGATATTGCAAAGACCTCGGCATACAGGTTTGCTACACCTCCGTAGCCCACTCAGCCAGCAATGGCCAAGCCGAGAGAGCAAATGCTGAAATCCTTAAAGGACTTAGAACGCGCACCTATGAGCGCTTAAAAAAACATGGAGCCAACTGGATCGAAGAGCTTCCGCCCACTCTATGGGCCAACAGGACATCTCCAAAATGGTCAATCGGAGAGACACCCTTCTTTCTGGTGTACGGAGCTGAAGCAATCCTTCCTCCGGAAATCACCTTGGGTTCACTCCGAGTCCGGACCTTCGACGAAGCCGCGCAGGACCAGCTCCGGCGTGAAGACCTAGACCTCCTTGAAGAGGGAAGGTGCCAAGTAGCTGTTCGGAATGCCCGATATCGCCAAGCTCTATGGCGTTATCACCAGCGGCATATACACAACCGACAGCTCGAGGAAGGCGATCTGGTGCTACGGAGAATACAATCCAGAGAAGGGTTAAACAAACTCTCCCCCGGCTGGGAGGGGCCCTTCCGAGTGATTAAAGTATCCCGTCCCGGAAGCGTTCGCTTGGCTACCGAGGATGGGACACCTCTCCCAAATCCTTGGAATATCGAGCACCTCCGTAAGTTCTACACTTAATACCACGGAGGTGAGTCTTGAGTAACTTGAGATGTATGTTATAGAGTCATTGTACAGAGTCGGGTAGTTCCTCTCGGAGAGCAGCCGGAACTTTCCCGAAAGGCCCGCAAAGCTCATGCAACGCTTGTCACAGTCTCAGGACTAAAAGTGTCGCTAACTACCCTGGGCCAAAGGAGAAATGAAACACCCTTAGCCTGGTTCCGTACCCTAAGAGTGTACTTGTTTCCCCTGTACCCCGGACCTATAATGAAATACATCTTCATGTGAAATAGACTCCACGTGCATTTATTTTGTACAGGCTCAATATTTTTATTTTTCTCTTTCTTGTCTATAACAAAGACGTGCAATTCTTAAGAAATTTTAGTTCAATCGGTTTATATACGATTCGAGTTGTATTGTCAATTCTTTTGGATTCAAATATTGTTCATGGCCAACTCGCTTGAAAGCCACCAAGCCAATCTAGGGCTGGAGTGTGCTATCGACTTAGCCTGGTCAAGCACCCTAAGTACGCCACTCTACCTACACCACGGCAGGCCGAAGTAAGGCAGGTCCGTGTACAGTTGGATCTAGAAGAAAAGACAACACATTCGGTTGTATTTAGAATCACGTTTGACTTAAAATCTTCTTGAGAGTCATAAGCCGCGACGAAGTTATAGACAAGAAACAAATTTTACTATTTTTCTTGGCTTAAGTGTGCAGGAAAAATAAAATCTACGTTGATGGAGAAAAGCTGGAGCTAACTAAGCTCCGACTCCCCTAAGGGGGCTAGCCGTCGACGTTGAATAAAAGGTGGTGAGAAGACCCCATAAATGGAGTATGCTGCCAACAAACTGAGTGTTGGCAAAGGTCACTGCCGGAGCTACTAAGCTCCGACACCCCGGAGGAATAACTATCGATGCTCTACGTGTTGATAGAGACTATTGCCGGAGCTACTAAGCTCCAGCGATAGACAATGCCGGAGCTTCTAAGCTCTGACAACCCCAGGGAGCCTTCACTATCGAAGACTTCGAACCTAAATTCTACAAGTTCGGAGCAAAAGAGTCTTCAACAAAACACAATATCCTCTTGGTACATGTTCACAATCAAATTGTGTACATCTATTAGGGGGCCAGGTGAAGATAAAAGTGTTGAAGACAAAAAGTGAAATTCACAAAAATTTGGGGATTTCATTTATCTGGAGACAAGGGATTACATCTGGAGACAAGGGATTATAAAATTGAGGAAGAAGAAGAGAAAATACAAGTGAGAACTATAGAGATGGTCCTAGACCCTATGGAAGAATTGGGCGACCTTCTGGGCAACCTCCGATACGCTGGCTCGGGTAGCTTCGCCTTCTCCTTCGATGGGGCCTTCAAGCACCGGGTCCAGAGGAAATTGGTAGTTTCGGCTGGTGTAGCACGTCAGCACATACTCTGCGACGTTCTTCGCCAGGGATTGCACCTCAACCTCTAGTTGGTCCGCGATGACATCACCCACCTTGGAGAGCTTGCTACCTGCTGCGCTCAATGCCTGCAGCGCTAGGTCCGGCTCCGGCTCCGGATCATCCGGGCGCACGGGGCTGAAACCCATCGGTGTCAGTGCATATTGGCCTTACTCAAGAACTCCCAAATCTGTAGGGATTCCTCAGCCCTCAAGCCCTTCATCTCTTCCAGGGATCTTCCGGCCGCCACCAGTTCAGAATTCTCGCGGGCAAGACGCTCAACTTCTTTGGCGTTTTGCTGAATCTTTTCAGCAACCCGCCTTTCGAGTTTCCCGAGCTCCTCCTCCCGGAGGTAGATCTTGTTCCGGCGGTCAACCAGGTCTTTCTCTCTACCCCTCACTTTCTTCTCTCTGGTAGTAAGGGCACACTCTTGTTCGTAGAGTTCCTGCCCTCGCACCCAGGTCTTCTCCTCTTCCTCTTGGCAGCGCTCTTCCAATTTCTTGACGCGCTCCTCGAGACCCTTGTCAGCCAGAGCCACCTTCTCGGTGAGCCCCTCCTCCCTCCTTAGGACGTCATCCCGCAGCTCTAGGAGTTTCTGCTCTTCATCCTCTAGCCGTTTCTCCCTCTCTTCAAGTGCCTCTCGGCGCTTGATGAGTGCAGTGTTAATGGTCTCAAGCTGTTCGTGGCGTGCATCAGCCGCGTTATTGGCAGCTTTGGCCTGATCGTAGATCTCCCGGGATTGAGCGTCGAGGGCACGAGTCATACGCTCCCTGTCATCCAGTAACTTGCCCCAATACTCCAGGCGGATCTTCTCCCGCTTAATCCATTCCTTGTCATCCGCTAGCCTCGACTGCGCCAGCTTGGTCTCGAAGTAGAACCGATTACGCCACCGCCTAAGGGTTTGGCGCTCCTCTTCAAGAGCCTTGCTATCGTGGAAGAAGGCCAGTTGGACTTGACGCAGACTGGAATATGCGTTGTCAATGGACAGCAACAACGGGATGGGTTCCGGACCTGTTGGGGTCTCCTCCGCTGGTTCCAGCAGGTCTTCGGATACAAAAATTGTGTCCCACTCTACGAGAGTAGTCCCCCGGGTCTCCATGGCACTAGGGCCGTCCTCTGGGATGGCCTCAGTCGCCATCGAGGAAGGCCCCGCCGCCAAATCTTCGTTCACCCTCTCAGACTGGGGGCCAGCGACTTCGCTGGGGCACTCTGGCTCGACCGCAGGTACCTCCGACGTCGTCGCTTCCAGAGCAGGAGCCACTACTGGCTCCGGTCTGGGCACCTCTTCCGATGAGGGCTCAAGCTCCGTCACCTCTTCAACAACCGGCTCAGGAGCCAGAAGATCTTCAACATCGACCGACCCTGTGGGCGGAGCTCAAACAATGACCGGCTCAGTGGCCGATGCTTCGGAGGTAGCCGGCCCAACTGCCGAAACTACCTCAGTTTCCGGCGCGCACGCTGAAGCTTCAATCACCTCCGGCTCAACCACCTGGGCTTCAACAATTTCCGGCTCAGAGGCCGGGATTACTACTTCCTCCGGCTCAACAGCCGGAGCTTCCATCATCGCAGCTCCAGAACCCGGGGCTTCAACCTCCGGGACATGTGCCGCTGGCGCATCTTCACTCCCGTGGTCCGGTGCTACCACAGTAACTTCTGGGGATGAGTCGAGGTCCATGAGCACGACAGCCGGCGCTGGAGCTGTCGCAGCTTCGATCACCACTTGGGGCGGCACCGGGACAGGAGCAGAAGCTCCTGCTCTCACGGCTTCAGCCACTGTGGCCGAGGGTGGAGCCTCACTCCCCTTCTTGGAGACGCTGCAGATGATGAACGGAGAAAATTAAAAATAGTTGCTACAATTAAAATAACTATCCAAGTTAGAAATCAAAAGTTACCTTGGGAGACTTCCGCACCAGCTTGCGCGGAACTTTTTTCTCGGGTGTTCCGGGCTAGCCATAGCCGGTGTGGAAGCTCCGGAAGGCCCCCCGAAACTCGCCGCGACCACGGGTGTTTCCCGGGTCGGGGCTCCCCTCGATCGGGAAGAACCCCCGGACCTGGAGACTTCCACCGGCCCAGGAGCTGGAGTTGTACGACCGGAGCTAACACCCCGGGAGGACCCCACTGTGGGAACAACCGCGCTCCGAGAGGACCCCACCGCGGGAACAGTCGCGTTTTGGGATGACCCCACTACGGGAACAGTCGCTGCAGCTGCAGAGGACCTTCCCCTCCGGGGAGAAGGAGCCGACGCAGAAGTAGCGGGCCCGACAGACCTTCCGTCGGCGTACTGCAACTTCCTCTTCCGGCTCACCGGTTCATCCGCCAGCTCCTTGCCCTTACGGACGACTTCTCCCCTCGGCTTAGGAGCAGAGCCGGAGCCTTCCTTGGGTAGTCCGGGGATCGCTACCCCGGAGGTTGATCTTCTCTCGACGACACCAAGGTCGTCAAGCATGGGCATCTTCCGCCGGAGCTCCCCGCTGAACTCCACTTCTACGTTCAGAGGAAGAAAAGCAGACGGCAGAGTCAAGTCGTCGCTGTCGACGTCGATGCCGTGTTGGAACTTCTTGAGGTGGAACTCCAAGGTTTTCCCCACCATGTTGGACTTCAACCCGGTCTCAACCCGGTCGTCGTCCATCACGCTGTTGAGGGCCCAAGCGAGTTTCTCCCTCCTCTTCAGCGGCGCCCACCTGTTGACCAAGAAATTGCAAAATACCGCCTGAGGAGTCAATCCTCCCTCCACGCATTGGTGGATCCTTGTCAAAGTAGGGATGAAAGCTTCCGCCAGCACCGGAGCTTCACCCCAGATCGTCGTGTCGATGCCGCGAAGACCATCGAGCAGCTCCAACCTCTCGTGCTCCTCCACCCTGACGACTATCCAGTCTTTCTTCCAGTCATCCCACTTTCCAGAGAGAAATGACCGGAGGTACTTGAATGGGCACTTCTTGCGCTTCACGAAGTAGTAGAAGCCAATGTATTCATTGCTCCGGCCAATGGTGTGGACGGTGAAGAAGGTCCAGAAGAGTTCAATGCAAGGGGGGATGCCCACCCACATCTCACAGAAGTGGACGAATATGGACACTAGGAGAATGGAGTGAGGGCCAAGGTGGTATAACTGCAGACCATAGAAGTCTAGCAACATCAAGAAAAAGGAAGAAAAATGTGGGATCAACCCCACCATGGCGTACGAGGAGAAGTACACCATTTCGCCGGATTGCTCCTTCTCGAATGGGAGCTCTCCACCGGCGCGGACCGAACGGTTGAAGAAGTCCGAGGACCACCCCATGAGGGCCCGGAACTTCTTCAAATCACCATCGGTCTTCAAGCGACTTTCGCGGAGACCCAACTCCATCGCGGCACAGCTAGGCAAGAGAAGAAAAGCGAAGCACAAGTTGGGAGTTTGATCGCAAGAACAGATGAGAGGCGTAAAGAACTCCCGACAGTGCACACTTTCCTTCTTAAGTAAGCCCTTGCAACGTTTGGATGGAAACTGCAAGGAAGTCGAAGGTACCACCCAAAAATTCCATCCAGTCGATGACAAGCGGGCCCGGGACCACCCCGATGATCAAGCCGAGGTTCTT